>OX463757.1:13700110-14900110 GCA_949824845.1 Rhingia rostrata | reverse complement strand
AAAATTTCACACCTCGGCAGATCTTGAAAAAAAAACCTAAGAAGTCCAAATCGATACCCACCACCTATTCATCAATTTAAAAGCCGCATACGAATACTCTTATAGAGACGTAATATGCAGTGCCATGTCTAGATTTACTCTACCGCTCGGACTCGTCCGTCTGTGGCGATGGAGAATTGTCGGTGCTCCATCGGGGTCGGAAATGACTACACCGACACATTCGATACCAAAAAAAGGATTTAGGCAAGGCGGTGCGCTGTCGTGTAACTTCGTCAATTCTTCTGTGGCGTTGGAGAATTTTCGGTGCTCCATCAGGGTCGGAAATGACCACACCGACATATTCGATACCAAAAAAAGGATTTAGGCAAGGCGATGCGCTGTCGTGTAACTTCGTCAATTCTTCTGTGGCGTTGGAGAATTGTCGGTGCTCAATCGGGGTCGGAAATGACCACACCGACACATTCGACACCAAAAAAAGGATTTTGGCAAGGCGATGCGCTTTCATGTGACTTCTTCAATTTTTTTCTTGAGAGGATTGTGCAAAAACTCCAGAGCCAACTTCAGACGCACAATTTCCTAAGAATCGGTGCAACGCCGACGATATTGGCATCATTGGCTGGACTCAACGCGGTATCATAGTTTACTAGTAAAGAGAAGGAAGCGGCAAAAATGGGCTTAGGAGTAGATAAGGCTAAAACTATACGTATGCTGGCACTAAGGGACAAACAAGATCGACGCATTGGACTGGATGTGACCAATGACAAATATATCTATGAGGTAGTACGGGAATTTGTCTATCTCAGAACCGTTATTAACTCTGACAACAAAACCTCGTCAGAAATCAAACGAAGAACTACTCCTACCAACCGCTGTTGCTTCGGGTAAGAAGGCAATTTAGTAGTAAAGCCCTCACTCGGAATACTTAGGAGGTTCTGTAATAGGCCCTGATCATCCCAGTCCTGCTCTGCGGCGCTCTAGCATGGACCGTCTCAAAAGTGGATGCAAAATTCTTCTAAAAATCTACGGTCTCGTACGGGCTATGGTGACGAAGATTCAACCAAGAACTATACGAGCTGTACAGCGACATGCCCCTGGAAAAAAAAGCTGGATTGGGATGATGATAAATTTGGTCTTGTCCTCATTTACATCCTAGCCCATTTTTGCCGCTTTCTTATCTATACCAACAAAAGTGGCCATGATATCAAATTCAGTTCTAACAATGATGTCGATATCGTCTGCGTATGTTAGTAGTTGGGCCGATTTAAAAAAAAAAACACGAGAATCTTCCATTGCCATCCAGCACAGAAAGTAGAGTTTGGGCGGAATACCAAAACTAAAAATGGCTCGACTGTATAAAATTTGTCGTATTAGGCTTTGAAATCGAGGCAAAGGTTGTGAGTATCGAGTTGGACTTCTTCGGTTATTCCAGGCTTTGCAAAGTGTCAGTTGTAGACTTTCCTTGCCTAAGACCAATATGAAGGGCGCTGATCAGGTTGTTGGCAAGGAGCTGCAGGAGTTGACACATCACCTCAGATAAGATCTTCTACTCGACGTTGAGGAGATTTTTACACTTCAGAAGGTCTCTGTTTTTGGATCAAACAAACGATACTGAAGACGTATTTTTCATCTAACCGCTAACGCGTTGGAATATGCTGCTTACCAAATCATCTCCACCGGCTTTATATAGCTCGGTAGGAAGGTCGTCATATTCAGCAGTTTAGTTGAGGTCTACGTGTACGTACCCTTACAATATCTAGGTCATGAGACTGGATATTCGCAGTTTTTCATCCTCTATTTGCCCGACACATCCCATAAAATTTCCTGTATGGCAGTAATGTCTGCCAATAATTCGTGTAGAGATTATTAGATAATTGTTTTGAGAATAATCTTGACACCTGAAAGCAAAACCGTTTATCCAAAACCCTATCTGTTATCAAGAAATCTGTTTTGGTCTGTCCCTACATACGAAGATTGGTATTCATATGCAGGTAAAATAATGTATGGATATCACTTAAGGGGTTCCGATGGGTTCCGATAAATAGTGTGTTATCTACTTTTACTACTTTTACTACTATAGTATCAGGAGGGACGCACTTCATTCCTGAATATGAAAGTCTATTCAGAAAAGATGACCCACAACTCTTTGTAGACTATTAACCATACTGAAGGCGGTGAAAGTTAGATGTCATAAGTGAACGATCAAACAGAAGGCCCTTGTTTACCTGCAATACTCTACCGTTAATATAAAAAACCCTACTGTCAAAAATTAAAATAAAAGGATTTTGCAAATCATCCGTTTGTATTATAATTGCCTTTCCCTCTCCATTCTCAGTGCAATCTTCCAATTTTCATCGGTATTTCTAAAAATTCTTTATTCTCGACTATCCTTTCAATCGAACAGAACAATAATCCCAAAGACTTACAAAGGACATTCTCCACCGTAGGATATACTAACGACCCAACGTCTGCGTTGCTTCACACCGAACCCATTCTCAATATTTGCATAGCACAAAGCTTCGTCCTGCTTCGAAGAACAAAAAAAAAACATTTTAACAGTAGCTTCAGTCCAACTATAAGACTCTCTAACCACACCTGCAGACAATTGTCCTCCATTTAACTTTGAAAACAACGCGCCGCACTCTCAAGCGCACCCCCAAACAGCTAAACCTCTAGACCAGCAAAGAAGCCCGCGAAAGAGAAAAGTGACAACAAAATTGTTATTTATTCAGCAACTCATGGCAAAGTCTGCAAAATGAATCCCGATTATTATTCCATTTGAATAAATTGAAATATTTTCTTCGAAGGCAGCCCCCCTCAAGGCATCCGCCATCATCGACTCGAAAACTTACATGTTGAATCCGCCCCGGAAGATTCGTCAGGGTAAATATACATTCCCTTACGTATATGTGGAGTGAGGAACAAAAAAAAATACCCTCTTACATATATGTTGCCAAAGTGTGGGGGGGGGGTCACAAACCCCCACCCATACCATTCCAACAACTAACCAAAGAAAAAAATTCTGCAATTTTTTAATGCGACTTAGCAAACATGTTTAGACGCGTACTTGATGCGAAGCAAGGGCCCATGTGAGGCGGGCGAGTATGTGCCTGTCATGATGTATACATACATACATCCAACCTCAACCAAAAGTATATCATTGAGGATTCGGAGGTAGTGGCAGCTTAGTTCGCGGTAGAGTAAAAGTGTCCTGGGACTATTTACACTCGAAGAAGATTTCCCTGGTACGACAACGTTGGGTCTAGGAGTTTGCGCTCTCGCCCAAAAACACCTACACACACACACACTTGAATTCCAAAATGGCATAACGCAACAGTAGGTACACACGAGCACAACAAGCGAACTAAGAAACACTACACAAAAAAAAAAAAAAAGGACGAAAGCAATAGGCAAGTGTATTGTATCGATTACTAATAAACTCCAGGAGACTATGCGGTTAAATGTAAAGCGGGAGCGAGTCCTGACTCGGAATATGTTTTGTGTATCCCGTATGCGAAGTTGGCTGGAGAAGTTCAAGTGGAAAAGGGGACTTTCTCCACCTTGAGGTTCTGTGAGGAGAACGTACCGGGTACCATGCGGCGGATTGTGTGGTGAAGTCAAGCGTTCTGCGATACGATGTACACTCGTACAGACACATGTTCAGAGTGTATCCTGTTTTCCTATTTTCAGGATATATGCAAGGAGAAGCCGGCATATGGTTTTTTTGTTCAATAGAGTTTACGCCATACCCTGCAGGAAGGATGGTGTACACTTCGTGCCCAATTGCGGATTGGAAGAGAACATTTTATCTCCCCGTAGGCAGTTTTCGTGTTTTACGCGTATCCTTTGACTATATTGACAGGATGCGAATCTTATTATTTCACCCACGGATAAAGTTAACGAAACGAGGTACACACTCTACAGTGTCACGGTGAGATGGGTATGGGGGGGGGGGGGGGTTGTCGTTGACTGCCGTGTTATTGATTTCTTTTCTGTCCTCAGTCCGATGTTGGCAAATGGAAATTTTCACATTTTGGCCACGTATACCCCGGGGGATGTGGATGTCAATAGAATATCAAGCGAGAGGAGGTGTATCTTCCAAAAACTTATCGGGGATAGTGATTATTTCGTCGTGAATTTATTGGGCTAAAGAGACGCGTAAAAGTTTAACATTGTTAGCTTTTGCAAATGTAATGATATACAGAGTCCTTGGGTATACAATCGGTTTTTAGTATACTTTGAGGTATAGACATAGAAAGCATCTACATGGACATAATATGGAAATGTCTTAACATATGTTGACTGATGCCGGGACAGCTAAACAACCTATTCTGCTACTAAAAAGACATTACTGCCATCCAGAAAATACGATGCGGTAGGACAAAAAATGATGAAAAACCGTGAAATCTACTAAGGTCCGTGTCATAGTAAGCAGAAACAGTGACTACTCGGATGCAGATTTGTTACGAGCGAGAGACTCAGGCAGGAAGCCCTTTGATTCGAATGCATGTATCGGGTTTTTCAACACGGACGCTACAAATGTTGAGCGACAGGGACAGCAAACGACGCCATATTTCTTGCCGCTCTTTTCACATTTCTCTTCAGTAAAGTTTGCCATTTCATTATGGAAAGATATACGATCCAACAAAGAGTCGAAATTATTAAAATTTACAACCGCAATTCGGAGTCAGTGGCCTCAACGTTAAGAGCGCTATGTCCAATTTATGGTCGTCATAATCGTCCTAGCAGATCAACAATTGAGCGTCTAATGGGTAAATTTGAATCCACAGGCACAGCACAAAATGTTCCCGTTCCAGTGAGACAAAGAAGTGCCGGTAGTGTCGAGAATATTGCTGCCGCTGAGGCTTCAGTTGAAGAAAGCCCAATTGTGTCTCTCACACATGGTTCTCAAGCGTTGGGCATCTCTGTGACGTCGTCACAAATTTTGCGAAAAGATCTCGTCCTACATCCTAACAAGATTTAATTGACGCAAGAACTGAAGCCGCTTGACCACCAGAAGCGTCGTATGTTCGTGAATTGGGCTGAGCAAGAACTTGAAAATGATTCGGATTTTCATCGAAAAATCATCTTCAGCGATGAGGCTCATTTCTGGCTGAATGGCTTCGTCAAAAAACAAAATATGCGGTATTGCACAAGCAGAAATCCACACGTACTCCATGAGTCATCATTGCATCTCGAAAAAAATCACGGTTTGGTGTGGTTTATGGGCCGGCGGCGTCATTGGGCCGTACTTCTTCCGTGATGATCAAGACCGGCACGTTACTGTGAATGGGAATCGCTACCGTTCAATGATAACCGAATATTTTTGGCCCCAATTGGATGATATGGACTTGGAGGACATGTGGTTCCAACAGGACGGCGCCACAAGCCACACAGCGAATGCCACAATCAATTTATTGGAAACCAAATTTGGAGAACGTGTTATCTCACGAAATGGTCCATTCGCTTGGCCGCCTCGGTCGTGCGATTTGGCGCCTTTAGACTATTTCCTGTGGGGCTACGTCAAGTCTATGGTCTATGCCAACCAGCCAGCGACGATTGATGAACTTCGTACGAATATCGTACGTGAAATTGCAGCAGTATCGGCCGATTTATGCTTTAAAACCGTCGGAAATTGGGTTCAGCGTCTGGACTTCTGCAAGCGTGCCCGTGGTGGCCATGCAAAAGAGTTCGAGTTCCATACATAATGGCATCGAACATACTTTCACAGGAATAAAGAATTTCATTGACATCCAAAACCGTTTTTGTTTTATTGAAAAAAACTTTTGTAGCGCTCTTATTGAAAAACCATTTTGAATCGAGAAAGGTTTCCTGTTTCTTCAAAGTTGTTTATGGGTTCTGACTTTGCCATACTCAGGCCATAACCTTTTGGAAGTTTCACAGGTGGGGAGGGAGTTCCACCTGTTTTTGGCAATGCTCAGTGTTCTTCGTCCCATCCTATATTTGAGATCACATAGTGGTGGTTTGACAGACTTGCCTGCCTGGTCAATGCTTGAATGCTGATTTTTCTCGCCAGTTCATTAGCAATTTCCATGAAAATTTTACGTAAAATCGGACTCTCTAAAAAGCATCCACCTATATTTAGGTGGAAAGATCAATTTAGATCCAACAAAGTTTAAATATTTACTGACCCCTTACCATCCTGTTACTTTCCCACCATCTGAACACATGTTTACCAAAATAACAGTCCAAGTCCATGCCTCCATCTTCTGCAATCTCCACTCAAACAAAAAAATTTCATTAAACTAACCTCCATGAGGAAAGTTTTCGTTTCACCAACTTCGACTCAACTCCGCTGAAATACTACAAAGAAACAACAGTTTTGCGTTCTGCCCTCTCGTCCTCGTTGTCCTAGCGCCAAACAAATCGTTTCGCAATGAAAAAATATTTAAAAACAAATCATCTCTCTTGCTCAATAGCCCAAATGAAAATTTTCACTTTACCCGCCCTTCAACCACCGACCGGGTTAGCTCGCATCCTTCCCCCGGACAACAGCTCGACACAACAAACAACAATCAAAGCTCTAAAATGGGAAAACTTCTGCGTCCGAACAAAGGCGAAGAGCCCACCACCACCAACATCAACAACAACAAAAAATATTTAATTTTAATCAACGAATATGTAATCTCCAGGAAGGAGAGAAAGGACTCAGCTTAAGGGACGTTCAGCAGCAAAACGAACCAAACTGCAACCCTTAAACTGTAATAAGCTTCTGGAAAACACGAAAGAAAAGTTTTTTTCTCATTCTTTCTTGCGGTTAAAAACTTTATCCGTGCAGCTTCCACATCGGGATTTTTAGGAGGCGCAGCTCGCAAAACCCAGAAAAAGGATACGGAACGGGGTTCATTTTATAACTATTACTGGTGGTAGTTGGAAAAAAACAAGTTTTGTCTGCATGAGAAAAACTTTCTCAAGGATGTTCCTGTGTTTTCTTCAATGTAGCAGGATCCAACATCAACCAGAAAGTCCTGGCATTAGAAGAAGAAAAGCGAATAAGTATCACCTTTACAGCGCCATTGTCCATTTAAACAAAACACAGGGTAAGAGCGTGGATGTGCGCATTAAAATGCACAAATGTCCTTAACCTTTTGAAAACTTCCACTTGATGCAAAACAGAGAGAGCGGAAGAGTCCTTGAGATGACTTTCCATTTTCTGGGTTGAGGAATTAATTCATTGCCTCGAGGATTCATTAAAATATTTAAGTCAGCTGAGAGATGGGTGGTATGCTGGAATACGACATCAATTGGCGTGTCCTTTCACTTTCCTTTTCAGCGGCAGGGGGTTATCATTAGAAGCAAAGCTTTAATGTCTCCTCTCAAGGAAGCAAGACGCTGAGAAAATGAATGAGAAAGAGCAAAACTCGAAAGAGTGTATATTTTAGAGAAAGTTAATTACGCCGAAAAGGACGAAGACGACGATAGCGTGGTAGTTGCAGACGACGCGACGACGGCATAGCTTCAGTTGAATGAAAAGTTTTACATAAGAGGGATAAGGATATAACAATTGTAATGAATTAAGTATGACATTGCCGTAGGACGATAGTTTCTCTCGTTCTTAAAATATGGAACGAGTTTCAGAGTTGATGTCCTTGCTTCAAAAATTCTCCTCGCAACATGGAAATTAGTTATGGCCGGGTAAAAGTTTCAAAGACAGACGGTGAAAAGGGATACAAGAGCAACAGAAAAGGAGCATATTATAACGGATGATGATGATGAGGATACTCTACTTGGGGGGACAGAATTTTTAGGTTAAGTTCATGAAACCCTAATTTCAAAATCGGGGTCAATGTTAAAATGTAAATGAGTTTTCGTGTCGTGAACTTTTCTCCGGGTATACCGCCTTCAGTCCTTTTGTCATGGAGGGGGGGGGATATTCACATTAACCGAGCGTTGTCCTTCGCACTTTCCATCAACGGAGAAAAGGTTGGAAAAGTTAATGAAATTGAGACAGGCCAGCATCGATTATTTTTTTATCCAGCGCCTTGGTCTTGTTGTTTCAGGGTTAATGGACTTTTTATTTTCTTCGGGGATAACGCTGGGAGATTAGGCGGAGTGAAAAGGACCTTTTGCCAGACAAAAATTAGACTAATTAGGTTTTTTTTTGTTTGGGTTGGTGTTGTCTGTTGGGATTGGGTGATGTTATGCTTTTGGAATTGGTGTCAAGGTCAGGTAGAGGGAAGTTAAGAGTTTTTGGTGTCGGGAATTTAAATGGGAGTGCGACTGATGGGTGGTTGGTGGGCATGTTAAGTGAGATTAAAGGAAAATAACTTCACGTTTGGAATGTTTCATGGAAGGAATTTTAAATGGTTTTACATTCATTGGAAACATTTGATGGAAGAGGTCTTGAAGAGAGGTGTAGTGTCATAGCAGACATAGGTTGGTGGGATAGGGAATCAGTAGTGGGACATTAAATTTAGATATTTGGGTGACCTGAATACCAAAATAGTAATGGATTACAATTACTCATGAATCACCGGGTACTTAGGTATCCGAAGTTGAAGCAATAGAGGAAGCCCTTCGACACTTTGAGCCATGAGTTCATTCAAAGTCTCAATAAAATGGGTGTCCAGTATTTTGGATATGAGAATATTCCGAGGAGCTAACACCAACTCGGTCCACTATCTTGTTGCAGCCAAGGTATGAATACGGACATCCACCACGCCACAACAATCAAGAAATACTGCAAATAAGTTTCATGTCGAAAGACTACAAAGGAAAGATACCCTTAACCTCTCGATTCACACCATACCACCACATCCGTAATCTCCAAGAACAACGGCAACGAAGCCAACAAACCATTAAATCAACCGCAACAGACGTGCTAGGTTTCTAGCGCCCACCAGCAAGAAACAGCTGGTTTGATGAGGAATGCCGACAGATACTCACAAGAACGAGGCCTACAAGGCTAAACTGAATATGAAGACTAGAGCTGCCATGACAGAGAAGAAGGGAAGAACACCGGCTTTTCAGAAGGAAGAAAAAAGAGAAAGAAAAGCGCGCGGTCGGGGATACAGAGAGGTGCCACTCCAGGAACGATATTCGCAAGTTTTACCAAAGTGTAAAACGTCAAAGCCAAGGATACAAGGCTCGAAAAGAATCCTATCGCGATGAACAAGTAAATATCGTAGTTGAGACATAGTCGATGCTGAGGGTATGGAGGAACCAATTCTGCAGACTGTTAAACGGCGATGACGAACAACATTCCGCTGTCAGACAGAACGAACAATTCAATGTTGGTAACGACAGCGAAAACCACCAACCACACGACCTGAGTTAGGTGAGGATAGCAATATCTAAACTTAAGCTTAATAAGGCTGCCAAAAATGACGACCTTCCCGCTGAGCTTTACAAAGCCGGAGATGACTTGGTAAATAACATCCACCAACTCATACGCCGAAACTGGTCGGAAGAAAGTTTGCCTGAAGAATGGAACCTCAGCATCGTTTGTCCGATCCACACAAAAGAGACCCTCTGAACTGCTCCAACTGCAGAGGCATAAGTCTCTTCAACATCGCCCACAATTTTCTTTCTGCCGTTATACGCAAACGGCGCGGTCTTCCTCTACTGCGTCCGACGACTCGCTGGGAATCGAAGACTCTGCGAACCGGAGTATTGGTGCCTATTCGTTCTACATGTCCTAGCCATCTTAAAATTCCAAAGCAGAATTTTCAGAATAGAGGCATGTCACTGTAGAGTTCGTATTGTTCTTGGTTGAATCTTCGTCCGCATTGCCCGTCAACGCAAACCGAAGATTTTTTGAAGAATTTTTCTCTTGAATATCTGCTTTGATAGTCCATGGTTCAGGCCCATAGAGCAGGACTAATATAATCGTTATCTTGTTTAGGATCTTCTTAGAATTAATAGCCGAGGTAGACAGAGTCACCAGTTCCCTACTACCTGAATGTTATATCTGTCAATGGTGACGATGTATCCAATTTTTAGATGTTGTGCGTCCTTTCGTGTTTAACAGCATATATGCACTTGGCCTTACCCTTTAGTACAGCTAAACCTATTTTTACCGCTTCCGTCGCTATACTAGAAAAAATGGCTCTGAAATCACGTTGAGTCCTACCAATGATGCCAATATCGTCGGCACATGCTAGTAGTCGCACCGGTTTCGGCTGAGGAGTTTTGCACAATCTTTTGAAGAATGTTGTCCAAGAAGTCACAATAAAGTGCATCGCCTTGTCTTAATCCATTTTGTTGTCAGATGTATCGACGAGATTGTTTCCGACCTTGATGGAGCAGATAGAATTTTCCATCATCATACTGAACAGAAGGACGAGTTTGGGCGTATACCAAAGCCAAAAATTGGCTGTCTATAGTTCGTTTCTTGAAACTCTCTCGTAAGCGGCTTTTAAATCCATGAATAGTTGGTGGGTGATGATTTGGGCTCCTTGGGTTTTTTTTTCCAGGATCTGTCGAAGTGTGAAGTGTTGGTCAGTTGTGGAATTTCTGGCCTAAAACCACATTGGTAAGTGGCTGTTGTTGGTAAACGGTTACAGGCGTTCACATATTACTGCAGATAGGATCTTGAAGCCGATGTTGAGAAGACTTATGCCGATGTAGTTGCCGCAATTTTGATGGTCCCATTTTTTGATCGTTAAAACTATGCTACGCTTCCATTCCTCAAGCTTATTTTCATTCGAACAAATTTAGCTCATGATTTGTTGATTTTTACTAACAACTCATCGCTGCCGGCCTTATACAGCTCATCGGGAAGGCTGCCTTCTTTAAGCTTGAGATTGGATATTGTTATTCTCATTTCACTTAGGTCGGGTCTTTGGCAGTTCTTCCTGTTGTCAACAATATTGAAAGGATCGGGTTACGAATTGGAACATGAATGCGGCAAACTGATCGTCATGGCCGTTAAAAAGTCTGCATAAGTGGTTCTTTCATATCCTTAGCATCGACTGTCTCACAACTATGATTTTTCCTTGTTCATCTCGACAGGATTCTGTTCGAGCCTTGTATCCTTGGCTTTGACGTTTTACACTCTGGTTAAACTTACGAACATCTTTCCTGGGGTAGAACCTCTCGATAGCCTTGATCGCGAGCATTTCTCTTTCCATTTTCGTCTTTTTGAAAAGCCGGTGTTCTTCTCTTCTTCTTTGCTTTTAGAGCTCAATGAGCTGTCATTCACCTGCAGCTTATCCCTGCCTCGTTCTTGACTGCGAACATCTATCGGCAAACCAATGGTTAAGTGATACGCGTAGATCCAATGCGGTCTCTATAGACTGAAGTATTTTCTACAGTACTTTGCATTTGGAGTGAAAGTTAGAAAGAAGAGGGCTTTCGCAGCTACCCAGTTCAAAGACATCTAAAAGTCGAGCGAACGTAACAACATCCGGAGGTTTTATAAAAATGCCAAGCATCTGTCTGCTGGCTACAAAACCTAAACGCAGGCTCTTCGAGAAAACGAATAAAACTTAGTCACCGAAGCGCACGGAATAGTATCTGCGCCTAAGCAGCATTTCCAGCAGCTGGTTAATGGGCATCATGTAGAGAGAGTGATAGGGGAAGAACAGAACCCACGTCCAGTCAATGAAGAACTAGTTCCACCACCGAGTATAGAAGAAGTTGGTTTAGCTATAAAAAAGCTTAGGAACATCAAGGCCACAATGTCTGATGGCTTACCAGCAGAGCTTTTTAAATTCGGTGGTGATGTTTTGGTAAGGAGCATGCACCGAATCATCAACCAAGTATGAGTGGGAGAAAACATGCCCGATGACTGTACTATCAGTTCCATATACCCCATCTACAAAAAAAAGCACTCCTATGCCTTGTAAGAACTATCGAGGCATATCAATGCTAAATATCGCATATAAGTCTATCCACCGTACTGTGTGAACGTCTAAAACCGTTCTGCAACACACTTATCGGCACGTACCAGGGCGGCTTCCGGACCGTCAAATCGACCAAAGACCAAATTTTCACACTGAGGTTGATCCTAGAAAAGACCAACGAATTTCAAGTCGAAACTCACCACCTATTCATCGAGTTCAATGCCACGTATGATACCATACATCGTCAGGAGATCTATATGGCGATGGCCGAATTCGGAATCCCGGCAAAACTGATTCAACTATGTCGCGTCACGCTGGAAAACACTCGCTGAAACGTTCAGTTTGGTAGTAGCTCCTCCGAACTATTTCAAACATACAAACATTTGGCTCCGTGCTGGGAGATTTTGACGCAAAGGTAGGAAGAGAAGAAATCCTTATCACTGTTATCGGAAAACATAGCCTACCTCAAAACACATTTTGGTAACTTACTTAGGCTAATTGACTTCGCTACAAAACGAAATGCCACTAAAGCCAGCACAAGGTTTCCTCACCTTGATACTCATAAGGCGACATGGCGGTCTCCAGACCAACGAATTTCAAGTCGAAACTCACCACCTATTCATCGAATTCAAAGCCACGTATGATACCATACATCGTCAAGAGATCTATATGGCGATGGCCGAATTCGGAATCCCGGCAAAACTGTTTCACCTATGTCGCGTCACGCTGGAAAACAGTCGCTAAAACGTTCAGTTTGGTAGTAGCTCCTCCGAACTATTTCAAACATGCCCCGGATTTCGGCAAAGAGACGCGCTATCATGTGACTTACTCAATCTCGTACTGGAGCAGATAGTACGAAGGGCAGGTGTCAACACTAAAGGTATTATTTTCAACAGCTCCGTCCAGATGCTAGGCTATGCGGACGATATTGACATCATCGGTCGCTCCCAGCATGCCGTGATAGAAGCGTTCACGGCGATTGAAGAACATGCGAAATCCGTTGGCCTTGTAGTAAACGAGGACAAGACTAAGTACACGCTATCAACAATTAGACAAGAATCTGTCCACCGCCTAGGACAAAACGTCACTATTGATAGCAGAAGTTTCGACGTTAAGGGGTTCACCTACCTACTCGGAAGCACCAAAACTGATGTTTTGGTAACGCCTACCGGATTTTTCCAACGTCTTAGAGGCGGAAGTAATGGCTATCCAAGAACTGCCACTTCTACCGACCTACCTGACGCTTGTGTTACCACGTGGATCCGTCGACTTCCCTATGTTCGTGCGCCTAATTGAACCATTCAGAGCTAACTAAATAGCGTAGGGGGTTTCTGAAGTACGGGGTTTCTGACGTACGGGGTTTCTGACGTACGGGGTTTCCGACTAGCCAGCTCTTCAAGATTATCTAAGAAGTAGTCTCCCAGATGAAGCTTCCGTTTTCTGATAAAGCTGTACGAGCATGGACGGTGAGTAATAACTTCCTTCTCTTCCTCATCTAGGCAGCTCCTCAGAAGTCATTGCTGAAAAGGCCTAGTGTTTATGCGTCTTAGCAGTGTCTTGTGAGGACATCGACTATGGCGCTGATGTTCGATCTGATCAGCAATGGTAAGCAGATGGAGCGCTTTTGGTTAAAGCTAGGCAGGAGTTGCTTGTATAGTTGACACGTTGTGCCGTTTATCCGCCTGCAGTTTGCTTTCTTGATCGCATCCTGTATGATCTGTAGTTGTAGCAAGGAGTATACCTAACATATCTTCTGGCGGTAGAATGTCAATGGTAGTGCCCTGTCTGGTAAAGTCATATGCCTTACCATTCCATGGTATTTGTATGGTGATCTGTAATTTGCATGTAGCTGGTAGTATCTACTGGCTGTAGAATATAAAGGGTAAAACCCTGTCTGGCAAAGTCATCTACCTTAGAATTCCCTGGTATGTCTCTGTGGCACGGTACACAAAAGAGGTAAATAGAGAAATGCTCCGCCATCTCGTTAAGAGACAGTCGGCATTCGTTGGCTGAATTCGAATTGAACGAGATGACTTTAACGGATTTATTGTCTAACCCTCCTGATCTTAGCAAGCGGTTTTTTGTTAAACAAACACACACTAGTACCGACTTTCCCAACAGGAAACAAGTGTCCCATCAGTATCTTCATTGCCAGACAAACATCGCTCCATTGGACAGGACACTTAACTCATACAATAGCCATTAATTATACAAACACAACTCTTCCATTAACAGATCTCCGTTTAACAGCCATACCAAAGCGTTCCTTGATTCCCGACAAATACCTCGACCATTTGCCACATGCACTTGGGCTTGGAGAATACAATTATTGCAGATTCCTTCAATCATCACAAGCGCATCCTATCATTGTGCGAATCTCAACTCATACCCAGCTGAGGGGACACAAGATCCATGCTCATTATCCAAAATTACAGTCCGCAGATATTGTTGTGGCGTCTCTAACATGCGTCCCATTAAGACGACAGATACATGCATGACACGCTAGCAATTGCCACCTTATCCATTTATGCACCACCTGTCATCTGTCGAGATACCTTTTTGTATAGTTCTGCAGCTTCATATTTTGAATTTTATCACCTCCTCTAGCCATCACGATTCCGCTGAGTCTATAATTGGCTCCTATTTCAACTTAGCATCACTGTACGGGTCTGTCTCTGACCACTGCTGCTGGTGATGCTGCCACTGCACGTAGGTCACAATTAACTCGTAAACTGTAACGTATATCCGTGTGCGGATTAAGTGATCCTTCAGCCAGAAGCAACATCGTTCCTACCTGCAATGCCATATATCCCATAATCACCAGCATTCACCGTTCAAAGGTGAATATGATAAAATAATATGCCTGCTGGTCATCCACCATTCAACATGGACCATCCAGCATCCAGCATGGACAATGTCTCCCAGCGTCCAGTGTCCAATTTTCAGGCAGTAACATTGTAGGTTCCTGCCAGCCACGGTTCAAATGGAAACGAGTTCCATTGCACCTTGCATATATCCACCAAAAGGAACGATGACTGGAATTTATTTAGTGTCATCATAGATGCACAGATGCATCCGCCAAAATACACACACACACACACATACCGATGGGGCTCGCCTAGACATTGGCTAATAAATTGCCCATTGCAATCGGCTGTCTTGGGCGCGAGTGAGCCCCATGCAACATGAAATATTCCTTTTTAATTTGATCCCCCGGCAGAGAATGCTGCAGACTCTGGACCCTGGAGTGTGGGGTTAGGTTATTAGCTGCATCTTCAAGACGATGCATGTGTTGTTTCCTGTTTTCATTCTGAGCGAAGATGGCACTGCTCGCAGAGAGGCAGAGATTCTTTTGGGCCGGGTAATTGGAAAAACTTTTTCGCCGATTCATCGCATTCGGGTGGATTCGGACAGGGACCGACATCTGCATTAGGACCCGTCTTCGATGTTTATGACTTTTGCCGATATTGATGGGGATTTGTGCATGTGCATTGGACGCGAGTGGGCTATTGAATGTGCACACGGCACGGTAATAGAGACCGACAAACGATGGTGTATCTTTGGGATTTGGCATTTGAAATGAATTGCCTAGCTGGGTTAGGGGTTGGGCGAAGCGATGAGATTTGAGGCCGGAAAATGATGAACTTGATATAGGATTGCCTGTGGAATGTTGACATGGAAATAATTGATTTGGGCGATTGATTTGAAAAATGAGGGGGCAGCACAGGGATTAGGATGTGATTTGTGTGTGTGTGTGTGTGGGGGTTTGGATGAGGCGCAATTTCGGAATAATAATGAGCGTTTTATAAGGATGATGTTGGTCAAGTAATTACCCCTGGGTTAGTTGTATTTTTCCAAGAATATTGTCTCAAAATGTGAGGAACAGGATTTATTCTATGGGGTATGTGTGTTTGAGGAAGTTTTCTGATGGAAATAGGATCAGATGGGGTCTTGAAAAATTTATTACTGGGGTTGGGGATACGACAAAGGGCATATGCTTACACTTATGACCTTTTAGATGAGATTGGAGACTGAAGTCAAACAGAGTCGCGTGAATGTCTAGGAGGAACATGTAGGTTCTAAGGAAAATTAGAGCTAATCACCGCCTCCATTTACATCTATTTAATGGAGAAGTCGATTGGGTTCCCAGAAGACATTGTAGCAGCTATGTACCTTATACTCCTAACCATCACTGTTGCCATACCACACAAACTGATTGCATCAGTAGAGAGCTAAGATCAACGAGCCAGAATTACATCAATAGAGAGGTAATATAACTGAGCCAGAAGTATGACGCTAGAATAATAGGAAAAAAACTGAGAAAACAGGTCAAGGGCAATACCCAGATCTTAGAAGTTCTAACAAGCTGCTAGGCCGGAGCATAAACGAATGTTAAACCAAAAGATGGGCTTAATTTCGTCGATTACATTCTTGGAATTTCAAAATCTGCAAATAACAGTGCCCACAGTTTTTTTTAGAGAAGTAGAGTAAGTTCGGGTAATGTGGAGTAGGCGGTAATGTGGAAAACCGTTTTTGGGGCTTAACAAGAAGCGATATCCGAAGTCTGGCTTTTCAGATGGCTTAAAAAAATAACATTCCCAACAAATTTTCATTTCTACATAAAACTGCAGGAAAAGATTGGCGTTATGGCTTTTTGAAAAGACACAGAAATGATCTAAGCTTTCGGCTTCCAACGGCTACCTCAATTGATAGAGCTAAGGGCTTTAATCAAGAAAGCGTTAGCAAATTTTTCGATATTTTTTTGAAGGGGTGTATACAAAATATAACTTTCCACCATCCAGCATATGGAATGTGGATGAAACTGGTCTCACCATAGTCCAAAATAAGCAGCCACAGGTTTTAGCTAAGAAAGGAAAACGGCAAATAGGAGCTTTGACTTCGGCTGAACGTGGTTCTCTGGTAACTGTGGTGAATTGCATGAGTGCAGGTGGAAATTTCATTCCACCATATTTTGTATTTCCAAGAAAAAGACAAAACCCACTCTATATGAACAACGCTCCTGCTGACTCCAAGGCCACTTTTCATATTTCTGGATGGATTCAGCTGCCCATTTTTACGGAGTGGTTCCGTCATTTCCTGCAGTTCGCCAAGCCTTCAGAAGAACAGCCAGTCCTTTTAATTTTAGATGGTCACTATAGCCATACCAGAAACCTGGAAGTTATCGACCTGGCGCGTCAAAATTTTGTTGTAATTGTTTCGCTAGCCCCTCATTGCACCCATAAGATGCAACCTTTGGATAGGACATTCATGGGCCCTCTTAAAAAGTATTACAATGAAGAAACCAGACGATTCATGAGAGAGGCTGGCCGAAAAGTGGCCTTGGGTGACATAGCTCTGTTATTTAAAAATGCTTATCTTAAAGTACAAACTGGACAGGTTGCAGTAAGCGGGTTCAAATGCAGCGGGATTTTCCCTTTCAATAGATATATTTTTTCCGAAGCTGACTTTATAGCGAGTGAGCCTGAGCCTGAGCCATTATCAGAAGTTGAAGTTCAAAGTCGAAACAGGAACCACAATTTGATGCAGCCTCCGAGCTTGGAAGTTCAATTGGATAGTGAATCAAATTTTAGTGAAATGCGGAATATTGTAGCAGAAGTAAATAGCCAAAGCACATCCACTCCGATTTTGAGCCAACATGAAGCCCATTTTACTCCTTGGGAAATTTCTCCTCCTCCGAAATTGAGAAGGGTCGCCACCACAAACAGGGGAAGAAAAACTGGAGCCGCAATTTTAACTGTATCACCTTATAAAAATCAGTTACAAGAAAGCATTAATAAACCTCGAAAGCCTGGTAAGGTTAAAATAAGTAAGAACCCAACAACAATTTAAGAGTCAGCTAAACATGATAAACCTGTACAGACTAAAGAGCAAAAGTCAGTCAAAACTAAGACAATGCTAAATAAACCATCTACTTCTAGACGCCGTCAGTCTTCATCATCAGATGATAGCCTTGATCGCTATGCAATTTTATTTGCTGATTCTGAAGATGATCTTGGTGAAATTCCTCCTTCAAGAGATACTAAATGTAACTTCTGCGATTTGCCTTGGGGTGATGACTTGAGTGGGGACAAATGGGTTCAGTGTCTCCAATGCGACATTGTTTGGGGTCACGAAAAATGCATCCCGAAAAGAAGTGCTATTTTTATTTGCAGTTCATGTGACAACACAACCAAAAATTATTAGGATATTTATTGAAAAAACTCCTATTTTTGTTAATTTTTTGATTCAAAGAGAATTTATATAAAGTTTGTTAAAAAAGACTGAATCTTTTATGTTTATTCGTTATTTGATATTTGTATAATGTTAGATAATTGAAGTTCGTAAAGCTTTAAACGTTTTCATTATTTTCATTTAAATTGACTAACATATCTATGGAAATAAAAGATAAATGAATTAATTTTTTTTTTACACTAATTTAAAACTAATTTAAATGAAGAAAAAACTTATAAGTTTGTAATTCATTCATAAAAAGGAAAAATCTAAATAAATTACATTTATTTCTGCTGTTATTAATCTCTTTCTGGTAATGTGGAGCACTAGTCCACATTGCCCGCTCTATAGGACCACATTACCCGCCACTTTTATAAAAGGTCAGTTTTACGCTATTCTGAAACTTTTGCAAATATTTAATTTATTTAAGGAAAATTAAGTACAAGGGTAAGTAAAAGGTGTTCCCAACGTTACAAAGAACGATTAAACCTCTTTATATTTTCGAAATAAACTTTAGTTTTAAAAATATTGCTTAAAACAATAAGGGTAGTCCACATTACCCGAACTTACTCTACGTTTCATTTTTATAATCGGCACCAGCTGAAAGGCTCTTGAATTTCCTTGCAGTCGTAAGGTCATTGTGGAAATTGAGGTCGAGAAGGATGGGTTTTAAATTGTAATAGGAATACAGAACTGATAAAGCATTCGAGCTATTCGGCTCCGTGCTGGGAGATTTTAATGCAAAGGTATGAAGAGAAGACATCTTTAGCAGTATTTTCGGCAAACATAGCCTACACGACAACACGTCTGGTAATGGACTAAAGCTAATTGACTTCGATACGGAACGAAATGCCACTATAACCAGCACACGGTTTCCACACCTCGATACCCATAAGGAGACATGGTGCCCTCCAGATCAACGAACGGTCAACCAAATTAATTACATTGCGATAGACAAAAAGCACGCTTCAAGTATTTTGGATTTCAGATCATTCCGAGGGATAACATCACCTCGGACCACTACCTTATTGCAGCCGAGGTAAGAATACGGACATACATCACTTCACAACAATTCAGAAATACTGTGAAAAAATTTGATGTTGAAAGACTGCAATTACAAGAGACCACCAAGACCTTCGCGCAACGCGTATCCCTTAACCTCTCGATACCGCTAGCATCGAATTCAAAGAACGATGGCAACGATGAAAACAGCCCATTTGATCAGCCGCAACTGATGTGCTAGATTTCTCGCGGCTATAAGCCAGAAACCCCTGGTTTGATGAGGAATGCCGACATATGCTTGCAATCAAAAACGAGACCTACAAAGTTGAGCTGCAGATTAAGGTGAAAGCTGCCATTGACCTCTTTAGACAAAACAGAAAGGAAGAATACCGGCTTTTCAGAAAGAAGAAAAAAGAGCAAGAAAAGCTTGCGATCGGGGATATAGAGAGGTGCCACTCCAGGAACGATGATCGCAAATTTTACCAAAGTGTAAGACGTCAAAGGATATAAGGCTCGAACAGAACTCCATCGAGATGAACAAGGAAGTATCGTAGTTGAGCCACAGTCGATGCTGAGGATATGGAAGAACAACTTCTGCAGACTGTTAAACGGCGATGACGAACAAAATTCCACTGTCAGGCAGAACGAACGATTCAATTTTGGAACGACAGCGAAAACTGCCAACCACCCGACCTGAGTGAAGTGAGGATAGCTGTATTTAGCCTCAAGCTTAAGAGGGATGCCTGAAATAAAGGGTTTATAAAGCCGGCGGAGCTGACTAAGTAAGTTACATCCACCAACTCATAAGCAAAATCTGGTCGGAAGAAAGTATGCCTGAAGAATGGAGCCTCAGCATCGTTTGCCCGATCTACAAAAAAGGAGACCCTGTGAACTGAGGCATGAGTCTCCTCAAAATAGCTAACAACATCCCATCTGTCGTAATATGTGAACGCCTGAAACCGTTTACCAACAGTCTGATCAGCCCTTATCAGTGTGGTTTTGGGCCAGGAATGTCAGCAACCGATCATAACTTTCTCACTTCGGCAGATCCTGGAAAAAAAAACAAGAAGTCCAAATCGATACCCACTACCTATTCATCGACTTCAAAGCCGCATACGACAGAATTTATAGAGACGAACTATGCAGAGCCATGAGTATTCCGCCTAAACTCGTCCATTTGGATAGAATGACGATGGCGAAATCTCGCTGCTCCATAAGGGTAGGAAACGACCTCACCGACACATTCGATACCAAAAAAGTATTCAGGTAAGGCGATGCGTTGTCCTGTGGCTTCTGCGATTTGTCTCATGAGAGGATTGTACAAAACTTCCGAGCCAACATTAGAGACACAATTTTCCAAAATTCGGGGCAACTACTAGCATACGCTTCCGATATTGACATCATTGGTAGGACTCAACGTGATGTCATAGCCACGTTTGCTAGTATAGAGAAGCAAGCGGCAAAAATTGCGTTTCGCAGTAAAACTAACGAGTATAGAACTACATCTAGTACGCATCACAGCTAAAACTGTTGTAGCCGTTTAGGTCGCTGGCGGTAAGTGCGAAGGGGTCGTATGTCGTATGCGTCGGCAAGGCTGTTCTTTGATGCTGCTGTAGCAATGTAAACTCTGATATCAATATCAGTACCCCACATAGAAAGGATTCGTTGTATGCGATGAGCACTCTATGTAGTTCTATACTCTTGGTAAAACTAAATATATGCTGCCAATACGAAAGGACACACAACATCGACGAATTGGATAAAACTTCGCCATTGATAGAAATAATTTTGATGTAGTACGGGACTTTGTCTACCTCGGCTCCGCTCTTAACTCTGAAAACAACATCTCGTCAGAAATCAAACAAATTATAACCGCTGTTCCTTCGTTCTAAGGAGGCAATTTAGTAGTAATGCCCTCCCTAGAACCACTAAGGAGATCCTATATAAGATCCTGATAATCCAAGCCTTGTTCTACGGCGCTAAAGCGATGACCGTATCAAAAATGAGTGAAGAAATCCTTGTTCGAATCGAGAGGAAAATTCTTCGAAAAATCTTCGGTCCCGGTTGCGTTGACGGGGTATGGAGACGAAGATTCAACCAAGGACTATTCCAGGTATACAGTGACATGCCGCTGGTCCAAAAACTTCGAATTGAACGTTAAAGTTGGCTAGGGTATGCAGAACGAATGGACACCAATACTCCGGCTCGCAGAGTCTTCGATTCCCAGCCAGACGTAGGACTCAACCAACTTGGAGTCCGCAACTGGAGTCAGTTTACTAAGGAACGGGCAAATTGGAGAGGCCTGTTGGTTGAGGCCCAGGTTAAGTAAGCGCCAGTTAAGTAAGTAAGTAAGTATTCAGAAAACTCGCAGTGATCGTATAAGATGGCTTGCAGGTGTAGAGCGTATGCGGACACCAATACTCCGGCTCGCAGAGTCTTTGATTCCCATCCAAGCCTCGGTCGGATGTATAGTAGAGCATGCCCTCGTCTAACTTGGTGCGCATAATTAAAATCGACCTCAACCAACTTGAAGTACACCAACACGGTTGCAGTTAGCTAAGGATGGGCAGGTTGGTTGGTTGGTTAAGTAAGTAAGTGAAGCATTACCTGCACATGCAGACCCTCAAATCTTACATCTTCATTAATTTGTCTGTGCGGAGTTATACACTTTTCCACAAGGAATGTTATGAGACCTCGTGTTTAAATTTGCTTTGAGAAGTTTTTACTTTTATAGTTTTCCTCAGACTTTTGAAAGGGTGGGGCTGTGAAAAAAAAACGTACGTGTTATCAAGAAAAAAAAAACAAATTTTTGGCGCAACAGCCTCTTTAGTACCCACGGCCTAGCTTTCTCACAACCATTCATGTGTGCGTGTGTGCTTCTAGCACGGTGTCGGGACCTCCTGTTTTATGCCGACCCCGAACGGCGAATTCGAGATAAGCTTTTTTTGACAATTGATACTAATCGGATGATTTGTCAGACCATCACGAGAGGAGGACCAGTGAAAATCATTTAGGTGATGCTACGGCTGGGAATCGAGCCCAGACCTTCTGCACTGCAGTTCATCGCACCAACCATCGAGCCACTGAGCCCGTACGTGTTAATGCCTTCGGGAGTTGAATCAAGGAACCCGAGCTTATAAGTCCAACGCACTTACCTGGTCACTGCACCTCTCAAGTCCTATATTTTGCTGCAAATGTTTCCAGAGGATTTTCTCTCGTTAGGATTGCGGATATGTTGTGGGTCTCTCTCACCTTTGGAATTTTTCACCTTAGTGTTGGATCCATGCCTTCAAACTGCTATTGGCTAAGTCTGAAGATTGCATTTTTTGCCACCTCATTTCATTTGGCTCGATTAAAAGTCATTGGCCATGGACTTGAGGGGGGTCCCGATTCTGCTTATGGTGCTGGTTGGCCTTTAATAGTCCTTCGTGCTGGTGATATAGTGGCTGCAATTGGTGTGCTTGGTTTGTGAAGTTTTCAATGTCAGCTGCTCCTTCAGTCGTTTTTTTTTTTTATTGTTGTGTTGTGTTAAGTTTAACGTGTCCTTCAGTTGTTTTTTTTTTTATTGTTGTGTTGTGTCAAGTTTAACGTTTTCATAGTGAAGGATTACTTATGTCCTGATTGCAATATTGCTAGCGTCGGTCATCTTTCCAAGTCGTTCGTTGAACATTGTGCTCCTGTAGACAATTCTATCAAGTGAATTTTCACAGAGTCTTGGGATATTGTGTCAACGTAGGAGATGCCCTTTCCTTCCAATTGGCTATTGAATTCCAATTTTCGCTCCAATTAACAATGGATTAACCTGCGTAACATTTGTCGCAATTTGGCTGTTGCATCGTTGGGTCACTATGGACTAATCTTCTTTGGTACCGATCCCGCGCTGATAGCAGTGGGTTCTAGCGACGTTTGACCCTATATCCCCACTCGTCTCCTTTCACTTTGATTTCGTAATTTCATTGGTTTTGCCCATTTTCCGTGTTTGTAGATAACTATGTTTGGAGATAATTAGCTATAGCTAAGCTGTCCTTCCTTATTGAACACGAAACTAACATCATCTAAGCAAGACTTGTACCCATCGGTGTTGTATTAAATTTGTATGCCCTAGCAACTTTTTTCAAATGAATCTCCTGTCCCTTTTGCCATCGACAAATATTTGCAAAACCCGATTATCACCCTTCAACCAACTTGGCTCTCTCAGAATCCTTCGACATCCTTCCTATATCCATCATAGTGTTAATATAATCAAAACAAACACTCATTAACATTTTTCACACAAACAACATATATTGAGTGCGAAAGGATCCCGCCGGCAATACAAAAGGATTCACAATGTGAAAATTTGCACACACATACAATTTATTGATTGACTGGTAATAATTTACGATTCTCCCTTGACAGGATAATAAGGTAGGCGCCCAATAACAATTGACTTGGTTACCCTGAAGAACAAAAGGATGTTCAGTGTGGCTACAATCGGCATGCGGAAAATGGTAAATCGCTGAGGCGTAACGAATTTCATCCCCGATACAGGTAAAGATTCGAATCTCGCAAAAACGAATCTTCAGGTGATTTGCATAATTTCAAGGATATCTTCCGCACACATGATAGTGTATGTGTGAAGGGGTTACAATTGAGTTTGAAAGTGAAAAAAAAAATTCCCACAGATGATGCAGTCCCAGTGTCTATGTAAATAAGGATATTTATGTCCCCTTTCAATTATTATTGTCTTCATGCAAATTCATTGTAATGATGCGCGTCCAAGGGTTAGCCGGCATTTTTATAGAACCAACCCTGTTCTCCTGGTGGCATTCAAAGGAGCCAGAGCGCTTAGGAATTTGAATTTAGTTCCGGGTTATCAGTGATTTTTCCCAACGCATCCTTTTGAGAAAAATAATTTTTATCGAGAAGAAAGGTTAAATGTCGATGGGTGATAGTTTTGTCATGCAGATTTCCGTGTAAGGAATTCACTTTTTTCTCAGGATGCGGAAGTGAAAGGGGTTTCTCTTCTTGATGTGACGATGGCATAGACATCTGCCAAGAAAAGGGACACCATAACCAGAGGGGTAGATCGTTTCAAATCAGACTTTCGTCAACAGGCAAATGCAAGCAGAAAATATGCTTGAAAACAGCTAACTGAAGGGTCTATCAAGAGAGACTTCCGAACTGTCAATATTGTTGAAGCTAAATCTGTCTGCCAGTCTGTATCGTCAAATCACCATGGACAGACATAACGTTCAACAACACTTACTTACTTTAGATGGCGCTACAAAGCGTGGTGGTCCTGGGGCTTACTTAATATAACACTCCAGCCGGCTCGATCCCTAGCCTGCCGTCTCCAATTTCGCAATCGAAGCAGTTGGAAATCTCCTTCTTCCTCGTCGCTCTATCGGAGAAGAGGTCTTCCTTGGTGTCTTAACCGCTGGATGCGTACGAAACAGTTCATCCCTATTTCTGCTGACGTACAAGAAATAACAAATTTTTAGCGCAACACGCTCGTTAGTACCCAGGACCGAGCATGTGTACGTGTGTTCTTCTTGCAAGATGGCGGGACCTCCTGTCTTATGCCGAATCCGAACGGTGAATTTGAGATAAGCTTTCCTTGACAATTGATACTAATCGGATGATTTGTCAGATCATCACGAGAGGAGGGCCAGTGAAAAACCATTTAGGTGTTGCTACGGCTGCGAATCGAACCCAAACCTTCTGCGCGGCAGTTCATCGGACTAACCATCGCGCCATTGAGCCCATCGATGACGAGGTGGTGGGTATCGATGTCGAATTCTTGGGTTTTCTTCAGGGTCTGGCGCAATGTGAAGATTTGGTCAGTTGCAAAATTTCGAGGTCTGAAGCCGCAATGATAAGAACATATTAGATGGTCAGCAAACGGCTTAAGACGTTCACATAACACGCTGGACAAGATCTTATAGGCGATGTTTATGAGGCTTATTCCTCTATAGTTGATGCATGGTAGGCGATTTCCTGTTTTGTGGAAGTGGGCAGATGGTACCGAAATTCCAATGGTCGGGCAAACTTTCCTCCGACCATATTTTGCAGACAAGTTGGTGTATGCTTCTAACCAGGCCATCTCCATTGTGTTGAAAAAGTTCCGCTTGTAGCCCATCGCCTTAAGCTGCTTTGTTCGTTTTTAGTCTGGTGATGGATACTTTGAAATCATTTTGGTTGGGCGGATGCAACTCTGGATTTTCATCTTGATTCGCTGGCACAGGTTGATGATTGGCGTGATCTTGGCTGTCATCGCCATTCAACAACTTGTTGAGATAGTCTCTCCATATGGCTATCATTGACTGTGTATCCTACGGTATTTCCATCCTTATCTTTGCAGTGCCCAGCGCGAGTTATGAGTCCTGATGTAGACAGTTTCACTCGTGTCTAGACGTTTAGCACCACTTTCCTGCTAAAGCATCTAGCATCTCCTCGACGTTGTTGGTGATCTTTTTCCTTTTTCCTAAGTAAGCGTTTCCGATCCATCCTTATCTCAACGTAGAGATTATGGGACGCTCTAGTTCTCTTCCGGAGCAACGGCCTGTGTGCTTCCGTTTTGACTTTGTTTGTCTGAGTATATACGGAGTCGAACCAGGGGTTTTTCGGAGTTGTTTGTGAGAAGCCCAACACTTCTGACGCTGGTCGTTGACATAGCCGACTTTGCTTTTACAGGTTCATATCAACAGTCGTTGGATTTCTCGCAAGCTCAAGGGATACGCGGTCGGCGTAGGCTGTAGCAGTCTCATCCGATTGAAGTCATTCAACATTGAATTTCCTCAGCATGGCTGTTGTGTCCTAGGAGCTTCCCTTGATATCCGCACTCTAAGTTTCGCACCAACTAGATAGTGATCCGAGTCGATGTTGGCTCCTCGGAATGTATGGACTCTCAGAGTACTGGAGGAGTGTCTTCCGTCGATCGCGACATATGCGATATGGTTGCATAATCGACCATCTGGTGACCGCCTTGTGCTTTTATCAATGTCAAGACGTGGAAATCGTGTGCTGCTCACCATAATGTTTTTCCCAGCTACAAAATCGATGAGCCTAAGTCCATTGTGGGAGAGGTGGTCTCGTATGGGCTTTGTCTTTCGCTCGTCATACCGAAGATGTCCTGTCTCCAAATTTTGGAGTTAAAGTCTCCCAAGAGAATTTCAACATCGTTCTTGGGGCATTGCTCGTATATTTTGGCGAGAAGCTCATAGAAACTTTCATTGATAACGTCGTCTTTCTCGTCGGTAGGGGCATGTGCGCATATATGGCTAAGATAGTTAAATTTGGACTTTATACCGATCGTCGTCAATTTCTAGCTTACTTCACGAAAGCTCAAAAAGTTTTGTCTTAGTCTACCTCTAAACACATTGTCAACATTTTTGTTTTATTCATTCGAGGCATGTTTCACATTTTTCGTTACAATTATGTTTCCCTTTTATGACCGGCTTGTGCAAGACGTAAGTAAATCGTATTGGGTTGGATCTTTCGAGCGGTTACCTTCTGCTGCTCCTGGTTCCTGAGGTAATTCAGGTTTCTACAACCCTTGGGCCCGATAGATCCAATACTTGTCGTTAGTTCACCTTTCGGTTATCCAGACAAAATTATTTTATCAATATGGGTGCTCTCTTCCGGCAACGTTCCACGCCCCCCATTTAACGGTCGTCATAATCGTCCTATCGAGAGAACTATCCGCAGTGTGGTGGATAAATTTGAGTCCACTGATTCAGAAACGATAAATTAAAACAAGTACGTCGAAGTTACCCAAGATCTGCCAATCAATTCGCCGCTTTCCTTGAGGGTCGGAGAATCCTAGGCAGCCAATTTAAGATTGCCACACGAACTCTGCATTTCGGGGACCACAGCTTGGCGAATTTATCGTCATAAATTGAGCCTGCACTCGTAAAAAAATTAACTTACCCAGGAGCTCAAGGTAAACGATCATATCGACAACGACGTGTGTTCACTGAATGGGCGCTGGAGCAGTTGGAAACTTACGCAAAATATCATCTTCAGCGATCAGGCACATTTCTGGATGAATGGGTATGTCAACAAACACAGTTTTCGAATTTGGGGCGATACCAATCCACATTAGATCCAAGAGCGTCCAACGCAGCCTGGAATAGTCACTGTTTGGTATGGGTTTTGGGCTCTCGGCCTCATGGGTCCACATTACGTTGAGAACGACGTTGGCGATGCCATCTCCGTCAACTCCGAGTGCTTCAGGTCGATGATTAAGAAATTTTGTTGGCTTGAATTGGATGATATGGATACCAACGACATGTTCAGGCCCGCACCGCCGAGGCAGAGTTCTACAGGTCGACGATTAATAACTTCTTTTTGACTGAATTGGATGATACGGACACCAACTACATGGTGAGGTCATCTTTTGGACTGAATTGGATGATACGGACACCAACTACATGGTGAGATCATCTTTTGGACTGAATTGGATGATACGGGCACCAACAACATGGTCAGCCCATCACCGTCAACGCCGAGTTCTACAGGTCGATGATTACCAACTTTTGTGGGCCTGAATTGAATGATATGAACACCAACGACGATGTCAGGCCATCACCGTCAACACTGAGTGCTACAGATCGATGATAACCAACTTTGTCTGGCCTGAATTGGATCAAATGGACACCAACGACATCTGATGTCTGATGACGCTACGTATCATAAAACTCAAGCCACATTGGAAATTCTGCTTTGAGAGCATGGTCATAACCAATAGTGATCTGAACTGGTCACCGAGCTCAAGCGATTTGACTCCATTAGGCTTTGTCTTGTGGGGTTTTCTGTAGTCGCAGGCAATGCGAATAAGAAACAAACCCCAGCGGCCCTCAAAGCCAACATTACCCTTGCCATCGGTTAAATTCAGGTCCGATTTATGCGTCAGAGGCATGGAGCATTGGACTTTTCAGACGAGCGCCATCCAGAGAAGCCACAGTAGACATTTCAACTAACATTTCAACATCCCATACAATTGCGATAGGCCGTTCAAGCGCATAATTTTCGATCCCACTCACACTTTGTTTTATTTAACATTGACATTGACATCACAGTACTTCGCACATGAATGCAACGCACTACAGATACATAACAGCACTGGCGACTGAGGCCATCGGCTGACTGTTGTTTTATTTAAATTTCAAGATAGAAAGCTCGTAATGAAAGACCCTTTACAAGATGTTCCAAGGAGGTTTTATAGCCTGTACACACAACATCACAACGCACCATTCCTCGCTCGGAAAACATTTTATGGAGCCTCCTCGCAAATTCATAATTAATTACACTGACCCTCATTTGAGTGAGTCCAAACAATCCTTGATTGATAACTTTCCCAAATTCGCGGAAAATTAAAAAAAAAAAATCAGCCCGCAGGATACAGCTACCATCGAAGGAATAAATACCATACGTCCCGATTTTAATTAAAATATTAAAATTCCTACCATCTCCCAATTACCGCTACGACATCATCCATCACGCGCGCTTTTTCTCCCGAAAATTGGCGCATTTATCCCTCCCGATACACCACGATGACAGTTGAAATTCCACCGAACTTACACACACACACACACAAACAGCACCGCACATCTCCAAATGGACCGACGTTTCATAAATTAACTCCAACTCTGCATCCATGCGATTTGCATATTATACAAGCACACAACGCGGTACAAATAAATTCCGCTCTGGTCGTGCGCTCGCTCACAAATTGTCGACTCATTTCGATTTAATTAACAATTAAGTCCTTTAAATGCTCGTTATCATGTCCAATCACCGGTCCAATAAATAATCTTCACTTGCAGGCTCGCCTGGCATTGCTCACGCTCACACTCACGCTATCACCGCTATCCTTGCACTGCCACCGCTTAGTTAATAAAATTAAGGGCAGTAAATAATTACAATTAATCATTTGGGAATCCGCAATCGCAATCGAGAGCGCTCAGGAGAGGAGACGAAGAAAAATCACCGCAACAACAACCGCATCCTCTTAAGGCGCTGATTTATCATTCCATCAACAGCAGATATCCTTGCTACGGGGGTTGGCCGAGGAGGACATCGAGGAACGAGGTAATCCGCGCCTCGCGGTCGTTGTCGCGGTTACATCATCATGCATCATTCGCATCCGTGTGCGCTGGTCCTGCTGACCACACTGTGCATGGTGGGGAGGTACCATGGAAGCCCAACATTAGTTCCTCGTGCACAGCAATGGAATTTTGATTTATGACCGGCTAATTATTTTCGATTTGTTTTTGTTTTTTTTTTTCTGTATCCTGGTTTAATTCCAACATAGTCTGTCATGGTGTTTACCGGAGACGCTCTGGCAGGATGAGGTTACTGATATAATTGCCCTCCTCAGTGCTTCATCATTCTTGAGATGGTTTCGGGTACAGTTTGTGTGGCGACGATGGCGCAAGGAGGAATATTTATTCGAAGATTAATTTGAGGTGAAGTATCTGTGGGAGATTGATAAAAATATATTCTAGGGTCTGTGCCATGCGGAATGGGCTATGCGGGAAGATAAACGCGTTATGATACGTTTCGCCAAGGCGTGCTAATTTGGATGTTTTTGTTGTTGTTTTGATCGGGTGGTAGCCATTAGATCACTTTGCCGGGGTATAGAGGCGCATTAAATCATTTCGTAGCCTCGGTAGACTTGAACAAGTCGGTGGTCATGTCTAAACACAATATAGGAGCACCCTGCTGTGGTTGTTTAGGTTTTTAGTTTATTCGTGCAGCTAAGTGGTGTTGACTAGTCTGCATTCAGCATAAGCCAGGAGAAGTGGTTTCTTCGTGAGTCTGGATGATTTGTAAGACTGGATTCCATACTGCCAGCGGTTGGGAATGTTAAAAGATTGTATGAAACCAAATATCTACACTTGGCGCTAAGTTGCCCTGTTTTGACTGCGAAAACTCGTATATGGGCTGCTGCAAGTTGTTGGATGGACTTGTCTTAAGTCCATCCAATGCACGTTATGGAGGCGATCAGACATGGTTGTCAGAGGCATCAAATGGTTCGTTTAGTTTTCTTGCTCTTTTCAAGGCTGGTATGCAAGGCTACATGTTAGGTGGGTTAGAGTTTATCTCTTCTCCAACTTTTTGCAGGTTAGTATTTTGTTGTACACCTAGTCACCAAGTGTTATCACCGATGGACCAGTATCCTGATAGCTCAGTACCATGATGAGGCGGTGGACACATATCTCTATTATGCCAACATGTATGTCCGTCTGTTTTATGAAGGTCAAATAGTAGGCAATGCGGTTATATGGAAACACAAATGTTTTTCGCCTGATGACTGTATTAACTCTTCATCTCAGCGTCCTTGTGGAGATCATTGGACAGTGAGTGCTTAAGGAGTATTCCTGTCGCTCTGAGCTCAGTTCTCGTTAGGGTGTGAAATAGATAAGTTAAAAGTGAAGAAGTGAAATAGTGAAAAGTGAAGTTGGAAAAGTGAAAAGCGATAAAAAAAACTGAAGAACTGATAAGTGAAAAGTGAAAAGTAAAAAAAAAATGATAAGTGAAAATAGAATAAATGATAAGTGTAAAGTGAATAGCGAATATTAAAAATACAAGATGGCAGGAAAATTGACACCGCAAATGGTGAGTGATTATAATAAAAAAAAAAAGTGGAAAGTGATAAGTGAAAATAGAATAAATGATAAGTGTAAAGTGAATAGCGAATATTAAAAATACAAGATGGCAGGAAAATTGACACCGCAAATGGTGAGTGATTATAATAAAAAAAATTAACAAACTGGAAATGAAATTAAGGTCTGAGGACAACATGATACAGCAGTTGACCAAATCAGAAAAAGCTGACCAACATGAGTTAGACAGACTCAGAGAAGAACAGAGGATTCTTAGAGTAGCTATTTCAAGATATACTAAGGGCAGTTAAGCATCGATCAGTTAAGCCAAAGAGTATAAAACTACTGGGGTACGGATCAGAGCTAAAATTCTTGTAGCCGTTTCAGAAGCTGGCGCTAAGTCGTCGATCGTATGCGTCGGCTATGCTATTGTTTGATGCTGGGGTAGCAATGTGAACACTAGGGCATCAATACCAGTACCCCACATAGTAGATTTTTGCTGTATGAGACACACACTCTATGTAGCTCTATACTCTTTTGTTAAGCCAATGAGGTTTGCTAATTAAAGTACAGGTTAACCCATTATTGTAGCGCCTTTCAGGTAGAAGTAAATAGGGCAAGCCGTGGTGTCCGAACGTAGAATTGTTTTTATATTTTTAGGTCGAATATGTAGTAAGTCGTTAAATTTTAAGGGCCGATGTTGATTATGATTAAAGAAAACAAATTAACAAATTATTGAGGAAATTATTGTCATTTCTCTTTATTATGATAATATTGGTGTGGTTCAATTATGTATGGAATAAAATATCGGTAAAATGGCCGCCGCGACCTCCGCGGTACACCTCCATCCGATGGTCCAAATTTTCGATGACGCTGAGGCATAATTGAGGTTCTATGCCGTTAATGTGCCGAATTATCTCATCCTTTAGCTCTGGCTTATCGACGTACACCCTTTCCTTCAAATACCCCCCTAGAAAGAAGTCCAACGGTGTCAAATCACATGATATTGGCGGCCAATTGACATCGCCACCACGTGAGATAACACGGCCATTGAATTTGTTGCGCAAAAGGGCCATTGTTTCGTTAGTTGTGTGGCAAGTGGCACCTTCCTGTTGAAACCACATATCGTCCAAATCCATAACTTCTAATTCGGGCCATAAAAATTTTGTTATCATCTCACGACAGCGAACACCATGCACAGTAACTGCCTGACCGGCCTCATTTTGGAATGAATACGACCCGATGATGCCGCCATCCCACAAATCTCACCAAACAGTCACTCTTTGTGGGAGCATTGGTTTTTCGACAGTCACTCTTGGATTCTCATTGGCCCAAATGCGGCAGTTCTGCTTATTGACGAATCCACTGAGGTGAAAATGTGCCTCATTACTGAGTTGATTTTCTTCGAAAAATGATCATTCGTTGTGGCCATTTCTTGCCACCATTTTGACCATTGACGACGCCGACGCTTGAAACGGTCAAGAGGCTTTGGTTCTTGAGTCAATTGCACCTTGTAAGCGTGTAAATGCAAGTCTTTGAGCATAATGTTTATCAACGATGAGCGTGAGAGGTGCAATTGTTGGGCATGACGACGAGTTGAGGTAGACGGCTTTTCAGCCACACTATCGCGAACAGCAGCAATATTTTCTGCAGTACGAGCTGTACGAGCATGCACTGGTGCTTTCACATCCCTACAGACCCCGTTTGCTTACATTCTTGCACGATTTTTCCAATTGTACGCACATTTGGACGATTAAATTGACCGAAAAAATCACGAGTGCACGATATGCTTTTTGATTTGAACGCCCATTTTCATAATAAGCCTGAATAACATCAACGCGTTGCTCTATTGTGTACCTTCCCATGGTTCGAATTGAATTAGTCTGCATTTGAGAAATTTCAAATGAAATGCAGAAAAAATCTTGACGTTAAGGTGTGATTCACATTCAACATCAACCCCTAAAATTTAACCACACGTTACAAAAACTTCAGCAGGTGCTTCAGCTTGTTTATTCCATTTTGCTAAAAACGTGACCCTTTTCCAAATCAGAACATCCAGGCATTATTTCGGTCCGAGACTATATCATTCAAATTGATTGCTGTGTACCATTTCATAACTTCATTAGGTCCCTCTGTGTCTTCCCCTCCATTTGATCTGAAAATGAGAAAAAAAAAATCCACTAAGCTTTGTTAAAACTTTGCAGCTGGACTTTGCCCAAGAACAATTGACACTCATAACCATGTCAACTGAAATCAATCACAACTCATCAGATATGACCACCATCACTCTCATCAACTACAGAACCTTATCCGTCAGAAATATTTCCATGATCCGCCCACACGAATGGGAAGGAAAACCAACTTCCATTTAGCCTTAGATGAACTCTCCCATGCATACGCAGGTGTTCGATTCTGGTAGCCAAACGTCAGCTCATGACAACATTAACGTAGAAATCGCGTTTTAATGTGTCGAAATTACACCGAGACTGCCCTTCCTCCAAATGGAATCTCTCTATCCACCCATAGTGGGCATAATGACAGCCGGCTGGGCACTTGTTTAACATGGCCTGGTCATCCCAATTACACCATCACCCAACCACAATCGCACCAGCCAAAGTGTATCTTTAACCAAAGTCCACAACCACTATCTAGCAAAATAAAGTATCGCTAGCTAAAAACAAAAAAAAAACTCATTACACGACTGTCGACGGATGGATAGTTTAAGTTCGTGTGCTTTGTAATAGCCCTGGCACTATGGAGAACCACCATTAGCATTGCCACCCAGCCGGGTTTCGGGGGGGAGAACATTGCGCCTCTTAAATGGTTTTTTAATTGCTTTCGTGACAGGTGGGGAGGGTCTCACCAAGTCGCGACTCGATTGTGCACACACATTGCCAACAAATTGCTCAACAAACACAACGCTGGATATAGAATCGGGATGGCCTCTGGTAGTCGTGCTCGTGGAAACAATGCAATGTTGCTTCAGGTAAGCCTGTGGTAGGCTACGGAAGAAAGTCTGTTTTTAAATTTTTTTTTTTTTTTTCATAAAAATAAAAAAAAACTCACAATTCAATTATTTCTCGATCAAGATGCGAAGATAGGTTGGTTGTATTTTGTTTTTACTTCTGCGGATTCCAGCTACTGTGTTCAGAGTGTGTGCTCGCTGTCCGATTTGCTGTTCGAGGAAGAACTTCCTTCGGAGCGTTGTGTGCTCCCTAAGGCTCTTCCGTTCATTTCGTTTATTTATTTTTAATTTGCGTCCTACGGTCCATGGGTATTATTCACTGGGTGATTAATTACTGTGGCGAATACAAATGAAACGATGAACAGATATCAGGATATGGCCTTCGGCCACTGCTACTGCCGGTATGTTGTATCTATAGTTCATTTTGGGTGAGAGCGCTTCCCCTGTCTCGCACACACACTTCTTCGCGAGAGGAATGGACTAGCAAACAAATTGGTGGTAGTCCTGGCTAACATGAAGAATGTGGCGTCCCGACTGTTCGATGGGTTCTTAAGTAATATTCTTCGGAAAGTTTCAACTTTTAATGTTCTGCTTTGGAAGGTTTTTTTTTCGTTTTGTTTTCGTTTGGCTGTGAATGATAAATGCGGGGCTCAATATATATTTACAGCATGGACTTACTTGGTATTGGATGGCGACGAATAACTTCTGCCAACGGAGTTAGTAGATTTTAATATTTTGTTGGAAAATAAGGAGAAATCTGTTTAAATAAAACTCAGTTGATATTTTGTGCGTTTTCGTATAACTCGTGTTCAGCTATGAACAAAGAATTTAATTGCGGTTCTTAAACAAAGGAAAAATTCCGTATTAACGTTTATTTGTCAAGTTAAAACCTGCCCTTTCCAAGACCCCCTTAACCTCCATTCTTTTGCTTTGAGCTTCTTCAATGGTGTCGGCACCGGAAAACAGGTCGTCGACGTACATTTCCGTACGGATCATCTTTGCAGCTCTTGGATGTTGTGTTTCTGCCGCTTTTGCTGTTTCCATTAGTGTCCGAATAGCTAAGTATGGAGCCGAAGCCGTTCCGAACGTCACCGTTTTGAGCCTGAAAATCTTCAATTTATCCGATGGAAGTTTGCGCCAAAAGATGAGTTGGTAGTTTGAGTCCAACTCCGTGAACCATTATTTGCCGGTACATTTTTTCGATGTCCGCTGAAAAAGAAAACCGGTATAGCCTCCAACGAAGCGTAACATCAGTGACATTGTGTTGCAAAGAAGGGCCAGTCATAAGGTGATCATTTAAGGAAGATCCGTCGGATGTCCTATATGAAGCATCAAACACCACCCTCAGTTTTGTTGTAGAACTGGTTTCCTTTAAGACGGCATGATGTGGAAGAAAATAGTGACTTATGCAGGATACGTCTTCTTCATCGACTTCACTCATGTGACCTTGGAGCAGATAATCGTCGATGCATGAAGTGTATTGGTCCTGAAGTTGTTGATCCGCTTCAAGACGCCTCTCCAAGGACCTGAAACGTTGAAGAGCCCCTTCACGTTTTAACTTACGCAAATGGACGTCAAATGCGAAAGAGCTCCTCAAGGAAATTCCAGTCCAGGATCGAGAGACATCGGTTGCAGTGCCATCGGAAGGTTCAGACCGAATAAAAACCTTGGGAATTCATTGGCTGCCAAACACTGACAACTTTTGTTTTCGATTCACGCCCCTAGATAGACTCCAGCCAACAAAACGTTTCGTGTTGTCAACGATAGCGCGGCTGTTTGACCCCATGGGCTGGATATCACCGAGTATCTTAAAAGCAAAACTCGTCATGCAGCTTCTATGGATTCGGAAATTCTCTTGGGACGAGCCAATCGAGAAAAAGGTGCTTGATGGATCAGCCTGTATGACGATTTGCCAGCCATTAACAATATTCGGATTCCAAGGTGGGTTCAAACAGTCGGCACTAGAGGTCATTTGGAATTACACGGCTTCAGCGACGCGTCAGAGAAAGCATACGGTGCAACGGTCTATCTTCGGGCAGAAGACAGCCAGGGTAGAGTGCATATGCATCTCTTGATGTCCAAGTCAAAGGTCGCACCTGTACAACCTATAAGTCTTCCTCGACTGGAACTCTGCGGAGCAGTTACGCTAGCTAAGTTGCTACACTACGTTTCGAGCACTCTTCAGCTAAAAGATAGCACGATGCATGCATGGACGGACTCTACCATCACACTGGCATGGATTCAGGCACCGGCTTCGCGTTGGGAAACATTCATCAGAAATCGCGTAGGGGAGATCCAACGACTGACGGACGCTCATATCTGGAAACATGTCCCAACACAACTCAACCCTGCAGATCTAGCATCCAGAGGTATGCTACCATCGAAGTTAGTTAGTGAAACACTGTGGTGGAACGGCCCCGAATTTCTGCGATCAACTTGGATCTTCGATTTGCCAGCGCAGCCAACAAGTCTTTCTACAGAGGAAGGACAGAAGGTTCAAGTTCATTGTTCGTCACTGGTAGAAAATGTACTCACCCAACTGCTTCAGCGATCGTCGAATTTGACTCGACTTATCCGAGTAGTAGCCAGGTGCAAGCGCTTTGTCAGCAACGCAAGGACTAATCCATCTCAGCGTCACTTCGGATGTCTCTCACCCAGCGAACTGGACAACGCCACAAAATTAGTTGCGCACTCTGCCCAGCAGTAGATGTTTGCGCAGGTACAAAATCCAAGGGTATGGGATCTTTAAACCCATTCGTAGACGGAGATGGAATTCTTCGTGTAGGCGGAAGGTTAAGCCATGCTAACATTCCGTACAACCAGCAGCACCCCATAATTTTGGAACCCAGACACCACTTCGCAAACCTTATCATTCGTGATGCTCATGAAAGGTCATTGCACGGAGGAATCCAGCTAATGATGGTGCATTTACGACGTAAATATTGGATATTCCAAATCAAAAGAGCGGTTTGTTTTAATGCAGTAACTTGACAAATAAACGTTAATACGGAATTTTTCCTTTGTTCAAGAACCGCAATTAAATTCTTTGTTCATGGCTGAACACTCGCGTAATTTTCATCCAATTTACTTGGCTTTTCTTTGAAACGACTCAGAAAAACAACGAGAAAGGCACAAAGGCTATATAATTTTTTTAAATCCGTCCATTGGCACACATTTTTTTGAGATAATCGGTGTTTTTGATTAAACCGTAAGGAATTTTAAATAAATGTCTCAGCAAGATAAAGGGTGATCCAAGTAGAGATACTTTTTTCAATAGCCTTTCTTGACAGATCACGTGTGAGTCGTGTCATGCTGTCATGTTATTTTTGTTTAGTATTGTTTGGCATTTCATAATGGAAAGACTTACGCGTGAACAACGTTTACAAATTGTTCAACTTTATTATGAAAATTCACGTTCTGTGAGGAATGTGTTTCGTGCACTTCGCTCAACTTATGGTCAACATAATCGGCCTTCTGAGCGTACTATTCGCAACACCATCACCCATTTTGAGACCCAGCATTCATTATTGGATAATATTCGACCGAATAGACCACGTCCAGCACGCTGTGAAGAAAATATAGCGGCCGTAGCTGAGAGTGTACACGAAGACCGTAGAGAGTCGATTCGGCGCCGTTCGCAGCAACTCGGACTGACGTATGGAACGACTTGGCGCATTTTACGTCAAGATCTCAAATTGAAAGCGTACAAAATACAGCTTGTGCAACAACTGAAGCCGCTCGACCTTCCCAAGCGACATCTCTTCGCTCTATGGGCTCTTAAAAAGTTCCAAGAAGATCCGACGTTTTCGAGGCAAATTTTGTTTAGCGATGAGGCCCATTTCTGGCTCAATGGGTATGTAAACAAACAAACGAAGAGCAACCTGAAGAGATTGAAGAACTGCCACTTCATCCAGAAAAAACAACGGTTTGGTGTGGTTTGTGGGCCGGTGGAATCATCGGTCCATATTTCATTAAAAATTATGCCGGTGCGAACGTAACCGTCAATGGCGACCGTTATCGTGCCATGATAACCGACTATTTGATGCCTGAAATTGAAGCTCGTGATCTCGGCGACCTTTGGTTTCAGCAAGACGGCGCCACTTCCCACACATCGCATCAATCAATGGACTTATTGAGAGAACATTTCGGTGAGCACATAATTTCACGTTTTGGGCCGGTCGATTGGCCACCAAGATCGTGTGATATCACACCGTTAGACTTTTTCCTGTGTGGGTATGTAAAGTCAAAAGCTTATGCCGACAAACCCGCTTCGATTCAGGCCTTGGAGGAAAACATCACGCGTGTCATTCGCCAGTTACCAGTCGAAATGCTCGAACGAGTGATCGAAAATTGGACTCAACGGATGGACCATCTGCGACGTAGCAACGGCCAACATTTGATAGACATAATCTTCAAAAAATAAATGCCAAAGAATGTTCTTTCAAATGATAATAAACGTTCTCCATTAAATTTGAATTTTATGTGTTTTTTTCTTTAAAAAAGTAGGGAACCTCGAAATGGATCACCCTTTACTTAGACAGTGTGAATGTCAATATTTCGTCGACAAAAAGTTTTTTTGCCACGGAATTTATCGTAAAAAAAGAAACAGTTATCGGTAGATAACTACTTTGACTTAATTTTGTTGGGCCTTACTTAATATGCCCCCAGCCTTCTCGATCCCTAGTCGCCGTGATTCTGATTCTGATTCTGATTCTGATTCTGATTCTGATTCTGATTCTGATTCTGATTCTGATTCTGATTCTGATTCTGATTCTGATTCTGATTCTGATTCTGATTCTGATTCTGATTCTGATTCTGATTCTGATTCTGATTCTGATTCTGATTCTGATTCTGATTCTGATTCTGATTCTGATTCTGATTCTGATTCTGATTCTGATTCTGATTCTGATTCTGATTCTGATTCTGATTCTGATTCTGATTCTGATTCTGATTCTGATTCTGATTCTGATTCTGATTCTGATTCTGATTCTGATTCTGATTCTGATTCTGATTCTGATTCTGATTCTGATTCTGATTCTGATTCTGATTCTGATTCTGATTCTGATTCTGATTCTGATTCTGATTCTGATTCTGATTCTGATTCTGATTCTGATTCTGATTCTGATTCTGATTCTGATTCTGATTCTGATTCTGATTCTGATTCTGATTCTGATTCTGATTCTGATTCTGATTCTGATTCTGATTCTGATTCTGATTCTGATTCTGATTCTGATTCTGATTCTGATTCTGATTCTGATTCTGATTCTGATTCTGATTCTGATTCTGATTCTGATTCTGATTCTGATTCTGATTCTGATTCTGATTCTGATTCTGATTCTGATTCTGATTCTGATTCTGATTCTGATTCTGATTCTGATTCTGATTCTGATTCTGATTCTGATTCTGATTCTGATTCTGATTCTGATTCTGATTCTGATTCTGATTCTGATTCTGATTCTGATTCTGATTCTGATTCTGATTCTGATTCTGATTCTGATTCTGATTCTGATTCTGATTCTGATTCTGATTCTGATTCTGATTCTGATTCTGATTCTGATTCTGATTCTGATTCTGATTCTGATTCTGATTCTGATTCTGATTCTGATTCTGATTCTGATTCTGATTCTGATTCTGATTCTGATTCTGATTCTGATTCTGATTCTGATTCTGATTCTGATTCTGCACTCCAAGTAGTTGAGGATCTCCTTCTACCTCCCAACTAACAATTTCGCTTCTATAAAGTACTATCGAAGCTATTTTCCTCTCACCAATATTACTTGTAAGAAGCTTTATGGGTAAACATTTTCAAATCTACAACCACAACGTTACAAGTACAAAAATCTGTAGAATCGACGTTAACATTTCCAAAATGCACAGCAGATGGATTCATTCATTTAATCGTTAAACTGTGAAAGTGGAAAGAACTTAAGCTTGAGCCAAATTATGAATTTAGAACACGACTGGAATGATCGGGGTCTTATATAGGATCTCCTGAGCAGTTCGAGTGAAACAGCGATTGGCAAGAGTAATTCTTCGTTTAATTTCTGACGAGATGCTGTTGTCAGAGTTAATAGCGGAACCGAGGTAGACTAAGTTCCGTACAACCTCAAAGTTATATCGGCCAATGATGACGTTCTGTCCAATTCGTCGATGTTGAGTGTCCTTTCGTGTTGACAACATATACTTCGTCTTGCCCTCATTTACTGCTTCACCCATTTTTGCCGCTTCCTTCTCTATTCTAGCAAACGTGGCTATGACATCACGTTGGTTCCGACCAATGATGTCAATATCGTCGGCGTATGCTAGTAGTTGTACCGACTTTTGGAAAATTGTGCCTCTGGTGTTGGCTCGTCAGTTTTGCACAATCCCCACAAGAATCAGATTGAAGAAGTCACATGAGAGCGCATCGCCTTGCCTTAATCTTTTTCTGGTATCGAATCTGTCGGTGAGGTCGTTTCCGACCCCGATGAAGCAGCGAGAACTTTCCATCGTCATCCTACACAAACGGACGAGTTTGAGCGGTATACCAAAACTAGCCATCGCTTTGCACAGTTCATCTCTATAAATGCTGTCGTATGCGGCTTTGAAATCGATGAATTGGTGTTGGGTATCGATTTGGACATCTTGGGTTTTTGTCCAAAATCTGCCGAAGTGTGAAAATTTGATCGGTTGTGAACTTTCTTGGCCTAAAACCACACTGATAAGGGCCGATCAGGTTGTTGGTAAACGGTTTCAGGCGTTCACATATTACGACAGATAGGATCTTGTAGGCGATGTTGAGGAGACTTATGTCTCTCTAGTTGATGCAGTTTAGAGGGTCTCCTTTTTTGTGGATCGGACAAACGATGCTGAGGTTCCATTCTTCAGTCATATTTTCTTCCGACCAGATTCGGCTTATGAGTTGGTGGGTGTTACTTACAAAGTCACCTCCGCCAGCTTTATAAAGCTCGGCGGGAAGGCCGTCATTTCCGGCAGCCTTATTAGCCTGAGTTTAGATATTGCTGTCCTCACTTCACTTAGGTCGGGCGGTTGGTAGTTTTCGCTGTTGTTGCCAAAATTGAGTCGTGCGTTCTGCCAGACAGTGGAATTGTTGTTCGCCATCGCCGTTTACAAGTCTGCAGAAGTCGTCCTTCCATATCCTATACATCGACTGTGTCTCAACTACGATATTTCCTTTGTTTATCTCGACAGGATTCTGTTCGAGCCTTTTATCCTTGTCTTTGACGTTTTACACTTTGGTAAAACTTTCCAACATCGTTCCTGGAGTGGCACCTCTCTATATCCTCGATCGCGCGCTTTTCTTGTCCTTTTTTACTTCTTTCTGAAAAGCCGGTGTTCTTCCCTTCCTTTCTGTCTATAGAGCTCAATGGCAGTTTTCGTCTTCACGTGCAGCTTAGGCTTGTAGGCCACGTTCTTGGCTGCTAGCATCTGTCGGCATTCCTCATCAAACCAGGGGTTTCTTGCTGGTGGGCGCGAGAAACATAGCACATCAGTTGCGGCTGATCTAATGGCTTGTTGGCATCGTTGCCATTGTTCTTCGACATTCTATGCTGGTGGTATGGTGTTAATCGAGAGGTTAATGTATACCCGTTGCGCGAAGGTCTTGGCGGTCTCTTGCGATTGCAGTCTGTCGACATTAAATTTTTTTCACAGTATTATCGGATTGTTGTGGCGTGGTGGATATCCGCATTCTTAACTTGGCTGCAACAAGGTAGTGGTCCGAGTCGTTGTTAGCTGCTCGGAATGTTCAGACATCCGAAATACTCAATGCGTGCCTCTTGTCTATCGCAATGTGGTCAATTTGGTTAACCGTTCGTTGATTTTGAGACCGCCATGTCCCCTGATGGATTTTGAGGTGAGGAAACCGTACGCTGTCTATAGTGACATTCCGTCCCGTAGCGAAGTCAATTAGCCTAAGTCCGTTATCAAACGTGTTGCCGTGTAGGCTATGTTTTCCGACAATACTTCTAAAGATGTCTCCGCTTCCTACCTTTGGGATAAAATCTCCCCGCACGATTTCAACATCGTACTTCGGAAGTCGCTCATAGATTTTGTCAAGGAGCTCAAAGAAGCAATCCTTAGCGTTGGGGCGTGAGCGCATATAAGGCTTATGTTGGCGAATTTGGACTTGATGCGAACAGTTACAATGCGTTCGCTAATGTCTTGGAAGCATACGCCTTCTTGCCTAAGTCTGGTACAAATCCGCATCCGAATAGTCGCTGTTTCTGCTCGATATAACACGGTCCGTTAGAGATGTCACAGTTTTTCATCCTCTTTTTGCCCGACCCATCCCATCGTATTTCCTGGTTGGCAGTTATATCTGCTTAGTAGCTAGTTGTTCGCTGGAACTTCTCCGGTTTTATATTCTCACATTCTAGGTGCAGATACGAACGTCGTTGTCATTATTCGTTTGGCATGGTCTTCAACAATAAAATCAGTCCTTTCCGATGCTATTGGTTGCTTCGAAAGGAGCAATTTTTCCATGGTTGGGTAGTTTACCCAAAGCACAACCCCCAACCCGGTGGGCCAGTTCCAATTATTAGATATTCCTAAGACACTGGACCTTCAGTATCCACTACGGGATTGAGCGCTGCCGTTGGTCTTTCGGTTCGTCCGCCACCATCTATATTCAAGGGGCTTGACTTGACCTTGAAATTGCTAGACAACCAGTTGGTCGAATACGTCGAAGCTGCTTGTTCAGGTTTGCCTGAGACAGCAGGTGTTGCTGTTTTTCGTTGATTTGTCAACACTCGCGCTTATCGTTTAGCAAGTCAAATCCGGTTAGATGAAACCAGTTCACAATGGCTACCACTTGGAGGTTAAAAATGACCACCTCGGCATTGCCAAGTGATAGCCACTCAGAGTCTACCCTAGGTCTACAACACCCAACCCGGTGTTTCTTTCTTCGGTTAAACCGGAAGCAACAAGCCAAACGATATTTAAAAAAAAAAAAAAAAAAAAATCTGCAGCCAACGTAATATGCCTTTTTGGATCCTTATAGTGCAACATTTTTATTTTTTGCTCATTTCGAAACCCCTTTCAACATCGAAGTGCGTTCGTCGGTACCGTTGTAAAAATTCAATTTGACGCTGAAATTGGATTGCCATATATAGAAGCATCCACCTCAGCCGCATATTGTAAGAATTGGTGTCACAATTGACCAATTACATCGTAAAACAAAATCACAAGCAAGCGCTTGTCCCACTAAATTGTTGTCCAAATTTACTGACTTCACCGAACTCGCTCAGATTGGTCCCTATTAAGCGTATATAATTGAGCTATAAACAGTCTTTGGCTACTGAATTAATTCGGCTCCATCACATGGACCGAACTAACTGAAACTTCAATCTCAACATGCGTCTGATGATGACGATGATGCTGCTGCTGCACCGTGTCGCTTTAATATTCAGCAATAATTTGCCATCATTACAGCGAATTTAACCCCTCCTCCCCTGGCCCGCCGACGAAATACGAAATTTTTCGTTGAAATTTATTTTGCAGCTAACTCTCTCGGTTGGGTTTTGTTTTTGTCCGATGAGCAGAAAACGCCAGCACGCTACCGTGCACAGGGTCTCGTCAACGACCCAAAATTTGAATGCAATCACATTTGCATATGAGAACGCGGGAACGCGCACGCGGTACTTAAAACAATGGCATCCGCAGTGCAATTTTATTTTTCCACCAAATTACTCATTGTTTCCTAGGGCGGCCATACTGCCATCGGTGGTGGCAACAAGGGGTTTTGAGCGCCGCGAAAAACCAGGCGCCCTTGTACACACATCCCTGAAGTATGCAGCTTCGCGCGACCAAACTGCCATTGAAATTGCATGTCGCGCCCTAGAGATGGGGCGTCATATAGGCACGTCTACCAAGGGGGGGAACAAGTGTCATTATATACAGACGAGTACACGTACCAGCGAACCAGCAAACCAGCAAACCAGCAAACCAGCAAAACCAAACAGCAGCACTTATCCCGGAGGCTGCAGGGTATTGGGTGCGCGCGGATTTTTCCATTCCTTTGTTGGTTTGGAATAGCGCGAGTTCGGATATTCCACTCATCATGCTCGTCAGCGGCGCCCTTCAGTCGACACTCGCGGTGGATGTTGCGGTTGATGTTAGCCGCCCTCGTGCAGTTTTTGGAAATCACCGAAAGAAAAAAAAAAAAAAACAACAACAAGGAGCCTATTCGCAACTGCACACGTATTCCGTAACAGCAGTGCAGCGCTCTTCAAATGCGAGACTCTGGCTATATTGATGCACCACCATACGAAGCCGCCGGTCGGTGGGTGGAATAGGTATATGGAGGCAAGGGCGTATGGGAACAACAGTACTCAAGGTTCGCCTGCGGCATTGCGTTCATTTTTTTTTTTATGAATTATTCACGAAAATATGACGCGAAATGAGGAAAAACATTTTCAAGTGTTCGCGGTGGTTGCCACGGAGTGCCTCCTGCCTCTACCTCTACCTCTCGGCGCTGAAGTGCAATCGCTTGTAGCCACCATCGAGAAGGAAAGGCGTACATAACAGAAAAAAAAAAATTATCAAACCCAACTCCATCATTCCCTTCAACTCGATGTTTCACATTTTAATTTGAGCAGAGAAGTGAAATAAACAGCAAAAATGATGATGAAAAAAAAAAAAGGAAGGAAGAAACCAACGACGACGATGGCGAGAATAGTCCCATATGGGCTTCCACCATCCCGAGTCGAGGGCTTAGTGTGCATTCCGACAGCACATTCCCGAAACTCATTTGCGGCAGCAGAGAACCCACTCTCATCTCGCGAGCTCGACATTCAACAACACCGTAGACGAAACGCGGGTAAGAGTCCTTAATGTGGGCGGAAGTCTGGTGCATTTCCGTTTACAAACAGTTACTGCAGCAACGACATCACCCGAGCAAAAAAAAAAAAAAAAATTTGCGATGTGGTGCACCCATAGTTGTGGTACCGACGATGGTGATGAGGTTGGTAACCGAGACCGAATGAAATGGGCAAAGTTTCGTTCCAGGTTTTAAGTTTAATTACAGGGATCCATTTTACGATGTTGATGATGATTATAATTGCGGTTGCAGGGCCCTGTGGGCCGTTCTGTTGATTTGGGATTTGTTTCGGTGTTCAGGGTTTTTTTTTTGGGATCGTTTTTGTTATAATTTTCTATAGCTTTGGGCTTTTGGGAGGAATGGCGATACTTGTTTTTTTGTTTTTTTGTTTTTTCGATGCGGTTCCTCTGTTTTTTTTTTTTTTTTTTTGTGCTGTTGTACCTAAATGGGATTAATGACGAGGAGGAATAATTTCACTTTGCTGATGATGGAGTGGTCTTGCATTGCTGTCGATAAATGTTGGTGTGGGTAGGGTTTATATTATTTACACTTGGCTTCCGAATTATTGTCTTTGTCTGCGATTCTGAACTCGAGGTGGAAAGAGTCGTAAAAGCGGTCTGATTAAATATTTTACAGAATTTAATTTTACAAAGTTTTAAGGATTAGAAAAATATTGGACATTGGACATCACAGTACTTCGCACATGAATGCAACGAACTACAGACACGTAACAGCACTGCCGACTGAGGCCATCGGCTGGGACAGATCAAGACATTTATACCACAGAGAGAGACAGATAGATACAAAGAAGGAAAGACATATAACATACACCTACGTGGCACAGAGGAGGAGACAAAGATTAATATTTTCTCATATTATCGCACAGGTGGCCTCAGATAAGCTGGCAATTTTCGTAGAAAACAAATGCTGCCGAAGCTGGGGCTTGAACCCGCAGCGTTTGGCTTAGCAGTCAACTACGCATTCCTCTGAGCCATGGCCACCTGCTTAGAAAAATAAATTGGAAAACGTGAACCGAGACAAAGTCCATTGTTGGAAGAGAATACAGAAAGCCTGAAAGTGCTTATTGACCGTCCTAATAAAGCTGTGACCTGTACTATTAAGAAGTAAGCTATAGCATAACTGCGGATGTCTTAAGACTTAATAATACCAAGTGTTGTGACAGACCAGCAGAAGCCCCATTCCTGAACAAAAAGGTGAACAAACATTGAAGAGAGGGCTTCATTTCAGAATCCCTGCAGAATCTGCTCTTAAAAGCAAAAGCCGTCTTGTGAAAGTCGGTCATCCAAATCGTGGGCATGAGCTATGCGAACCATGGTTACTTCGTATACATAACTAATAAACTGTTTCCGTTGGGACGTTGGCAATCCATTTAACTTTAGATTATGCGTAGAGGCGGCTAAGTATACATAGGCAACATTTTCCGGTATGCCTGTTCAGGACATTTGTGATTAGGAGGACCGGAGCGTGTGTAGCATCAGGCCGTCATAACATGAGCGAAGAGGGTTTTTTTTAAATTTCGTCCGTCGAAAACACAGAAACTGATGTGCCTCACATATTTATCGGAGCGTGTGGATCCGGGGGTGGAATCGGCTAAAGTGATAGTTGATTGTCGCTTTGTTGATTGTCGTTTTTGATTATCAACTCTTCTTTGCTCTGCGTAAAGCGATCACAAAAAAATGATTGATCATTGGCAGCACTTAGGATTTCGAACGTCACTTCCTTGCCGACGCTGTCATTCCGAGCAGCTGATAGGTACAATTTTATTTGAAGTGTTTACGTTGTGAAAAATGTAAGTGAACTTAGAATACTAAAATGTTAACATAATACAATAAATTTGTTTGTTTTTTTAAGGTCTCAAGCAAATAAAGAGCAAATACGGATCCTTTCCACATACATGCAACAAAATCCGGATTTGGCAAGATCCTATAATGCTCTTTCAAGCACTGCCCGGACAGCCCAGAGACAGCAATGGGAAAAACTTGTCAGGACATTGAACACAATTGGACCGCCAACAAAAACTGTTGCTGAGTGGAAAAGAGTAAGTAATGAACATACACACCAAGATTAGATTATACATTTATAAAATCCTAATTTAGATTTGGACGCTACGCAAATATAGCGCAAAAAAAAAGTTCACGCACAATAAAAATTCTCTAAAGAAAACTGGTGGCGGTCCTTTTGATTTGAAGTTATTAGACGAGACTGATGAGGCAATAGTTGCGGCCTGTGGCATAGAAGCATCCGTAAGCGGAATAAAGAACTCATTGAGTTTTGGCAACATTGAAAAAGGTACCAAAATAATTGTAAATACATATTAATACATATCTACCATTTTCATTTCCTCAGAAACAGTAACCAATGAAAACGCCTATAATGTCGACGATGACATTGAGCAGCTCCTTGAGGACCTTAATGGAGAGCCGGAGCTGAATATCTTGCAAGACTCCACAAATACACCTATCTCTTCAACACCAAAGAGACGACAAACAAATGTGAAAGAAAAGCAAGATATTCTGCAACAGCAAATAGAACTCCAAAAAAAGTTCTTTGCCAATCAAATGGAGAATTCAAACAAAGCCAACAACACCTTACTTGAGAGCCGGGATTCCTTAAGAGAGTTGTGTAATGCCAAAAATAGACAAACAGACTCACACAATTGCTTAAAAAAAGAAGAGCTTGAAGTGAGGCGGATGGAACTAGAGGTGGCTAAGCTTGCCAATGATATCAAGCTAATGGAGCTCAACAACTCCAAGAGCTAGTTATATTTCTTAAAAAAAATTATGATCTCAACACTAGTACACTAGTACTAGTACGTTCCCACCGGACCGAAATTCGTAATTTCAGCGAAATACGTGATTTCAGCCGAAATGCGAAGCATTCCGCCATACAATTTCACATTCTGAAATTCGGCATTCCGCTGAAATGCTGTTTCAAATTACGTCCAACCGAGTTATGTCAAATCAAACATTACTTTTTTCCCCCACAAAAAACTTTTTTTTCTCCAATAAACGTCAAATTCCTCTGTCAAACTTGTCAACAAAAATTATCTTGTCAATTCGAATTCAAATCCGAAAATTATTATTGTGGTGATAAAATTAATAAATTGGTAAGAACATCCAACAAATAGATATTCTAAAATAAATTTATTAATAGTTGTTGTATATTTTTTTTAGAATATGGACAGCGATACAAAAACGTACAAAAAAAATAGGCGAATCTGGCGCAGAGAGGATGAGGAGTACCTAGTGGAGCTTTGGGAGGACAAAATTGTGGAGCTTCGCGGGAACAGAAAAAATAACCATATTTTCAAGGAAATGGCGAATCAATTTAAGTTGAGGGGTTCATTTTTCACGCCAGAGGAAATAAAATTTAAAATAAACAACCTCACTGCCAAATATAGGTATGTTATTTGCGATTCTAAAAAAATTGACATAAACATAAACACTTTTTTTTTTTGTTAATTTCCAGAAAAGAAAAAAAAAGCTATTGGCCCTTCAGGAGGTTCTCCATCGGCATGGCTTTTGTATAGCAAAGTCCATGCTATTTTGGAAGAACTCCGGATCCACAACTTGGAGTCTGTAGTTGAGGACAGCATTTTCATGAGTAAGTCAATAGAACTAGATATGTATTCATTTTTGTAACGAATTCAACTTTATTTTTTTAAGATTCAATGAATTCAACTGCATCGGGTGCAATTACACCGACGGATCGCAATACTACGATACTCAGCTGAGGATCCCAATGCATATATTGATACTGCGACTCTTTTTTGTAGAGGAATGCATCTTCTGTAGTTTGTGTCCATTTTTTTTTTCATAGATTCAAGTTCGGTGCACAGTAAATTAAATGTTTCCCGAGTTGTTCTAAAATTTTCCTTGAATTGTTCTTCATCGTATTGAATGACTTCTTTTTCCCAGAAGGTGCTTGTGCGTCTCTGAATTAATACTCAAATAACAGATTGAGCAAATAGGAAAGGATGAATTTAATAAAGCACTTACTCTTGTCCAGACTTTTCGTGGTTGTGTTTTCTTTCTCAAAATACCCTGCAGTATTGAATGTTTCATTTTCCTCAGCCGCAAAATATTTAAAATTCTTAAAAGACGTCTTTGTCTGTGCTTCCTGCTTTTCCATGCCATGGTGGACATTAAGCATTCAATTTCTTGTAGATTCGCAAGGTAAATTAAAAGGGTATCAACAACACTCATTTTTAAATAATTATTACAGTCATTTATCAACACAATGACTTTTTTTGACAGTTGGAATTTTCTTTTTTTTGGTGGGAACACTATTTTCAAATATTGAATTTCGTTAATGAAATTACGAATTTCGGTCCGGTTATGTTATTTTATGTTATTTTGCAATAATACTATACGGTTCCTACATATCCTAAGCTTTAGAAAAGCAATATAATATTATTTTAAGTTTATTGAGTTTTTTTTAGCGTTTAAATAAAAAGCAATTTGTTAAGATGTGTTATTTTGCGTGTAATTAAAAAAATCTTTTTCAGTTTTACAGCACAGCGGTTAGTAATTTGCATATAAATCATCTCTTATACTGTCGCGAATTCTTCTAGCTTCTTCACTCTCGAGGGTATCCCCAGTTTGAGGTGTTTGCCGTGGGTAGTTTGGAGAAATATTATTTTCTCGTTCCGGATAGGGTACGTTGTAGGCGAGGCAAATGTTGTGCAATGCAGCACAAACATTTATGATTTCGACAACTCTCAACGGGCTATATCTACACTTCCGTTCTTCAAGTATTATACGCCATCGACCTAAACAAATGAAATTTGTACTTAAAATTGTTTATAATATAAAAGAAGGACTTACCTTTTAAACGACCGATGCATCGTTCTACAATACTTCTGGCCTTCGAATGAACTGTGTTGAAGTGTGATTCGGGGGAATCTTCATTAACGCTTCTATACGGCGTCAGTAGGAAAGGCTCTAGTGGATAGCCGCTATCACCTTACAAAAAAAGATGTTGAAGTACTTTAAAATTTATATATGAAATATAACATTACCAAGTAGCCATGACCTCCTGCCTGTTAAATAATCTTTTTCTAATGCATTTCTTTCTTCACTTTGTCGCCAGACAAAGCTGTCGTGAGCACTTCCCCCATATCTAGCATTTATAGCTAAAATTTGTGTGTTTTCACCGCAAATCTGGAATATTTAATATGCGTATGTATTATCTACGCATGTAGATTATTTTCTAAAAATGATTTCTTAAGTTAAACTTACAACCATAGCATTTATACTATGCCTTCCTTTCCGATTAAAGAACATGTTGTCATTTTCCATTGGCCTTAAAATCATGACATGAGTTCCATCAACGCACCCTATAACTGCAAAATGTTAAGAACAATCAACGGATTAATATATGTAGTATAATATGTATGGCAAACAAATTAACCTCCAGGAATTTTATGTTTCTCAAAAAAAAAATGATTTTGTTGAATCCTTGGGCACAAACTTAATCATAAGTGGGCAAAGTATTGACTGCATTTTTCTAATGACTGCAGCAGTAATTTCAGCCACCGTACTTTGACCCATTGGTGCAGCCCAATCAGCCCCAACTTGTCTTTGATAGCCACCACCGCCAAGAAGATTTAACGTTGCAGCCAATTGCAGGATGGGTGGAACATGAGTTGACCTTATTCCAGTTGGTAAATCAAGCAGTCCCAAAACAAACACAAACGTTTCTTTTGATAAGCGAAAGTTTTTCAAAAATCTAAAAGACACAAAAAATAATGCTACTTCAACAATGAATATAAGTATATAAATATATACATTCTTACATCGGGTTTGGAAGTTCCAAGATATTTGCTTTATTTCTGAGGTTTCTTCTTATTAGTTGGACATTTTTGTAATTATTTTCTTCATTTTCCTCTCTGTTTGAGTTGTAGAAAAGTTCCAATGAAGTAAACATTGCACTTCACAAATTTTCACTTTCACTTAAAGTTTATTTTATTTTAATTTGTTCAATATTTTCTTTTAGCACTAAAGTATTTCATTTATTTGGTGTAGAATATTTCCGTTCAGCTTCTACCTATGAAAATGACACAAATGTATGAAAGCGACACCTAAATAGCTGTCACATGAAATTGATCGCAAAAAAGCGATTGTCAATTTGACAATCACCTTACGTGGACGTAAAGCGATGATTTTGATTGTCAACTATCAACTATCACCTTAGCCGATACCAGCCCGGCTTATAACTGCATAATCGGCCTAAGCAGGCGTTACTACTTACTTGAGTGGTGCTACAGTCCGGAAGGACCCTGGGCCTCAACCAACATGCTTCTCCAATTAGCCCGGTCCTTAGCTAACTGCCTGCAATTGCGCACTCCAAGTTGGTTGAGGGCAGTTTCTGCTTGTGTGCGCCATTTAAAGCGAGGTCTTCCTCTGCTGCGTACGACGTCTAAGTGGGAATCGAAGACTTCGAGCCGGAGTATTGCTGACCATTCGTTATACATGTCCTAGCCATATGAAACGTCCAATGCGGAGTTTTTTGACCAGGGGCATGTCGCTATACCGCTTCATAGAGGTCATGATTGAATCTTCGTCTCCATAGCCCGTCAACACACACGGGACCGAAGATTTTTCGAAGAAACTTCCTCTCGAATCAACCAAGGATTTCTTAATCCGCTTTTGAGACGGTCCATGTTTCAGCGCCGTAGAGCAGGACTGGGATGATCAGGGTCTTATGTAGGACTTCCTTAGTAGTTCAAGTTAGGGCTTTACAACTAAATTGCCTTCTTAGCCCGAAGAAACAGCGGTTGACAAGAGTAATTCTTCGTTTAATTTCTGACGAGATGTTGTTGTCAGAGTTAATAGCGGAGCCGAGATAGATAAAGTCCCGTACTACCTCAAAGTTTTATCTATCAATGATGACGTCCTGTTCAATTCGTCGATGTTGTGTGTCCTTTCGTGTTAATAGCATAAACTTCGTCTTTACCTCATTTACTTCTGAACCCATTTTTTGCCGCTTCCTCCTCTGTACGAGTAAACGTGGCAATGCCAACGTTGAGTCCGACCAATTACATCAACACCGTCGGTGTATGCTAGTAGTTGCAACGATTTTTGGAAAATTGTGGCTCTGGTGTTGGCTCGGCAGTTTTGCACAATCCTCTCAAGAATCAGATTGAAGAAGTCACATGAGAGCGTATCGCCTTGCCTAAATCCTTTTTTGGTATCGAATGTGTAGGTGAGTTCAATTCCACCCATGATGGAGCAGTGATAATTCTCCATCGTCATCCAACACAAACGGAGGAGTCAAGGCGGTATACCAAAACTATACAAAGCTCTGTATAGTTCGTATCTGTATCGATTTGGACTTCTTGAAATTTTTCTAGGATCTGCCGAAGTGTGAAAATTTGTTCAGTTGTGGACTTTTCTGGCCTAAAACCACACTGATTAGGGCCCGAAGAGGTTGTTGGTAATCGGTTTCAGGCGTTCACAAATTACGGCAGATAGGATCTTGTAGGCGATATTGAGGAGACTTATGTCTCTGTAGTTGGCGCAGTTCAGAGGGTCCCATTTTTTTTCTGGATGGGATAAACGATGCTGAGCTACCATTTCTCATGCATACTTTCATCCGACCAGATTTGGCTTATGAGTTGGTGGATGTTAAATACCAAATCATCTCCGCCGGCTTTATAAAGTTCAGCGCAGAGGCCTTATTAAGCTTGAGTTTAGATATTACTATCAACACTTCACTCAGGTCGGGAGGTTGGGAGGTTTCACTGTCGTTGCCAATAGTGAATCGTTTGTTCTGCCTGACAGCGGAATGTTGTTCGTCATCACCGTTTAACATATCCTCAGCATCGACTGTTTCTCAACAACGATATTACCTTGTACATTCCGACAGGATTCTGTTCGAGCCTTGCATCCTTGGCTTTGTCGTACTACACTTTTGGTAAAATTTGCGATTATCTTTCCTGGAGTGGCACCACTCTGTTTCCTCGATCATGCGATTTTCTTGCTCCTTCTTCATCTACCTGAAAAGCCGGTGTTCTTCCCTTCTTCTTTGCTTATGGAGCTCAACGGCAGCTCGCGCCTTCACCTGCAGCTTAGCCTTGTAGGCCTCGTTCTTCGCTGCGAGCATCTGTCAGCATTCCTCACCAAAACTGGGGTTTCTTGCTGATGGGAGCGAGAGACCTTACACATCAGTTGCTTCTGATCCAATGGCTAGTTGGCATCATTGCCATTGTTCTTCGACATTCGATGCTGGTGTTGAGCGAAGGTCTTGGCAGTCTCTTGCGATTGCAGTCTTTCCACACTAAATTTTTTCACTGTATTTCTGGATTGTTGTGGCGTGCTAGATATCTGCATTCTAACCTTGGCTGCAACAAGGTAGTGGTCCGAGTCGTTGACAACTCCTCGGAATGTTCGGACATCCAAAATACTGGATGCGTGCCTCTTGTCCATCGCAATGCGATCAATTTGGTTGACCGTTCGTTGTTCTGGAGACCGCCATGTCCTCTCAGGATTATGGATATCGAGGTGAAGAAACCGTGTGCTGGCTATAGTAGTATTTCGTTCCGTAGCCAAGTCAAAAGTCCGTTACTAGTCGTGTTGTCGTTTAGGCTATGTTTTCCGACAATACTGCTTATGATGTCTTCTCTTCCTATCTTTACGTTAAAACTTCCCAGCACGATTTTAACATCGTAGCCCGTCATAGGTTTTGTCAATGAGCTCGTAGAAGCAATCCTTAGCTATATCACCCTTTACCTCCGTCTGGCGTGAGCGCATATAAGGCTTATGCTGGAAAATTTGGGCTTGATGCTGATTGGTTGATGCGGATTCGCTAATGTTTTGGAAAGATAAGAATTCTTGCCTAAATCTGGCATTTATAACAAATCCGCATCCGAATAGTCGCTGCTTCTGCTCGCCATAACAGGGTCTGTAATAGATGTTACAGTTGTTCATCATCTTTTCGCCTGGCCAATTCCATCTTATTTCCTGGATGGCAGTAATGTCTGCTTTGTAGCAGTTTAGGGCTTCCACAAATTGTGCGCTTGCACCCCTCCTGTTTAATATTCTCACATTCCAGATGCAGATACGAACGTCATTGTCCTTTTTTCGTTTCGCAGGGTTGTCAACAATAAAATTAGTCCTTTCCGAGGGTATTGGTTGCTTCGTTGCATAACGTTTTTTTAAATGGTTGGGTAATTAACCCAAAGCACAACACACAACCTAGAGGGCCAGTTCCAATTTACCCCTTTTGACACGGGGCCATCAGTATCCATCCCTGTTCAAGGTTTCTTACTTACCCTTGAAATTCCTAAACAACTAGTTTTCCGAATATGTCGAAGCTGCTTGTCTAGGTTAGCCTGGGACATCTGGCCGGGTATTCATTCCGAGCCATTCTGTTGCAGTGTTGCTGTTATTGCCTTGTCATCAACGCTCGCACTTATCGCTTAGCAAACCAAATCCTGTTGAATTAGACCAGAACCCGATGGTTGCCAGAGGTACAATGACTGGACACTGCCAAGTTAAAGCCAATCAGAGTCTACCTTCGTTCTAAAAAACTCAAATCGAGGGACAACAGACATATTAAATGAGAAGGATGCATTCATTTTCAGAGCTTCACAGATTGTCAGCTGTATCGTGGCAACAATAATTCCTACAAGTCCTACTCTATCACAAGGCACAAGTAAATATCAATATCCCAAAACTTATTTCACCACAACTTTCTTGGGTCTAGGCTAAGATATCTATATGATCCTTCTATGAACGCTTTCATTACTTCAGCGAGGACACCGAAGACGAACGCGCATGCTTGGTAGAACTATAAGGTGCAGTGGCCTAGCGGTCGTTGCATTGGACTACTATCTGATCTCTGTTTCATGTCCGGAATGTAACCACACCCAGGCTCTTTTTCAATGTTTTTCCACCTCTTGCGAAAGTCTGAAAAACATACAAAAGCAACACTGTGATGAGAAGCTTCTAAAACGTGACGTTCGGCTTCGGTGTTATACACGATGTCCTCATCTTTGTTGCAAGAAATAAACTTACTTCGGACAACCGTATGGTGTTAGATGTTTCATGATTTTTTTGCCTACCAGAACGTAATAAAATCATGCCTTGATTTTCGAAATTTGGACGACCTACAGGACAATGCAAGCATAAAGAAATAGCAACGCAACTTTGGATCTTTCTTACCACTTAACTGCCAAGAAGAGGATTTTAATGACGGTATACAGCATAAGCTACGTCTATCGCCCCCCTTTGTGATATGAAATTGAAGTTTTCTCAGAGGTGTTTAAAAAATATATTTCCACCAAAAAACCGTTCATTTTCAAATACTTATCCCTCTTCGATAGGAAAAACTTTCATCCCTGCCCACACTTTATCTGACGTAGGAAAATATAAATTTCCAACCACCTTCTCAGCCCCCATCTTGCAACAATGAGATTCAACTTTCTTTTCTTCTTTTTTTTTTTTTTTTGTTCGCATCGGAACTTTCCCTCGAATCCATCAATTACGCCGAAATTCTGCATTTGACAGTTCATATCCCTGATCCTTCAATTTTCCTTACGTCAGCGCTTATTTTGTTCTCCTTCAAGGAAACGAAAATAATAACCCCACGAAGAGAAGACGACAATAACGACGTGGACGACGACAACGACCCCGAAGAAGAAGTATCACCTAAGTATACGTAAAAGGAATAATAATTCATTCCTCATCCTTAAGAGCGACGCGGGTCCTGTCTTCTTTTCTTCCTCAAGAATAGAACCGTAAAAACCCGTTTCTTATTCTTCGTCCGTATATGTATAAAGCGCCTTACCGTCCCGGGGTAAAGGTAAATTTATATCCACCATCGAACACCACCCTGATGGGTATACAAATCAACTATGCAACTTTGAATATCCTTGAACAGCGGACCAGAGGTACTCGTCCATAGGGTAAGAAGAATCAAAAATTTAATCATACATCCCACTTGGATCCGGATATGCATACAAAAAAGAACGCAAAAGGTTCCTTATTTACTTTTACACATACACACACACACACATTGCAACGATGGATAGAGAAGAGAGATGATGGATTACTATGAGGAGTACGCTGATCTTCCTTTACTAAACCTTTAAAGCTTTCGGGAGAATTTCAAGTTCTTTTCTGCCAAAAAAAAAAATCCTTGAATCCCTTTTTTTTTTTTGTTTCCAATTCTTTTGTTCACTTTTCGGGGCAAACAACAAACGGTCTTCGAAGTAAATCCTCACCACTATGAAGCGCGTTCCTGTCAAGACTCCCAGTCACTTCAGCATATTATCCATGGGCACACTGTGCCGAGTCAAGTCGTGCATGCGAAGCTCCATGCAGCTTCCTTTTCCAATTTTTTTTTTTTTTTTGTTTGGCTGTACCTACCATTATTTTGCGCAACGCTTGCTCTATGCAGTGAGGGATTATTCACATCCTCATTGAGTTGGCAGGGAGAAAGAAAAAAAACAAGGAAAGAAAAAGGACCTTAAAATGGAGTCCTCTTGAAATTCTTTATATGTGCAACTTGGAGCAAGCACAAAACAATCTGAATGGGCAAAATATGCTGGATCGCAGAGATGGAATTGAGAATCCTTTTTCATGTTGCCAAGCAAATGGTTGCTGATATATCCTTGGGTTGTTGTATATCGTACGAGTGCAGAGCACTCGTTTGAAGGATAAACAAGGATTGTGGGGCTGGCTGTTGGGATGGACTGTTTGTGACTGGGTATAGATGGCCTGGAGAAAATTTCAGATTTCTTTCAAGTTCGACGATGCATTTATGATTCGTGAGCGTAGGAGACGAAGGGATGGGGATATGGCTATATGTGGAGCCGCACTAGTCAATCAGTTCGAAGTGCACTTGGCATGGGGCAAGGAAGGGAAATTCGTCAAAAATTGATGAGAAATCATTCTCGCAAGGGTTTCTTTTGGTTCGTTGGTATAGACGAGGGATGATGCTTTGTGAGAAAATGTTGGCTCATAACGAATTTGGAAGGAAATTGCATATTCGTGGACATCAGAAGGATACCAAAAAATAACAATGAAAGCCTTAAATTACTTTTTATAGGCTTAAGGAATTTCAGCAGTAAATAGGATCGTTTCGAGTGTGAAGTTTCCTGGCGTAAAACCAGACTGATAAGGGCCGATCAGGTTGTTGGTAAACGGTTTCAGGCGTTCACATATTACGGCAGATAGGATCTTGTAGGCGATGTTGAGGAGACTTATGCCTCTCTAGCTGGTGCAGTTCAGAGAGTCTCCTTTTTTGTGGATCGGACAAACGATGCTGAGGTTCCATTCTTCAGTCATACTTTCTTCCGACCAGATTTAGTTTATGAATTGGTGGATGATACTTACCAAGTCATCTCCGCCAGCTTTATAAAGCTCGGCGGGAAGGCCGTCATTTCCGATAGCCTTATTAGCCGGAGTTTAGATATTGCTATCCTCACTTCACTTAGGTCGGGTGGTTGGTAGTTTTCGCTGTTGTTGCCAAAATTAAGTCGTGCGTTCTGCCAGACAGCAGAATTGTTGTTCGTCATCGTCGTTTACAAGTCTGCAGAAGTGGTTCTTCCATATCCTCAGCATCGACGGTGTCTCAACTACGATATTTCCTTGTTCATCTCGACAGGATTCTGTCCGAGCCTTTTATCCTTGTCTTTGACGTTTTACACTTTGGTAAAACTTTCCAACATCGTTCCTGGAGTGGCACCTCTCTATATCCTCGATCGTGCGCTTTTCTTGCTCTTTTTTCTTCTTTCTGAAAAGCCGGTGTTCTTCCCTTCTTTTCTTTCTACAGAGCTCAATGGCAGTTTTCGTCTTCACGTGCAGCTTAGGCTTGTAGGCCACGTTCTTGACTTGGAGCATATGTCGGCATTCCTCATCAAACCAGGGGTTTCTTGCTGGTGGGCGCGAGAAACCTAGCAAACTAGTTGCGGCTGATCTAATGGCTTGTTGGCATCGTTGCCATAGTTCTTCGACATTCGATGCTGGTGCTTTGGTGTTAATCGAGAGGTTAATGGATACCCGTTGCGCGAAGTTCTTGGCGGTCTCTTGCGATTGAAGACTTTCGACATCAAATTTTTTCACAGGACTTCTGGATTTTTGTGGCGTGGTGGATATCTGCATTCTAACCTTGGCTGCAACAAGGTAGTGGTACGCGTCGATGTTAGCTCCTCGGAATGTTCTGACATCCAAAATACTGGATGCGTGGCGTTTGTCTATCGCTATGTGATCAATTTGATTGGCCGTTCGTTTATCTGGAGACCGCCATGTCCCCTTATGGATATCGAGGTGAGTAAACCGTATGCTGGCTATAGTGGCATTTCGTTCCGTAGCGAAGTCAATTAGCCTAAGTCCGTTACCAGATGTGTTTCCTGTAGGCTGTGTTTTCCGACAGAACTGCTAAATATGTCTTCTCTTAATATCTTTGCGTTAAAATCTCCCAGCACGATTTTAACATCGTAAGTCGGTAGTCGCTCATAGGTTTTATCAAGGAGCTCAAAGAAGCAGTCCTTAGCTACACCATAGTTTTCCTCCCTTGGGGCGTGAGCGCATATAAGGCTTAAAAAATAAAATACAGATTTTTGGTGCAACAGGCTTGTTAGTACCCAGGGCCGAGCTTTCTCACAACCATTCATGTGTGCGTGTGTATACTTCTTGCATTATGGTGGGACCTCCTGTTTTATGCCGACTCCGACCGGCGAATTTGAGATAAGCTTTTCTTGACAATTGATACTACTCGGATGATTTGTCAGATCATCACGAGAGGAGGGCCAGTGAAAATCATTTAGTTGTTGCTACGGCTGGGAATCGAACCCAGACCTTCTGGGCGGCAGTTCATCGCACTAACCACCGCGCCACTGAGCCCGCATATAAGGCTTATGTTGGCGAATTTGGCCTTGATGCGGATTGTTACAATTCGTCGCTAGTATCTTGGAAACACAAGATTTCTTGCTTAAGTCTGGCATTTACAACATATCCGGATCCGAATAGTCGCTGTTTCATAGTTTTTCATATTCTTTTTGCATGTCCCATACCAAAGTATATCCTGGATGACAGTAATGTGTGCTTTGTAGTAATATATAGCTTCCAGTAGTTGTTCGCTTGCACCTCTCCTGTTTAATGTTCTCACATTTCAGGTGCAGATACGTACCAAGGGGGTTGCATTCGCCGACACTGTTACCGTGTGCGGTCAATTTGTGTTCATTTGTCGGTCATCTTGATGGAAGCACTTTAGCTGCAGTTCCAAATCGGACCTATTTATCATGAATGACTTGGTTAGTCCGAGCTACTTTCTTGGTAATTGGATTGTTTTGGTACTAACCTGTTTATCAGCGTATCGTAGACATTCTGCTTCAGATGAAAGACATGATTGCTGACCGAAAGATTGTGCAATAACCGGAACGAAGGTAGAATTATTCCATCTCGCACTGGGAACGTTAATCGCATTTCTTCATCTGTACAAAAGCAAACAAATTTAGTCTTGGATCGAAGAAATTGCAAGAGTATACGACTTACTGTGATCAATTTGTCGCTTGACGTCAGGATTTGGACTAACATAGGGAACTGAACAGGCGGGTGTTAGAGGAGGCGTTGGATTTCCAGGAACAGGACTGTGCTGATAGTTCATATTCCGCACTTCTTGTTGGAAACTAAAAATTCGAAAAAAAGACGAAAGCCCAAAAATAATGTTCAGGCTGTAAATTATGTAATAAAACAACTCACCCTTGCGCATTTTGATGATAAGCATTCGGTGTTCCGGCACCAGCACCCGGACCTGCGGGGCCTCCATTACCACCACCCATGCCCATTGGGCGCATACCACCGACAGGCGCATTACCAGCTCCGGCACCATAGAACTGTTGCGCATGCGCACCTATTGGTGCTCCGCCATTATAACCGGACACACCACCGGGTCCCGCTCGCTGATGCGGCATCATACCTCCCGTCGCTCCACCAGGACCCATCATTCCGCCCGGACCCCGACCGTACGGATTCATTGGACCACCCGTTCGTCCGTAGCCGGCTTGCATAGGAACTGGTACACCATTCGACTGATGGGAATTATGATGCGCGTGCTGATGATGCTGCCCATATTGCATTTGACCAGCGGCTGCTGCTGCTGCTGCCGCCGCCGCTGCCGCATGATGCTGAGGAACATTTTGAGGATTTTGTTGATGATTCATAGGATACATGCCGGCACGCTTTTGTGCCGCATGCATTTGTGGATTAGGATAGGGTGTCATCCTTCTCGGCGGATATCCCCCATTCGCCATTCCTTGCATTTTCGCCATCGGATTCATTGAGTTCATCTGATGATTCATTTGATTGGCTTCATTCATAACGCTACCAGCACCGTTACCTCGCATTGGTCCCATACCCATGCTCATACTCTGCATTTGATTCATCGGTGACATCTGTCCGTTTTTCATTAAGCAGGGTCGTCAACAATAAAATCAGTCCTTTCCGAGGCTATTGGTTGCTTCGTAACATTTCGGTTTTTCCATGGTCGGGTATTTAACCCAAAGCACAACCTCCAACCTGGAGGGTCAGTTCAATTTATTAGATACCCCTAGGACACGGGGCCATCAGTATCCACTACGGGATTGAGCGCTGCCGTTGGTTTTTCGGTTCATCCGACACCATCTCTGTTCAAGGGGCCTGACTAACCCTTGAAATTCCTAGACAACCTGTTGTAAGAGTATGTCGAAGCAGCTTGCCTAGGTTCCCCTGGGACAGCAGTCTGGGTATTCATTCCGTGCCATTCTGTTGTCAACACTCGCGCTTTTCATTTAGCAAGTCAAATCCGGTTGGATGAGACCAGTACCCAATGGTTGTTAGAGTATGTCGAAGCAGCTTGCCTAGGTTCGCCTGGGACAGCAGTCTGGGTATTCATTCCGTGCCATTCTGTTGTCAACACTCGCGCTTTTCATTTAGCAAGTCAAATCTGGTTGTATGAGACCAGTACCCAATTGTACCACTTGGAGGTTAAAAATAAGCACTTGATGTATTGTCAGAGTTAAAACCACTGGGCATTGCCAAGTTAAAGCCAATCAGAGTCTACCCTCGTTCTACAGCACCCAACCGCTCAAGATAACCATCAAAATATTCTCTGTTTCCATACCTTAATAATAGATGGCGCACTCTCTACATCCAAATGGTGTGATATTAAAACCATCCACCGTTTCAGTGGGACCCATATTTCATACCAACATTTTGTCAGTCTTCCACCCACCACCGATTTATACAACCAATCTAAGTAGCCACCCGATTATCTCTTAAAATAAAAATAAATTTACACTTCAACCGGCTAAGTAAAATTGCACACTTTTCAGATCATTAACTGATCGGAAAGTAATTGGGCCTTAGCTATCAGCTTCCACGATACGAGTACAAGGTAAGGCGTGTATATCTATAAACAAACTACCACCGCTTATCACCTCACCACATCTTATCAGACCACAAATTTAAATCTCTCGCCCATTAAAAATGATTGATAGTCATCTACAAGCTTCGGATACCTGCACATGCGTCCAAAACTCATATTCCCTGCTATCTAAATCAAAATCTAAACAAATTATGTTAATAGTGATTTCAATTAAACTTTGCATTTAAATGCGCCTCAATTACTCATAAGGCCGAATGGAATTGTCAGTGCAGAAAATCCGCCAAACACCCTCTCGACTGATTAAGAGCAACTTATACCAATAGCTGGGCATTAAGTAGGTGCCCGTAGGTGAGCGCGGAGAGGCTGCATAATTTTGCTCCAGGCCTGCGCAAACCAGTCCACGACTTGAATGACATTAATATGGAAAAGTTCCTACACTTGCACAAGTACCTTCGGGGTACCAGAGCTGCCCACTTGCTGAGGTGCACCCTACGCGCCACCTCTACAACCCAGCACATAGGTGTACCATCGAACGACTTGTACGTCCCGTCCCGGTCCATAAATTAACCAAACCGACTAATTAAAATTGCATTCCAAACTATTAATTTTCGTTCCGACATATCATAAATAAAATTTTTTTTTTGTATTTCATGGATTTAATTGAAAAATGGTTGAGTGGTAAGGGGGTGGTGTCTGGTGGCTACTGCTGCCCGCGCACAAATGTCTGCAGATACAAGACCTATGCGCACAGTTGTAAGGCTTCTTTTGTTGTTCGACATTTGTATCTGTTGTTGGAGCTTGAGCAGTGTTAAGTCTTGAACAAGTGTCGGCGATTTTCAATCCTCTGGGGGCTATAAATTATTTATGAAATCCACGTTCGGTTTCGTTGTAATGTATTGATGAATATGTATTCGCAAGAACAAGAGTGATTGCAGGAATTCGGGGCGCAAAAACCTTAATTAAATGACAGATATACCAACAATCGTAGGGCGATCTTAAGGGAACGCATGTTCCTTGCTTCAGGGGAGACTTGATTTCAATTAATGACGGAGGTGAGAGCTGAAATGGTATCTGTATCTCGTTTGTGTAAAATTCTCACACAAAATGGTCGATGACACGTCGGTTGGTTGTCTCATTTTTTTTTTTTTTGTCGACATGCCGTATTTTTTTTTTTTTTTTTTTCAAGAAACCAACACATTGAAGGAGAAATTGACTTCATATGGCAGGTTGTATGGCTTTGTTTGGCAGGAACTGACACGCATGCAATTCTCAAGTATCCCCAGAAACAACGACCCTATAAGGAATATGAAGCAAGTGGCAAAAAGGACGAAAAGTTAAAACCAACCCCTAAAACTGCTTCTTCGTATGTCATATATCCTGCCACACACTCTCACACACTCGAGTGAGAACGAGGAGTGTTTCTTTAGACAAATTGCAGGTTTCTCTTGGACGATGTTTTAAATGGTTCTTCCTTGCTGCCTCGGTTGTGGGATCGCGTGTAGGAGGGAAAGTGAATTTAGGTAGGTAGGTCCATTTGGGCACTCGAGAAGTTTTACAGGCGAAAGAAATGGGAAGGACATGTAGGGTATCGCCAGTGACATGAAGATAATTGACGTGCAGAAAATAAGAGGGAGGCGGCGCCACTGGTTGAGGTTTGGGATATAATACCCACACACTTGTTACGGTACCTTAAATTGGTTGATGTATACATACATATGTGGTTTCACTGGCTGGGTAATGGGAATACACCTTTTTCCAATTTCAATGTTAAGGACCTTCAAAAGGAACCAAGTGTTTTTTTTTTTTGTTTTACAGAAAACCTGACGATAAAAACTCCGCAGCGGACGTTTTAGATGGCTGGGACATATAGGGAGATTAGGAAAAATCGATTAATGCGAACCCCAGACACACGGTAGACGCAGTAGGAAGCACAAATATACATCAACCTCAACCTCAACTGCGGGCAGTTAGCTAAGAACCGGGCTTATTGGAAAACAATTTGTTTGAGGCCGAGGTGGTGTGCTGAGCTTTCGACAGACAGACGGCAAACGCAATAGGAAGCACAAATAGACATCAACCTCAACGGGAGGCAGTTAGCTAAGAATCGGACTGATTGGAGAATAATGTTGTTTGAGGCCGGGGTGGTGTGATGAGCTTTCGACAGACAGACGGCAGACGCAATAGGGATCATAAGAAGATCTCAACTTCAACTTTAATTTATCTACGCGCTGAACCAGCAAATATTGTTTTGCCATCTAAATTACTTCTAGTGAATATTTTTGAATAATTCAGACTGTTAAACGGCGATGACGAACAACATTCCGCTGTCAGGCAGAACGAACCTTTGAATATTGGCAACGACAGCGAACACTGCCAACCACCCCATCCTGAGCGAAGTGAGGATAGCAATATCTAAGTTCAAGCTTAATAAGGCTGCGGGAAATGATGGCCTTCTCGCCGAGCTTTATAAAGCCGGCGGAGATGACTTGGTAAGTAGAATCCACCAACTCATAAGCCAAATCTTGTCGGAAGAAAGTATGCCTGAAGAATGGAACCTCAGCATCGTTTTGCCGATCCACAAAAAAGGAGACCCTCTGAACTGCGCCAACTACAGAGGGAAAAGTCTCCTCAACATCGCTTGCAAGATCCTATCTGCCGTAAGATGTGAACGCCTGAAACCGTTCTAGTCGGAAGAAAGTATGCCTGAGGAATGGAACCTCAGCATCGTTTTTCGGATCCACAAAAAAGGAGACCCTCTGAACTGCGCCAACTACAGAGGGAAAAGTCTCCTTAACAACGCTTGCAAGATCCTATCTGCAGTAAGATGTGAACGCCTGAAACCGTTTACCAACAACCTGATCGGTCCTTATCAGTGGGGTCTTAGGCCAGAGAAGTCCACAACCGATTAAATTTTCAGACTTCGAAAGATCTTGGGAAAAACCCAAGAAGGCCAAATCGATACTCACCACCTATTCACAGATTCCAATGCCGCATACGACTGCGCTTATAGAGAGCGATGTCTAGTTTTGGTATACCGCCCAAACTTGTCCCTTTTTTGTAGGATGACGATGGAGAATTTTCGCTGCTTGAGGTCGGAAACGACCTCACCGACACATTCGATACCAAAAAAGATTTAGGCAAGGCGATGCGCTGTCATGCGACTTTTTCAATTTGATTCTTGAGAGGATTGTGCAACACTCCCGAGCCAACACCTGAGGTACAGTTTTTCAAAAATCCGTGCAACTGCTAGCATACGCCGACGGTATTGACATCATTGGTAGGACTCAACGTGACGTCGTAGTCACGTTTGCTAGCAAAGAGAAGGAAACGGCAAAAATGGATTTAGAAGTAAACCAGGGCATAATATATGCTTTCAACTCGAAAGGACGCACAACATCGGTGAATTGGAAAGAACGTAACCATTGACAGATATAACTTTGAGGTAGTACGGGACTTTTTGTATATACCTCCGCTATTAACTCTGACAGCAACATCTCGTCTGAAATTAAACGAAGAACTACTCTTGCCAACCGCCGTTTTTTCGGGCTAGGAAGGTAATTCATTCGTAATGGCTTCACTCTACTGAGGAGATCCTATAAAATACCCTGATCCCAGTCCTGCTTGCTCTACGGCGTTAAAGCATAGACCGTAACAAAAGCTGATGGAGCAATCCGTAAGCGTTTCAAGAGGAAATTTCTTCAAGAAATCTTCGGTCCCGTTTGCGTTGACGGGCTATGAAGTCGAAGATTCAAGTAAGAACTATACGAGCTGTAAAACTACATGCCCCTGAAAAAGAAAAAACACTTCATTGGACATTTAAGGTGGTTAGGACATGTAGAACGAATGGAATGGAATGGACGAATATTCCGGCTCGTAGAGTTTTCGATTCGTAGGCAGACGTCGGACGCATTGGAAGATGATCTCGCCTAAAGTGGCGCCCACAAGTAGAAACCGACCTCAACCAACTTGGAGTGCGCAACTGGAAGCAGTTAGCTAACAACTGGGCTAATTGGAGAGACACAGGTTCATTCCGGACTGAAGCGCCACTTAAGTAAGTAAATAAGATAAAAATTCATATGGAATCGTTGAATACCCTTTCCCATTTCATCCTTAAACTAAACATACCTAAACATGTACAAGGATGGTACAAAAGAATTGTCACGATTCCGGTTTTGGTTTTCGGGAATTCTTTTTCCTACGGAATTGTTCCCATTCAGCAATGTAAATTGATTGCTGACCGGGAAAAAATCCGTGGGAAAAATTATTCCAGAAAACCCTAAATATATTGCTAAGAGAGCTTATAGAAACCTTTTTATGATTGGACAGAAAAACAAAGATTTTCTATTTTATACATTGTGGGGTAGGGTAACAAAGTCGATTTTTTTTTATAAAAAAAAGCCCCAAAAACTTGGCTTGGGTTAAATTTTTCTACAACTGAACCTACACTTGGTATAAGTATTTATTGTGATAATTATCGATATATCTCACCAGACGTCCATCACTGGAAACTAATTAAACTGCAAAAATATTTTCCAAACATCGCAAGCATTATTTTCCGAAATGCAGGAGTTATTTAAATTTGTTCCAACAATGCACAAAGGATAAAGCAAATTTAATTATCAAGTGGCGCTACTGTCCGGAATGAAATTGGGCCTCAACCAACATGCCTCTCCAATTAGCCCGATCCCTAGATATCTGCCTCCAATTGCGCACTCCAAGTTGGTTGAGGTCAGTTTCTACTTGTGGGTGCCACTTAAGGCGAGGTCTTCCTCTACTGTGCCCGACGTCTGGCTGGGAATCGAAGACTCTGCGAGCCGGTGTATTGGTGTCCATTCGCTCTACATATCTTAGCCATAAACGTACAATGTGGAGTTTTTTTGTGCTGGGGTACGTTTCTGTGCAGCTCGTATAGTTCTTGGTTCAATCTTCATCTCCATAGCCCGTCAAGGCAAACGGCACCGAAGATTTTTCGAAGAATTTTCCTCTCGAATCGACCAAGCATTTCTTCATCCGCTTTTGAGACGGTCCATGATTCAGCGTCGTAGAGCAGGACTGGGATGACCAGGGTCTTACTAGTTCGAGTGAGGGCTTTACTACCGAATTGCCTTCTTAGTCTGAAGAAACAGCGGTTGGCAAAAGCAATTCTTCGATTAATTTATGACGAGCTGTTGCTGTCAGAGTTAATAACGGAGACAAAGTCCCGTACTTTCTCAAAGTTATTTCGTCAATGGAGATGTCCTAGCCAATCTGTCGATGTTGTGTGTCCCTGCGTGTTTGCAGGATATACTTAGCCTTACCCTCATTTACTGCCAAAGTCCATTTTTGCAGCTTCCTTCTCTATACCAACAAACGTGGCTATGACATCATGTTGAGTCCTGCCAATTATGTCAATAACAGCGGCGTTACCGATTTTTGGAAAATTAATTCTCTGATGTTGGCTCAGGAGTTTTGCACAATCTTCTCGAGAATTAACTTGAAGAAGTCACATGACAGCGCATCGGTTTGCCTAAATCTTTTTTTGGTATCGAAAGTGTCGGTGAGGTCGTTTCCGCCCTTGATGGAGCAGCGAGAGTTCTCCATCGACATCCTACACAAACGGACGTGTTTGGCCGGTATACTAAAACTAGACATGGCTCTGTATAGTTCGTCTCTATAAATGCAGTCGTATGCGGCTTTGAAATCGCTGAATAGGTGGTGGGTATCGGTCGATTTGGACTTCATGGCTTTTCTCCAGGATCTGCCGAAGTGTGAAAATTTGATCGGTTGTGGACTATGAAGGGCCGATCAGATTGTTGGTAAACAGTTTCAGGCTTCATATTTTACATATTACGGCAGATAGGATCTTGTAGGGGATGTTGAGGAGACTTATGCCTCTTTTGGTGGCGCAGCTCAGAGGGTCACCTTTTTTTGTGGATCGGGCAAACGATGCTGAGGTTCCATTCTCCAGGCATAATTTCTTCCGACCAGATTCGGCTTATGAGTTTGTGGATGTTACTCAGCAAGTCATCTCCGCCGGCTTTATAAAGCTTGACGGAAACAGCCTACCGGCGGTCTTGTTAAGCTTAAGTGAAGTTAAGTTTGTAGTTTACACTGTCGTCGCCAATATTGAACGCTTTCTTCTGTCTGACAGCGGGAGGTCGTCGTCAGCGCCGTTTAACAGTCTGTAGAAGTGGTTCTTCCATATCCTCAGCATAGACTGTGTCTCAACTACGATCTTTCCTTGTTCATCTCGACAGGATTCTGTTCGAGCCTTGTATCCTTGGCTTTGACGTTTTACACTTTGGTAAAACTTGCAAATATCATTCCTGGAGTGGCACCTCTCTATAGCCTTGATCGCGCGCTTTTCTTGATCTTTTCCTTCTTTCTGAAGAGCCGTTGTTCTTCCCTTCTTATCTGCCTATAGAGCTCAATGACAGCTCTCGTCTTCACCTGTCGCTTAGCTTTGTAGGCCACGTTTTAGGCTGCGAGCAACTGTCGGCATTCCCCCATCAAACCGGGGGTTTCTGGCTGCTGGGCTCGTGAAACCTAGCAATTTAGCTGCGGCTGATTAAATGGCTTGTTGATATCGTTGCCATTGTTCGTCGATATTACATGCTGGTGGTATGGTGTTAATCGCTAGGGATAAGCGTTCTGCGAAGGACTTGACAGACTTAAAAAAAAATTTTCAGCCCATTTCCGATTTCTTGTGGCGAGCTGAATATCCGCATTCTTACCTTGGCTGCATCTAGTTAGTTGTCCGATTTGACGTTAGCCCCTTTGGAATGTTCGGACATCGTAGTGTAATTGACCATTCGTTGATCTGGAGAACGCCATGTCCTCTTATGAATATCGAGGTGAGGAAACCATGTGGCTATAGTACCATTTCGCTCAGCGGAAAGTCAACTATGCCAAGTGCGTTTCCAGATCTGTTGTCATGTTAGCTATGTGTTCCGACAATACGGATCAAGATGTCTTCTCTTTCTATATTTTCCTTAAAATCTCCTAGCACGATTTCAACATCGCACGTTGGTAGCCGCTGATGTGTTTTGTAAAGGATGCTCGTAGAAACAATCTTTCGCAAGATCACCGTATTCCTCCGTCGGAGGGTGACCGCATATAAAACTTATGTTGGCGGGTTGCTACAATGCATTCGCTTATATCTTGAAATCTTCCTGCCTAGGTCTGGCACTTATAACAAATCCACATCCAAAAAGTCGCTGCTTCTGCTCACTATAACACGGTCCGTAGTAGATGTTACAGTCATCCTCTTGATGCGCGGCCCATCTCTTGGTGCTTCCGCTAGTTGTTTGCCTTTAGCTGTTCTGTTTAATATTTTAGAATTCCCGGTGCAAATACTTACGTCGTTGTCCGTTTTTTTTTTTTGTGAAGCATGGTCGTAACAAGAGTTTTTTCCATGTGTGGATAGTTAACCGAAATCACAACACCCAACATAGAATGCCAACTGATGCACTGAGAACAGTGCAGTTGACCTCTCAGCTCTTCCGCGACCATCTCTGTTTTAGAGGCCTGACTAGCCATTGAGATTTCTAGATGAATATGTCGGATCGGCTCAAATAGGTTGTTCCCTTTGGCCGTCCTGACTGATACTTTATACAACACCACCGTTGAGTCCATTTTGGGAATTCTTCCGCAGCCGTCTGTGGTCCGCTAGTGATATTTTATGAACCACCTACCTTGCATATATGCGGTGGATTCCTGAATTCACGAGGACGCGTCCGATGGTAGACTATCAACTCCACAGTAACCTTTGCTTTGCAGAATTGCTTACCAAAACTTGATTTCCCCGTGCCAAATTTTTCTAAAAATAAGTGGTAACTGCCTGACAATTGAAAGCTAAATGCAGTGGAAAAGTACTGGAGACGCGTTGTGTCCCCGTCCGCACTACCGAGATCATCCGTTGTATAGCATCAAAAGTCAATTTGCCGACGGACTTCACCTCGCACAAGATACTTTATCGAACTAAAACCTGTTGACTCATCTCTTTGAAAGGTAATGACCGTGTTACGGATTTCTCGGATTTAGTAAGAAATTTTAGATGAAGCTCTGTTACCATTGGTCAATCGACCATTTGATCAATGCGAACAGAGCTTCATCATACTAATTCTGCAATCCGGAACACGGCTAATGGCAATTTCTTAATTTAAAACTCAAAACAGATAAAATTATCCAACAACCAACTACGTTTGTCAAAACCTATCACAATTGCACACCCAAATGCGACGCCATTGTACAAGTTACAACCTCTATATCAAGCTAGCTTGCATTATAAGCCCGTCCAATAAATTATATTCTATTCACAGTTGAGTACCTATTCCGTCTACGAAACGTTTCTCTTTATAATATTGACACGACAATGTACAGATGAAAGAAATGCATGACGAAATAGGCAAGAACAACAACAACAACAACAACAAACTAACATATGCCTCTCAGAACCAAGCCTAGATAATTTATCCCCAGTACTTATCCTATCTGGCAACCGCGGTTATTTGTTTCTCCACAATAAAATCGGACAGGTGAGCTGTGTTCAACGGTCGCGGTGGTGGCATGGCGGTATCGTAGGAAGCACACACCCCACACATACCTACCGAGAGTATGTGTACCGTTCAAAGACGGCAGTTTTTCCTCGATTTGCAAGTTACAACCCTTTTTTTGTGAACGTAAAACGTCTTTGTTCGCCACAAATGCACAATAGTACGAGAGGGCAAAATTGCCTACTCTCATCCGTTGACTTGAACGACAAACGGAAGTGCTAAGTATTGCAGATACCACGTACAGATACACCGTACAACAGATATATGTACCTACAACGTCATCGTGATGATGATGATGATGATGGGAGGCCAACGCTGCGCATATCCCATATGCTGTGGTGAGCTGTGAGTGGCACTCTACAAGCGTCCCCGATTAATAACGCCGGCTAGGGGAGGATTAAGGATTGCAAATTGCTGGTAGAGATCGTTTTGTTGGGGAGTAGGTCAGTTACCCTAAGGACATTGTAGGTATGCAGAGCCTGATGAAAATTCCCAATTATATACGGAGGGTAAGCGAAAATCCCCTAGCAAAAGGATAACAAACGAGTTGACTGAGCTTGAACCACGTGTTCAAAAAAAAATGAGAAAAATTATTGTTACCCCAAAAAATAGAGTGAAATCATTTTACAGCTATATACAGCTACCACTCAATAGCAAACTTATTGCGAAAGCCAGTCTTCAAATAAATTGGCATTGGCATGCCAATTCTTAAGGAATTTTAATTCAAAAGAGTACTGACAGCGCCATCTTCAGGTAGCAAGTTATCCTTCACTTTGCCACCTAGTGTCGAATAGTAAAGAACATAGAAAATGTGTAACTGTGACCACATTTAGCAGAGACACATTTAGTACACTAAAACTGATATGAGTGTTACATCCCCTTGACATGGAGAAATGAGTGAACATAGAATGCGGGGAAATCCAAGAAAGGAGAAAACATAGAATGAGGAGATGTTGTGAGTGTTACCACCGAAATGCCACTCAGTCATGCAAGTGGGATCATTTTTGTTGATTGGTTAACCGAACAGGATATTTTTTTTAATCCTGAATGGTGGTGAGGGATTTTTTTTGCTGTACAACTACATGGGGTTGGTAAGATAATCGGTAAAAGAATTCTATGTGCATATGGTAAATAAAAAAATTGTTTTATAAAATTGTGCTGCTTGTCATTGGAAATACACACGTGTGTTACCAATCCAAGGAAATATCATATACAAGATCCTTTTGCCTGTATAGTTGCGATTATTAAACTCATTCAACCACGGATATTGTTTATGAACTTAAATTGAAAGGGTTTATACCAATTGGTTGTAATATACGCTTTTCAAGAACATATTGTATGACGATAAAGCGTAAACGGTCTGGTCTTGTCACCCCGTTAAGATTTTACAAACAATCGTAGACTCCACAATATACGAGGAAACGGTGTTGGGGTCATAATAACGAAAACCAAAATCGCAAAAACCCAAAATCGCAAAAACCCAAAATCCCGAAAACCCAAAATCCCGATAAGCTAAAATCCCGAAAATCGAAAATCCCCAACAAAAAAATCCAAAAAGCAGAAATCTGAAAACTTAAATAAAATAAAAAATTTGCGAACAATAAAATATACAAGACCACTTGATTTAAAAAAAAAAAAAATTGACATGGGAAAATCAAGTGTTGGTAAGCCATACATACTATCTGACCCGGTGGAGTATCTACTGTGCAGTTGCTAGTCTACCATCGGACGCGTCATCGAGTTGCGAATTCAGTAATCCTCGGCAGATATGAGAGGTAGGTGGGTAATAAAATACCGTTCGTGGACCAAAACTTGCTAGGCGTTAAGAAAACTTCCCCTGAAGGCAGCGAAAGAATTCCCAAAATGGAGTCAACGGTGGCGTCTGAGGTACCAGTTAGAATGAACAAAGTAATCAACTTATTTGAGCTGCTCCGATATATTCAGACAACATGTCAACTAGGAATCTCAAGGGGTAGTCAGGCCTCTTGAACAGCGATGGTAGCGGAAGATATAAGAGGCCAACAGCAGCTCTTAAGCCCGTAGTGGACACTAATGAACCCGTATCCTAGGGGTATCTAACAAATTACAGCTGGAACTGCAGGGGGGTTGTGCTTCAGTTTAACTACCCAACCACGAAACAAATTGCTGGTACTAAACAACCAATAGCGTAGGAATGGACTGATTTTTATTATTGACGACCCTGTTAAACGAAAAAACGACAACGAAGTTCGAACCTGCACATGGAATGTGAGAACATTAAACAGGAGCGGTGCAGGTGAACAACTAGTCGAACTCTTTAACTGCTACAAAGCCGACATTACTGCCACCCAGGATATACGATGGGATGGGCCGGACAAAAATAGGATGAAAAACTGTGACATCTACTACGGACCGTGTTATGGTGAGCAGAAACAGCGACTATTCGGGTGCGGATTTGTTATAAGTGCCAGACTATGACAAGAAGTCGTATATTTCCAAGTCATTAGCGAACGCATTGTTACAATCCGCATCAAGGCCGAATTCGCCAACATAAGCCTTATATGCGCTCACGCCCCAACGGAGAAAAACGTTGATATAGCTAAGGATTGCTTCTATGAGCTCCTTGACAAAAACTTGAGCTACTACCGACGTACGATGTTAAAATTGTGCTGAGAGATTTTAACGCAAGGGTAGGAGGAGAAGACATCGTTAGCAGTATCGTCGGAAAACATAGCCTACACGACAACACGTCTGGCAACGGACTTAGGCTAATTGACTTTGCTACGGAACGAAATGCCACTATAGCCAGCATATGGTTTCCTCACCTCAAAATCCATCAGGGGACATGGCGGTCTCAAAATCAACGAACGGTCAACCAAATTGATCACATTGCGATATACAAGAGGCACGCATTGAGTATTTCGGATGTCTGAACATTCCGAGGAGCTAACATCGACTTGTACCACTACCTTGTTGCAGCCAAGGTAAGAATGCAGATATCCACCACGCCACAACAATCCGGAAATACTGTGAAAAAAATTTAATGTCGACAGACTGCAATCGCAAGAGACCGCCAAGACCTTCGCGCAACGGGTATCCATTAACCTCTCGATTAACACCATACCACCAGCATCGAATGTCGAAGAACAATGTCAACGATTTCACCAAGCCATTAGATCAGCCGCAACTGATGTGCTGGTTTCTCGCGCCCACAAGCAAGAAACCCCTAGTTTGATGAGGAATCCTGACAGATGCTCGCAGCCATGCATACAAGGCTAAGCTGCAGGTGAAGACGAGAGCTGCCATTGGTCTCTTCAGGCAGAGAAGAAGGAAAGAACACCGGCTTTTCAGAAAGAAGGAAAAGTTCAAGAAAAGCGCGCGATCAAGGATATAGAGAGGTTCCACTCCAGGAACGATGTTCGCAAGTTTTACAAGGAAGGAAAAGAAGGAAATCGTAGTTGAGACACAGTCGATGCTGATGATATGGAAGAACCACTTTCCAGACTGTTAAACGGCGGTGACGACCAACTCCTGCTTTCAGACAGAACGAAGCGTTCAATATTGGCGACGACAGCGTGAACTACAAACCACCCGACTTAAGTGACGTAAGGATAGTTATTACGGCTTTTCCGTCGAGCTTTATAAAGCCGGTGGAGATGACTTGGTGAGTAACATACAAGGCTGGCGACGACAGCGTGAACTACAAACCACCCGACTTAAGTGACGTAAGGATAGTTATTACGGCTTTTCCGTCGAGCTTTATAAAGCCGGTGGAGATGACTTGGTGAGTAACATACAAGGCTGGCGACGACAGCGTGAACTACAAACCACCCGACTTAAGTGACGTAAGGATAGTTATTACGGCTTTTCCGTCGAGCTTTATAAAGCCGGTGGAGATGACTTGGTGAGTAACATCCACCAACTCATAAGCCGAATCTGGTAGGAAGAAAATATGCCTGAAGAATGGAACCTCAGCATCGTTTGCCTGATCCACAAAAAAGGAGACCCTCTGAGCTGCGCCAAATACAGAGGCATGAGTCTCCTCAACACCGTTTACAACATCCTATCTGCCGTAATATCTGACAGTCTGATCAGCCCTTATCAGTGGGGTTTTAGGCCAAGAAAGTTCACAACCGATCAAATTTTCACACTTCGGCAGATCCTGAAAAAAACCCAAGATATCCAAATCGATACCCACCACCTATTCATCGATTTCAAAGCCGCATACAACAACATTTATAGAGACGAACTATACAGAGCCATGTCTAGTTTTTGTATACCGCCCAAACTCGTCCGTTTGTGTAGGATGAAGATGGAGAATTCTCGCTGCTCCATAAGGGTCGGAAACGACCTCACTGACAATATTCGATACCAAAAAAGGATTAAGGCAAGACAATGCGCTGTAATGGGACTTCTTCAATTTGATTCTATAGAGGATCGTGCAAAACTCCCAAACCAACGCAAAGGCCACAATATTCCAAAAATCGTCGCAACTCCTAGCATACGCGATGTCATAGCCACCTTCGCTAGTATAGAGAAGGAAGCGACAAATATGGTTCTTGCAGTGAATCAGGGCAAGACAAAGTATATCCTGTCAACACGAAAGGACACCACACAACATCGACGAATTCGACAGAATGTCATCATTGGCCGATATAACTTTGAGGTAGTGCGGAACTTAGTCTACCTCGGCTCCGCTGCTAACTGTGACAACAACATCTCATCAGGAATTAAACGAAGAGTTACTCTTGCCAACCGCTGTTTCTTCGTGCCAAGTAGGCAATTTAGTAGTAAAGCTCTCGCTCGATCTACTAAGGAGATCCTATATAAGACTCTGATCATCCCATTCCTGCTCTACAGCGCTGTACCATGGACCATCTCAAAAGCAAATGAACAAATCCTTGGTCGATTCGAGAGGAAAATTCTTTGAAAAATCTTTGGTCCCGTTTGCGTTGACAGGATATGGAGACGAAGATTCAATCAATCTTCGTCTGTACAGTGACATGGCTCTGGTCAAAAGCTCCGCATTGGACATTGGATATAACATGTAGAAGGAATGACCAGCAATACTCTCAGAGTCTTTGATTCCCAGCTAGACGTTGAACGCAGTAGAGGAAGACCTCGCCTTAAGTGGTGCGCTCGAGTAGAAACCGTCCTTCACCAACTTGAAGTGCGCAATTGGAGGCAATTAGCTAAGGATCGGGCTGATTGGAGAGGCATTTTTGCTGAGGCCCAGGCTTAGCAATAATGTCGGAAAACACAGCCTACACGGCAATACTCCTGTCGATGGGCTAAGGCTAAATGCCTTCGTTGCGGAACCAAATTCCACTATAGCCAGCGAACGGTTTCCTCACCTCCATATCCATTAGGGGATATGGCGGTCTCCATTAAACGGACAGTCAATCAAATTGGCATATAAACAAGAGGATGTTCGAACATTCCGAGGGGCTAACATCGACTCAGCCAGCTCAACTGCTGGAAATTTAACTTAGGAGGACGCATTCATATTCTAAACAGATACCTGGCCTCAGTTATATCCTCTGACTACATGCTGTCTTACCCTGACTTTCAAATAACATTCTCCTGCATCTTTCTAAGCAGAGAGAAGTGGAAGAGGAACGAATTGAACAGCGAAACCATATCCACATCTACACTGATGCTTCAGAAATGGACCTAGGCGTTGTAGCTAGAGTGTTTGCAGAAACACTAAAACTAAACAATCTCCCTGAGCGGTGCCGTGACATCACGCCCAGTGAAATAAAGTCGAATTCCAAAATTCGGTGGTGTAGGCAAAGTTCGAATATAGGTGGGGTTGCAGGGGGGACATCATGTCCCTGGTTGTCTCGGAGCAAGACCTTAGTGTGGATGCCGAATGAAATATCTCTCAGTGTGAAATCAAATGAAAATAACGGTTGAGAGTTACTTTCGAAACCTACCAATTAAGACGGGTTGAGTTAAGATGAGCTCGGAGGATATCTCAGATTCCCGCGGGAGGATTGCCATTACAAAACTTAGTGGTGTTGCTACTATTGAGAATTGAACTCCGATCTCGCACCAAGCTTTTGATTCTATCACCCAGCTGTATAACATTTCCTAGATATAAATTCACCACTCAATCAAATTTGGCAACAAATTCTATTTTGAGAAGTGCAGCACAAATGTCCTATATCCTGTCCGTGTACATGTTACACATTACAACAAGGTCCTCTGAAAAAAAAAACCGAAGACCATGCTAAGTAATGCTAATAGCAAAATGAAATTAAAATGAGAAACCACCTAAGATGGCCTCCCGACCCGTCATCACATCATCATCTCTACTTAGTTCCTTCCCTGCATCCCCCCCCTTTTAGTAACAATTAAATTAACTTCTCATATTCGCACGTCCACGCGGACTACGCTCACAAAAACTGTCTACCATCCCAAGACTCCAATGATAACAACCTCATAATCGTTGCCCATCATTAAGGACTTTCCGACAACTGGTGTGAGTTTGTCGAGGAACCACGCTCCAGCACAAAATGCAAACCAGCCATCCAGCCAACACCAAGATTATTCCCAAAAGTCAAAGTCCCATTTCTCATTTGTTTTCCATACACAGAGTTGTCTCTGGCCACCGCGTCTCCGGAATTCCTGGTCCTGGTCCTTCTTCTGGTCCGCATCTTTTCCTTGCCCTTTGGCGTGCTATTTTAAACACTGTGGAAGGAATTTAATTGGCGCTAGTTTGGCCACGGCTCGTGACAGCTACCAGAAGGTGGTGCAGCTTGCTGGGCAAGGGGGGGGCTGACAAGGTGGCTAGCGTTACACATTTTAACAAATGACGTTGGCTTTTATTGCAATTTGTAATTACATTGTCCTCAGAGGACGAAGACTACGACGACTACGACGACTACGACGACTACGACGACGACAACCACGATGATGATAATGATGATGGTGGGGCTGATGAGGACGAGGATGCCAGGAGAGTGCTCCACTGGTGATGTGATCTTAAAAAAAATGGTGCTGGTGCACTGAGGACGCGCGCATGAGTCCCCCCCAGTACTGTGGCTAACAGAGAGGACAGAGTGCATCACAAATGAGGCATGCCATGTGACATCATTTGTTTTTTGTTTTTTTTTTTGTTCCTTCTTCTGTCTTTTCACGTCGTTGTCCTTTTTCTCGCTCCTGTCACCCGGGAAAAGGACAAGGAATTAAATACGGGAGTGGAGGCGTCGACAAAAAGAACTTTCACCACCCACTCGAAGTTCGTTTTTTCTTTTCTCTTAAATGAAAAACTGGCGGGTGGACTTTTTCGAACTTTCCTTGGCTTCGTCCTGTTTCAATTGAATGAAATGGCATATATCATTAAATGGGCAGCAGGGAAAATGAAAATTGCCCCCTGATTAATGAATGGGGGACTAATTTCGTGTCAAATTAGAAGAAAGATTGCTTTTCTATGTCGTTGTGAGATGGGTCCTTTTTTTTTATTTTTTTTGCTCCTCTTAGTCTTGCATGGTGAAACTTATTGAATGGCATTCGAACAGTTGTGGTGGAGGGATGCGGAATGTCCTGCCGGGTCTCGGGACAACATCAGGTGAATTGAAAATGAGTGAAAAAGTTTTTCTACAGTGTGTACGTATCCCGTGTGTGTGTGTGGATACCTTGAGGAGGCGGCCAATGATTGTATTTTTCTCAGGACTCTGAACGGAATAAATTCTTGCTAATTGGCCAAGTTGTAGCATGCGTCCGTTTCTCTTGGGGGAACATCAGGACAAATTAGAAAAAAAAAAAAAAATTGCTAGCAAGAGTTGAATCGTTCAATGGGCTGTCAGTGCTGTGATCCACTGAGTGAGGTATCGGTACTGGAGGTATTCAGCGGGTTTGCATTGTGTGTTGCGGATAGAAGGGTACACTGCGCACATAGTTCATTCTTTCTGGAACATGCCCGAAGGCATGATGCATCCTTTGGCATCTGCATTGTGGTTTCTTTTAAGTAATAGGTATATGCATGGATGGTCGGAAAGTTTTTTTTTTTTAATTTTGAGTAGAGCTTGGGTTGTGGATTACATTTCAGACGGTACGTCGAAAAAGTTTCATTCTTTCTTTTTTTTTTTGTACAAAAAAGTTAGTTTTGGAATTAACTGATTAGAACTGTTTTTCGAAGTTTTGGTAAAGCATTGGAGTGGAAAACTATTTTATCAGCTTTTGTAAGGCTATGAGACGTTGAATCAGTGTTTAGAGTTAAATAATTAAAACCGTTAATAGTAGGTTTAGTTAAAAACAAAATGAATGTTTGAGGTAAAGAAAACTGTCATTTTCAGTGATAAACGGTATAGTCGTTGTAGCGGAATTGGTACTGCAACCGCCTTAGTTCTGTAGTCATATACTTACTTATTCACTTAAGTGACGCTACAGTCCGGAATGAACCTGGACCTCAACCAACATACCTCTCCAATTAGCCCGTTTCTTAGCTAACTGCCTCCAGTTGCGCACTCCAAGTTGGTTGAGGTCGGTTTCTACTTGTGCGCGCCAAATAAGGCGAGGTCTTCCTCTACTGCGTCCGACTCTTGGATTAGATTTCAGACGTTGCGTCAGTCGACTTTTGGTTGGAAATTAAAGACTCTGGGAGCCGGAGTATTTGCTTTATTCCTTCTACATGTCCTAGCAACTTTAAACGTGTAATGCGGAGTATTTTTTTTACTAGAAGTATGTCGATGTGGAGCTCGCCTAGTTATTAGCTAAATCTTCGTATCCATGAAGCCAGTCAATATAAGCTGGACCAACAATTTTTCGAAGCTTTTTTTTCTTTCAAAATGACTAAGGATTTCTTCATCCGCTGTAGATCGGGACTGGCATGATCAGGGTCTTATATAGGATCTCCTTAGTACTTCGAGTGAGAGCTTAAATACTAAGTACAGGGGTTGGCAAGAGCAATTCTTCATTTAATTTCTGACGAGAGGTTGTTGTCAGAGTTAATCCTAGGTAGACAGGTCCCGTACTACCTCAATTTGTCGATGTTGTGTGTCCTTTCGTGTTGACAGCATATACTTCGTCTTGCCCCCATTTACTGCTTCACCCATTTTTGCCGCTTCCTTCCCTATACTAGCAAATGTTGCTATGACATCACGTTGGGTCCTACCAATGATGTCAATATCGTCGGCGTATGCTAGTAGTTGGACAGATTTTTGGAAAATTGTGCCCCTGGTGTTGGCTCGGGAGTTTTGCACAATCCTCTCAAGAATCAGACTGAAGAAGTCACATGATAGCGCATCGCCTTGCCTAAATAATTTGTTGGTATTGAATGTGTCGGTGAAGTCATTTCAGAGCCTGATGGACAAGTTTGGGCGGTATACCAAAACTAGTCAAGGCTCTGTATAGTTCGTTTCCGTAAATGCTGTCGTTAGTGGCCTTGAAGTCGATGAATAGGTGGTGGGTATCGATTTGGACTTCTTCGGTTTTTTTTCCAGGATCTGCGAAAATGTTAAAACTTGATCGGTTTTGCACTTTCCGGCCTAAAACCGTACTGATAAAGCCGATCAGGTTGCTTGTAAACGGTTTCAGGCGTTTGCATATTACGGCAAATAGGATCTTGTAGGCGCTGTTGAGGGGACTTATGCCTCTGTAGTGGGATCTGTTGAGAGGGTCTTCTTTTTTTTGGATCGGGTAAACGATGCTGAAGTCCGATTCTTCAGGAACACCTTTCTTTCCACCAAATTCTGCTGATGAATAGGTGACTTTTACTTACCAAATCATCTCCGCCGAGTTAATATAGCTCCGAGGGAAGGCAGTCATTTTCGGCAGCCTTGTTAAGCTTGAGTTCATATATTGCTATCCCCACTTCATTTAGGTCGGATGGTTGGCAGTTTTCGCTGTAGTTGCCAATATTTAATGGACAGGATTCTGTTTGCTCCTTGTGTCCCAAGCATTGACGCCTTACACTTTGGTGAAACTTGCGAACATAGTTCCTGGAGTGGCACGTCTCTATAGTATCGATCGCTCGCTTTTCTTGCTCTTTTTTCTTCTTTCTGAAAAGCCGGTGTTCTTCCCTTCTTCTCAATGGCAGCTCTCGTCTTCATCTGCAGCTTAGCCTTGTAGGCCTCGTTCTTGGCTGCGATCTTCTGTCGGCATTCCTCATCGAACCACTTGTTTCTTGATGGTGGTCGCGAGAAACCTAGATTTTCAGTTGCGGCTGGTCTAATGGCTTGTTGGAATCGATGCCATTGTTTTTCGATATTCGGTGCTGGAGGTATGGTGTCAATCGAGAGGTTTGAGAATATGCGTTGCGCTAAGGTCTTGGTGGTCTCTTGCGATTGCAGTCGTTCGTAATTAAATTTTTTCACAGTATTTCTGGATTGTTGTGGCGTGGTGGATATCCGCATTCTTACCTTGGCTGCAACAAGGTAGTGGCCCGAGTCGATGTAAGCTCCTCGGAATGTTCGAACATCCAAAACACTTGATGCGTGCCTCCTGTCTATTGATCAATTCGGTTGACCGTTCGTTGGTCTGTAGACCACCATGTCCCCTTATGGATATCGAGGTGAGGAATCCGTGTGCTGGCTATAGTGGCATTTCGTTCTGTAGCGAAGTCATTTAGCCTCTTTTACCCGTCCCATCCCATCGTATTTACTGAATGTCAGTAATGTATGCTTTGTAACAGCTGAGGACTTCCTCTAGTAGTTCGCTTGCGCCTTTGCTGTTCCATGTCCTCACATTCCATGTGCAGGTACGAACGTCGTTCTTCTTTTTTTCGTTTGCCAGGGTCGTCAGCAATAAAATCCGTCCTTTCCGAGGCAATTGGTTGCTTCGTCATATTAAGTTTTTTCAATGGTTGTGTGGTACACACAAAGTACATGCCCAACCTAGAGAGCCAGTAAGCATGGTCAGGTCATCGATAAAATCAGTCCATTCTGAGGCTCTTGGTTGCTCCGTAGCAATAGTTTTTTCCGTGTGTAGGTAGTTAACCCAAAGAGCAACCCATAAATTGGAGGGGCATTTCCAATTTATTAGATACCCCAAGGACACGGGCCATCAGTATCCTCTACGGGATTGAGCGCTGCCGTTGGCCTTTCGGCTCATCCAACACCATCTCTGTTCAGGAGTCTTGACTTACCCTTGAGATTCCTAAATGACCTGTTGTCCGAATATGTCGAAGCAGCTCAATTAGTTTACTCACTTTGTCCATACTAATTGGGACCGTAGCGGCCACCGTTAACTCCATCTTAGGAGTTCTTCCACTGCGCCTAAAAATAGAATGTGTTTGCGAGCGTCGAAATCGGTTTCGCGATGGTCATTGCGATGAACAGAAGGTCTGGGTTCAATTCCCAGCCGTACCTACACACAAATTGACTTTTGACTGGCCCTCCTCTCGTGATTATCTAACAAACCATCCGATTAGTATTAATTGTCAAGAAAAGCTTTTCTCAACGCAGCCGTTCGGATTCGGCATAAAACAGGAGGTCTCGCCATCGTGTAAGAACTACACACGCACACATGAATGGTTGGGAGAAAGCTAGGCTCTGGGTAATAACGAGACTATTGCGCCAAAAATGTTTTTTATGTCTGTGTTAGTGTGCGTACACGTCTTCCATCCGCTCGCATCTGCTGCCGCCAAGACTTTACACATTCATTTGCATTTGCGGATTTAGTATTATTGCCACAAGGAAGAGGATCCCGTTTTTAACCCCGAATTCGAAGTGCAAATTTGAGATGCTTCTCATGGTAGTCTTACTCTTGGATATTCGTCCAACTTCCGCAAAAGCTAGAGGAACAGGAAAATTTTAGAAATCGTCACTTACTTACTTGAACTAGGGAACCCGCGCTCACTTACTCACTTACCACCACGCATCTGCACCCATAAACATGTTGTTCGATTTTCCGTAGTAGCGGCCTATTCAAGGCAGTTACCAATTTGTAAATCCTCGCAAAGCTAAAAAAATTTAAATTCATCTAGAATGAATCAAAGATTCCCATAGATACCAGGACACTCTTTTAGCTTCCCCTACAAATCCTAATAAGAGAAAACTTATTCGAAAAAAAAATCGTCAACCCTCTCAAGTACTTCCTATCTCAACCGAATCCAATCAAATATATCTCCGAACCAAGCACATTTTTCCCAGTTGGTACCCATTTTGTCTGGTCCCATGTCAATCATAAAACCGACAAAAAATTTAAATAAAATATCCCCGGCCACCATCTGGATCCAGGATACCTTCTTTTTCTATCCCAAAAATAGTTTTTAATTTCAAAATACTTTTACCAAAAAAAAGGAATAAATATCCAAATAAAACCGGCTATCCTTGCATCCTTAATAATCAAAAAAAAAAAAATTTAAATGATATCTCTCGCATTATCTGTTTCCAGGTCGCACTAGTCACCAAGGACCCATCGCGTAAGAAAACCACCCTATTGTTCCTACTCAATATGCAAAGTAGTTGAGCATCCTGAAAGAAAAGGATTTTCACTCTCGCACAAGTAGTTCCATGGAGAAAGGTCACATTGACAAAAAAAAAAGACGATCGCACCGATCCCGGAAGAAGGATAAACTGGCTTCACAGATGGGGTGCCACCAAACAAACACAAGTTACTTAACTTTTTCTCCTTCTTATCCTTTTCTTTTAATTCGTCCTTTCAACGGTAAGGCCCAAAACAACAACAACGGCTCCGACAAACAATACACGAGGAAACAAAAAAAAAGAACACAAGGCATAAGCGAACTTAAATAGTTTTCTCACGATGGCTTATTATCCTTTTTGTGTTTTGTTGAGGTTGTGTCACCTCCTTTAGAAGACTCCGAATCGGAATTGGTCCTTCTGGACCGGGTAATTCAAATGCAAATTACCAACTTATTTGTCGGTTTGGGTTTTGTTTCGTTTTTGGTTGTTGCTCCGAACGACACGAAAGTCCTTGACAGAAGAACAGGTTTTTTTTCTTTCTTACAAATCGGTTTCTAAGTGAGAGAGCACGCATTGTGCTAGGAAGTCGTTCTCATTGTGTGAACAGTGTAACAATCGTTTTGCATTTAAGTGCACCGGAACTAATTTTCATTGCTTCCTCAATGGTGTACCGGGTGAATAAGGATTGCGGGAAAGTGATTTCGATTAAATTTTGAAATTGTTTATGGAAACAATGTGCATAAGGAGAGTGCGTTCAGAAATCAGGTAAGGCCGCACAGTGGGTTGGAAAAAATCGACATGTGCCGAGCTATTTTGCCTGCTGGTTATTTTAATTTTTTTTAATTGACAAAATTTTCGATTGAATTTAAAATTGGAAAACCAGTTTCGAAAACTCTGGTCGATTTTTTTTTGGCGATCATCGAAATGGTTTTAATGGGACCACTTATATCTGGAACCGAATTGGGTTTTTAAAACCCACGAACTTTCTGTTGGTTTGCTAAGCAATATCCTGGGAAGGTTTTGCTCAGCGGGCTAGAGAGTTTTTATGTTTCAGCCAAGCTAAGCATCGGCTGCAAGTGTTTTTGCATATCAAATAGCGAACAGGAGCGAGGCATGACATTATTCATGACGTGCCGAAACTCGTGTCCGACATCCAATGGAATAAATCTAAAACACAATGTACCGGCGCCCTTCTGGTTGGGCGTCCTTCTGGCCTTCGACACCATATGGTTAGAGGGGGCTCTTCTCAAGCTAAACAGACTGAGTATGCGTAAGCCCATGTTGGTAATGATTTATGAAATTCATTGGGAAAGAAGTTCGTTTTCGAATGTGGCAACGTTACTTCAAGCAAAGTTTTTAAAATGAAAACGATTTACAATAGGGGGCGCGAACAACAGGAGGAAGATGTCTCGCATTTGTCATACCAACTAAGAATAGATGACTGGCATATGGTTTTATATTTTGTTCTAGGGAACAAGCATGCCAGCACCGACCCAAAAGGCCAGCAGTTTTATGAGCTGTTTTATGCAACAAATAGGGTTCCCTCAGACACGCGATAGCGTACGCAGATGATCTGGTAGCGTACACATCAGGACCGACAATCATGCTCATCAACATGCCTTTGCGATGGTTGGAAATTAAAAATCAGTTTCCAAAAAAAAACCCAAACAGTTCTGTTCAGAGCCCCTCCCCTCTAACGGAGATACTCTTCTGCAAGCTGAAAAGGTCTTGGGCATGTTCTGGCAGCCAGGTAAGGACGAATTTCAGTACAAGCTACAGTTTCACCGAGTGAGTAAGGATGTCATTGATGGAAGCCGACGTCCCACAAGACGGGAGTTGCTCAGCATAGTTATGTCCGTGTTTGATCCGCTGGGTTTCTTCAGCCCTTTCGTGGTGGCTGCAAAGCTGGTGATGCGTGAGGTTTGGAGACGAGACGACTGTGGGATGAAGAGCTGCCGGAAAACATATGGAACATTAGGAACAATTGGCGCCTGCAGTTGCCTAAGGTCATCGAAATGGCTGTTCCACGTTCTTACTTTCATGGTGGTGCTCCTAAGGATATCCAGCTCAACGTGTTTGTTGATGGAAGTGAGAATGCCTTTGCAGCCGTTGCGTATTGGAAAGCACCGAATCGGGAGGACAAGGTCAAGATCGCTTTCATATGCGCGAAAACAAAATGCTGTCGACAGGCGATGACCGTGCCTCGTATTGAGCTGCAGGCCGCAGTTCTGGAATCCCGTCTCATGAGAACAGTTGGTGAAGGACATTCCGTCCCCGTCACCCGAAAGGTCTTTTGGAGCGACTCTTCGGCGGTGATCAAACGGATCCATAGTGAGAGCCGACGGTACAAACCGTTCGTAACCCATCGAATCGTTGAAATTTTGGATACCCCGGAGCAGACTAGCTGGAGGTGGGTGCTGACAACCGAGAACCCAGCAGACGACGCTACGAGGGCTAAGAGTCAGATTGACTTTAGTCCATCATCCAGGTGGTTGAACGGCCCGACTTTCTTGTGCCAACCGGAGGAGAACTGGCCAGTCAATGCCAATGTCCAAGGTGACCACGACGCAGAGGAAGAGCTTCGCCTAAAATACACCCTCGTCGTGGTAAGTAGCACCTTAATCGATTGGAATCGCTTTTCCTCTTTCAGAAAGACTATTGGGACCATGGCCTGGGTACTGCGGGTTTTCAAGCGTAATGAACATTGCGTCCTAACAGCAGACGAGCTGGATGTCGGCGAAAAGCAGCTTTGCCGCCAAGCTCAACGTCAAGCCTTTAGCGCTGAAATAGATCTCATACAGCGTGGCTTACCAGTTGAAGAGGGGAATGAGCTGTCGAAACTTATGCCGTACCTGGATGAAGATAACATCCTCCGTGTCTATGGACGCCTTGACGCTGCTTCTTGGCTTACGTATGCCATTAGAAGACCCATCATCCTGCCCGCTGTTCACCGTTTCACAACGCTTGTGGTTGCCCATTACCATGATGAGATGATGCATCAAGAAGCCGCCATTTGCGAAGTACGTCGCAGATACTGGGTGCCCCGAATACACCAAGCTATGCGCAAGGTTATTGCAAACTGTAGGGTCTGCAGATTTCGTAAAGCTACGCCAATCGCGCCACTTAAGGGAGCATTGCCGGAGGATCGGGTCATGCCGTACTTGCGACCATTCTCATTTCGACTGGACTATTTCGGGCCGCTCACAGTATCCATTGGTCGCCGCACTGAGAAGCGGTGGATTGCGCTTTTCACTTGTCTGACTGTGAGAGCCATTCACTTGAAAGTAGCGCATGAATTGTCATCGGATGCGTGTATTTGCGTGTTTAGGGCTTCTTGCGATACTAGAAAAAAAGTGAAAAAAGTTGGCCATCATTGGACAACATGGGCGATCGTTAGCGGTGAGAAACGAAGATAAATATCTTGGCGTCTGGCTTGACAAGTTTTATATTTTAACGAAAATTTAGAGGCTAGTCTGGCTAGGCTCAAGGGGACTTATGCTGGGACTGTTTTATAGCAGTCAACTCAATTCAGGGGTGAAAGTCATTTGCTACATGGCCCTTATAACGCCAATCATGGCTTACGGCTGCCCCATGTGGTTCAATGAAGCGCCATCCTAGATGAAAAAATTCGATTGTTTGAGAAACGGTGTCTCCGATCCTGTCAAGGAATGTACCGAACGCCAGACTCCCAATACATAAAATCCTATCCCCACAAAGTCCTATACGATGAGGCACAGCTGAATGGAATTGACGATTTCCTAACTAACGTGATTCGAATGTACACTGCAAGGACAATGACTCGTAACACGAAAAGTAGGGGAAGGCTAGCGTGGTGGTACAATGTCGGGCAAACAAGCAAAAACTTGTTTCGCAGATGAGTGCGAGTGCTTAAGCATGAGAGAGCACTCTCCAGTGAATCCAAAGCATGCATATCAGAAAATTGAATGGGTAGGGGCCCAAGTGCGGACAGAACAAATGTGCAACAACTAACACCATGCGAAAAGCCAACAGTTCTGTTAATGCGGAAGGACTAATGTTATTTGAGAAACGTCGGTACATTAAGATTCACTTAAACCTCGTAACCTCGTTGCTTTAGATCTCAAGATTGCTTTCAGTACTACAAACGTTTCGAGTTGGTATTATAGGGCTTTAGTTTGCTTTAACTTAATTTAAGTGGCACTACGGTCCGGAATGAACCTGGACCTATACCAACACGCCTCTCCCAATAGAACGGTCCTTAGCTAACTCCTTCCAGATGCGCACTCCAAGTTTGTTGAGGTCGGTTTCTACTTGTGCGCGCCACATAAGGCGAGGTCTTCCTCTACTGCGTCCGACGTCTGGCTGGGAATCGAAGACTCTGCGAGCCGGTGTATTGGTGTCCATTCGCTCTACATATCCTAGCCATCTTAAAAGTACAATGTGGAGTTTTTTGAGCTGGGGTACGTATAGTTCTTGGTTCGATCTTCATCTCCATACCCCGTCAACGCGAACGGGACCGAAGATTTTTCGGAGAATTTTCCTCTCGAATCAACCAAGGATTTCTTCATCCGCTTTTGAGGCGGTCCATGATTCAGCGCCGTAGAGCAGGACTGGGATAATCAGGGTCTTATATAGGAACTCCTTGGTAGTTCGAGTGAGGGCTTTACTACTGAATTGCCTTCATAGTCCGAAGAAACAACGGCTTGCAAGAGCAATTCTTCGATTAATTTATGACGAGCTGTTGCTGTCAGAGTTAATAACGGAGACAAAGTCCCGTACTTTCACAAAGTTATTTCGTCAATGGAGACGTACTAGCCAATTCGTCGATGTTGTGTGTCCCTGCGTGTTGACAGGATATACTTAGCCTTACCCTCATTTACTGCCAAAGTCCATTTTTGCAGCTTCCTTCTCTATACCAACAAACGTGGCTATGACATCATGTTGAGTCCTGCCAATTATGTCAATAACAGCGGCGTTACCGATTTTTGGAAAATTAATTCTCTGATGTTGGCTCAGGAGTTTTGCACAATCTTCTCGAGAATTAACTTGAAGAAGTCACATGACAGCGCATCGGCTTGCCTAAATATTTTTTTGGTATCGAATGTGCGAGAGTTCCCCATCGACATCCTACACAAACGGACGAGTTTGGTCGAGATACTAAAACTAGACATGGCTTTGCATAGTTCGTCTCTATAAATGCAGTCGTATGCGGCTTTGAAATCGTTGAATAGGTGGTGGGTATCGGTCGATTTGGACTTCTTGGCTTTTCTCCAGGATCTGCCGAAGTGTGAAAATTTGATCGGTTTTGGACTATGAAGGGCCGATCAGATTGTTGGTAAACAGTTTCAGGCTTCATATATTACATATTACGTCAGATAGGATCTTGTAGGGGATGTTGAGGAGACTTATGCCTCTGTTGGTGGCGCAGCTCAGAGGGTCTCCTTTTTTTTGTGGATCGGACAAACGATGCTGAGGTTCCATTCTTCAGTCATACTTTCTTCCGACCAGATTTGGCTTATGAGTTGGTGGATGTTATTTACCAAGTCATCTCCGCCGGCCTTAAAAAGCTCAGTGGGAAGACAGTTCCAGTAGTTATATTAAGCTTAAGGTAAGATATTGCAATCGCTGTTGTTGCCAATATTGAATGGTTCGTCCTGCCTGACAGCGGAATGTTGTTCGTCATCGCCGTTTAACAGTCTGCAGAAGTGGTTCATCCATGTCCTCAGCATATACTGTATCTCAACTACGATATTTCCTTGTTCATCTCGACAGGATTCTGTTCGAGATTTGTATGCTTGGCTTTGACGTTTTACACTTTGGTAAAACTTGCGAGCATCATTCCTGTAGTGGCACCTCTCTATATCCTCGATCGCGCGCTTTTCTTGCTCTTTTTTCTTCTTTCTGAAAAGCCGGTGTTCTTCCCTTCCTTTCTGTCTATAGAGCTCAATGGTAGTTTCCGTCTTCACGTGCAGCTTAGGCTTGTAGGCCACGTTCTTGACTTGGAGCATATGTCGGCATTCCTCATCAAACCACGGGTTTCTTGCTGGCGGGCGCGAGAAATCTAGCACATCAGTTGCGGCTGATCTAATGGCTTGCTGGCATCGTTGCCATTTGTCTTCGACATTCGGTGCTGGTGGTATGGTGTCAATCGAGAGGTTTAGGGATACGCGTTGCAGTAAGGTCTTGGCGGTCTCTTGCGATTGCAGTCGTTCGCAATTCAATTTTTTCACAGTATTTCTGGATTGTTGTGGCGTGGTGGATATCCGCATTCTTACCTTGGCTGCAACAAGGTAGAGGTCCGAGTCGATGTTAGCTCCTCGGAATGTTCGGACATCCAAAATACTGGATGCTTGCTTCTTGTCTATCGCAATGTGATCAATTCGGTTGACCGTTCGTTGGTCTGTAGACCACCATGTCCCCTTATGGATATCAAGGTGAGGAAACTGTGTGCTGTCTATAGTGGCACTACGTTCTCTTGCGAAGTCGATTAACCTAAGTCTGTTACCAGACATTTTGTCGTGTAGGCTACGTTTTTCGACAATACTGCTAAAGATGTCATTTCTTCCTACCTTTGCGTTAAAATCGCCTAGAACGATTTTAACATCGTGCCTCGGTATTCGCTCTTAGGTTTTGTAAACGAGCTCGTAGAAGCAATCCCTAGCATCTTTTTCTTCGTCAGGGCGTGAGCGCATATAAGTCTTATAGTGGCGAATTTGGCCTTGATGCAGATAATTACAATGAGTTCGGTTATGTCTTGGAAACATAATACTTCTTGCCTTAGTCTGGCACTTATAACAAATCCGCATCCGAATAGTCGCCGTTTCTGCTCACTAAAACACGGTCCGTAGTAGATGTCACAGTTTTTTATCCTCTTTTTGCCCGGCCCATCCCATCGTATTTCCTAGATGGCAGTAATATCTGCTTTGTAGCAGTTTAGAGCCGCTAGTTGTTTGGTTGCACCTCTCCTGATTAGTGTTCTCACACTCCAGGTGCAGATACGAACGTCGTTGTCCTCTTTTTCTTTTAGCAATGTCGTCAACAATCAAATCAGTCCCTTCCGAGGTTATAGGTTGCTTCGTAACATAAAGTTATTTCCATGGTTGGGTAGTTAATCCAAAGTACAACCCCCATCTAGAGGGCCAGTAAGCATGGTCATCAATAAAATCAGTCCTTAGTAAGAGTTTTTTCCGTGGGTGGGTAGTTAACCCAAACCCCCAAATTTGAGGAGCATTTCCAACATATTAGATGCACCTAGGATATCGGGCCATCAGTATCCACTACGGGTTTGAGCGCTGCCGATGGTCTTTCGGTTCATCCGCCACCATCTCCTTTCAAGGGGCCTGACTTACAATTGAGATTCCTAGACAACCTGTTGTCCAAGCATGTCGATGCAGCTTGTCTAGGTTCGTCTGGGACAGCAGGCCGGTGTGCCGCTCAGATCTGCCTGTTCATAGTGTTGCTGTTTTTCGTCTTGTCATCAACACACGCACTTACCGTTTAGCAAGTCAAATCCGATTGGATGAGACCAGTACACGATGGTTATCACTTTGAGGTTAAAAAGAAGTACATTTGGTGTGTAGTCAGAGTAACAAACACTGGGCATTGCTAAATTAAAGCCTACCATCGTTAAAGTCTAGCATCGTTCTACAACATCCAACCACCACAGGACTTGAGTTCGGGAAATCAAAACAAAAATGTCGGGACTCCCTTATGTCGGTGACATGAAGTCGGGGAACACAATTGCAGTCCGATTTCCAAAAAAAAAAATGGGTGCATGTAAGATTTTTATGACATGACTCGAGTGATTGCTCAGAACACGGCGTTAGGCCGCTATAATTTGCGTTGTTATAGTTGGGAAACGAGCTCTTTCTGTAATTTACTGTAGCAATGAGCCCCCCCTCCATCTAATGCTTATACTTACCTTCGTCATCACAGCTTTAATGTTAACTACACATCATAGACATACCGCCAAATGGCACATAGGAAGGACTTTTCTTATTCACTGTCTGAATCTAGACTTCCTTGAGTTAAACCTTCCAAAAATTATCACAACAATAAATCCAACTTCCAATGTAAGGCTTCTAAATTTTGTTCCTTACTTATTGCAATTGCTGTTGAAGCAAATTCAATTCAAAATAAATTCGATATCCTTAATGGAAACTGCTCAAGTGCCATAAGAGCCGCCATCTCCCTTAACAAAAATTCACTCGCTATTGATTCTAATCAGCATAAATTTGCTTTTTTCATTTCTAACCTCATTACGTTCCCTCAGTGTGTCTTAACGATTTCATATACATACAACGAGGACTCACATCCTTTGCGTTGATAGAACGAAACCTGTCAAATTAAAATTAACGAAACGCGACTAACATACACAAAATGTCGGCGTATTTATTTTTTTTTACTTTTTTTCGGCAGGGGTCCGGTTCGCATACAATTCTATTTGTTTCTTGCCATTAGCTGTAGTTACTGCGGGACACCGTTACGCGCAATATCCTTAACAACGAATACACGTATATAACTATGGCTCCTGTTAGATGCTTCAATATTCGCTCACGGGATAAAGATGAAGAAAACCAGTATGGCCGTTCGTGGTGTTTACGGGGGTCTATTCAAAAAAAACTTAAAACCCCATCCACCCTTGGTTAAATTTACCACCTACATTCTGGCCCACCATCACCCTCCCACCCTGTGGTGATGGTGATTCGCGTGGAAAATAAAAACAAACGCCATTTTCTTCAGTAGGGTTGTTTGTTTTTTTTTTGCGTTTCTATCTCAAATAAATGAACTGCGGTGTTGTCCTTCGCCGTTGCCATCATCCAGCCAGGGTTGGCCATGTTTTCAGCCATCATCAGGATAATCATCGCACAAGTGTATAGTTGGGGGGATAACTTACAGAGAAAAAAAAAAGAAATCATCTGACAGCTTAAGAGAAGATGCAAATTGAATTGCTAAGATCAGTCTTTCCGTCCGCAGGATGTTCGAACAAGGCAAAAATTTCAAAACATCCGTATATATCTTTTGATTTTAATTTTGTTTTTTCCAAGGCGTATTTTGCCAACCTCTAGGGCCTAACAAAAGAGGACAAAATGTTTCCTTTTTGCACATTTTAATAATTTATTTTCCATTTGATTCAACAGCTTTGTTTTTTTTTTTTTTGGTCCTTATTGGGAGTCTTTGTGAGAAAGATTCCCCACCACCAGAAGTATCACCACTACATCTCCTTGGAAGTTTTTTACTTTCATGTTTCCTATTTTTAATTTTTCCCTCTTTTATTGAAAGGACGACAAAGTCGATATTGTACAGTTACATGGTTGACAGTTGGATTCAGTTTTTCTTTTTGCTCGAAGAAAATTTATTAAATTTTAATGAGAGGTACGTGCAGGATGTTGTTTCAAGTGTACATAATGTACAAGTACATGATATGGTTATATGCATTTTTTTTTTAATTGAAGCAGATGAACACACAAAAAAAAGACCGCGTGATCCCTGTGCGACGTGTTTAAGGAAAACAAAAGCCGCCGTGATGCTGACATCGCGGGAATTGAAATTGCATCCCACTTAGAGGCAAACGGTCCTAATCATTGAGTGAGTCTGTGCTAATAACACCCTTTCTCATGAGCAACCCTTTTTTTAACCCTTTCTGTTTGATCTATATATCGCAGATTGGATGGGTGGTTATTATCCTCAAACGGGACATGCGGCCTATGTTTAGATATGACGCGGTATATAATGTAAGAGGTAGAGGAGTGCATTTATTGATTTTGCAAAGTACATGGGCCTTAAAAATGGAATGGATGGGATTTTAAAAATCTTGTATTACATTTTACCGCTAGCCTGAGACAGGACAACATATTTAGAGTATCTAGATTGTACAAAAATGTCCAACTTTTAGGTAGCTTGGCTTCTAGTAAGGATTACAAAAGTCCACGCCATAACAAAACTGGTCTTTAGAAACGTATCATCTAATCCTAGCCTGGTCGTATTCAAACCATAAAAGTGAAAACTCCCTAAGCATGACATATTTTATATTAAAACCCGGAATCAATATGGGTCTCAACCAATATACCTCTCTAATTAGCCCGGTCCTTAGCTAAGTGCCTCCAGTTGCGCACTGCAAGTTGGTTGCGGTCGGTTTCTACTTATGCGCGCCACTTGAGGCGAGGTCATCCTCTAGTGCGTCCGACGTCTGGCTGGGAATCGAAGTCTGTGCGAGCCTAAGTATTGGTGTCCATTCATTCTACATGTCCTAGCCATCTAAAACGTTCAATGAGGGGTTTTTTGACCAAGGGCATGTCGCTGTACAGCTCGTATAGTTTTTGGTTGAATCTTCGTCTCCATAGCCCGTCCACGCAAACGGGACCGAAGATTTTTCGAGGAATTTTCCTCTCAAATCGACCAAGGATTTCTTCATCCGCTTTTGAGACGGTCCTTGCTTTAGCGCCGTAGAGCAGGAATGGGATGATTTGGGTCATCTTAGTAGTTCGAGTGAGGGCTTTACTACTGAATTCTTCGTTTAATTTCTGACGAGATGCTGTTATCAGAGTTGAAAGCGGAGCCGAGGTAGACTAAGTTCCGTACTACCTCACAGTTATACCGGCCAATGGTGACGTTCTGTCCAATTCGTCGATGTTGTGTGTCCTTTCGTGTTGGCAGCATAAACTTCGTCTTGCCCTCATTTACTGCTAAACCCATTTTTGCCGCTTCCTTCTCTATACTAGCGAACGTAGCTATGACATCACGTTGGATCCTACCAATGATGTCAATATCGTGGGCGTATGCTAGTAGTTGTACCGATTTTTGGAAAATTGTCCCTCTGGTGTTGGCTCGTGAGTTTTGCACAATCCTATGAAGAATCAGATTGAAGAAGTCACATGACAGCGCATCGCCTTGCCTAAATCCTTTTTTGGTATCGAATGTGTCGGTGAGGTCGTTTCCGATCCCGATGGAGCAGCGAGAATTTTCCACCGTGATCCTACATAAACGGATGAGTTTGGACGGTATACCAAAACTAGACATCGCTCTGTATAGTTCGTCTCTATAAATGCTGTCGTATGCGGCTTTGAAATCGATGAATAGGTGGTGGGTATCGATTTGGACTTCTTGGGTTTTTTCCAGGATCTGCCGAAGTGTGAAGATTTGATCGGTTGTGGACTTTCCTGGCCTAAAACCACACTGATAAGGGCCGATAAGGTTGTTGGTAAACGGCTTTACGCATTCAAATATTACGGCAGATAGGATCTTGTAGGCGTTGTTGAGGAGACTTATGTGTCTGTAGTAGGCGCAGTTCGGAAGTCCTACTTTTTTGTGGAACGATGCTGTGGTCCCATTCTTCAGGCATACTTTCTTCCGACCAGATTTGTTTAGAGTTGGTGGATGTTACTTACCAAGTCATCTGCACCGGCTTTATAAAGCTCAGCGGGATGGCCGTCATTTCCGGCAGCCTTATTAAGCTTGAGCTTAGATATTTCTATCCTCACCTAACTCAGGTCGTGTGGTTGGTGGTTTTCGCTGTCGTTACCAACATTGAATGGTTCGTTCTGCCTGACAGCGGAATGTTGTTCGTCATCGCCGATTAACAGAGCTGCAGAAGTGGTTCTTCCATATCCTCAGCATCGACTATGTCTCAACTACGATATTTCCTTGTTCATCTCGACAGGATTCTGTTCGAGCTATGTATCCTTGGCTTTGAAGTTTCACACTTTGGTAAAAACTTGCGAACATCTTTCCTGGAGTGGCACCTCTCTATATCCTCGATCGCGCGCGTTTCTTGCTCTTTTTTCTTCTTTCTAAAAAGCCGGTGTTCTTCCCTTCTTCTCTGCCTATAGAGCGCAATGGCAGCTTTCGTCTTCACCTGCAGCAGAGCCTTGTAGGCCTCGTTCTTGGCTGCGAGAAACTATCGGCATTCCTCATCAAACCGGGGGTTTCTTGCTGGTGGGCGCGAGAAACCTAGCACATCAGTTGGGGCTGGTATAATGGCTTGTTGGCATCGTTGCCATAGTTCTTCGACATTCGATGCTGGTATGGTGTTAATCGAGAGGTTTAGGGATACGCGTTGCGCGAAGGTCTTGGCGGTCTCTAGCGATATCGGTTTTTCGACATCAAATTTTTGCACGGTATTTCTGGATTGTTGTGGCGTGGTGGATATCTGCATTCTTACCTTTGCTGCAACAAGGTAGTGGTCCAAGAAGATGTTAGCTGCTCGGAATGTTCAGACATCCGAAATACTCAATGCGTGCCACTTGTCTATCGCAATGTGGTCAATTTGGTTGACCGTTCGTTGATCTGGAGACCGCCATGTCCCCTTATGGATATCGAGGTTTGGAAACCGTGTGCTGGCTATAGTGGCATTTCGTTCCGTAGCGAAGTCAATTAGCCTAAGTCCGTTACCAGGCGTGTTGTCGTTTAGGCTATGTTTTCCGACAATACTGCTAAAGATGTCTTCTCTTCCTAAAGTTTTCTTCCTACCTTTGCGTTAAAATCTCCCAGCACGATTTTAACATCATACTTCGGTAGGCGCTCATAGGTTTTTACAAGGAACTCATAGTAGCATGCCTTGGCTTCATCATATTTTTCATCCGTTGGGGCGTGTGCGCATATAAAGCTTATGTTGGCAAATTTGGCCTTGATGCGGATTTTTACAATTCGTCGCTAATATCTTGGAAACATAAGACTTCTTGCCTAAGTCTGGCACTTATAACAAATCCGCATCCGAGTAGTCGCTGTTTCTGCTCACTATAACACGGTCCGTAGTAGATGTCACAGTTTTTCATCCTCTTTTTTGACGGGCCCATCCCATCGTATTTCCTAGATGGCAGTAATATCTGCTTTGTAGCAGTTTAGAGCCGCTAGTTGTTTGGTTGCACCTCTCCTGATTAGTGTTCTCACACTCCAGGTGCAGATACGAACGTCGTTGTCCTCTTTTTCATTTAACAATGTCGTCAACAATCAAATCAGTCCCTTCCGAGGCTATAGGTTGCTTCGTAACATAAAGTTATTTCCATGGTTGGGTAGTTAACCCAAAGTACAACCCCAACCTAGAGGGCCAGTAAGCATGGTCATCAGTCATCAGTCCTTAGTAAGAGTTTTTTCCGTGGGTGGGTAGTTAACCCAAACCCCCAAATTTGAGGAGCATTTCCAACATATTAGATGCACCTAGGATATGGGGCCATCAGTATCCACTACGGGCTTGAGCGCTGCCGATGGTCTTTCGGTTCATCCGCCACCATCTCTTTTCAAGGGGCCTGACTTACAATTGAGATTCCTAGACAACTTTCTGTCCAAACATGTCGATGCAGCTTGTCAAGGTTCGTCTGGGACAGCAGGCCGGTGTGCCGCTCAGATCTGCCTGTTTATAGTGTTGCTGTTTTTCGTCTGGTCATCAACACTCGCACTTATCGTTTAGCAAGTCAAATCCGGTTGGATGAGACCAGATACTGATGGATACCACTTGGAGGTCAAAAATACGCACTTGATGTGTAGTCAGAATTACAACCACTGGGCATTGCAAGCCTGCGTTTTTCAGAGGACCTATCACCACCCCCCAGATTTCTTTAACGCCCCAAGAGGGCCAGTAGGGACCACCTTGGGTATCATGAAGCTTTTGTAAATCTCCGCTAGCCCATTCGCATGGTCCGTTAAAACCATTGGAGCCCTTTGAGATAATGAGTTTTGGTAATTCCGACGTTGTGTTATGTCCGCCTCCTAACGGCCAATTTGAACCTAAGTCTTAATTCCTAAAAGGCCTTAAATAAGTCAACAACTTTCCACCTCATTTCATGCATGTCCATGTCCCCTCGCCAGTATTACAATGAAATGTCATGTACTGCCATTAAAAAGCATTTTCATGTATAGTCATCATCAACAACGATTAAGGCATGTTGGCTGCCTAAAAGTCGCTTAATCTCAATAAAACGGTTGACATAAGGCATTATCCTGAACTGGATAAGCATACAAAAAACGTGTGTATCGCAAAAAAAAAAAAATACTCGTGTCAGGATAACACACTCACCCCATGTCAAATCTTTTTTCTGTACTGACATTTTTTTGCAAACCACAACAAAAAAAAAAATCCTTAATCAACTCTCTCAGGAACTATTGACACTGAATGACTTTTATTTTGAGGATGAGTGCAGGGGCAACAATCAAACATCAATAAGTCTCAGTGTCAGTAAATTGGCATTGGGACGTGACAATGAAGATAACAAAAAAAGGCTCTTCACTTAATCCTTACATCATTCCAGGTCACCCCTAATGTATAGTCTCGTGAAAAAAATACCCCGACCCTCGTTAGGGTACCCAGGAACTACACACACATCCCGTTAAGTCACAATGGGTAATTGGTGAATGAAAAATGGTTCACAAAAAAAAAGGATCAATCAGAAATTGATCGTTTGTAAGGCTTTATGGCAGTTTATGGCCGCATCAATGCTGAGTGGAGGTATTGATCTTTTGTGTGTTCTGTCAATCGATTAACTTGTCGTGTTTTGATTGCATCCATCAGATTTTGATGAATTGCTGTGTAATTACCAACAAGAACGTTTTAATACCGCAAACTTCTATAAAGAGGTGTTAACAAGGGGCTTGCCTTGGATCTTTTGTTTGGTTTTGCATGAATAATTTTGGGAATTAGAAGTGATGTTGGTCAGCTTGTAATTTGATTAAAAAAAAATAACTAAATTTACCCAGGGCCTAGGTTTTTTCTCACAACCATTCATGCGTGCGTGCGTACTTCTTTGCACGATGGTGGGACCTCCTGTTTTATGCCGAATCTGAACGGCTAAGTTGCGATAAGCTATTCATGACAATTGATACTACTCGGATGATTTTTCAGATCATTACGAGAGGAGGGCCAGTGAAAAGTCATTTAGGTGTTGCTATGGCTGGGAATCAAACCCAGACCTTCTGCGCGGCAGTTCAACGAACTAACCATCGCGCCACTGAGCCCCTGATTGCGTTTAATTATTTTTACGAAGAAAGTTTGGGCACCGTCCCTAATTTTAAAAATAAAACTACCTGTTACCCAGTGCGCTTCAACATGATAAAATTGATTAAAAACTACGGGCCACAAAAAAAAAAATTTTTGAGAAGGCTATAACCCGCTATATGAATCGTTTAATACCATATCCCATCCAATCAAACCTATGGAACTAATGTCCTAAAAAGCGGGGGTGGCAAACAATTTTATGAGGTTGAACTATAGTAACGCGTGATTGCTTGAACGTATTTTTTACAAATCGAATAAAACACTCAAATTCGCATCAAATTAGCAAAATTTTATTGCAATCGATAGATAATCCTTTTTCCTTTTACGTTTTAAGGACAACTTCATGTTAATGTTGTCCGCTCCGTTTCAAGTAGTCCATTCGGAAGGTCTAATTTTGCGTCATCTTTTCGAGCGTTTCAGCCTATAATTCACGAATTAAGCGAGTTTTGTTATCCTGTAAGGCTTCAATCGAGCTCGGCTTGTACACATAGACTAACGACTTTACATAACCCCACAAGAAACACTCAAAAGACGTTAAGTCCCATTATCTTGGGAGCCAACTCACAGGGCCATTTCGAGAGATAAGCTGCTCACCAAATTCATCCTTCAACATATCCATTGTTTCACGAGCTGTTTGGCATATGGCACCGTCTTGATGAAACCACATGTCAAACAAGTTCAACTCAGCCAACTGGGGCAAAAAAAAAAAAAGTCGCGTATCATGGCTCGAAATCGTTCGCCGTTGACGGTAACGTTTCTTCCACGTCCTTGAAGAAAAATGCACCGATGATGCCACCAGCCCATAAACCACACCAAACTTTCGTTTTTTCGGGATGCATCGGTAATTCTTGTATGGCATGTGGCTGATCATAGCTCTAGATGCGACAGTTTTGCTTATTTACGTATCCGTTGAGCCAGAAATGAACATCATCGATGAGCACGATTCTTCGATAAAACAGCGGATTTTCATGGACCCCATTCCATAAGACCCCATTCCCATAAGACCCATTCCCCAAAAATAAGACGTTCGGCTAAACCATTCGGCTTTAATTCTTGCACAAGTCGATATGTAAAATTTTTCCATGTGGCTGAGTAACACATGCCCAATCGATGAGAACGGTGACGAGTTGACATTTCACGATCTTCATTAACCGTTGGACGCTACGACTGCAATATTCTCTTCGTACTACGACTGTACGCATGCGAGTCGATGGTTTAATGTCCGAAAAAGTAAATTTGCTGCGAAATTTGGTGATAACACAACGAATTGTTGATTCTTCATGTCGATTAGGACGTGTCGTTGCAAACGGTGCACATTTTTCACAGAGCACAAATTTTGATAATAAATTTCAATAATTTGCAATCGTTGCTCGTTTGTAAGTCTTTCCATGATTAAATGGCAGAGTATACTGAAATCGTTTCACTTTGACAGATGACGCTTGGACGCCATTACCAACCAGTGCTGGCAACCTGAAAAAAAACGAAAAACTTGACTCATAAAAAATCCCCAGTGCCATTTGTGTTTGGTAAAAGAAATTGCAATGAAGTTCAAAAATTATTTTATAACAAACTGTCCCCCCGTTAGGCACCATTTTTAGAAAGAAAAGTGAAGAGCCCAACCAACAATGATCCTTCCGTAAGGCATAAATTTCAAATTTCAATAAGCAATGTCTTCCATTAAGCTTCTTCGTACTTGCGCGGAGAAGGTCATCATGTTTTATAACTCTTTTAGGTAAATTCACAGCCTTTATAGAAGACGAATTGATATAAGGCTTCTAAAAAGTTTCTGGGGATGTATGTAGATTTGTACTGTTGAAAGGATGTTTTGGTACATAGCTTATATAGAAGTATAATATGTATAGAGCTTGTTACTTAAGACTTATATCAGCTCCGACCAATAATATTTTTTGCAGTTTGTTATTGGGGCTATTCCTGCATGTTGCAGAGAATAGCCTAGTGAATAGCATGGTGAACTGATGTTCAAAAAGTCCCAAATTCGAATCCCAGTAAGAACTTTATTTATTTGTTTAAATTTAATATATCAAATAATAAATAACACTCTTCACATTAAAATTGTTAAAAATAATTATTAACATCAACAGTTAAATATACAAATATGGTGGTTACATAAATATTTAAAATAAATACAACAAATGAATTTGTGTTACTTTTTTTCGATATTTGTGAGTTTAGTAAGGCTTCGGTAAGTAAACCTTATAGAGTTCCGTGGACTGCGTTAATTGTGTTTCCATAAGACTACATACAGGTAAATAGTTTCGATAGTGCTTTAGTGACGGTTGGATGTTGTGAAACGAGGGTCCTACTCTAATTCGCTTTAACTTGGCAATGCCCAGTGTTATTACTCTGACTATACATCAATTGTGTGTTTAATTTTACTTCCAAATGATACCGGTATCATCCAACCGGATTTGTCTTGCTAAACGATGAGTGGGAGTAACACTATTAACAGCCTGGTCAAAATGGCACGGAATACCTGGCCTGTTTTCCAAGGCGAAACTAGATGAGCTGCTTCTACATATTCGGACAACAGGTTATTTATAAATCCTAAGGGTAAGTCAGGCCCCTTGAAAGAGATGATGGCGGATAAAGCGACAGGCCAATAGCAACGCTCAATTCCGTAGTGGATACTGATGGCCCCGTGTCCTAGGGGTATCTAATAAATTGGATCTGGCCCTACAGGTTAGGGGTTGTGCACGGAAAAAACTCTTGCGTCGGAGCAACCAAGAGCCTCAGGATGGACTGATTTTATTGATGACCTTACTGGCCCTCTAGGTTGGGGTTGTGCTTTGGGTTAACTATCCAACCATGCAAAAAAAAACTTTATATTACGCAGCAATCTATAGCTTCGGAAAAGACTGATTTTATTGTTGAAGACCCTGGTAAACGAATAAAAAAGGAGAGCGACGTTAGAACCTGCACCTGGAATGTGAGAACATGAAACAGGAACAACTAGATGAAGCCCTAAACTGCTACAAAGCTGACATTACTGCCATCCAGGAAATACGATGGGATGGGCCGGGCAAAAAGAGGATGGAAAACTGTGACATCTACTACGGACCGTATTATAGTGAGCAGAAACGGCGACTATTCGGATGCGGATATGTTATAAGTGCCAGACTAAGGAAAGAAGTCTTATGTTTCGAAGACATTAGCGAACGCATTGTAACAATCCCCATCAAGGCCGAATCCGACTACATAAGCCTTATATGCGCTCACTCCCCCACGGAGGAAAAACGCGATATAGCTAAGGGTTGTTACTGCGAGGTCCTTGACAAAACCTACTGGCGACTACCGAAGTACGATGTTAAACTCGTGCAGGGAGATTAAAACGCAGAGTTAGGAAGAGAAGACATCTTTAGCTGTTCTGTGGGAAAACACAGCCTACAGGAAAACACGTCTGGTAACGGACTTAGGCTAATTGATTTCGCTACGGAACGAAATGCCACTATCGCCAGCACACGGTTTACTCACCTCGATATCCATAAGGGGACATGGCGTTCTCCAGATCAACGAACGGTCAACCAAATTGATCACATAGCGATAGACAAGCGCCACGCATCCAGTATTTTTGATGTCCGAGCATTCCGAGGAGCTAACATCGACTCGGACCACTACCTTGTTGCAGCCAAGGTTAAAATGCGGATATTCACCACTGCATAACAATCCAGAAATACCGTGCAAAAATTTGATGTCGAAAAACTGATATCGCAAGAGACCGCCAAGACCTTCGCGCAACGCGTATCCCTAAACCTCTCGATTAACACCATACCACCAGCATCGAATGTCGAAGAACTATGGCAACGATGCCAACAAGCCATTAGATCAGCCGCAACTGATGTGCTAGGTTTCTCGCACACCAGCAAGAAACCCCTGGTTTGATGAGGAATGCCGACAGATGCTCGCAGCCAAGAACGAGGACTACAAGGCTAAGCTGCTGGTGAATACGAGAGCTGCCGTTGAGCTCTATAGGTAGAGAAGAAGGGAAGAACAACGGATTCTTAAAAAGAAGAAAAAAGAGGAAGAAAAGCGCGCGATCGAGGATATAGAGAGGTGCCACTCCAGGAAAGATGTTCGCAAGTTTTACCAAAGTGTAAATCGTCAAAGCCAAGGATACAAGGCTCGAACAGAATACTGTCGAGATGAACAAGGAAATATCGTAGTTGAGACACAGTCGATACTGAGGATATGGAATAACCACTTCGGCAGACTGTTAAACGGCGATGACGAACAACATTCCGCTGTCAGGCAGAACGAACCATTCAACATTGGCAACGACAGCGAAAACTGCCAATAACCCGAGCTGAGTGAAGTGAGGATAGCAATATCTAAACTCAAACTTAATAGTGGAAATCCGGAAATGACGGCCATCCTGCTGAGCTTTATAAAACCAGCGGAGATTATTTTGTAAATAACATCCACCAACTCACAAATCAAATCTGGTCGGATGGAAGTTTGCCTGAATAATGGAAACTCAGCTTCAAAGGAGAACCTCTAAGCTGAAACACGCCTGAAACAGTTTACCAACAACCTGATCGGCCCTTATTAGTGCGGTTTTAGGCCAGGAAAGTCCACTTACTTACTGACTTACTTAAGTGGCGCTACAGTCCGGAATGAACCTGGGCCTCAACCAACATGCCTCTCCAATTAGCGCGGTACTTAGCTAACTGCCTCCAGTTGCGCACTCCAAGTTGGCTGAGGTCGGTTTCTACTTGTGCGCGCAACTTAAGGCGAGATCTTCCTCTACTGCGTCCGACGCCTCGCTGGGAATCGAAGACTCCTCGAGCCGGAGTATTGGTGTCCATTCGTTCTACATGTCCTAGCCATCTTAAACGTTCAATGAGGGGTTTTTTGACCAGGGGCATGTCGCTGTACAGCTCGTATAGTTCTTGGTTGCATCTTCGTCTCCATAGCCCGTCAACGCAAAAAAAAAAGTCCACAACCGATCAAAATTTCACAATTCGACAGATCCTGGAAAAAAATATCAAGAAGTCCAAATCGATACCCACCACCTATTCATCGATTTCAAAGCCGCGTACGACAGCATTTATAGCGACGGACTATACATCGCCATGTCCATGTCCGTTTGTGTAGGATAAGGTCGGACACGACCTCACCGACTCATTCGATAACAAAAAACGATTTAGGCAAGGCGATGCGCTGTCGTGTGACTTCTTCAATTTGATTTTTGAGATTTTCCAAAAATCGGTGCAACTGTTAACATACAGCGACGATATTGACATCATCGGTAGGGCTCAACGTGATGTCATAGCCACGTTTGCTAGTTTAGAGAAGGAAGCGGGAAAATGGGGGTCAGACAAAGTATGTGCTGTCAACACGAAAGGACACACAACATCGACGATTTGGACAGAACTTTATCAATGACAGATATAACTTTGAGGTAGTACGGGACTTTGTCTACTTCGGCTTCGCTATTTACTCGAGATATAGGTGTTGAGACTTTCCAGGTTTCACGGGCACACATTAGTACGGAGCGATAAAATTTGGTATACTAATAGATAAGCGCTCTATGTTTCTCTTCCGTTCCGATCTGAGGCCTGCTCAATGAATCTTTCCCATGTTTGCTGAGTTCCCTGGTGCGTCTGTTTCTGTCACGACAGTTGTCGGCTTTTTCAAGTTCAAGAGGATTAAGCCACATAAGCAAACTCTGGTTGTTAGTTACTCTCTATACATATGATCCATCTTTTCATTTTGGCGATAGACCCTAGCCCTTACTACTTTTCCCTGTGGCAATCGATTGTAGCTGGATTGCCTCCAACATTTGCCAACATTCATGTAACCTCCGGGGAAGTATCTTTCCCGATGGTTATAGACCATCAACTTCTGTCTGATACGAATGGTAATTATGCAATCCTCGACAAAACACGTAAAGAATTTCAAATTCTCAACTAAATTGATAAAATCTCGCCTATTCTGGACAGACCGTCGAATTTATTCGGCGAATAAAAATCATTCAATTAGCAACAAACCACAATCGGCTTCATTACCATGCCTGCCAACCCAGCACCACAATTTCCTGTCCAATTCAATTCAGAATTTTCCAAGCAGTGCACCCTCCAAGTTGTCCTTTTTCCGGTGTACACTTTACAAGGCGCAACAAAAATTCCCGCCAATCAGAAAAATCCAACCCATTCCCAGGCCTAGTGGCAAGAGATTCTTTTCTTTGGCGTCTTCTGTGTCATAAACTCTCATTAGTGCAGCATTTCGTTTATTAATTTCTGCTCGCTCCTTCGGGGAAAATTTCATTTTCTGCGAAAAAAAAAGGATTTTTTTTTTTTCAAAAGAGAAAAATCCTTACAAATCTCCTGCTCCGTTCCTTTGGATGGTGCTGTTGACGCGGCGCCGACCTTGCCGCAACCAACTGCAAATAATTACTATTATTCCATAATTTACTGTACCATGGGACAAAGTAGCACCAGGTCTGCCTATCCGGCAGCTCCCCATTCTGCCTCATCTGTGTGGCGGTTGTAACCACAGGACGACGACAACGACAGCTCTTTGAAGAATAAAAAAAAAAAATTTTATAATTTTTTTTCCATTTTTTTAATTACTATTGTTATCCTCTCTCGCGAGAGGGAAAAAAAGAAACGGAATCAAATGAAAAATGAAAGAAAAAAAAATGGGAGAACTATAGAATCAGAAATACCTGAGGCCATGCCACAATGGCCTCCTCCACTATAACATTCCAGCAAGCATAGGAGTACTCCTCTACCATAGGAATGGTTTACAACAAGTCGAATGGGAATGCCAGGACCATCCAGAGGGAAAACAACTAATTGCAGGATGCTATGGGATGTGGAATGCTTCAAATTTGGTTAATGCTAGTAATTTTTGCTTTTGAGCGGGACGCTCTATCTGACTGTTGCTGGAGACTTTTTTTTTTGTTCGTCCTTTTAAATTAAATTGCGAATTTAAATTGTGCATGTGAACATGTTTTTTTTTCTTAAACTAATTTTCCACTCGAAGTCTTTCAAGTGAGTGCACTTACCCTAATTCGCTGTTGTTTGGGAAATTAACTCATGTATCCGGTGGCATTCATTCGCAAGTTGTAACCCAATCCAATAAATGGAACACATTGGCGATTGTATGTCTTCGCAGCCAACTATCAGAGCAAAGCTGACAAAAAATGTTCCCATGCAAGTCGGTGTATTTTAAGCTCAATTAAGTTGGCTAAACATTGATGTAAGCCGTCTATAACTGGTATTCAGTGGACATGGCAGGTAATCACTAATCAGGCGGATTAAGAATGTGCACCGAGATATAACTCACAGCGACCGAATGTTTCGATAGATCCATGTGCGGGGGATGAGTCTTTTTAACTATGTTAAGGGCCATTCACAATCGCGATACATTTATGGTTGGGTGTTGTAATACTTTGGCAATGTCCCGTCTTTTGGAACCGAATCAGACTTGCTAAGTTAAGTAAAAGTGTTTATGGTTGGGTGTTGACAGAAAAAAGCAGGACCAAACAAAAGCTTGGGCATAATGACTGGAGCTGAATATCCAGCTTAATTTGCTTTTACTTTAGGATTGAACTTTATTTATCTTTCTTCATAGCCTTTCATTCGAATCCGGTGCAGTTGCGACTGCAGAAGTTTGCTTCCGACCATTTTTTCTTCTCTCGTTTTCCCGGGATATGTGTAACAATTTGTTCCCTCGTTGGGCGCCATTTTTAGGAAGAAAAGTGAAGAGCCCAACCATCAATTATTATTCTATAAGGCAAAAAATTCGAATTTCAAGAAGCAATTACGTCTATTTAGCTTCTTTACACTTGCAAGGAGATATTCCTTATGTTTAATAACTCCTTAAAGTAAATTCACAGTTTTTCACAATGGGACGAAATACCTAGACTATTCGGATGCGGATTTGTTACAAGTGTTAGACTTAGGCAATAGTCTTAAATTTTCCAAAACAATAGCGAACGCATTTCAACAATTCGCATCAAGGCCAAATTCGCCAACAGAAGCCCTATATATGCTCCCACGACCCGACGGCGGGGGATATATATGACAAAGATGACAAAACGATAGCTTCTATTGGATTCTGGAAAAGGCCTATGGGAAACTAGGACTTGGACTTGGACATCACAGTACTTCGCACATGAATGCAACGAACTACAGACACGTAACAGCACTGGCGACTGAGGCCATCGGCTGGGACAGATCAAGACATTAATACAACAGAGAGAGAGAGAGATAGATACAAAGAAGGAAAGACATATAACATACACCTACGTGGCACAGAGGAGGAGACAAAGATTAATATTTTCTCATATTATCGCACAGGTGGCCTCAGATAAGCTGGCGATTTTCGTAGAAAACAAATGCTGCCGCAGTTGGGGCTTGAACCCGCAACGTATGGCTTAGCAGTCAACTACGCATTCCTCTGAGCCATGGCCACCTGCCCTATGGGAAACTACCGAAGTAGTCACGATGTTAATATCGTGCTAGGAGATTTTTACACAAAGATAGGAAGAGAAGACATTTTTAGCAGTATTGCTGGAAGACACATCCTATACGACACCATATATGGCAACGGACAACAAATGGTCTTTGTTGCGGAACAAAATTCCATTGTAGGCAGCACACTGCTTCCTCACCTCGATATCCAATCAATCAAATTGATAACATTGCGATAGACACGAGGCACTCATCCAGGATTTTGGACATGCGAACATTCCGAGGAGCTAACATAGACTCGGACCACTATACCACGTTGCAGTCAAGGTAAGAATGCGGATATCCACCACGCCACAACAATCCAGAAATAATGTGAAAGAAAGACTGCAATCGCAAGAGACCACTAAGACCTTCGCGCAACGCTTATCCCTTAACCTCTCCATTCACTACATAACCCTAATGACGACGAGCAATGGCAACGATGCCAACAAGCTATTAGATCAGCCGCAACAGATGTGCTAGGAATGCCGACATATCCCCAAAACAAAGAACGAGACCTACAAGGCTAAGTTGCAGGTGAAGACAAGAGCTGCCATTGATAAGAGAAGAAGACAAGAACACCAGCTTTTCAGAGAGAAGAAATAAGAGCAAGAATACAGGGCGATCGAGGATATAGAGAGGTGCCACTCCAGGAACGATGTTCGCAAGTTTTACCAAAGCGGAAAACGTCAAAGCCAAGGATACATGGATCGGTTCAGAATCGGTTCGGAATCCTGTCGATACGAACAAGGAAATATCGTTGTTGAGATAGAGTAGATGATCAGGATATGGAAGAAGGACTTCTGCAGACTGTTTAACGGCGATGGCAAACTAGATTCCGCTGTCAGGCAGAACAGGACAGCGAAAACTGCCAACCACCCGACCTGAGTAAAGTATGGATAGCAATGTCAAGCTTATTAGGGCTGCCGGAAATGACAGCCTTCCCACTGAGCTCTATAAAGCCGGCGTAAATGACTTGTTCAAAAAAAAAAAAAACACCACCAACTCAGAAGAAAAATCTGGACGGATGAAAGTATACCTGAAGAATGGAAACCCAGCTTCTCTTACCCGATTCATAAGACTGAAGACCATCGGAATTGTGCGAGTTGCAGATTCATATTTCTTCTCAACATCGCCTACAAGATCCTATCTGCCATAATCTGACTTCTGACGTAATATCGACAACTTATTCATCGATTTCAAAGTCGCATACGACAGCATTTATAGAGACGAACTATACAGGGCCATGTCCAGTTTTGGTATACCGCCCAAACTTGTCCGTTTATGTAGAATGACGATGGAGAATTCCGGCTGCTCCATCAGGGTCGGAATCGACCTCACCGACATTTTCGATACAAAAAAAGGATATAGGCGATGCGCTGTCATGTGACTTCTTCAATATGATTCTTGAGAGGATTCTGCAAAGCTCCCGAGTCAACACCAGAGGCGCAATCTTTCAAAAATCGATTCAACTACTAGCATACGCAGATGAAATTGACATCTTTGGTCGGACTCAACCATCCATACATGGATTTCAAGGCCGCATACAACTGCATTTATAGAGACCAACTATACAGCGCCATGTTGATCTGTATACAGCCATATTCTGGCTGGCTATATATTTTATAATTAGCACGCGCTTAAGGGCTTGTGAATGCCATTATAGTGTTTGGACACAGCACGGGCATTAATGAAATTGAGGAGAAGAAAAGAGGAGATACCGATGTGCATTGGTTTTAAATTTTTGTAAATTGTAATGGAGAGGAAAGACAGAGTTTGGTAAAGCATTCCACATTCGTGTTGTCCGGTTAAGGAATGAATCTCTATATTTCATAGTACGTCCGAAGGTAGGGGTGAATTGATTATCATTCATGGCATGGCGAGTATCACGGTTGAATGTTTGATGGGGCGGAAAACAACTGGCTATTTCGATTGAGCATTTCCTGTTAAAATAGCGGTAAAAAAGAGTTAGGTAGGAGATATTCCTACGATGTTCAAGCAAGACTATAGAGTTCGCTACGGTTGAATCTCCTATCAGTTTTATCGCACGCTTTTGTATCCTATCCAGTAGGTGCAATGATGTTTTTGCTGCACCTTACCAGATGTGAGCGTTAAACTCAAGTTTGGGGCGTATATACGCTTTATATATTGAGGCCAGATCAGAGGGGGTGAAATTTTGTTTGCATCGATTAAGGAAACATAGACATTACGCTGCGTTTTTAGCGATTTCGAATACGTGGCCGTTCCAACGAAGGTCGTTACTAACACACATACCGAGCATGGAAAGTTTTTCGGTTTCGGCGATGCAAGTGCCATTCACGGATGATGGCTATAAATTTTGGTTTCACTTAGATGACAGAAGACAGCATTGTGTTTTAGAAGCAGTAAATTCCACTCTATTCGATTAACCCCATTTAATTATGCTGTCAAGAACGGAATTTAATGAGCTCAACATATTTTGCCATTTCTGTTCCACGTCCGAAGATGAAGGGCGTGGTTTAGAGGATGAATATGAAAAACTGAGAGTGCTGTCATCAGCAAAGGAATGGATTCGATTAGAAGTTGCAGACAAGAGGTCATTAATAAAAATGAGAAATAGTGTCGGAGACAGAACAGAGCCCTGGGGAATGCCAGCATTTATTTCGTGAGAAGCAGACTTGAAACCGTCCAAAACAACTTGAATTGAACGTTTCGAGAGATTGTTTCTAATCCATAGAAGAAGAGTTTCATCGATTCCAAACGCACGCATTTTCGACAAAAGGGCTTGATGCCAAACCCCGTCAAATGCCTTTGAAATATCAAGTGCAACGATCTTGTTTTCGCCACCGAGGTGGATAGGTTCCAAATGCGTGCGTTTTAGACAAAAGGGCCTAACGCCAAACCCTATCAAATGCCTTTGAAATATCAAGTGCAACAATCTTACTTTCTCCACCGTGGTGGATTGATTGTTTCCACTTCTCGGTGAGATATGTCATCAAAACACCCGTGGACCTGATGCTACGAAAACCGTATTGTCGGTCATTGCGGAGTTTTCGTGATTCAAGATATTCCATGAGCCGGCGGTTTTTCAGCGTTTTCATGGGGAGAGAAGAAGATTCGCCTTTTCTAGGGATGCGCACTGTTTTCCATCTACTCGGGAAGAGTCCTGATGTATATGAACAATAGAAAAGCTTACGCTGTGGTTTTGCCAGCGTGGAAGAATACCTATTCGGAATTATGGGGGAGATACCATCAGGACCAGACGATTTGTGAATGTTAAGATCTAATAATACTCTTGCGACTGTACGAGTACGGCGGTGGATTGGTCCCATAGAATGTTCTACGTTCTCAAGTACAGGAGGAGACTGGGCACAATCTGCTAATGTGGAACTGGCTGCAAAATGGACAGCAAGCAGATTGGCTTTGTCTATACAGGTGACAGCTGGAATGTCATTGTAAATGAGCGTTGGGATGGAAGATGAGTTCGAGTTCTTAATGTTTTTGACAAAAGTTTTTACTACCTTTGGGACATAGTAGAATTTTTTTGCCTCAGCTTTTGGTCGTGGGAGAATTTGACACGCTTGATTCGAGCATTACATTCGTTTCTGGCTCGTTTGAACTTAAATCGCTTTTCTTCAGTAGGATTTGTCTTATAAAGGTTTTTTTTTCAATAAGAGCGCTACAAAAGTTTTTTTTTTAAATACAATAAAAACGGTTTTGGATACCAATAAAAATTTTTATTCCTGTAAAAGTACGTTCGATGCCATTATGTACGAAACTCGTTTTCTTTTGCATGGCCACCACGGGCACGCTTGCAGAAGTCCAGACGCTGAACCCAATTTTCGACGGTTTTCAAGCACAAATCGGCCAATACTGCTGCGATTTCAAGTTCGATATTCGTACGAAGTTCATCAATCGTCGCTGGCTTGTTGGCATAGACCATAGGCTTGACGTAGCCCCACAGGAAAAAGTCTAACGGCGTCAAATCGCACGACCGAGGCGGCCAAGCGACTGGACCATTTCGTGAGATAACATGTTCTCCAAACTTGGTTTCCAATAAATTGATTGTGGCATTCGCTGTGTGGGTTGTGGCGCCGTCCTGTTGGAACCACATGTCCTCCAAGTCCATATCATCCAATTGGGGCCAAAAATATTCGGTTATCATTGAACGGTAGCGATTCCCATTCACAGTAACGTGCCGGTCTTGATCATCACGGAAGAAGTACCGTCCAATGACGCCGCCGGCCCATAAACCACACCAAACCGTGATTTTTTTCGAGATGCAATGATGACTCATGGGGTACGTGTGAATTGCTACCTGACCAATACCGCATATTTTGTTTTTTGACGAAGCCATTCAGCCAGAAATGAGCCTCATCGCTGAAGATGATTTTTTCGATGGAAATCCGAATCATTTTCAAGTTGATGCTCAGCCCAATTCACGAACATACGACGCTTCTGGTGGTCAAGCGGCTTCAGTTCTTGCGTCAATTCTTGTAAGGAAGTAGGCCAAGATCTTTTCGCAAAATTCGCCACAACGACGTCACAGAGATGCCCAACGCTTGAGAACGACGTGTGAGAGACACATTTGGATTTTCTTCAACTGAAGCCTCAGCGGCAGCAATATTCTCGACACTACGAGCACTTCTAAGTCTCACTGGCACGGGAACATTTATTGTACTGTGCCTGTGGATTCAAATTGTTTCCACTAGACGCTCAATTTTTGATCTGCTAGGACGATTATGACGACCATAAATTGGACGTAGCGCTCTTATCGTTGAGGCCACTAACACCGAATTTCGGTTGTTAATTTTAATAATTTCGACTTGTTGTTGGATCTTATATCTTTCCATCATGAAATGGCAAACCTTACTGAAGAGAAATGTGAAAAGAGCGGCAAGAAATATGGCGTCGTTTGCTGTCCCTGTCGCTCAACTTTTGTAGCGTCCCTGTTGAAAAACCCGACATAACCGAAAACATAACTCTTTCAAACTAACAGCTTCTTTGTAGTTCGAGGCATACCACCTGTTTGCCTTCGGTTTGATACTCTTTACCCGGTGAGGAGTAAAGGATTTCATACCCAGGAGAATGGTGTTCGTTATCGCATCGGCAGTAGCATCCACGTCATTATCGAGGAAGCGCAATGACCAGTTAAAAACCGTCAGGAGCTTCCCAGTTGGCTTTCTCTTATTGCCATACGGTTCTTTTTTGGAATTTGTTCCTTAACTACGTGGTTGAAGTACGAGAAATTAGCCGATACGATACAGTGGTCTGAAGAGCCTAGAGGTGATATCACATTGATAGTGTATGTATTAGGATGAGAGGTCAGAAACAAGTCCAGAGTGTTAGCGGCTTGACTGTGAATGTCCGGAATTCGCGTTGGCTCATCTACAAGCTGGGTTAAGTTGTTTACCTCAGCAAAGATCTCAACATACCGTCCTTCGGGTGTTGAATGTCCAGAATGTCGAAGCCACGATGAATTGTGTGCATTCAAATCGCCCGCAATGACGATTTCAGTGTGAGGATACAGGGATACAATTCTTGAGATGGAGTCAGACAGCTCATCAAACTCAAGTCGAGTTGCTGTTCATATTTGGGCTTCCATAAATAAAACAGTAGTGGATTATTTGCCCACGGACATGGAATTTCATGGATTGGAACATTGGCCGTATTGTTGTTGAATTTGGTAGGCTACATCACTGCGAATGTAAACGGCGAGACCGCGGTGAGAGAAGAATAATTGAAGTTATATCCAGGTAGACTTAGTTCTAAAAATTTCAGAACTAGCGCCCACCTGTGTTTCACAAAGTGCCAAAACAGCTGGTTTGTATTTGGATATGTGAACGTATGCCGTAGTTCGTTGCATTCATGTGCGAAGTACTGTCAATGTCAATGTCAATGTCAATGTCAGTCTATGCCGTAAAGGGATTTGTCCTTAACCCACGAATATTACTTACATCTACTCTAAAATTCCTATCCATTACAATTCTTCTTCTTCTTAAGTGGCGCTACAGTCCGGAATGAACATGGGCCTCAACCAACATGCCTCTCCAATTAGCCCGGTCCTTAGCTAACTGCCTCCAGTTGCGCACTCCAAGTTGGTTGAGGTCGGTTTCTACTTGTACGCACCACTTATGGCGAGGTTTTCCTCTACTGCGTCCGACGTCTGGCTGGGAATCGAAGTCTATGCGAGCCAAAGTATTGGTGTCCATTCGTTCTTCATGTCCTAGCCATCTTAAACGTCCAATGCGGAGTTTTCTGACCAGGGGCACGTCGCTGTACAGCTTGTATAGTTTTTGGTTGAATCTTCGTATCCATAGCCCGTCAACGCAAACGGGACCGAAAATTTTTCGAAGAATTTTCCTCTCAAGACGACAAAGGATTTCTTCATCCGCTTTTGAGACGGTCCATGCTTCAGCGTCGTTGAGAAGGACTGGGATGATAAGGGTTTTCTTAGTAGTTCGAGTGAGGGCTTTACTACTGAATTGTCTTCTTAGCCCGAAGAAAGAGCGGTTGGCAAGAGTAAGTCTTCGTCTAAAATTTCTTACAAGCTGTTGTTTTGCCGCTTCCGGAGCTGAGGTAGACAAAGTCCCGTACTACCTCAAAGTTGTATCTGTCAATGGTGACGTTCTGTCCAATTCGTCGATGTTGTGTGTACTTTCGTGTTGACAGCATAAACTTCGTCTTGCCCTCATTTACTGCTGAACCCATTTTTGCCGCTTCCTTCTCTATACTAGCAAACGTGGCTATGACATCACGTTGGGTCCTACCAATGATGTCAATATCGTCGGCGTATGCTAGTAGTTGTACAGATTTTTGGAAAATTGTGCCTCTGGTGTTGGCTCGGCAGTTTTGCACAATCCTCTCAAGAATCAGATTGAAGAAGTCACATGACAACGCATCGCCTTGCCTAAATCCTTTTTTGGTATCGAATATATCGGTGAGGTCGTTTCCGACCCCGATGGAGCAGCGAGAATTTTCCATCGTGATCCTACATAAACGGACGAGTTTGGGCGGTATACCAAAACTAGACATCGCTCTGTATAGTTCGTCTCTATAAATGCTGTCGTATGCGGCTTTGAAATCGATGAATAGGTGGTGGGTATCGATTTGGACTTCTTGGGTTTTTTCCAGGATCTGCCGAAGTGTGAAGATTTGATCGGTTGTGGACTTTCCTGGCCTAAAACCACACTGACAAGGGTCGATCAGGTTGTTGATAAACGGTTGTAGGCGATGTTGAGGAGACTTATGCCTCTGTAGTTGGCGCAGTTCAGAGGGTCTCCTTTTTTGTGGATCGGGCAAACGATGCTAAGGTTCCATTCTTTAGGCTACTTTCTTCCCACCAGATTCGGCTTATGAGTTGCTGGATGTTACTTACCCAGTCATCTCCGCCGGCTTTATAAAGCTCGGCGGGAACGCCGTCATTTCCGGCAGCCTTATTTAGCTTCAGTTTAGATATTGCTATCCTCACCTAACTCAGGGCGTGTGGTTGGCAGCTTTCGCTGTCGTTGCCAATGTTGAATGGTTCGTTCTGCCTGACAGCAGAATGTTGTTCGTCATCGCCGTTTAACAGTCTGCAGAAGTGGTTCTTTCATATCCTCAGCATAGACTGTGTCTCAACTACGATATTTCCTTGTTCATCTCGACAGGATTCTGTTCGAGCCTTGTATCCTTGGCTTTGACGTTTTACACTTTGGTAAAACTTGCGAACATCTTTCCTTGAGTGGCACCACTCTGTATCCTCGATCATGCGCTTTTCTTCCTCTTTTTTCTTCTTTTTAAGAATCCGTTGTTCTTCCCTTCTTCTCTGCCTATAGAGCTCAACGGCAGCTCTCGTCTTCACCAGCAGCTTAGCCTTGTAGGCCTCGTTCTTTGGCTGCGAGAAACTATCGGCATTCCTCATCAAACCAGGGGTTCTTGATGGTGGGCGCGAGAAACCTAGCACATCAGTTGCGGCTGATCTAATGGCTTGTTGGCATCGTTGCCATAGTTCTTCGACATTCGATGCTGGTGGTATGGTGTTAATCGAGAGGTTAAGGGATACGCGTTGCGCGAAGGTCTTGGCGGTCTCTTGCGATTGCAGTCTTTCGATATTAAATTTTTTTACAGTATTTCTGGATTGTTGTGGCGTAGTGGATATCCGCATTCTAACCTAGGCTGCAACAACGTAGTGGTCCGAGTCGATGTTAGCTCCTCTATTACAATTTACAAATATAAAAAACACAACTCCGACGCCAACTATTCTGCCGTATTGTGGCTGGCTATAGTGGCATTTCGTTTGGCACCATTGAAACCATTCAGCATCAAACATGGTCTCTTTGAATTACTTATATCAAATCCGGTGGGTTAACAATCGATTCCGATGAACACCATTTGGGAGTTATAAAATGGATAATTGATGATGTCAACTTCTTGATTTTTTTTCTATCCTTGTTTTACATTATCCAAACATCGGTGTTATACCTACGTTCCCCTGGTTAGAAAAATCTTTAAAACGACACCCATTCCAAGACTCTCACTGATTACGATCGTAGTTGCCTACACGCTTTCCTACATCAAATTAAAATTTAAAAAAAAACTCAAAATTAACGCTAGCAAATTTTAATAAAGAAACCAAAAAAAAATCCTTTTGCTACCATATGCCTACTGAAATGTTTTTTCCATTCTGTAACCATATCCGAATTAACTTTATCTTCCATAAAATCAGACACACACACACACCGAAATGAAAAACTGTAACAAAAATCACATTTTAACAATAAATTTGTGCATAAAAAAATTAACAAAAAAAAATAATAACGAGAGCAAAAAAATAGTCCAGGGGTGGTGCAACATAATCAGCATAAAAGAAGGTTGCCACCCCTCGTTGGTGTCCTGTCAGAATTCAATTGAACATCAAGAGTCGACAAAAAAAAAAAGATGGTGACGACGGGTCGTTTTTTTCACACAATTTTTTGTTGAAAACCTTTTTATTTGACGCGCTCTTAATTTCCGTGACGTTGTTATGTTTTTTTTTTTTTTAGAGGTATATATTTATTTTTTATGAATGAGCAGAGTTACAAGGATAGGGATATAGGGTGAGCATCTTTCGCGCGCACTCGATTTATTGTTGTTTTATTAACGCGAGAACATTTAAATTTTTTTTTTTTAGATTTTTTCTGACTTTTTCCAACTGTTACAGTTTTTTTTTTTTGTGCATTTGATTGTGAATGTCCCATTGTGCGTTTTTTTTTTTGTAAAGTTTGACATATGAAAATTATCCACAGGATTTATGCGAGAATCTAGCAGCTTTTTAACGGATTTCATGGTGATGTCATCGTGGTGGTCGTTTTTTTTTGTGGAATAAAAAAATAAAAGTCAGCTTTAGTTGTTTGAAGGAGACAGTCAAAGGGATTCAACTTGACAGACTAGATTGTGCATTTTTATGGTGAGTTGAAGGGGTGCTTAATCCAGTGCGGTATTAGGGCTTTGAGTATAATGTTTCAATTTGTTGAACGAGGTACTTTGAGTGAAGTGTTTTATATGGATAGTGGATCATTGAAATCCATCGCATGAAAGTAAATTCTGCAGTTTCCAGGACTACTTTTTAGGTGCTCTTAACCTCAATGTAGCAGAGGCAACTTTTCTTTCGTCTCCGTAACTAATTTTCTCAAATTTCCCACTCTATGTGACTTAGGTTTTTTTTCTATTTTTCCTAACTACACAATGGAAGATCCGTCCTTGCTGCAGTTTCCAGGACTACTTTTTATGTGCTCTTAACCTCAATGTAGCAGAGGCAACTTTTCTTTCGTCTCTGTAACTAATTTTTATCAAATTTTCCACTCTATGTGACTTAGGTTTTTTTTCTATTTTTCCTAACTACACAATGGAAGATCCGTCCTTGCTGCAGTTTCCAGGACTACTTTTTAGGTGCTCTTAACCACAATGTAGCAGAGGCAACTTTTCTTTCGTCTCCGTAACTAATTTTCTCAAATTTCCCACTCTATGTGACTTAGGTTTTTTTTCTATTTTTCCTAACTACACAATGGAAGATCCGTCCTTGCTGCGTTGAAAATCGTGCTGAAGTTCATAGATGAACAGCGGTTTCACTGCCAATGTCCTAGAAATTCATTTTTACTACAAGACTATCTCTAAATACCTTGTAAGGGTTGCCCTCGAGGTTGATTTTTACTTTTTTTTAAAACTTTACACCTAACGGAAGAAATGTCTTGATCATTGTGCTGAAGTTCGTAGGAATCCCTTTGTACGAGAAGTCTATATCTCTGAACACTTTGTAAGGTTTGACTTAATCACAAAGTCTTATACTTTAATGAAATTAGTAAGTTTCCTTCAATTTTAGTCCGGCAAATTGGTATCTTCTCAGTTATGTTTGCTGTCAATGCTACGATGTTTGAAGTCCATATGTCATAACAGGTAGTATCGTAAGGTCGAAAATATATCTTCTCGTGTCTGCTCTTATATTGGATTTTATTTTTGACGACCCTGCTAAACGAAAAAAAGGACAACGAGGTTCATATCTGCACCTGGAATATCAGAACATTAAACAGGAGAGGTGCAAGAAAACAACTAGCGGAAGCCCTATACTGTAACTGTAAACTAGAATGAAAAACTGTGATATCTACCACGGACCGTTTTATAGTGAACCGAAACAGCGGCTATTCGGATGCGGATTTGTTATAAGTGCCAGACTTAAGCAAGAAGTCGTATATTTCCAAGTCATTAGCGAACGCATTGTTACAATCCGCATCAAGGCCGAATTCGCCAACACAAGCCATATATGCGCTCACTTCCCAATGGAATAAAAAGATGATATACCTAAGGATTTCTTCTACGAGGTCCTTGAAAAAAGCCTATAAGTGACTTCCGAAGTACGATGTTAAAACTGTACTAGGTGATTTTAATGCATAGGAAGGAAGACAAGACATTTTTAGCAGTATTGTCGAAAAACATAGCCAACATACAACACTTCTAGTAACGGACTTGGGCTAATTGACTTAATTACGGAACGAAATGCCACTATAACATGACGATCACCAGATCAACGAACGGTCAACCAAATTGATCACATAGATAGACAAGAGACACGCATCCAGTATTTTGGATGTCCAAACATTCCGAGGAGCCAACATCGACTCGGACGCAATTTTTTGCAACCGAGGTATGAATGCGGATATTCACCATGCCACAACAATCCAGAAGTCCTGTGAATAAATTGAATGTCGAAAGACTGCAATGGCAAGAGACCGCTGAGGTCTTCGCAGAACGCTAATCCCTAAAACCTCTCGATTTACATCATACCACCAGCATCGAATGTCGAATAACAATGGCAACGATGCCAACAAGCCATTAGATCAGCCGTAACTGATGTGCTGGGTTTCTTGCGCCCACCAGCAAAAACAGCCCCTGGATTGATGAAGAATGTTGACATATGCTCGCAGCAAGGAACGAGGCCTAACGAGGCTAAGCTGCAGGTGAAGACGAGAGCAGCCATTGATAAGAGAAAAAGACAAGAACACCAGCTTTTCAGAGAGAAGAAAAAAGAGCAAGAAAACCGGGAGATCGAGGTTATAAAGAGGTGCCACTCCAGGAAAGATGTTCGCAAGTTTTACCAAAGTGTAAAACATCAAAACCAAGGATACAAGGGTCGAACAGAATCCTGTCGATATGAAAATGGAAATATCGTAGTTGAGACACAGCTGATGCTGAGAATACTGAAGAACCACTTCTGCAGACTTTTAAACGGCGATGACGCCAAACATTCCGCTGTTAGGGAGAACGAACCATTCAATGTTGGTAACGACAGCGAAAACCACCAACCACACTACCTGAGTTAGGTGAGGATAGCAATATCTAAGCTCAAGCTTAATAAGGCTGCCGGAAATGACGGCCTTCCCGCTGAGCTTTATAAAGCCGGCGGAGATGACTTGGTAAGTAAATTCCACCAACTCAGAAGCCAAATCTTGTCGAATGAAGGTATGCCTGAAGAATGGAACCTCCGCATCGTTTGCCCGATCTCGCCCGATTCACAAAAAAAGGGGACCCTCTGAACTGCACCAACTATAGAGGCATAAGTCTCCTCAACATCGCCTACAATCGCCGTAATAAAAGGACTCCTGGTAACGTTAACCAAGAACCGGATCGGCCCTTATCAGTGCGGTTTTAGGCCAGCAAAGTCCAAAACCGATCAAATTTTCACACTTCCGCACAGATCATGGAAAAAACCCAAGAAGTCCAAATCGATACCCACCACCTATTCATCGATTTCAAAGCCGCATACGACAGCATTTATAGAGACGAACCATACAGAACCATGTCTAGTTTTGGTATACCGCCCAAACTCGTCCGTTTGTGTTGAATGACGATGGCGAATTCTCGCTGCTCCATCAGGGTCGGAGTCGTCCCCACCGACACATTCGATACCAAAAAAGGATTTAGGCAAGGCGATGCGCTGTCATGTGGCTTCTTCAATCTGATTCTTGAGAGGATTGTGCAAAACTCAAGAGCCAACACCAGAGGGACAATTTTCCAAAAATCTGTACAACTACTAGCATACGCCGACGATATTGACATCATTGGTTGGACCCAACGTGATGTCATTGCCACGTTTGCTAGTATAGAGAAGGAAGCGGCAAAAATGGGTTCAGCAGCAAATGAGGGCAAGACGAAGTATATGCTGTCAACACGAAAGGACACACAACATCGACGAATTGGTCAGATGTCACTATTGACAGATACAACTTTGAGATAGTACGGGACTTCATCTAACTCGACTCCGCTATTAACTCTGACAACAGCATCTCGTCAGAAATTAAACGAAGAATTTCTCTCGCCAACCGCTGTTACTTTGGGCTAAGAAGGAAATTCAGTAGTAAAGCCCTCACTCGAACTACTAAGAAGACCCTAATCATCCCAGTCCTACTCTACGGCGCTGAAGCATGGACCGTCTCAAAAGCGGATGAAGAAGTCCTTGGTCGATTTGAGAGGAAAATTCGTCGAAAAATCTTCGGTCCCGTTTGCGTTGACGGGCTATGGAGACGAAGATTCAACCAAGAACTATACGAGCTGTACAGCGACATGCCCCTGGTCAAAAAACTCCGCATTGGACGTTTCAGATGGCTAGGACATATAGAACGAATGGACACCAATACTCCGGCTAGCAGAGTCTTCGATTCCCAGCCAGACGTCGGACGCAGTAGAGGAAGACCTCGCTTTAAGTGGCGCGCACAAGTAGAAACCGACCTTAACCAACTTGGTGTGCGCAACTGGAGGCAGTTAACTAATTCGAGAGGCATGTTAGTTGAGGTCCACGCTCATTCCGGAATGTAGCGCCATTTAAGTATCATTCATATCAAGTAACTTGTGAACCGACTACTCTGCCATCATAGAATTTAGTAGTCAACCGTCTTTGTAGTTCTCTGTGGATACCGACCAAAGCAATCGTCATCCATCCATAAATTCCAAGTTCCCCATCTGTAGTGCATTTCTGTGTTCGCCAATCGTAGATGTAAGTCCCTTTGTCGATGGTTAGTCGTTATGCATCGGACCGTTGAACAGTGAATCACAAAACACAATCCGCTCGTGTTTCACATTCATCGCCAAACAATGATTTCCTAGAATAACTCGAAAGCCATGTTGTCATGCAGCACCACATTCGCTTGCCGCACCAGAACGACGAAGCAAGAAGCTCTTCCCAGACATTCTGGAGTCATCGTCATATCGCATACACTTCTGCTGATTCACACCGTGCGTCGCGGCGGTCGGTCAAATAAATTTAAATATTCTCATCACCCTTATACCTACACCATGTTGCAAGTTCGTCGCACAAACACAGTTGGGCAACCTCCCCGGTCTCACTTTGACAAGCTGTCACCTGACTCTCGGTTTGGTGCGGTTCGTTGGTCATTCTGCGTATTACCATCCACCGAACACTCGTTCACTAGGTTGTTTCATGTCCAATCGACAGGAAAATCTTCTTTGTTTTCATGTTTTCACCCCACCCCCCTGTCCAGGTGTTTACGGCATGGAACAAAGCGATTATGCTCCACCCGTTGAAAGGTGATTCATACACACTTTCCCCCCGCGGCGGAATGCCGGATGGCTGAAGAAAACTGAAAAGCCACCATCACCAGGGGGGTGATGATTTTTTTTTTCTGCTGCGTCTTGTTCCCGCCATAATAAGTGACAAACTTTTGTCGGTTGTTCCACCAGCTAAACCGCTGCGACACGTCACTCAGCGGAGGGAGCTTATTCCATAATTAATATGGCTTCGGAATTTTTCTATGAAAGAGCACAGCGGCAGGTGCTCTGTGAGGCAGCAGGTGCTCCACACGCTCTTTTGAATATCCGTGGACACTGTCCATTGTCTGTTGTTGTCTCTTTGTTTTGGTGCTCAATGTTGGTCGCTCAGATGTCGTACAAGGTGACTGGAGCAATGGCGAGGTGGTTCTCTACATCCGGTTCGGATAGTACACACCAACTTCAATCGGAGACAGAAGGGTGCAATTGGAAACCTAGCCAGCAATTGATATTGCCGGACTGTCAACAGTATCGGTTACGTTCTTGTGCTGCCGCGCTATGGGTCCTTTGATCTTTTCCCTCAAATCAAAGAGAACCGCGCCTCGTAACTGAAGACTTGACCGATTATGATACAACTTTTGATGTGGGAGCTTAAAATGTCTCCGTTACGTTTGACTGAAGGTTGTCAGTGGAAGTGATATGAGTTCTTGGTTGTGCGTTATGGTCTTGGAATTATCTGATGGGTGTACGTATCGATTTCAAGTGCTAAGTTTTAGAAGTCGTTGTAGGGTAATGCTCTGAGTGAATGCCCGGGTAAACGAATGTTCAGATTTACCAATTACTTTCCGCCTTAATAAATTTAGTAACTGATGGCATCTTGTCGCCATAAACACTATTCACAACCTACAAACGCAGTGGAAAGGAGGTCAACTACTTGGTTCTCGGAAGCTTTTAACTTGTAAATGCTCAGTCTGTTAGGCAATAACTATGTTAACGCTAAGTTCCGAAACAACGAGGGTTGAAATTTTCAGAAAACTACCTAAAATTGACATCAAACTTTATGAGCAGCATAAAATCATAGGGTAAAGGCATAATCCGATTTGAAGTGAAATGGGTTTGGGACTTTAAAAAAAAAATTTAATTGTTATGGTTGACATTGACCTTGAGAAGGATACCAAAAAGGTTGTTATAAAGTTTTTTTCAAAGGGTCATACATAAATGATCATATGGTACACGAGGAAAGGACTGCTTTTATTGTTGACGAACCTGCTAAACGGAAAAAAGTATAACGACGTTCGCATTTGCAGCTGGAAGATTTTATAACTAAAGGTTGCATCTACGAACTACTTGACAAAACCAATGATCGACTACAGAACGAAGAACGATGTTAAAATTTTGCCGAGAGACTTTAATGCAAACGTATGAAGGGAAGACATCTTTAGGAGTAATGTCGGAAAACACAGCCTACACGACATAAACGTCTAGTATCGGACTTAGGGTAATTGACTTCGCTACGAAACGAAATCTCACTATAGCCAGCACACGGTTTCCTCACCTCGATATCCATAAGGGGACATGGCGGTCCCCAGATCAACGAACGGTCAACCAAATTGATCACACTGCGATAGGCAAGAGGCACGCATCCAATATTTTGAATGTCCGAACATTCGAAGGAGCTAACATCGACACGGACCACTACCTTGTTGCAGCCTAAGCCTCCCGATTAACATCATACCACCAACACCGAATGTCAACACAACGAAGCCATTAGTTCATCCGCAACTGATGTGCTAGGTTTCTCGCGCCCACCAGCAAGAAACCCCTGGTTTGATGAGGAATGCCGACAGATGCTCGCAGCCAAGAACGAGGCCTACAAGGCTAAGCTGCAGGTGAAGACGAGAGCTGCCGTTGAGCTCTATAGGCAGAGAAGAAGGGAAGAACACCAGCTTTTCAGAAAGAAGAAAAAAGAGGAAAGAAGCGCGCGATCGAGGATATAGAGAGGTACCACTCCTGGAACGATGTTCGCAAGTTTTACCAAAGCGTAAAACGTCAAAGCCAAGGATACAAGGCTCGAACAGAATCCTGTCGAGATGAACAAGGAAATTTCGTAGTTGAGACACAGTTGATGCTGAGAATACTGAAGAACCACTTCTGCAGACTGTTAAACGGCGATGACGAACAACATTCCGCTGTCAGGCAGAACGAACCATTCAATGTTGGTAACGATAGCGAAAACCACCAACCACACGACCTGAGTTAGGTGAGGATAGCAATATCTAAGCTCAAGCTTAATAAGGCTGCCGGAAATGACGGCCTTCCCGCCGAGCTTTATAAAGCCGGAGGAGATGACTTGGTAAGTAAATTCCACCAACTCAGAAGCCAAATCTGGTCGAATGAAAGTATGCCTGAAGAATGGAACCTCCGCATCGTTTGCCCGATCTCGCCCGATTCACAAAAAAAGGGGACCCTCTGCACCAACTATAGAGGCATAAGTCTCCTCAACATCGCCTACAATCGCCGTAATAAAAGGACTCCTGGTAACGTTAACCAAGAACCGGATCGGCCCTTATCAGTGCGGTTTTAGGCCAGCAAAGTCCAAAACCGATCAAATTTTCACACTTCCGCACAGATCATGGAAAAAACCCAAGAAGTCCAAATCGATACCCACCACCTATTCATCGATTTCAAAGCCGCATACGACAGCATTTATAGAGACGAACTATACAGAACCATGTCTGGTTTGGTATACCGCCCAAACTCGTCCGTTTATGTAGGATCACGATGGAAAATTCTCGCTGCTCCATCGGGGTCGGAAACGACCTCACCGACACATTCGATACCAAAGAAAAGATTTAGTCAAGGCGATGCGCTGCCATGTGACTTCTTTAATCTGATTCTTGAGAGGATTGTGCAAAACTCACCAGCCAACACCAGAGGGACAATTTTCCAAAAATCTGTACAACTACTAGCATACGCCGACGATATTGACATCATTGGTAGGACCCAACGTGATGTCATAGCCACTTTTGTAGGAATAGAGAAGGAAGCGGCAAAAATTGGTTCAGCTTTATATGAGAGTAAGACGAACTGTATGCTGCCAACGCGAAAGGACACTCAGCATCGACGAATTGGACAGAACGTCACCATTGACAGATATAACTTTGAGGTAGTACGGGACTTTATCTATCTCGGTTCCGCTTTCAACTCTGACAACAGCATCTCTTCAGAAATTAAACGAAGAATTACTCTTGTCAACCGCTGTTTCTTCGAGCTAAGATGGCAATTCAGTAGTAAAGCCCTCACTCGAACTACTAAGGAGATCTTATATAAGACCCTGATCATCCCATTCCTGCTCTACGGCGCTGAAGCACGGACCGTCTCAAAAGCGGATGAAGAAATCCTTGGTCGATTTGAGAGGAAAATTCTTCGAAAAATCTTCGGTCCCGTTTGCTTTGACGGGCTATGGAGACGAAGATTCAACCAAGAACTATACAAGCTGTACAGCGACATGCCCCTGGTCAAAAAACTCCGCATTCGACGTTTAAGATGTCTAGGACATGTAGAACGAATGGACACCAATACTCCGGCTCTCAGAGTCTTCGATTCCCAGCCAGACGTCGGACGCAGTAGAGGAAAACGTCGCCTTAAGTGGCGCGCACAAGTAGGAACCGACCTCAACCAACTTGGAGTGTGCAACTGGAGGCAGTTAGCTAAGGGCCGGGCTAATTGGAGAGGCATGTTGGTTGAGGCCCAGGTTCATTCCGGTTTGCCCTAAATTATTAAAATTTTCTTAGCTTCCCTTGTTAAGTTCCGATGCTAAAACTGGAGTAAACCGATCTTGAACCCTTTTACCGAATGTGTCTTAAAATCGATATAAGATACCCCAAAACTGATTTGACATCAGAGGGCCCAAATTACCTTGCAACTAATTATATTTGGATGTCATGAAGTAAGTAAGTCTCTGCCGCATTTGTTCAGGAGTGGAACCGCTGTGCTACGGATGGGATTCCAAAAAATACATTTTTGGGTTCCGCTATCATCGTAATATTAGTGCGACCGATGGAATTCCAAAAAATACCGCTATCATCGTAATATTAGTGACAATCAAAATCTCGAGGTCGAAAACTTTCACGAAAACAATTTCTTTCGCTTTGTATGAGAAAGTTAAAAACTCCATGAGACAAAGAGTAGAGTGACACAAACGGTCTTCGCTCGAAATGTCTTAAAATTTATTCGCCAGTATGCATCTGATAAAAACAAACAAAAGGTCCTTTAAAAATTCCGATGATAACAATCCAACATAAACTTTGATATAGATATCAGAAATTCAAATGAAGTCGATCCTGTCAAATGTCCCGCTTTTAGAGTCTTAGTTCCACTCCATTCATCCTTTCCCATGAAACGTATTTCAATTTTAATCAGCACCTGTCGCAATTAGCCAGCATGTGGTCCAAACATTTATCACCGCCACTGTTGGGCCCAATCATCATTAAGTTGGGTTCGGTTCTTGTTGTTGTTGTACGATCATCTCCGATCGTGCAATGATATGTCCTCCCTGGAAAGGAATGTGCAATTGATACTTCATATCAATGCGCCAAAGCAGGAAGTCTTCACTGCGGCTGTCAATTGCCATTAAATATAAAACCTCGCGCAGGTAATTAAGCTTAACTCGGGAATATTCCTAAGAAATTTGTCCATTCGCTCGCTGAGTGGTGGACGTCGCGGGTAATTGGCCGGCCTCATTAGCTGCAAATGCGAATGTTTATTTATTTTTTTTTTTTTATTTTTTTTAATTAAATTGGCAATTTCAGGGTAGTTAAGGAATTCTTTAGATGGCTATTTGTGTTCATTACTAAGGCGATATGCTAGATTCTCTAAAAAGGTTTGCATCACATGATGACATAAGGTAATCAAAGATTCGAGGAAATTCCTAATTAAGTTGTTTGGGTTGTATCGTCAAATTCGGTTGAGGAGTGGCGATCTTTTAGTGAAGATATGTGGAGAGACACTTGAATACAGAGGGCGCTTGTTAGAGTTTCTGTAAATGTTAATTCTAAATGTTTGTATGAGGAATGCAGGTTTTAGTCTGCAGTGTCTTAATTAGGGTTGATCGTCCCATGTTCTCTGGTTGTTATCTGTTGTTATCTGGTTTCAAAGGGGCAGTCCTACGTCTTTGCTTTTATGTTTTGCAAAGGAATATCTATATGAAAAGTTATCCAAAAAAATGGAACATTCACCATTTACATTCAAATCCTATAAGGAGTCTCGAAACTGTAAATATACAGGGTGGCCCATCCAGTGATTTCTTTTGAAATCATTTTGACAGGTGTTTCCGCTCGAAATCTTGACAGAAAGGCAGCATAATACCTCCGCGGAACGGATTGAGTTGTTTTACGCTTGAATAATAAATAAAAATTTTTAGCAACAGCTAACGAGCCTGTGGCTTAGCTTTCTCACAACCATTCATGTGTGCGTGTGTACTTCTTGCACGATGGCGGGACCTCCTGTTCTATGTCGACTCCAAACGGCGAAGTTGAGCTATTCTTGACAATTGATGCTAATCGGGTGATTTGTCGGATCACCACGAGGGGAGGGCCCGTGTAAATCATTTTAGGTGTTGTTGATGCTAATCGGGTGATTTGTCGGATCACCACGAGGGGAGGGCCCGTGTAAATCATTTTAGGTGTTGTTACGGCTGGGTATCGAACCCAGACCTTCAGCGCGGCAGTTCATTGCACAAACCATAGCGCCACAGAGCCCGTCTTGAACGCTTGAAAAACGTTGGAAAATATTGAAAACATTTTTCCAAAGTGAGTGCTGCGTTTGTGTGGTCCAAACAGTACGTTGTTTGAAAAGAAGTTTTGGCCTAAATGAAGCACCCGCAGCGCCTGCAGTGCGGAAGTATGTGCAAAAAGTTGGTGTGACTGGTATGCTAGTGGATAATACTCATGGTCCCCGTTGTAGTACGGTGCGAACAGACGAGATTTTGGCTGAGTGAAACTCAATTCACGAACATCAACTGGCCATCGTTCTTAACAGCTCAACAATTCATACACTAGCCTGAGGAGATCTCTGAACATTGATCTCGAATTAGTCGCTTACAAAATCCAATTGAATAAGCAATTGAGGGCGCAAGACTATCCGCTTCGTTATCGCTTCGTCGTTTGATCCTTAGATCAGTATGAATGTAACAACGGTTTTGGCCGAAAAAGCATTTGTTGCGGATTGTGTAATGGTGGCAGCATTGGACCATTTTTCTTCGAAAATGAGGCTGTGAACAACGTTTCAGTCAACGCGACGGTGGGCTTTACATGTTTACCGACTTTTTTTGTCTCAAATTGAAGACATGAACTTGGACGACCTCTGGCCTTTGCAGGACGGCGCCTTATGACACCCCGCCCATGGCACAATCGACATTTCGGTGCGGATTGTGTAATGGTGGCAGCATTGGACGATTTTTCTTCGGGAATGTGGCTGTGAACAACGTTTTGGTCAACGGTGTGTGTTACAGAGCCATGTAACGGTGTGCGTTGCAGAGCCATGTTTACTAGCCACACAGCTAATGCCACAATCGATGAGAATGACAATTTGGTGCGGATTGTAGAATGGAAGCAGCATTGGACCTTTTTTCTTCGAAAATTAGGCTGTGAAACAACGTTTCGGTCAACGGTGGGCGTTACAGAGCCATGTTTACCGACTTATTTTCTGAAATTGGAGACATGAATTTGGACGACCTCTGGTTCATGCAGGATGGCGAGTAATACCACACAACCCATGTCACATGGTGGCAGCATTGGACTTTTTTCTTCGAAAATTAGGCTGTGAACAACGTTTCGGTCAACGGTGGGCGTTACAGAGCCATGCTTACCGACTTTTTTTTCTGAAATTGAAGACATGAATTTGGACGACCTCTGGTTCATGCAGGATGGTGCCTTATACCACACAACCCATGTCACATGTTGGCAGCATTGGACTTTTTTCTTCGAAAATTAGGCTGTGAACAACGTTTCGGTCAACGGTGGGCGTTACAGAGCCATGCTTACCGACGTTTTTTTTTTCTGAATTTGAAGACATGAATTTGGACGACCTCTGGTTCATGCAGGATGGTGCCTTATACCACACAACCCATGTCACATGTTGGCAGCATTGGACTTTTTTCTTCGAAAATTAGGCTGTGAACAACGTTTCGGTCAACGGTGGGCGTTACAGAGCCATGCTTACCGACGTTTTTTTTTTCTGAATTTGAAGACATGATTTTGGACGACCTCTGGTTCATGCAGGATGGCGAGTAATACCACACAACCCATGTCACATGGTGGCAGCATTGGACTTTTTTCTTCGAAAATTAGGCTGTGAACAACGTTTCGGTCAACAGTGTGCGTTACAGAGCCATGTTTACCGACTTTTTTTCTGAAATTGAAGACATGAATTTGGACGACCTCTGGTTCATGCAGGATGGCGAGTAATGCCACACAACCCATGCCACATGGTGGCAGCATTGGACTTTTTTCTTCGAAAATTAGGCTGTGAACAACGTTTCGGTCAACGGTGGGCGTTACAGAGCCATGTTTACCGACTTATTTTCTGAAATTGATGACATGAATTTGGACGACGTCTTGTTCATGTAGGATGGCGCGTAATGCCATACAACCCATGCCACATGGTGGCAGCATTGGACTTTTTTCTTCGAAAATTAGGCTGTGAACAACGTTTCGGTCAACGGTGGGCGTTACAGAGCCATGTTTACCGACTTTTTTTCTGAAATTGAAGACATGAATTTGGACGACGTCTTGTTCATGTAGGATGGCGCGTAATGCCATACAACCCATGCCACATGGTGGCAGCATTGGACCTTTTTTCTTTGAAAATTAGTATGTGAACAACGTTTCGGTCAACGGTGGGCGTTACAGAGCCATGCTTACTAACTTTTTTTTCTGAAATTGAAGACATAAATTTGGACGACCTCTTATTCATGTAGGATTACACGTTTTACCACACAGCTCATACCACAATCGATCATTTGCAGCACTTAATCCCCCAAATCGTGTTGGCAGCCATCTTGGTGATGCCAATTACTCGCCTAGGAGCTGCGATTTGATCCCTTTGAACTTTTCTTTTGTTAGGATCGGTATGCCAATAATCCACAAGTGATTCAAGTACTTAAGGCTAATATCATCCAGCCAATCCTTGAGCTACAGCCCGAAACCATCAACAAGGTCTTGGAAGATCGGAGTGACAGAATGCAATACTGCGAAGGCAGCCACTGGAACGACTTTGCATTCTGTATTGAATGGGAATATTTCATCTTACTAATAAAGGCATCATATATGGACAAAAAAAAGTTGTTCCCATTACACGCCCCTAAATACATCTAGCCACACAAAGCTGTATAATTGAATATATTAGGCTCTTAACATTCCACTAGCTTTAAACACTTCTGCATATCAGATTCCCACAAATAATAAATCCTTAAGCCACTGTACTCCTTCCACCAGTGATATCCTTAAAAAATCCCTACTGCGCACCATCCTACAAATCGGGATCTAATTTTTTTTTATTTTTTCCCATTTTTACTTGAATGTGATGTTAGGCGGAAAGCTCATTTATTTTAGTTTCAAAACTAAAAAAAAAAAAAAAAACTGTTCCTTGAACATAGAGCGAGGGCGAATAACAAAAAAAAAAGCAAAAACACACACAAACATCCACAAACATCCACCTCAACCACATTTCTGGTCGGGCAATAATGAAAGGAACCTCTCAGCGTAGAAAAATTGCACAAAAGTTTGGCATTCGTCGGCTTTTCTGCTATTTCACCATTTTTTGTTGTTGTTGTAGGTTTGATTCTCCCTTTTTCCATCTCTTTTTTGTGTTTTTTAGCCTTTTTTCACTCGCTTTCATTGTAATGAGGTATAAAAGGATTTTCCACGCCACGCGAGTGTGGTACGGCAAGGTTGCTATTGCTACGGCTTAGTGCTGAAATAAAACTTTGATTCAACAGCAATACCCCGCCTACCTTCACGCCCACTGGCTATGAGGTAATTATTTCTTCATCTCTGCGCTAAAATATGTATTTTTTCGGGATATAAAAAAAAACTCACTCACACACACACATACCGAGGAACGACAAACGAAAAAAGGCCGCTGCAACTCCGAAAATTTCCGCTCGAATCCATCATGAAATGGCTTTTTGCCCGCTCCATAAGCACACACACACACACACACACACATACAGCCATAGGATTTATATTTATTTTTAATTAAAGGAAAAACTAAAATGTGCACACAGACCACACTCACAGCAAATACACTTGGGGGAGTGGGTAGCACCCACCGCCACCGAAACCTCCATTTAGCAGCTGCTGATCCTGATTTGCAAAGGGATACACACACCACCCAAAATACCGAGGCCCAGGCAGACTGGAGAGCCGCAGGAATGGGAGTCCACTAAATTATAATTGCAAGACTGAAAATGAATTATAAATTTCATGCCCATTTACTTCTTCTTGGTCGCAGGAGCTGGGTTTGACGCTGGACGTCAACAGGAAATGAAAAATTTATGAATCTCTCCTTGGAATGGCATTTAATGTCGTCGTCCCTTTAGAGCTGGCTATGGGCCTGGTACAAGCGGTATGGTACGGTTTTTGGTAGGCCTTTGAATCATCATCATCATCGTAGTCGTCGTCATCCGAAGGATGTGATGTTTTTCTTCAGATACTCTCTAGGTGCGGGACCGGGAAGGCTGAAGCTTAAATGAGTATTTTCGACACAGTGCCAGTTTTATCGCTGTGTGCGGATCGTGTGCGGTACTTAAAAGGAGATGATAAGTGTTATTGCAGACATCCCCATTAGACTCAAGGAGGAGTGTGTCATTTTCTCGTAATGACTATTTGGAGTGTCGAGAATGGGACGTATAAATTGTCCCGTATTATGGGGAATTTTCCGCATTTTAAGCGCCCAACGAATTATGTCGGTGCGGTAGATATGGTGATTTTTGAAATTATTGCCAATGATTGGGCATAGGTTGAGGCTGGATGAAATGGCAGGACTACAAACTTGGAACTTCAATTGAACAAGGATAATGGATCATCAAGCAGAGGTTTGGAACACGATGGAGATAGTTGAGGGAGAAGGTTCTTGTTGAGTAAAATTTTTTCTAATGTGGTATCACAATGGACCAAAAACTGGTCAAATTGTGCCGGCAGCCACACTAGTCAACCGTAGGATCGCAGTCAGTCAACTGTTTCCGACATCTTAAGACGTACGAACACAAGTGTCTCCCAATTTGTTAACGTAAAAGGCGTCATTCACATCGATTCTACGCATATCGCGTCTTGTAATTCTATTCAGGAACTTTTACATTTTCCATCGCTTAATTGGGTGACGGTGATGGCTTGGGTGTTGTAGAACGAGGGTAGACTCTGATTGGCTTTAACTTGACAATAATCAGTGGTTGTAACTCTAACTACACATCAAGTGCTTAGTTTTAACCTCCAAGTGGAAACCATCGGGTACTGGTCTCATCCAACCGGATTTGACTTGCTAAACGATAAGCGCGAGTGTTGATAACACGACGAAAAACAGCAACACTATGAACAGCCAGGTCAGAATGGCGCGGAATGAATACCCGTCGCGGAATGTTCCTGGCGAACCTAGACAAGCTGCCTCGACATATTCGGACAACAGGTTGCCTAGGAATTTCAAGGGTAAGTCAGGTTCCTTGAGCAGCAATGGTGGCGGATGGACCGAATGACCATCGGCAGCGCTCTTTCCCGCAGTGGATACTGATGGCCCCATGTCATTGGGGTTTCTAATAAATTGGAACTGGTCCTCCAGATTGGGGGCTGTGCTCTGGGTTAACTACCCAACCATGGAAATATTAATTGTTACCAACCAATAGCCTCGGAAAGGACTGATTTTATTGTTGACGACCCTGCTAAACGAAAAGAAGTATAACGACGTTCGTATCTGCACCTGGAATGTGGGAACATTCAACAGTAGAGGTGCAAGCGAACAACTAGCGGAAGTCCTAAACTGCTACGAAGCAGAAATTACAGCCATCCAGGAAATACGTTGGAATGGGCCGGGCAAAAAGAGGATGAAAAACTGTGACATCTACTACGGACCGTGTTATAGTGAGCAGAAACAGCGACTATTCGGATGCGGATATGTTATAAGTGCAAGACTTAGGCAAGAAGTCTTATGGTTCCAAGCCATTGGCGAACGCATTGTAACGGTCCACATCAAGGCCGAATTCTCCAACATTAGCCTTATATGCGCTCACGCCCCAACGGGGGAAAAATATGATATAGCTAGGGACTGCTTCTATGAGCTCCTTGACAAAACCAATGAGCGACTACCGAAGTACGATGTTAAAATCGTGCTGCGAGATTTTAACGCAAAAGTAGGAACAGAAGACATCTTTAGCAGAATTGTCGGAAAACACGCCTACACGACAACACACCTGGTAACGGACTTCGCTACGGAATGAAATGCCACTATAGCCCGAATACGGTTTCCTCACCTCGATATCGATAAGGGAACATGGCGGTATCCCTTTCAATGACCGGTCAACCAAATTGATCACCTTGCGATTGACAAGAGGCACGTATCCAGTATTTTGGATGTCCGAACATTCCGAGAAGCTAACATCGTCTCGGATCACTATACCTCGTGGCAGCCAATGTAAGAATGCGGATATCCACCACGCCACAACAATCCGGAAATACTGTGAAAAGATTTGATGTCGAAAGTCTTCAATCGCAAGAACCGCCAAGACCTTCGCGCAACGCGTATCCCTAAACCTCTTGATTGACACCATACCACTAGCATCAAATGTCGAAGAACAATGGCAACGATGCCAACAAGCCATTAGATCAGCCGCAACTGATGTGCTAGGTTTCTCGCGCCAATCAGCAAGAAACCTCTGGTTTGAGGAAGAATGCCGCCAAATGCTAGCAGCCAATAACGAGGCCTTCAATGCTAAGCTGCAGGTGAAGACTAGAGCTGCCATTGCGCTCTATAGGCTGAGAAGAAGGGAAGAACACCGGCTTTTCAGAAAGAAGAAAAAAAAGCAAGAAAAGCTCGCGATCGAGGATAAAGAGAGGTGCCACTCCAGGAACGATGTTCGCAAGTTTTACCAAGGAGTAAAACGTCAAAGCCAAGGGTACAAGGCTCGAACTGATTCCTGTCGAGATAAACAATGGAAATATCGTAGTTGAGACACAGTCGATGTTGAGGATATGGAGGAACGACTTCTGCAGACTTTTAAACGGCGCTGACGAACAACATTCCACTGTCTGGCAGAACGCACGACTTAATATTGGCAACAATAGCGAAAGCTGCCAACCACCCGACCTTAGTGAAGTAAGGATAGCAATATCTAAATTTAAGCTTAACACGGGTGCCGGAAATGACGGCCTTCCTGCCGAGCTTTATAAAGCTGTCGGAGATGACTTGGTAAGTAACATCCACCAACTCATAAGCCGAATCTGGTCGGAAGAAAGTATGCCTGAAGAATGGAACCTCAGCATCGTTTGCCCGATCCACAAAAAAGGAGACCCTCTGAACTGCGCCAACTAGTCTCCTCATAAGTCTCCTCAACATCGCCTACAAAATTCTTTCTGCCGTAATATGTGACCGCCTGAAAACGTTTACCAACAACCCGATCGGCCCTTATCAGTGTGGTTTTAGGCCAGGAAATGCCACAATCGATCAAATCTTCCCACTTCGGCAGATCCTGGAAAAACACCAAGAAGTCCAAATCGATACCCACCACCTATTCATCGATTTCAAGGCCGCATACGACAGCATTTATAGAGACGAACTATACAGAGCCATGTCTAGTTTTGGTATAACGCCCACTCTCACTCGTTTGTGTAGGATGACGACGTAGAGCTCTAGCTGCGCCATCAGGATCGGATATGAACTCACTCGCAATCAAAAAATCCAAGGCGATGCGCTGTCATGTGACTTCTTCAGTTAGATTCATGAGAGGATTGTGCAAAACTCCCGAGCCAACACAAGATGCACAATCTTCGGAAAATCGATGCAACTACTAGCAAATGCCGACGATATTTTGACATCATTGGCATGACTCAACGTGATGTCATAGCCACGTTTGGTGGTAGAGAGGAAGAAGCGGCAAAATGGGTTTAGCAGTAAATGATGGTAAGCCAAGTATATGCTGTCAAGACAAAGAACACACAACATCGACGAATCGGACTGAACGTCACCACTGCCAGGTATGACATTGAGGTAGTACGGGACTTTGTCTCCCTCGGCTCCGCTATTAACTTTGATAACAACATCTTGTCAGAACTTAAACAGAGAATTACTCTTGCCACCCGCTGTTTCTTCGGGCTAAGAAGGCAATTTAGAACTAAAGCCCTCACTCGAAGTACTAAGTAGATCCTATGGAAGACCCTGATCATCCCAGTCCTGCTCTACGGCGCTGAAGCATGGACCGTCTTACGAGCGGATGAAGAAATCCTTTGTCGATTTGAGAGAAAAATTCTTCGAATTATCTTCGGTTACGTTTGACCTGACGGGCTATGGAACCAAAAATCAATCAAGGACTTAACAAGCTGTGTAGACCGACGTTGATTCTTAGCCAGATGGTAGACGCGGCAAACAAGGCGACCTCGCCTTAAGAAGTGCAAAATACATATAAATGCCGCAATAGTCTCGTTATTAAACAGGGCCTCGCGTTATTTCTTGTAGAATGGCAGGACCTCCTGTTTTATGATGACTCCGAACGGCTAGCTATGGTTTATTGGCAATTGGTTTACTCAGACGAGAGAAGGGCCGGTGAAAAAAACATTTTAGGTGTCGCCACGGCTGGGAATCGAAACCTTCTGCGCGGCAGTTCATCGAACGCCACTGAACCCTCAATAATTGTTATCAGCGCAGCATATTTCCCTTATAAGACAGAATTACAAAAGTAAAACCTGGCGTTGAATAGTATTTTCTTGTTAACTCTATTCAAACCCCAGCGATCAGCCTTATGATGACATTAGACATCCAACCTTTACCTCCGCAATAACTGGTTTTATGTCTTTCTTCGTATGCATTACAAAGCCAATCGAGCCTTGCGAGGCTTAATCGACTCATAGAATTCGCAGTTGTCTTGGAAAGGCAGGAGTCGCCCTAATGTAAAGGCATAACTCTCCCAGCTGCTCTCATCCTTTAAAAAACTTCCACTGTTTGATATAAACTCGCTACAGAGGGATGATTTCGAGTTGATGATGTCCATGAAATTACACGTCAAAGTCTATGACACCTGAGGAACCGAACAATTGTGAATGGCTGGATATATTGTTGAATATTCCATATACAGGAAGAAAAATGGACTTGATTTGACAAGAATACTGCAAAGCCCCCCTTACCTCCAAGACACTCTACATCACGAATCATCTAACCTAACCTAACAAATCAAGCGTTCCATCCCAATTTTTTCACCTGATGTATGGCTTAGATTTTATCATCAAACCCACTGCTCGCCGGTAATGGGCAAATACTACTTAAAACCCATGGCACATGAACTGCAATACTTCCTCTAAATATTTGTAAGTAGGTTCCCAGCATTTAGACCCTCTCCACGGCAGCCATAAGTCCGTTTTGCAAATCATGCTCCACATGAACGCTTTTAATGCCAACAGCAACCACTCACATTCAGTCTTGGTGGACTGTCCATCAAATGGTTACCCCTACTGTTTGGCAGGCCGTTCAGTTCAGTATAGAACTGTCAATCTGCGAAAACTCGAAATCAAATCCGCTAAAGCAAATAGAACACAAAAAAAAATTTTTTTTTATCGCACATAATCAATCATTCTGCGCGTTCATTCTCCATGTACTGTATGTCTGTCAGCCATCAGGCCAACACAAAAGCCTACGTTGATTGACTGTCAACGCACATGTTGGAGTACGTGCAACCAGTTCTTAAGGTGTAGCCATGCGCACGTCAGCCCACGTTCACAGTCTTCCGAGTAAATCAATGCCAATACCTGTAATTACGCATGCAAGCTGGACCCAAGACAGTCATTAGGAATTAATCAACATCCACTGAGACCAAGACTCGCCGAAGAATATTTAAAAGCAAACAGACCTAAAAAAAACACACACACACACACACACACACACACACTCACTTCCTTTAACTTCAGCGATAGGTCCAGTCCAGCTGGACTGGTGTTCAATTGAAAAGATTTTCCATATCGCGATTTAAAATGCCGATAAGGTTTGTGGACTTGTGCAAGCACTGCCAACAGCGGGGCTTTTAGTGGCCGCGAATGACTTTGATTGGCATCCTTCCACCGGGGCTGTTGATTGCAGGCCATAACTTGGCATTTAATTAGAGGTTCTAGTGCCCATCTAAATATCTTGGTGCAGAGCATAAAAACGACCAAGGAAGTCGCTTGCCAGTGGTTGTCTGCGAGGTTTTTTTTTTTTTTTTTAATTTTCCCCCTGCTCGTGCGTTGATTGTTCAGCTTTTCATGGTGCGAGTGGTGCACTTAGTGGTTAGCACATAGGAGCTACATAATTATTGTGAATATTAAATATACGTACGGTTATATATTTATTTTTCTATTTTATTGACGGTGCGTGAAGTAAATTGAAATTTGAAGTTGCTAAGCTTATATGGGAGGTGGATACTCTCTACGCCTCGATTGCTGGAGGATAAAAAATTGAATGCAATAAAATGCGCGCAATTTATTTCGTAATTTGCATTTTTGTGCAATAAATTGTCAGATTTCTGACATAGATGTGAGAGTATGGTAATTTGTGGGTAATTTACCGTAATAAGTCTGAGAAAATTATCATCACAAAATTGTCAAATCTGTCAAATCGATGAAACCTGAAGCAAAAGTGCATTTAGGAGCTTCAATCCGGAATTAACATGGACCTCATCAAGATACTGATCCAAATACTTACTTTCTTAAGTGACGCTACTGTCCATAATGAACCTTGGCCTCAACCAACAGCACGGTATTTAGTTAAGCACCTTCAGTTGAGCATTTTATGCTGGTTTTCCCAAGGTTTCTAGTTGTGACAACCCCTTACTTTACTTTCTTAAGTGGCGCTACAGTCCGGAATGAGCCTGGGCCTCAACCAACATGCCTCTACAATTAGCTCGGTCGTTAGCTAACTGCTTCCAGTTGCACACTCCAAGTGGGTGAAGGTAGGTTTCTACTTGTGCGCGCCACTTAAGGCGAGGTCTTCCTCTACTGCGTCCGATCTGGCTGGGAATCGAAGACTCTGCCAGCCGGAGTACTGGTGTCCATTCGTTCTACATGTCCTAGCCATCTTAAACGTCCAATGCGGAGTTTATTTGACCAGGGACATGTCGCTGCACAGCTCTTATAGTTCTTGGTTGAATTTTCATCTCCATAGCCCGCAACGCAAACGGGACCGAAGATTTTTCGAAGAATTTTCATCTCGAATCGACCAAGGATTTCTTCATCCGCTTCTGAGACGGTCCATGCTTCAGCGCCGTAGAGCAGGACTGGGATGATTAGGGTCTTGTTAGTAGTTCGAGTGAGGGCTTTACTACTGACTTGCCTTCTAAGCTCAAAGAAAAAGCGGTTGGCAAGAGTAATTCTTCGTCTTAAATTTCTGATAAGCTGTTGTTTTGCCGCTTCCGGAGCCGAGGTAGACAAAGTCCCGTACTACCTCAAAGTTGTATCTGTCAATGGTGACGTTCTGTCCAATTCGTCGATGTTATGTGTTCTTTCGTGTTGACAGCATATACTTCGCTTTGCTCTCATTAACTGCTGAACCCATTTTTACCGCTTCCTTCTCTATAGTCGCAAACGTGGCTATAACATCACGTTGGGTCCTACCAATGATTTCAATATCATCGGCATATGCTAGTAGTTGTACCGATTTTTGGAATTTTTGCCTCTGGTGTTGGCTCGGGAGTTTCGCACAATCCTCTCAAGAATCAAGTTGAACAAGTCACATGACAGCGCATCGCCTTGCCTCAATCCTTTTTTGTTATCGAATGTATCGTTGAGGTCGTTTCAAACCCTGATGGAGTAGTAAGAATTCTCCATTTTCATACAAACGGACGAGTTTGGGCGGTATAACAAAACTAGACATGGCTCTGTATAGTTCGTCTCTATAAATGCTGTCCTATGTGGCTTTGAATTCGATAAATAGGTGGTGGGTATCGATTTGAACATCTAAGGTTTGTGCCAGGATCTTTCGAAGTGTGAAGATATGATCGGTTGCGGACCTTCCTGGCTTAAAACCACACTGGTTAGAGCCGATCAGGTTGTTGGTAAACGGTTTTGGGAGTTCAAACATTACGGTAGATAAGATCTTGTAGGATATTTTGAGGAGACTTAGGCCTCTGTAGTTAAAGCAGGTCAGAGGGTGCCTTTTTGGGGATCGGGCAAACGATGCTGATATTAAATTCTTCAGTCATACTCCCATCAGACCAGATTTGGCTTATAAGTTGGTGGATGTTACGTGCCGAGTCATCTCCGCCGCGCCGGATTTAAACAGCTTTGCGGGAAGGCCATTATTTTCGGCAGCCTTGTTATGCTTGAGTTCAGATATTGTAATCCTCACGTCACTAAGGTCGGACTGCAGAAGTTATTCATCCATATCCCAAGCGTCGACTGTGTTCCAACAACGATATTTAATTATTCACCTCGACAAGATTTTACTCGAACCATGTATCCTTGGCTTTGACGTTTTACATATCGTTCCTGGAGTGGCACCTCTCTATATTTTCGACTTCTTGCTCCTTGTCCTTCTTTCTGAAATGCCGATGTTCTTTCCTTCTTCTTTGTCTATTGAGCTCAATGTCAGCTCTCATATTCTCCTAGCCCTGATGGCCTTGTATTTGGCGAGCATCTGTCATCATTCGTTATAAAAACCAGGGGTTTCTTGCTAGTATGCGTGAGAAACCTAGCATATCAGTTGCGGCTGATCTAATGGCTTGCTGGCATCGTTGCCATTGTTCTTCGACATTCGATGCTGGTGGTATGGTGTTAATCGAGAGGTTATGGGATAAGCGTTGCTGGAAGGTCTTGGCGGTCTCTTGCGATCGCAGTCTTTCGACATCAAATTAGTTCACAATATTTCTGCATTTTTGTGGCGTAGTTGTATCTAAAGGGTTTTTCAATAAGAGCGCTACAAAAGTTTTTTTTTAAATAAAACAAAAACGGTTTTGGATTTCAATGAAATTCTTTATTCCTGTGAAAGTTCGTTCGATGCCATTATATATGGAACTCGATTTCTTTTGCATGGCCACCACGGGCACGCTTGCAGAAGTCCAGACGCTGAACCCAATTTTCGATGGTTTTCAAGCATAAATCGCCAGATACTGCTGCAATTTCACTTTCGATATTCGTACGAAGTTCATCAATCGTCGCTGGATTGCTGGCATAGACCATAGACTTAACGTAGCCCCACAGGAAATAGTCTAACGGCGTCAAATCGCACGACCGAGGCGGCCAAGCGACTGGACCATTTCGTGAGATAACACGTCTTCCAAACTTATATTCCAATAAATTGATTGTGGCATTCGCTGTGTGGGTTGTGGCGCCGTCCTGTTGGAACCACATGTCCTCCAAGTCTATATCATCTAATTGGGGCCAAAAATATTCGGTTATCATTGAACGGTAGCGATTCCCATTCACAGTAACGTGCCGGTCTTGATCATCACGGAAGAAGTACAGCCCAATGACGCCGCCGGCCCATAAACCACACCAAACCGTAATTTTTCTTGGGATGCAATGATGACTCATGGAGTACGTGTGGATTGCTGCCTGACCAATATCGCATAATTTGTTTATTGACGAACCCATTCAGCCGGAAATGAGCCGCATGGCTGAAGATTTTTCGATGAAAATTCGAATCATTTTCAAGTTGTTGCTCAGCCCAATTCGCGAACATACGACGCTTCTGGTGGTCAAGCGGCTTCAGAGGTAGGCCAAGATCTTTTCTCGAAATTCGCCACAACGACGTCAGAGAGATGCCCAACGCTTGAGAACGACGTGTGAGAGACACATTTGGGCTTTCTTCAACTGAAACCTCAGCGGCAGCAATATTCTCGACACTACGGGCACTTCTTTGTCTCACTGGCACGGGAACATTTATTGTACTGTGCCTGTGGATTCGAATTTTTCCACTAGACGCTCAATTTTTGATCTGCTAGGACGATTATGACGACCATAAATTGGACGTAGCGCTCTTAACGTTGAGGCCACAGACTCCGAATTTCGGTTGTAAATTTTAAAAATTTCGACTCTTTGTTGGATCCTATATCCTTCCATCATGAAATGGAAAACCTTACTGAACAGAAATGTCAGAAGAGCGGCAAGAAATATGGCGTCGTCTGCTGTCCCTGTCGCTCAACTTTTGTAGCGTCCGCGTTCAAAAACCCGATACAACAAGGTAGTGGTCCGAGTCGATTTTAGCTCCTCGAAATGTTCGGACATCCAAAATACTGGATGCGCGCCTCCTGTCTATCGCAATGTGATTAATTTGGTTGACTGTTCGTTGACCGGTAGACCACCACGTCCCCTTATGGATGTCTGGGTGAGAAAACCCGGTGCTGGCTATAGTGGCATTTCCGCAGTGGAGTCAATTAATCTTAACAGACGTTGCTAGCTGCTTTTTCCAACACGACTTAGGCTGTCTTCTCCGCCTACATTTGCGTAAAAATTTCTTACCACAATTGTAACATCGTACTTCGGTTTTGTTGCTTATAGAGACAGTCTTTCACCTTTTTCTTCCGTGGAGCGTGTGCGCATGTAAGGCTGATTCGGCCTTCATGCGGATTATCAAACTGCGGTTGCACATGTCTTGAAAGCACAAAACTTCTTGCTTAAGTCTATCACTTATTACAAATCCACTACCGCTGTGTTTGGTAGTATTTCCTGGATGGCAAGAATGTCCGCTTTTAAGCAGCTTAGGGCTTTCGTTAGTTGCTTGGCTACACCTCGCCTGTTTAATGGTCTCACATTCCATTTAGCACGTCCGTTTATAATGGCAGGTAGGTAGAAATGGCGGTTCGGAATGAACCCAAGTTGCACTTATGTGCCTCTTTGTTACCACGACTCGTGTCACCTATATTATGATTGTTATTGTAGATGTGATGCAGGCAGTCTCTAGATCCTTCCTGTGAGGTTTAAAAAGCGGATAGGATCTTGTGTCCTTTTACCCAATATGTCCCTAAGTCTGTCGAAAAATGGGTGGTTTAACGCATGCAGTCTGGCTCTTGCTAGTGCCGGATTTTTTTTTTTGCAGATGAAATGGGAGAGGGTTTCTCTATCATTTGTGTTGTATGGGATCCCTAGTTTAGCCGCTATAGCGGCCCTAATTCTTGCGATATCTGGGCGGGTTCTATTTAGTAGATCGTTTGTTCTGATTTTGTTTTCAATAATATCGGTCCGTCCCTATGCTCTTGGCTGCTTCGTAACAACAATTTTGTCCTTGAGTTGGTAGTTAAACAAAAGCACAAACCACAAACCTGGAGGGTCAGTTCCTGTTATGTGAATATGCGTAGAAAACGATGCAGCGCTCTATCCACCACGGGATTGAGTGCTGCCGTTGGCCTTTTTACTAATTCACCACCATTTCTGTTCAAGGGGCCCGCCTTGCCCGTGAGATTCCTCTAGACGACCTGTTTCTCGAAAATGTCGAAGCAGCTTATATAAACCAAATGGAATCAAATACTCCGGGCCGCAGAATCTTCGGTTCCAACCTAGGCGCTTCCTGCGCCCTGCGCAGCAATGAAATATCTCGCCTTAGTGGAGCACACGAGTTAAACCCGCCCCCAACTAAATTGAAGCGGGCGATGAGAGGCAGTTAACTTAACACTAAGCTAATAGGAAAGGCATTTTGGTTGAAGACCACCTTCATTCCGAACTGTGGCGCCAATTAAGTAGGAATGTACGATCTGGTTCTTCACCATACACTTTGACTCCAATAAGATTTTTTATGTTAATCCCGACAGAATTTAATTTAAACCTCGTATTCCTGGCTTTGCCAATTTACACTGTGGACAAACCTATGAACATCATTCCTGAAGTGGCAGCGTTTGTACTTAAGCGCATTCCGTTCCTCGAAAAATGTTCGCATTTTCGTCAGTTTTGAGGTGAACTCTTTTGTCTAGAGATAAATTTTTTTTTAAACCATCTCCACCATGACTTTTGATACGATGAACAATGACATCCCCACTGTCTTGAAACCTTATTAAGAGAGACATCGTCTCCTTACTCTATTGAACACATTACTACATCCACACTCGTGCCATACTCGCCTTCCGCAAAATGGCTTCTCCCATCCAAACATACTTAACCATGTTCGGTGAATGCATACATTTTTCACCCAACTGACAACAGTCAATAAAGCACCTTTCCCTACAATACGTCTAGCAAGTCCACAGCACAAAAAAAAAAAGAGAAACAGAATCCAAAAGTTACCTCAGTTGCTCCCAACCACGGCCATTCATTGTACCCAGCTCGAAGCATCCATCCAGCACCAAAAGGACACGTAATTGAAAAGAAATTTTCAAAGAAAATGCTGGCAACAAAACGCTGAATCATGGTGGAACGAAATTATTCACAACCTCTCCTCCACCACCACTATAGTTGGCCATCCATCTCCGCATTCATTCGTGTTATGGTTTCATTTCTTTTGCTTCGTAGCTGACGATCTCCAGCTCAGTCTCTCAGTTTAACTATCTCGGTGGTTCAGCTCGGTTATTGAGGATGGATTCTACAACTCAAAGGACCTGCGGTTACATCCTGTCTATTTCTATTTTTTTTTTCTTTCTCTTCTTTTTATTCTCTTTTGTTCGCTTTTCTAAAATACGAAAAAGAAGAAGAAAATAATTTCCCTGACTTTCGAAATGAGGACCAGGAAAATAAATCTCATTTTTTCGTATGCAATTTCACTTTTTAAAAGCTTCCTGCAGGTAGAGTGGAGCGCGGTACCGATACTCCTTTCAGATGTTCCGTCTTCCTTAGTTCTCGGTCTCGTTGCTGGATTCGTGTTTTTTTTTTTTTTGGTTCGCTTTTTGTCTTTGAGCTACAAAAGCTTGGCATGTAATTATGTCCCGTAACGATAGCTCGTTAGTGACTGATGCAAAATGGAGGAAAAAGAAAACACAGAAAACAAAAAGGACTAAAGGATATCTCTACCTCTGTTCCATTTCTCCATTTGCAAAAGACACTGAATGGCGCAACGTCCAGACACACTGGTTGTGGTAGCCGCTTTGTCCTGGTGTAATATGGGGGAAACGTAAAAAAAAAAACGAAAGGAATAACCCACGACCAATGCCGACGAAGTGAAACGAAAGAATCCTGTCAATTTCTTCTTCGGGACGACGACGATGGCGGTTTTCTTTTTCTCTATTTCTTCTGGATCCGGGTCCATTGTATTTGATTACTACATATGCCCAGTTTGGCTTTTGGTCGACCGGAATGCTGCACTCTATTTGCGTTGAACCGCTCAGGATGATGATGATGATGTTGATGATGTTGGTAGTGATGGTTGGGGAGCTGATGTTGACGGTACAATGGGTTTTCTGCAGTTAGCCGCATTGAAGAGGTCCCATAATGAGGGCCGAGTCCACTTAGGCTCAGACTTTGTTTGCCAGACGGAAACTTGAGTGGGCCTATGGGGAGCACACAACCGGTACAGTGATGGGTTTCATTCAGCCGATGATTAGTCTTCTTGGGACCAAGGAGCACCACCACAGTGTGGAGGCTATGCTTGCCGGTTGGATTACTTCATTAATGAAAAATAAGCAATAACCTTCAACGAGGTGGGTTGCTGCATCATTGGATTCTTTTATTTTATTGTAGGCGGGCTTAATAATTGCTAATGAGAGTGAAACTTTTCAAGGATGAGGGAAGGGGTGAGCAGCGTAGTTGGATTGTAGAAGGGTAAGTTTGTTTGAAAACGGAACGTCTGATAGGGATGATTGATGGAGAAATGTTAGAATGACAATAAATATGGGAGTAGAACACTTGTGCTCCCATAACCATTGTTCTGAGGTATACCAGGATGCAAATATTTTGTATCCGGATGTTGAATGGTCAAATGGTAGGCAATGCGATTATATGAAAGCTTGAGGTTTTGGCATATTCGGACAACAGGCTATTCAGGAATCCCAAAGGTAAGTCAAAGTCAGGTGCGCTGAACACATGGTGGCGGATAGCCGAAGCGGGAAAATTAGGAGTAGCAAGGATTCTTACTCTAAGGGAACAGCTGCTGGCTATTTCTGTTGGGAAAATGTTGCCAAATATCAATTGAATGATCGAAATTACAACAACAACATGTGTACAATTTTTATTGTCAACGACCCTGCAAGACGATGGTTGGGTGTTGTAGAACGAGGTTAGACACTGATTAGCTTTAACTTGGCAATGTCCAGTGGTTGAAACTCTGACTTAACCTAGAAGTGGTTACCATCGTGTACTGGTCTGATCCAACCAGATTTGACTTGCTAAACTTATAAGTTCCAGTGTCGATAACACGACGAAAAATAGCAACACTATGAACAGCCAGGTCAGAATGGCACGGAATGAATACCCGGCCTGCTGTTTCAGGCTGCTATCCCAGCTGCTTCGACATATTCGGACAACAGGTTGTCTATCAATTTCAAGGGTTAGTCAGGCCCCTTGAATAGAGATGGTGGCGGATGAACCGAAAGGCCAACGGCAGCGATCAATCAAGTAGTGGAAACAGATTACTGATGGCCCCGTGTCCTAGGGGTATTCAAAAAATTGGAACTGGCCCTCCAGGTGGGGGGCTGTGCTTTGGGTTAACTACCCAACCATGGAAAAACATAAAGTTGGGAAGCAACCAATAGCCTCGGAAAGGACTAATTTTATTGTTGATGACCATGCTAAACCATAAATGACAACGACGTTCGTATCTGACTCTAGAATGTGAAAATATTAAATCCGGAGAGGTGCAAGCAAACAACTAGCGGAAGACATAAACTGCTTCTAAGCAGACATTACTGCCAACCAGGAAATACGGTGAGATGGGCCGGGCTAAAAAAGGATGAAAAACAGTGACATCTACTACAGACTGCGAATATTAGGATGCGGATTTGTTATAATTGCCAGACTTAGTCAAGAAGTTTTATGTTTCGAAGACATTAGCAAACGCATTGTAAAAATTGGCATCAAGGCCGAATTCGCCGACATAAGAATTATATACTGTCACGCCCTAACGGATGAAAAAGATCGTATAGCTAAGGATTGCTTCTACGATGTCCTTGACAAAACCTATGATTTACTTCCAAAGTACGATGCTAAAATCGCAGGGAGATTTTAAAGCAAAGGTGGGAAGAGAAGACATCTTTAGCAGTATTTTGGGAAAACATAGCCTACGCGACAACACATCTGGTAACGGACTAAGGCTAATTGACTTCGATACGGACAGGAATGCCACTAAAGCCAGCGCATGGTTTTTCTAAAGGGGCATGGTGATCTCAAGATCAATGAACGGTCACCCCATTTGATCAAATTGCGATAGACAAGAGGCTCGCATCCAGTATTTTGGATGTCCGAACATTCCGAGTTAACAGCGACTCGGACCACTACCTTGTCGCCGCCAAGGAAAGAGAGTACGGATATCCACCACGCCAAAATAATCCAGAAATACTGTTAAAAAAATTTAATATCGAAAGACTGCAATCGCAAGAGACTGCCAAGACCTTCGTGTAATGCGGATTCCTTAAACTCTCGATTGACACCATACCACCAGCACCGAATATCGAAGAACAGTTGGCAACGATGCCAACAAGCACAAGGTTTCTTGTGCCCATCAGCAAGAAACCCCTGGTTTGATGAGGTATTCCGATAAACGCTCGCAGCTAAGAATGAGGCCTACAAGGCTAAGCTGCAGGTGAAGACGAGAGCTGCCGTTGAGCTCTATAGGCAGACAAGAAGGGAAGCACATCGGCTTTTTAGAAAGAAGAAAAAAGAGCGAGAAAAGCGCGCGATCGAGGATACAGAGATGTTCCCCTCCAGGAACGGTCTTCGAAAGTTTTACCAAAGTGTGAAACGTCAAAGCCAACGATACAAGGCTCCAACAGAATCCTGTCGAGATGAAAATGGAAATATCGTAGTTGAGACACAGTCGATGCTGAGGATATGGAAGAACCACTTCTTCAGACTGTTAAACGGCGATGACGAACAACATTCCGCTGTCAGGCAGAACGAACGATTCAATATTGGCAACGACAGCGAAAACCACCAACCACACGACCTGAGTTAGGTGAGGATAGAAATATCTAAGCTCAAGCTTAATAAGGCTGCCGGAAATGACGGCCATCCCGCTGAGCTTTATAAAGCCGGCGGAGATGACTTGGTAAGTAAATTCCACCAACTCAGAAGCCAAATCTGGTCGAACAAAAGTATGCCTGAAGAATGGAACTTCAGCATCGTTTGCCCGATCCAGCAAAAAGTAGACCCTGTGAACTGCGCCAGCTATAGGGGCATAAGTCTACAAGATCCTATCTGCCGGAATATGTAAACGCCTGAAACCGTTTACCAACAACCTGAACGGCCCTTATCAGTGTGGTTTTAGGCCAGGGAAGTCCACAACCGATCAAATCTTCAAATCCTGGAAAAACCCAAGAAGTCTAAAACGATACCCACCACCTATTCATAGATTTCAAAACCGCATACGACAGCATTTATAGAGACGAACTATACAGAGCCATGTCTAGTTTTGGTATACCGCCCAAACTCGTCCGTTTATGTAGGATGACGATGGATAATTCTCGCAGCTCGATCAGGGTCGGAAACGACCTCACTGGCACATTCGATACCAAAAAAGGATTTAGGCAAGGCGATGCGCTGTCTGGTGACTTCTTCAATCTGATTCTTGTGAGGATTGTGTAAAACTCATGATCCAACACCAGAGGGACAATTTTCCAAAAATCTGTACAACTACTAGCATACGCCGACGATATTGACATCATTGGTAGGACCCAACGTGATGTCATAGCCACGTTTGCTAGTATAGAGAAGGAAGCGGCAAAAATGCGTTTAGCAGTAAATGAGGGCAAGACGAAGAAAATACCGCCTACACGAAAGGACGAATTTTATAGAACGTCACCATTGACAGATATAACTTTGAGGTAATACGGGTTTTTGACTATCTCGGTTCCGCTATTAACTCTGACAACAAACATCTCGTCAGAAATTAAACGAAAAATTACTCTTGCCAACCGCTGTGTCTTCGGGCTAAGAAGGCAAATTAGTAGTAAAGCCCTCACTCAAACTACTAAGAAGACCCTAATCATCCCAGTCCTGCTCTACGACGCTGAAGCACGGACCGTCTCAAAAGCGGAGGAAGAAATCCTTGGTCGATTCGAGATGAAAATTCTTCGAAAAATCTTCGGCCCGTTTGCGTTGACGGGCTATGGAGATGAAAATTCAACCAAGAACTATAAGAGCTGTGCAGCGACGTGTCCTTGGTCAAATAAACTCCGCATTGGGCGTTTAAGACGGCTAGGACATGTAGAACGAATGGACAATAATTCTCCGGCTCGCAGAGTATTTGATTCCCAGCCAGACGTCGGACGCAGAAGAGGAAGACTTCGCCTTAAATGGCGCGCACAAGTAGAAACCGACCTCAACCCACTTGGGTGCGCAACTGGAAGCAGTTAGCTAAGGACCGCGCTAATTGGAGAGGCATGTTGGTTGACGCCCAGGTTCATGCCGGACCGTAGCGCAACTTATGTAAGTAAGTAATCCTTGAGATGTTCAATTCCATTTTATATAAAATTCCACTGGAACACCATCACGACCCGCAGCTTTGTTGTTCTTCATAGTGAGCAAAGATGATTCCAGCCCTTATGAGAATCATGAGAATCAAGTTCAGACACAATTACGTTTTGTAGTGCATAATTAAAAGTTATCGGTGTTTCTTTTTAGAGGTTGGTTTTTCTAAAAGAGATAAAACTGACAGTTTGTGTTCAAATCGGGCAACTCTAATATCATTTGTGTGCAGTTTGGTTTGCCATTTTATCGTGAACAGGTTGACAAATGCACAACGCTTGCAAATTTTGCGAATTTCTTTCGAAAATAATGATTCAGTTCGCAAAGTTTACCGCAGGCTCCGTAACTTTGCTTGCAAATTGTGCGAATTTCTTTCGAAAATAATGATTCAGTTCGCAAAGTTTACCGCAGGCTCCGTCCATTTTGTGGTCGACATAATCGTCCATCAGAGCAATTAATTCGGTTAACCGTGGATCGTTTTCGCACTACGTTAACTCTGTGTGATAATACGCACCCGCAGAGACATCGAACAGTGCGTACCGATGAAACAATTGACGCTGTAGAGCAAAGTATTGAAGAGGACCCGAATGAATCGATTCGCCACCGTGCACAGCAATTGGAATCAACTTGATGGCGGATTCTGCGCGCAAAACTTGGCTTACGACCTTACAAGATCCAGCTTGTGCAAGAATTAAAGCCATGAGACCATGCAACATGTCGTGATTTTGGTCTATTGACCGAAAATGAGATTTTAATCTCGATGCTGATTTTCATCGCAAAGTTTTGTTCAGTGCTGAGGCTGATTTTTGGTTGAATGGCTACGTTGACAACCAAAATTACCGCAATCGGAGTGAAGAGAATCCACATGAGAGCCTTGACACGCCATTACATCCATTAAAACTGACTTTTTGGTGTGCTCTATGTGCTGGTGGAGTCATTGGGGCATATTTCGTTCGAAATGATGCTGGAGAGTCATAGATCCGATATAGATCCATGATAACCGACTATTTTGTTCCCGAATTGGATGGCATCAATGTGGATGAAATGTGGTTCCAACAAGACGGCGCTACATGCCACACAGCGCACGTCACAATCAATTTATTGAAGGAAACATTCGGTGAGCGCATAATTTCGAGGAATGGACCTGTGAATCGGCCACCAAGACGTGTGATTTGATACGATTGGATTATTTTCTTTGGGTATATGTGAAGTCGCTCGTCTACTCCAACAAACCAGAAACGTTAGAGGACTTGGAAGCCAACATTCTTGCAGCTATTGCCGACATACGGCCCCAAATGCTCGAAAAAGTGGCTGAAAATTGAACTTCTAGACCTGGCTTTATTCGATCCAGCCGCGGCGGCCAAATGCCCGAAATCATATGAAAACATTAATGGCATTCAATTATCCTTCCAGTAAAACCAAACTGATGGACATTAAAACGATTTTATTGTGTTTTATTTCAATTCGAAGTTCTATACCACCCGGAAGCATTCAAATGCAAAAGGGAAATCATCTCCAAAGTGTACTAAGTGCAATATGGTGATGTCTTCGAGAAGGTCAATCGTCAATAATCCTCTTATCACGAGTGAGACTCTAGCTTAAAGAGTATACTCGGGGCTATATGTAAGGGCATGATGGTTGAGGCCAAGGTTCATACCTGATTGAAGCGCCAATTTAGATATTATGTTACCTGTAATTTAATATCACAAATGGTTATTTGCAATATTCGTTATTGCTGTGATGATCTACTCAAAATTAAATAAAAAACATCCATTACAACCCTTCCCTACACCATCACCAAATAACTCTCATCTCTCTCTCTCGAAAAAAAAAGTGTTTCCCTCTGTCCACCTCCTCTGACTCGCAATTAAATGGTTTCATTGAAAATTCTGCCGATATAGCTCCCAATACTTATTCACAGTCGCTTTTAACCATTAAACTAAAAGAAAATTAATTTTGAAATTTTTAAGGACCTCCTCCAGTGCTCTGCTCCTCTTATGTCCTCCTTCATAGTTGCATAGTGTTCAATTGAGCACAATAAAATCAATTGCCGTTCAATAAAAGTCGACAAATTAAGAAAAGAAATCCCATAATCAGCTTTCAGAGCGCTATTGAACCCTGTCTATGCAGAGCTCCGTCGCCCACATTCCAGGCTGAAACTCCACCGTTTCTTCCCATTATTCGTTCAAACACTCGAGGAGCATAGCAATTTTGTTTTCTTTATTTTTCAACCTTTTTACATTTTTTTCTTCTGAGAACTTCTTCTAATTTGCATATTTCCACCCTCCAAAATAATGAAAAAAAAATTTTTTTTTAACAAAACTCCTCATTTTCCCTTAAGGACGTTCACAGGGATTCTCATTTCCCCCCCACCTTCTAATTTTTTTCGATCAGCATTATGGCGCTCGGAATCTTTAGTGGAAAAGAAATTTCAAGGGAATTACAATACGAAAACGAAAAATAAATAGATACATGAAAAATCGGCCGCCATTATTCTGTACATACACACATCCAACCAAGGCGACGACAGAATCAAAGTCCCCCTTAAGGATACCAACACTGACGACAAAACCAATGACGGACACACGCCGTAAAAAAATAAAAAAATCTCACAACCTAGACTATAGTCAAAAACGAAACCAACATCTTGGTGCACCTCCTTTCCACGAATTGACGGCGAGTCCTGTTTGTTGAAAATTATGGGATTTCGGTTGGCAAGTTGGCAGGTTGTCAGCCACCGCGTACCACCCTCTCGCGTGGAGAATATTCCTTCGAATAAATTATCGATTCTCCACCGAGGGCAAAGGACGACGTCAACAACAACATGAGCACAACAAAAAAAAAAAAAGGAGGAAATCCTTCAAGAAAATTGAAACATCACGATATCCTTAAGAAACGAAAATATACATAAAAATTCGAGTGGACTTGGGACGGCGATGGTATCCGTCCTTTGAATTTGTATTCCATTCAAATTTGGAGCGCACCCTCTGTACCAAGGGAAGAAGACTTGAGTCTTCTCCATCTTGTTACCGAAGGACATTTTCCACCCTCGATTTGATTTTTAAGTAGGTACATGCAATTTGTATTTTAAGGATAAGTTGGGGTGACTACTGGGTTCTTTTTTTTGGAGAAAGTAAAGAAAAAAAATTAAATGAAATCAAATATGGCCGCTAAGTGAATGCGGGGGTGTATCTCAAAGAGGATATGTGGGGTTGGGGTTCTCATTTTTATAAGCAGCCAGGGAATCGCCTTTAATTACACCGTAAAGTAATTTAGATAAATATTTCGAGCATAAAGATAAAATACGTTTACATTTAGAACGAAAATAATTGTGCACTTGGGGGCGCTGTCAGGGCCTCAGGGGTCGTTTGGGATGCTATAGCATAATGGGCAGAGGATGATATTTATATTTTGTTGGTACAAAATTTTGTTGGAATTTTTTTTTTCTTCTAGCCTGGACCGTTTGGAATAATGAAAGTCTGGTACTTAAAGGAAGATACATGTATTTATATGGGTCGTATGAGGTTTTTGGACGTCTCTTATAAGTTATTCGATGCCACTTTCTGCTTTTTTTTAAATGTTGCTATGTTAGCGGGGAAGAATTTTGTATAAATAAGTAAAAAAGTCCGACTTAAGAAGCTAATTTGTCTCCAGTCTTCGGTAAGAAATCTCGAAAAAGTTTTACGTCATTATTACGGGATTCTTGGGCTTATTCGCAAGGCTGTCAATAACTCAAGAAAAGCTTGAGATATTATTTGCGATAAAGGTCGATGAGTACCAACTCCTTTTTGGCCTGAATTGGATGATATGGATACCAACGATATTTAGCTTCCATAGGACGGCGCTACGTGCCACTAACCTCACGCCACATTAAACATTTTTCACGAGCGATTCGAGAGCATGTTCATTCCACGTGGAGGTGATTTGAACTGACCACAGAGATCGTGCGATTTGACTCCGTTAAACTCCTTTTTTTTCTGGTTGGTGGTTGGGTATTGTAGAATGAGAATAGATTCTGATTGGCTTTAACTTGGCAATTCCCAGTGGTTGGAACTCTTACTACACATCAAGTGCTTGTTTTTAACCTCCAAGTCGTAACCTTCGGGAACTGGTCATATCCAACCGGATTTGACTTGCTAAACAATAAGCGCGAGTGTTGAAAACTTGAAAACAAGGCAAAAAACAGCAAACAACAGCCAGGTCAGAATGGCACGGAATGAATACCCAGCCTGCTGTCCCAGGCGAACCTAGACAAGAGACCGCCGAGACCTTCGCGCAACGCGTATCCCTTAACCTCTCGATTAACACCATACCACCAGCATCGAATGTCGAAGAACTATGGCAACGATGCCAACAAGCCATTATACCAGCCCCAACTGATGTGCTAGGGTTTTCGTTCCTACCAGCAAGAAACCTCTGGTTTGAGGAAGAATGCCGACATATGCTAGCAGCCAAGAACGAGGCCTACAAGGCTAAGCTGCAGGTAATGATGAGAGCTGCTGTTGAGCTCTATAGGCAGACAGGAAGGGAAGCACATCGGCTTTTTAGAAAGAAGAAAAAAGAGAAAGAAAAGCTTGCGATCGAGGATATAAAGAGGTGCCACTCCAGGCAAGATGTTCGCAAGTTTGTAACAAAGTGAGAAACTTCAAAGCCAAGGATACAAGGCTCGAACAGAATACTGTCGAGATGAACAAGGAAATATCGTAGTTGAGACACAGTCGATGCTGAGGATATGGAAGAATCACTTCTGCAGACTTTTAAACGGCGATGACGAACAACATTCCGCTGTCAGGCAGAACGAACGATTCAATATTGGCAACGACAGCGAAAGCTGTCAACCACCAGGCCTGAGTGAAGTGAGGATAGCAATATCTAAACTTAAGCTTAACAAGGCTGCCGGAAATGACGGCCTTCCTGACGGCCAGCTTTATAAAGCTGGCGGAGATGACTTGGTAAGTAACATTCACCAACTCATAAGCCGAATCTGGTCGGAAGAATGTATGCCTGAAGAATGGAACCTCAGCATCGTTTGCCCGTTCCACAAAAAAGGAGACTCTCTGAACTTCGCCAACTACAGAAGCATAAGTCTCCTCAACATCGCCTACAAGATCCTATCTGTCGTAATATGTGAATGCCTGAAACCGTTTACCAGCAACCTCATCGGCCCTTATAAGTGTGGTATTAGGCGAGAAAAGTCCACAACCTATCAAATTTTCACACTTCGGCAGATCCTGGAAAAACCCAAGAAGCCCAAATCGATACCCACTACCTATTCATCGATTTCAAAGCCGCATACGACAGCACTTATAGAGACGAACTATACAGAGCCATGTCTTGCTTTGGAATACCGCCCAAACTCGTCCGTTTGTGTAGGATGACGATGGAGAATTCTCGCTGCTCCATCAGGGTCGGAAACGACCTCACTGACACATTCGATACCAAAAAAAGGATTTAGCCAAGGCGATGCGCTGTCATCTGACTTCTTCAATCTGATTCTTGTGAGGATTGTGCAAAACTCACGAGCCAACACCAGATGCCAATTTTCCAAAAATCTGTACAACTACTAGCATACGCCGACGATATTGACATCATTGGGGACCCAACGTGATGTCATAGCCACGTTTGCGAGTATAGAGAAGCGGCAAAAATGGGTTTAGGAGTAAATGAGGGCAAGGCGAAGTATTTGCTCTCAATACCAAAAGACACACAATATCGACGAGTTGGACAGAACATCACCATTGACAGATATAACTTCAAGGTAGTTTGGGGCTTTGTCTACCTCGACTCCGCTTTCAACTCTGACAACAACATCTTGTCAGAAATTAAACGAAGAAATACTCTTGCCAACCGCTGTTTCTTCGGGCTAAGAAGGCAATTCAATAGTAAAGCCGTCATTCGAACTAGTAAGGAGGTCCTATATAAGACCCTGATCATCCCAGTCCTGCTCAAGAAATCGATTCGATTCGAGAGGAGAATTCTTCGAAAAATCTTCAGTCCCGTTCACGTTGACGGGCTATGGAGACGAAGATTCAACCAAGAACTTTACAGCGGAATGCCCCTGGTAAAAAAAAACTCCGCATTGGACGTTTAAGATGGCTAGGACATGTAGAACGAATTGACACCAATACTCCGGCTCGCGGATTCTTCGATTCCCAGCCAGACGTCGGACGCAGTAGAGGAAGACCTCGCCTTAAGTGTCGCGCACAAGTTTAAAACCGAACTCATCAACCAGCTCGCAACTGAACGCAGTTAGCTAAGGACCGGGCTAATTGGAGAGGCATGTTGGTTGAGGCCCAGGCTCATTCCGGACTGTAGCGCCACTTAAGTAAGTATTGACATTGACATTGACATCACAGTACTTCGCACATAAATGCAACGAACTACGGACACATAACAGCACTGGCGACTGAGGCCATCGGCTGGCTTAAGTAAGTAAGTAATTAAGTAAAACGCATTTCACGTCCTACAGCGCTCAAGGATGGTAACGTTAATTTTTTTTGAATTCAGTTAGAAAGCCCGTTAGTCAGTCCATCTAACGGCATAACTAGCTTATATTACCAAGAGTGACTCACCTTAGAAATACACATAACCAAGGTAATTTCCTGATTTCCATGAAATGCTTAGATCTGCATAAATATGTAAAAAAAGACCAATCCCAGCTGTGTTGAACACAAACTATCTCTTCCATCACATCGCGAAAATAATAATCAAATCCTTCGCCTGCTCTATGTATTCCATACCCATAGCGTTACTCCAAACCGTTGTCACACCAAAACGAAAGCCTCAGGAAAATATGTTTGTGTGCAAAATAATGTTAAGGATAGCCATCGCACGTAGTGTAATACATGTTAACAACTATGACATGCCCACCCTATCACTGCCCACTGGCATCAGACATAAACACTCAACATGTGCACAATTACTATCCTCATAGCCACTAAATCACCAATAACCAGCCACTATAACCACATTAATTATCCCGCTCCCCAAGTGCGCGAGCGCGCGCATGCGCCTCGACTCCGACTTCGGCGCAACATGTTTAACTCCATTTCTCACCCAAATGCGTCCATACCTCTGGCTAATATCATAAATAACTGCCGGGGGCCGGCTGCGGCCATATGCCAACAACTAATACGTAAAAATAGTCTTTCCCCCAAAAACATACTTAAATCAGCTAAACACCTAGATATGTTAGATATGTTGTGCTGCCTACGCAACATGGTTTGGGAATTCGTACCACACGCTGCCACGCTCCTTTCACACGACGACCGAAAAAAAAAACATTTAAGTTGGACAGCCGCAACAACCATCACCAAATATGGCCACCAGCAGCCGCAGCAGGCAGCGCGCCAATCATCAAGTAATCGACGCGACACTACACCGGCATACAAACGTGCCGTGTACAAGTACACAAGTAATATCCTGTCAAATGGCATTACCAACCTTGTAACCATTGATGACGCGGCATCGTCGTAGTTGTAGCCTCTACCGAGAGCAAGACTCTTATACTCCTCCGGGGGAGGGCGCTGCTGCATTCATATACATTCTCCAAAGTTGCTAAATGCTTGGTGATCAGTGTTGCCAGACAAGTGCAATAGCGATGCGGACTTTTTTTTATAAGTATCCAGCTCTGTTTTTGCACAGAACTAGCAAAGGTAGTACCGTTCCAGAAAATCTCCAAATGTGGTGCATTCCGACTTATAGCAATTTTACCATTCTTGTCCAAAGCTTTCGAAAGAATTTTACAAAACCAAATGACCATTCATCTCAGCCCTTCTAACTTATTAACCTCGAAGCAATCTGGCTTTCGAAGAGGACATAATTGTATGACAGCCTTATGAAAAGTTACAGAAGATATGGGGCAAGCGCTTGACAAAGATCAAATTAACTTGCTAGTTCTGCTAGATTTCTCAAAAGCATTCCATATGTCGAAAACTCTATCAAAACTTTTATTTCTCTTCCCCAATTCAGAAAAAGAATGGACATTTAACCAACTTGATAATATTTCTGAATCGATATCTAGTATTCTTTCCCGCGTTCCCACCAGCGATATCATCGTTGCGGGTGATTTTAATGTCCACAATACTAGTTGGCTTCGCCATTCTGGACCAACAACACCTGAAGGTTATTATGCAGAGATCTTTGCCCAGCTGAACAACCTAACTCAGCTTGTAGACAAAACAACACGCATTCCTGATATTGACAGTCACAACCAACACACTCTAGACCTGTTCCTTACTTCACATCCGGATAAGTATTCAGTCGCGATTTTATCTCCATTAGGAACGTCGGATCATTGTCTGGTGTTAGCTCATTGTCTCGTACCCTAGAAGAACAATATGGCAATACGAGAGTGCTAATTGGAGCGGACTAAATTCGTTTTTTTGGGGGGTTTTTAACTGGTCTCGATGTTTCCTCAAAAGAGACGTTAACATCGCTGCTGACATGATAACAGACTTAATCCTGCTTGGGATGAAAAACTTTATTCCAAGCAAATCCATTAGCATCAAACCAAAAGAAGAGCACTGGTTCAATCCGTCTTGTGTGACTGCTCTCCGGAAGAAAGAAGAGACGTTTGCCCTTTGGCGTCAAACACCTTCGGAGGAAAATCGGAGTCCTTACAGGCGGGCTAGAAACGACTGTAAGGTTATATTAAGACGTGCTAAATTCTTACGTGACCAAAAAGTGAGGCAAAAAATACTGCAATGTCCTAAAGGCAGCAAAACTCTTTGGTCATTCGTCAAACGTATTAAATGTTGTACATCATCAACAATCCCAGCGCTTGTCTATAACGACAGAAATATCACGGACTCCCAAGAAAAAGCAAATCTGCTAGCTTCCATATTCGCAGCCAATTCCGACTTACCAGACAGCTCTTCTTCACCACCAGCGCTGAGTCCGGTTCAATATTCTTTAGGATCGTTGTTTTTCCGAACCCGTTCAGTGGCTCGAGTTCTAAAAGATCTCAAACAAAATAAAGCCTCAGGTCCAGATGGAATTCCTCCCCTTGTTCTGAAGAGATGTTCTTCCACTCTGGCCAAACCTCTACGCAAACTGCAGGAATATTTCCAGATAGGTGGAAACTTGCGCATGTTCAGCCAATTCCAAAAAAGGGCGAAAAAACTTCCCCTTCAAACTACCGACCCATAGCTTTAACGTCAGTACTCTCTAAGATCATGGAGAGTACAGTCAATTACCACCTCATGAGCTATCTAGAAAAAAACCATCTCCTTAGTGACCGTCAGTATGGTTTTCGTCAGCAACGTTCTACAGGTGATCTTATGGTCTATCTAAGCGAAAAATGGAATCGTTGCATTCACCAATTCGGTGAATGTAGAATTGTTGCTCTGGATATCTCAAAAGCCTTTGATAGAGTGTGGCACAGAGCTCTTATCAATAAGCTTAGGTCTTTTGGTGTCGGTAATACTTTTTTAATTTGGATTACGAGTTTTTTAAGTAACCGATCAATACAAGTTTTATTAGATGGGTCAACTTCCACCCCCTTTTCAACAAACGCTGGAGTACCCCAAGGCTCAGTCCTCTCACCGACTCTGTTTCTAATTTTAATTAACGACCTTCTCTTTCTGACTTGTAATCCTATCCATTCATTCGCGGATGACAGCACTCTTGACTTCGTTTACTCCTTAACGACTCCGCGACAAGATCCCCAAATTGTGGAGTCTCAACGCCAGCGAATGTCAACTGAACTCAACTCTGATCTTGATACAATTATCAATTGGGGTACCAACAACCGGGTTGAATTCAATGCGTCAAAAACCCAGTGCTGTCTCCTATCTCTGAAGCGGGATACAAATGTAGCTAAACTTAACATGGAAGGAGTTGAAGTTGAAGAATCTAATGGCCTGTCTATGCTTGGCATGCATATTAGCCCAGACCTTAGATGGAACCAGCAAATTATAGGTGGTGGTGCTAAATGCCTAGGATTTCTCAAACGATGCAAACGGTTTTTCACTCCATCAGATATAGCTAATATCTATAAAGCTTACATTCGTCCAAGACTTGAATATAGCTCGCACATCTGGGCGGGTGCCCCTGCAACATGCTTGAGCCTACTTGACAGAGTCCAGCGTCATGCTATCAAACTTATTGACAACCAATCAGTTTGTAGCGAAATTCATTCTCTCGAACACCGGCGGAATGTTGGATGCCTTGCGCTTCTTTACCGCTACTTTCACCATAAATGTTCCGACGAAATATATAGTTGTATCCCGCCTGTCCGTCTGTTTAATAGAAATACTCGTGCGCCTTCTTCGGCACACCCATATTGCATAGAGCCTGTTTTCGGCCGCACAGTAAAAATTAGAAGATCATTTCTTAACCACACTTCACGATTATGGAATAGCTTGCCTTCTTTAATATTTCTAGATGACTGCAACCTGCAAAGATTCAAAATTAACGCGCATCGTCACCTCACTCTTTTCCCACCTACTCCTAATCTCTAACTATCCTACAAACCTTTTTCCTTCTTTCCATCACTGGATTTTATAACCTTCAGGGACTGAGTCCTAAGTGTTGAAAAATATTAAAAAAAAAAAAATTAACTTGCTAGTTCTGCTAGATTTCTCAAAAGCATTCCATATGTCGAAAACTCTATCAAAACTTTTATTGCTCTTCGAGGGCTGTATTTTAAAGATCGAATGCAGTCCGTGCAGGTGAACAAAGATTTATCGGAACCCCTTTTCAACGTCATAGGGCGTTCCACCAGGCTCAATTCTGGGTCCTCTTTTGTTTTCTCTCTATGGGAATGAACATCCGTCTGTTGCTTAAAACTGCTCAATTCACATGAACGCTGATGACGTGAAAATGATTCTGAGTTGCCCCCGCGGTTTAATTGAAGACGGTGTGAGCTGTATAAACGTAGATCTCGAAGATATTGGATGTTACTTACTTACTTAAGGGGACCTACAGTCCGGAATGGGCCAGGGCCTCAACCAACATGCCTCTCCAATTAATCCGGTCCTTAGCTAACTTCCTCCAGTTGCGCACTCCAAGTTGGTTGAGGTCGGTTTCTACTTGTGCGCGCCACTTAAGGCGAAGTCTTCCTCTACTGCATCCGACGTCTGGCTGGGAATCGAAGACTCTACGAGCCGGAGTATTGGTGTCCATTCTTTCCACATGTCCTAGCCATCTTAAACGTCCAATCCGGAGTTTTTTTTGACAAGGGGAATGTCGACGTACGGCTTGAAAAATTGTTAGATGAATCTTCATCTCCATAGCCTGTCAACGCCGTCAACGTAAACGGGCCGAAGATTTTTCGAAGAATTTTCCTCTCGAATCGACCAAGTGTTTCTTCATCCACTTTTAAGACGGTCCATGCTTCAGCGTCGTATAGCAGGACTGGGATGATCAGGGTCTTGTATAGGATTTCCTTAGTAGTTCGAGTGAAGGCTTTACTACTGAATTGCCTTCTTAGCCCGAAGAAACAGCGGTTGGCAAGAGTATTTCTTCGTTTAATTTCTGACAAGATGTTGTTGTCAGAGTTGAAAGCGGAGTCGAGGTAGACAAAGCCCCAAACTACCTTGAAGTTATATCTGTCAATGGTGACGTTCTGTCCAATTCGCCGATGTTGTGTGTCCTTTTGTGTTGACAGCATATACTTCGCCTTGCCCTCATTTACTCCTAAACCCATTTTTGCCGCTTCATAGCAAAAATAGCAAACGTGGCTATGACATCACGTTGGGTCCTACCAATGATGTCAATATCGTCGGCGTAAGCTAGTAGTTGTACAGATTTTTGGAAAATTGGCATCTGGTGTTGGCTCGTGAGTTTTGCACAATCCTCTCAAGACTCAGATTGAAGAAGTCACATGACAGCGCATCGCCTTGCCTAAATCCTTTTTTGGTATCGAATGTGTCAGTGAAGTCGTTTCCGACCCTGATGGAGCAGCGAGAATTATCCATCGCCATCCTACATAAACGGACGAGTTTGGGCGGTATACCAAAACTAGACATGGCTCTGTATTGTTCTTCTCTATAAATGCTGTCGTATGCGGTTTTGAAATCTATGAATATGTTGTGGGTATCGATTTGGACTTCTTGGGTTTTTTCCAGGATCTGCCGAAGTGTGAAGATTTGATCGGTTGTGGACTTCCCTGGCCTAAAATCACACTGATAAGGGCGGGTCAGGTTGTTGGTAAACGGTTTCAGGTGTTCACATATTACGGCAGATAGGATCTTGTAGGCGATGTTGAGGAGACTTATACCTCTGTAGTTGGCGCAATTCAGAGGGTCTTGATGAATCTTTGATGAATCAGCCAAACGATGCTGAGGTTCGATTCTTCAGGCATACTTTCTTCCGACCAGATTTGGCTTATGAGTTGGTGGATGTTTCTTACCAAGTCAACTCCTCCGGCTTTATGAAGCTCGGCGGGAAGGCCGTTAAGCTTAAGTTTAGATATTTCTATCCTCACTTGCCTCGGTTGGCAGTTATCGCTGTCATTGCCAACATTGATTGGTTCGTTCTGCCTGACAGTGAAATGTTGTTCGTCATCGTGTGGTTCTTCCATATCCATATCCCCAGCATTGATATTGTCTCAACTACTATATCCATGTTCATCTCGACAGGATTCTGTTCGAGCCTTGTATTCTTGTCGTTGACGTTTGACACTTTGGTAAAAACTTGCGAACATCGTTCCTGGAGTGGCACCTCTCTATATCCTCGATCGCGCCCTTTTATTGTTTCCACCAGAATTCCGTTCGCTGCTTTTCGGCATCGGTCCTATCGCGATCCGATACCGAAATGCTGAAGCGGAGGAGCTCCGAAGCATTGTCGACATACCTGTCGCGGATTAGCCGCTTGTCACGCGTGTCACGGTAGCGGTGGTATAAAACCGGGATACCGTGCCTCTCCTGTACTAACCCTAACGAGTCTATATAAATGAATGCCTCTGGTGGAATAAAGCCGGACATGAGCGTACTCTCCATGTATGTTTCATTGGGGTAATAAGCCCCGAAGATCAGGCTGTTGTCGCTAGCCATCGCCCTTGCAGTGTGCTTTCGCTTCACCTTAATCAGAAAATTGTCAATTCCATTCAACTGAGCCCCATTGTATAGGACCTCGTTGCGATAGTATTTTATGTACTCGAAGTCCGGCGTTCGGTACAATCCTAAGCAGGATCGGAGACATTTCCTCTCAAACAGCCGTATCCTTTCCATGTAGGATGGTGATGCATTGGTGATACACGGGACAACCGTAAGCGATGATCGGCCTTATGAGGGCCATGTAGCAAATGACTTTCAGCGTTGAATCAAGTTGATTGCTATGAAACAATCTTCTTGTCAGAGCTTAAGCCCCCCTAGCCTTGGCAAGACAAGCATCCACATTTTTATAAAAATACAGAAACTTGTCAAGGCAGATGCCAAGGTGGATATTTTACATCACTTCTCACTGCCAATGGCCGTCCATGCTGTCCAATGGTACACACAATGTTTTCCAGCTTTTTTCTGGAATCGTAAGAAGCCCTCTGCACTGGGGTCCTGAACAGAATTGTTTCGGTTTTTTGGAAATTGATCCTCAATTTCCAATCATCGCAATATCCCTTAATGTGATCGAAGTCGCGTTGCAAAAGTGTGTTGATGACCTCGATTTTCGAACCTGATCTATACGGCACTAGATCATCTGCGTACGCTATAAGGTGTCTGAGAGAACCTACAAGCTCACTTGTATAAACGTTCAACAATATCGGGGAGTTCACCGCCCACTGTTGTAAACCGTTTTTAATTTCAAAGACTTTACTCGAAGTTACGTTGCCACATTTGACAACGAACTTCTTTCCCATAAGCATTTCATAAATCATATATAGCATGGGTTTACGCATGCTCAATCTGTTCAGCTTGTAGAAGAGCCCCTCTAGCCATCGCTGTCGACGGCCTTCTCAAAGTCAACCAGACAGGCTCCTGTGCACTGTTTTTTGGACTTATTCCATTGAATGTCCGACACTAGTTTCGACGTGGCATGAATGGTGTCATGCCTCTCGCTCGAAAACCAAACTGATTATCCGGAATAATTTTGTTTTCCTCGACCCACTACAGCAGAGCTCTAATGACTAGCTTTTCGAAAACCTTACAGACAGTTTGGCCTCAAACTCCTAACCGCGTTGAAGTAATAAGTCGTCGGTCTGTCGATAATTTCAACTTGAATTCCATCTCTCACGAGCATGGATTAAGACCGCTTTGTCAGTTCGAAAATAGACTCCCTGTGCTTCGATCAACTGGCAGACGCTGTAAGCTTCCCCGCCTTAAGGAGTTATTAGAACTATCACGAGACATATTATGCTTCGCAGCCTCAGTCAGTTCAACGCCATTAGCTCTTAAGACTGCTGATGTCTTTAACAATCTTAAGTGGGTTTGGGGGTTTTTCGAGGTTCTTCTCATGAAATGTTTCAGTCGCTTCATTCAAAGCTATCCTCAGGGAAAGTTGCGAGATTTTGGGTTCTAAGCTTTACAGATTACGGACACAATTGACCGGTAACTGGTAATCATAAGAGGGTGCTTGTAACACTTTTTCTGAAGAGGTACTAACATGCATCCTCCATTTTGTATTTTTACTCAGAGTACCCCTGCGCAGGGTTAGTAGGCTTCCGAAAAATAAAAGCTGGCATTTGTAGAAGAACGTCAAAATGATTTGCTGAAATCCAGACTCGAGGCAATGGTAACCTTGATGGGGATATTGATGAAATGTCCAAGCACCGCTCTTGCTGCTAAACTGACATAACGTCGGAAGAAGGACAAGCAGCAAGGCAATAAAAACAACATTCTCTCCCAATAAAGAAGAACTCATCACAGCTTTTGCAGTTCTGAGATACCGAGATCACAGGTTTTGAAAAACTGTCTGGATAGCTCTTCGTATACCTCTATAGCTAGATGCTTTCGTAGAGTGGGTACACCACCTCCTCAATCAAACTTGGAATGAGGGGATTCTCTAGCATTTCGCCAACAATTACCTTTCCCACCATCGCATCGCCAATTTACCAATCTCCGACCAAACCCAAATCCGTTGACTTGGCAACACTATCAACGATTAGAGGAGAACAACCACGAACCGGAAAAAAATCGCTCCGGTCTAGGGAATTACCATTGGGACGGACGGTTCTGATTGTAATTTTATTTTCATTTAGAAATTATTGATTGCAGTGAAGTAAAATAATTAATGGCCCCCAACTGGTGGGGCGCGAGAGAATCGAATAATTAAATCCGAATAGGAGCGAGGCTTGTGCTAGGTTGCAACAGTGCTGCAGGTGCTGCCGAGTCGTTTTGTATGCCAAAAATCGACTTGCATTCGAGGGGCGGGTGGTGGCGTGTAATTGATTGTCTTGATTGGTGGTGGCGTGAAATGAGTATCTCGGCAGTGAATACTGCAATTTGAAGCTATTAGCCATTCGCAGATACGTCTGGCAATTACAGAGGACGGTTGGTGCGACGGTACCGCGGTAAATTTTTATGGCGCGTTATACCTATGCCAAGACTTAGGTACGTGCCTTACTAATTGACATGTAGGCAGAGAATTCGCTATTAATTATGTGAATCGATTGTTTTGCGTTTTTTTTTTTTTTATTATTCTCTCGGTTCAGTTATGTTGGCTTTGTTTATTCTGTGCAAGGAGATTTTTCCCCCGTTTCAACGGAACGGTTGCATAAGTCTTACAATGACAGCTCAAGGAAGTCGAGTGTGGGGGATAAGTCGCTAACATTTGACATAGGAATGGAAAAATGGCAGACTATGTTTGGTCAAAGGTACACTGACTGTGTGTGTGTGTGTGTTTGTTGTGCGGAGGAGGGTATACAAATGCCTGTGTGATAGATCTGGGACTTTTCCATTTCAATTAAGGTCAGTCGACGGTGGCGCGCTGTTGTTTGTTCCAAATGAGAACGGCACGCAATTATCTGTTTGATGAATGTGAATCGTAATAGCTTTGTCAAATAAAATGTCAAACGGCGTAATGTTAGGCGATACGTTTTAAGTTCAAGCTCTTTGACGTTACATTGTATGAGCTTTGTGCTTTGTTCAGCTGAAGCTGAAATGGTGCCGAGTCAGAGGGGGGATTTATAAGGCTGAGTGTCACATTCAATTTGCGTGCGATTTTTTTGTTTGAAGTGTATACGCAGGAGGGTTGTTATGAAATTTTAATACTGAAACACTACAGCAACTGTTTGAAGGCTTAAGCGTCGTGATGGATGTTGAAGTAAGGGTTCAGTAAAGAATTGAGTTAGGGCCTCGAGTGCGAATCTGCAGAAGGATTGTGCGAGGTGATGTACAGCCGAAGCCATAACCCGCTGCAAACCGGACATTACTGTCATCCAAGAAATGAAATGGGATGGCCGGGGGAAAATTAGAATGAAAAAATGGCGAGCAGAGACGGCGACTACTCTAATGTGGACTTGTGCCACACTTAGGCAAGAAATCTTTTGCTTTCCAGACATTAGCGAACACGCAATAAAACAACCCGCATCAACGCCAAAATGGGCAACAAAACCCTTATGAGCTCACGCTCCGAAGGAGGATGATACAGCAAAATACTGCTTCGAAGAGCTCCTTGACAAAACTCATGGGCGACTACCAAATTACAAATTTTTTTTAGAATTTATTTCAGAAATTAAAAAGTTTTATGCATTTTGTTATTGGTTCATGAAGACCATAATTGTAAAAATGCCTAGGATTCAAAAACAAATTTCTGGTTCGAAGAATTCTTTCTGGTGCATATAACTTAAATTGTTCAAGGATATCGGGACAAATTATACGATAAGAAAAAACATCATAAATAAATAGTATACAATGAACATTTCGTCTTTTTCCTAAGGAATCTAAACCAATTAACGCACATCTTGTTGAATAAGACGGCATTCTGTCAAGGTTCCATTTCATTTGTTTTACAACAAATCTTGTAAAAGACTTTTGCACTCTTTCCAGTCGCATTTGACAATTCGCGTAGATTGGACACCAGACCATAGAAACAATATTCAAGGAAAGGACGTACTATAGACATATCAACAGACTTAAGGGCATATGGGTTAGAGAACTCAGCACATGTTCGTTTCAGGAAACCAAGCATTGAATTTGCTTTAGCAACAACGTAATCGATGTGAAGTGAAAAAGAAAGTTTCGTGTCAAAGATCACACCAAGATCTTTTATTTCAGTTTTACGAGATATGCAGGTTCTGGATATTGTGTAGTCATAAATCATAGGGACTTATATACGATACACAGAAAAAGAATGACATTTATTTATGTTTAAGGTCAGGTGATTAAGCTCACACCAATTAACAAGTTTGTTTAAATCATTTTGAAGACGTTCACAATCATACATACTTTTAACACACAAAAAGATCTTAAGGTCATCGGCATACATTAGGCAGTTAGCATGACTTAGCAATGAGGGGATTTCATTAATAAAAACATTGAAGAGCATAGGCCCTAAATGGCTGCCTTGGGGGACACCAGATAAGACCTCGATGAGCCTAGATTGAGAAAAACCAATTTTTACGTACTGCTTCCTATTGGAAAGATAACTCGAAATCCATTTAAGAAGCATCGAGTGTATGCCAAATGATTTTAATTTTGTAATAAGGATATTATGACATATTGTGTCAAAAGCTTTTGTGAAGTCGGTGAAAATAACATCCACTTGATATCCTGACTCCACAGAGTCAAAGAGATATTTTGTAAAAAGTGTCAAGTTGGTTGATGTGAACCTACCAGAAACAAATCCATGTTGTTGCAATGATATTTGTTCCTTTATTGAAAAGTAAAGTTTTTTTGAAACAATAGACTCAAACAATTTAGGAACAGCTGCAAGTTTAGAAATTCCACGATAATTTTCAACTTTTTGTCGAGATCCAGCTTTAAATATGGGAGTTATGAATGAAAATTTCCATTCATCTAAAAACATCCCAGACTCTAAGGATAAATTGAAAATTAATTTTAATGGAAGGCACAAGGATAAATTGCATTGCTTAAGCACATGAAATGGAATAGGGTCTTGACCTGCACTTTGGCTAGTATTCAAATAAGTTATGCCTTGCAAAATATCATCAATCGAAAGATTAAGTGATCCTAAAGTTATATTGCCATTACATGGATATTGATCGACATAAACTGACTCAAAAAACTTAGCAAAGAGCTCACAGGTTGAGTCAATGCTACAGGAGACAGTACCTTCGAATTCCATATTTTGTAGAACACCATTCTGCTTTGTTGTTTAAAAATGTCCAGAATGCTTTAGGATTCGTTGAAACATAAGATTCAGTGTTCATAACATACTGTTTATACAAGAACTTATTCAAAAATATTCATATTCGCGACGTGATTGGCAAAAACGTTTTTTGTCCAAATCAGATTTTGACTTTTTTAATAATTTATATACTGTAGCGACCACCCTAAATATAAATTATTTCTATCCTTATTTTGTTTTACATTATTATTCTTGCTTGAATCTAATTATTTATTTAACATAATATATGAATTAAATTTATAAACAGCACATTTTCTAAAATCATGTAAAAGTTCTAAAATGTTAAGAACACATAACAAAGCACATTTTTTTTGTTTGTATTAAAAATGAATTGTAATGTGCTACCGAAAATGAGTATATATGTATGTAAGAGAGAACGAAATGTGAAAATGTTGCAGTCTGTTGAATGATCTAGCAAGGTTTGCACACAACGAATAGTTGGAGCCGCCTTTGGAAATTCATACGATTGTATCAATAGGGTGTTCTGTGGACAGGTTGAACGAGAAATTGGTCGCCTGGCCCTGAGTTAATTTTTATAGCGACGAATAAAGAAAAATTAAAATCAAACTACGTCCACTTTTTTTTATTAACGGATTTAACATTCGGTCCGCTTCAATACTTTGGCTTTAGCGTTCTTTAATTTGATCAGGCTTTGATTATGCCACGGTAGCTTAAAATATTGTTTTTTCTTAGTCAGTGGAACGAACTGAGAAAATCCATAGCCTAATAAACTTAAAAATGTATCATAGACTTCTTTAAATTGAAGACCAGAAAGAACGCTAGACCAATCAATCGAGCCCAAGTAATTATTTAAGGCATTGTAATTTGCTTTTGAAAAATTATAAATTATTTCATGATTATTTGAATTAGATTTTAGTGATGACGGAAAACTGCATACTAAATCAAGACATAGAGCGATGTGATGAATAGAATTTCTAATTAATGGACATACAACTTCTCTGACTGTACAATTTGAGTTTTTATCCACAAATATAAGATCAAGAATTCTATTTAATGAATTATGACAACAATTCAGTTGATATACATTAAAAGTAAACATGGTATCAATAAACTTGAACTCACATTCCGTTCTCAAATTATATGGAATTAAACATTTATCTTCATTTGAAAATTACCATTTAATATCACCAAGATTAAAATCGCCCAAAACAATAAGATATTGATGTTCAAGCAGCTGTTCAGCAATGAAATCGATGTTCGCTAGATGACATTCGTACACACATAGCACGGTTAAAACCGTACTGGAAGAATTCAACGTAGGGGCAGGAAGAGGGGACATCTTTGGCAGTTTTTTGAAAAAATCAGCTTACACGACACCACGTCTGGCAACGGACTGAAGGTAATTGAAGTTTTTTTGAGCCTAATAAGGCCACGCAAGCATCTTTGATGCTGGTGAGAAGGGCTTCGCACGCTCGCGATTGTTCGGCTAACCTTGTCGGATGGGGGTAGTTATTACCCTTTCACCAGACATCCCAGCTAAACAAACATTTTTGTTTCGTGCCGGAAAATACAAAAACAGAAAAAAAGGAAAGAAAGCTACCTTACGCAGATTATGAACGGACTAAAAGGACCCTACCAGAAAAAGGACAGAAAAAAGTAGAGAAGAGGAAATGAAAATAACAAATGCCTATGCCAATACCACTGTAAAAGACTGGGAAAAATCGCGGATCCAAGCCTAATAATAAAAGCTAAAACTAAATCTTATAATAGTCTCTAACAAACCTTAACAATCTTAACTTTAACCTGGAAATAGCCTACACATGATAAAGCGGATCCCAGCATCTTACAGCGATACTGGTTAGTCGTGATTCCGAATCACGCCAGATGTTGATGGCAGACTTTGGCCTTACCACCCTTTTTTGTCACGTGACATATCAGTTGGCTATTCCCCTGGTCACGTCTATGAGAGGTAGCCCCGTATAATCCTCAGTCGCAAACAAAAGTCCTGAAAAAATAGAAAAACGCTGTAGCCCCGTATAATCCTCAGCCGCAACCAAAAGTCCTGAAAAAAAGAAAAACTATAGTTCAAGTCCTGTCGTCGTTCCTTATACCCCTTATACTCATCAGCCGCAACCTAAGTCCTGAAAAATAAAAAAAACAGTTCAAGTCATGTAATGTCAAGTCACGTCATCGTCAGATTAACGTTCTGTCATGTCCATGTCGATTAGGTTCAGTTCATCTCATTGATTCGTCATTTGCAGGGTAAGTTATCTTATGTCCGAGTAAAATTCGTCATATACGTCTTCTGGGGTATCTGCTTTCTCTCCATTATAGCCCTAAAAATCTCATGATCCCTTTTGTTATGCCTAAGCTGTTTCTTTAAGTCAGACTTGAGATCGTGGTGGTTCAGATATGGATCGTATTGGTTTTCCGCTATTCCCAGTACCATTTCTCGGCTGGCCCTGACAAAAGATGGTGGAATAGGTCGAACAGTTGGGAGTCAGAAATCCCACCTTTCTTTTGGAGAGTTTCAACTCGGATTGGGAAACTTTCAGTAGACATGGTTTTTTTGAGGTTCCATCAAAGTTGACAACCACATTTGTGAATTTGGATTACTCCTGTGGAACCAAAAGTCGCTATAGATATATAGGCTATAGCGGTTTTTTGCTCCACAGGGGTAGTAAAATCCCAATCCAGGGGAAATGGTCGCTTCCAGATTTAGGAACGGTCAATCAGATTGATTTTAGCGCGATAAAAAAGCTTATTTTGGATTTCCGATAAATCCTAGTGGCTAATATCAACTCGGACCTCTAGATTGTTGCAGCCAAGGTAAAGATGCGGATACCCACTATGCCACAACAAATGAGAAATACTGGAAAAAAGAAAAGGCGAAGGCCATCGTAGAACGCGTATCCCTTAACTTTGGATTAACAACATACCACTACCAACTTATGTCGAACAACAATGGCAACGAAGTCAATAAGCCATTAAATCAGCCGCAACTGATGTGCTAGGTTTCTAACCACCAGCGAGAAACCTTTGGTTTGATGAAAAATTCAGACAGATGCAAGGCTTATCTGCAGGTTTAGCTGCTATTGAGCTCTATAGGCAAAGAAGGAGGGAAGCACACCTACTTTTCGAAAAAAATAGTAAGAGCGGATTACGTGCGCTGTCGTTGCCAATATTAAGTCGTGCGCTCTGCCTGACAGCGGAATGTTGTTCTTCATCGTCGTTAAACAGTCTGCAGAAGTGGTTCTTCCATATCCTCAGCATTGACTGTGTCCCAGCTACGACGCTTGTTAATCTTGATAGGATTCTGTTTGCGCCTTGTATTCCTGACTTTGACGTTTTTCGTTTTGGTAAAACTTGCGATGGTTGGGTGTTGTAGAACGAGGGTAGACCCTGATTGGCTTAACTTGGCAACGCCCAGTGTTGTAACTCTGACTACACATCAAGTGCTTATTTTTTACCTCCAAGTGGTAACCATCGGGTACTGGTCTCATCCAACCGGATTTGACTTGCTAAACGATAAGCGCGAGTGTTGATAACACGACGAAAAACAGCAAACAAACAGCCAGGTCAGATAGGCACGGAATGAATACCCGGCCTGCTGTCCCAGGCGAACCTAGACAAGCTGCTTCCACAAATTCGGACAAAAAGACGATGAAAAACTGTGACATCTACTACGGACCGTGTTATAGTGAGCTGAAACAGCGACTATTCGGATGCGGATTTGTTATAAGTGTCAGACTAAGGCAAGAAGTATTATGTTTCCAAGACATAACCGAACTCATTGTAATTATCTGCATCAAGGCCAAATTCGCCAACATTAGCCTTATATGCGCTCACGCCCCAACGGAGGAAAAATATGATATAGCTAAGGACTGCTTCTATGAGCTCCTTGACAAAACCTATGAGCAACTACCGAAGTACGATGTTAAAATCGTGATGGGAGATTTGAACGCAAAGGTAGGACAAGAAGACATCTTTAGCAGTATTGTCGGAAAACATAGCCTACACGACAACACTTCTGGTAACGGCCTAAGGCTTTATGATTTCGCTATGAAACGGAATGCCACTGTAGGCAGTACACGACTTCCAAACCTCGATATCTATATCGGTCTCCAGATCAACGAACGGTCAACCAAATCGATCACATTGCCATAGAAAAGAGACACGCATCCAGTATTTTGGATGTCCGAACATTCCGAGGAGTTAACATCGACTCGGACCACTACCTTGTTGCAGCCTAGGTAAGTGTACGGATATCCACCACGCCAAAACAATCCAGAAATACTGTAAAAAAATTTGATGTCGAAAGACCGCCAAGACCTTGGCGCAACGCGTATCCCTTAACCTCTCGATTAACACCATACCACCAGCATCAAATGTCGAAGAACTAGGCAACGATGCCAACAAGCCATTAGATCAGCCGCAACTGATGTGCTAGGTTTTTCGCGCCTACCAGCAAGAAACCCCTGGTTTGATGAGGAATGCCGACAGATGCTCGCAGCCAAGAACGAGGCCTACAAGGCTAAACTGCAGGTGAAGATGAGAGCTGCCGTTGAGTTTTATAGGCAGAGAAGAAGGAAGCACATCGGCATTTCAGAAAAAAGAAAAAAGAGGAAGAAAAGCGCGCGATCGAGGATATAGAGAGGTGCCACTCCAGGAAAGATGTTCGCAAGTTTTACCAAAGTGCAAAACATCAAAACCAAGGATACAAGGGTCGAACAGAATCCTGTCGAGATGAACAAGGAAATATCGTAGTTGAGACACATTCGATGCTAAGAATATGGAAGAACCACTTCTGCAGACTGTTTAACGACGATGAAGAACAACATTCCGCTGTCAGGCAGAACGAACGATTCAATATTGGCAACGACAGCGAAAGCTGCCAACCACCGGACCTAAGTGAAGTGAGGATAGCAATATCTAAACTGAAGCGTAATAAGGCTGCCGGAAATGACGGCCTTCCCGCCGACCTTTATAAAGCCGGCGGAGATGACTTGGTAAGTAACATCCACCAACTCATAAGCCGAATCTGGTCGGAAGAAAATATGCCTGAAGAATGGAACCTCAGCATCGTTCGCCCGATCCACAAAAAAGGGAACCCTCTGAACTGCGCCAACTACAGAGGCAAAAGTCTCCTCAACATCGCCTACAAAATTCTATCTGCCGTAATGTGAACACCTAAAACCATTTACCAACAACCTGATCGGCCCTTATCAGTGTGGTTTTAGGCCAGGAAAGTCCACAACCGATCAAATCTTCACACTTCGGCAGATCCTGGAAAAAACTCAAGAAGTCCAAATCGATACCCACCACCTATTCATCGATTTCAAAGCCGCATACGACAGCATTTATAGAGACGAACTATACAGAACCATGTCTAGTTTTGGTATACCGCCCAAACTCGTCCGTTTATGTAGGATGAAGATGGAGAATTCTCGCTGCTCCATCAGGGATTTAAAAAAGGATGCGCTGTCATGTGACTTCTCAATTTGATTCTTGAGAGGATTGTGCAAAACTGCCGAGCCAACACCAGAGCCACAATTTTCCAAAAATCGTTGCAACTACTAGCATACACCGACGGTATTGATATAATTGGTCGGACTCAACGTTGGCATTGCCACGTTTACTCGTACAGAGGAGGAAGCGGCAAAAAATGGGTTTAGCAGTAAATGAGATAAAGACGAAGTTTATGCTATTAACACGAAAGGACACACAACATCGACGAATTGGACTGAACGTCATCATTGATAGATAAAACTTTGAGGTAGTACGGGACCTTGTCTACCTCGGCTCCGCTCTAACAACAACATCTCGTCAGAAATTAAATGAAGAATTACTCTTGCCAACCGCTGTTTCTTTGGGAAAAGAAGGGAGTTCAGTACTAAAGCCATCACTCGAAGTACTAAGGCGATCCTATACAAGACCTTGTTCAACTCAGTCCTGCTCTGATGAGGAAATCCTCGAGAAATCTTCGGTACAATTTACGTTGACGGGCTATGCAGTCGAAGACGCAACCAAGAACGAACTGTAGAGTGTACAGCGACATGCCCCTAGTCCAAAAAAAACTCCACATTGGACGTCTAAGAAGGCTAGGACATGTAGAACGATAGGTCACCAATACCCCGGCTCGCAGAGTCTTCGATTTCAAACCAGACGTTGGTCGGACACAATAGAGGAAAACCTCGCATTAAGTGGCGCGCACAAGGAGAAACCGACCTCAACCAACTTGGAGTGCATAACTGGAGGCAGTTAGCTAAAGATCGGCTAATTGGAGAGGCATGCTGGTTGAGGCCCAGGTTCATTCGGGACTGTAGCGCCACTTAAGTTAGTAAGTGAGTAAGTATCCTCACTTCAGTACGGACGGGTAATTTTTGCTATCGATATCAAAACTTCACTCGACGAAATAAACGAATTCAAGACGCTGAACATAAGACGCACGCCGGTGTATCTTCGTCAGAATCGCGGTTTTGCAATGGTGTTAATCGACTTTTCTCGAAATCAAGGAAAGGAGAACAAGGATTGACTACCATTGATTGACAATATTTACCATCCTTTCTATCAAAACCTTGATACTCATCAAATTGAAGACTTTCATCCAGATTTAACCGAGGTTCCGATGAAGATCAACAAGCCAAGGTGTCAAATACATTAAACAAGACTACTCTTCAGATTACTATTAGCCAAACGGACATAAAAGTTCTATTCCGTGATTTACCTTCGAAAGCTTAACAATATCCAAATGGACAAGATCCATGTGCAAGGCTAAGTCCCTCCGCATAAGATTGAAAACTGAAGACATTCCAACGTACATGTTCCTATTTCCCGTGACTCCAAAAGGCGCCTGTAAGCTCCAAGAGAATATCTACTAAGCAAACTCACACAGGATCCAATGTAATCATGTTAAAGCCCATTCCATTAAGGGCTCATCACCGGACACCAGAAAACACCTTTTTACCCATAAACCCTTTTCGGATTGCAAACATCCAACATACAGATTGTCAACAATATAATTCGCAGTCGTATAAGTTCATAAAAAAACAAAGGAAAACCGTTGTTGTTGTCATAAAGCGGTGTGTACATAGTACTGTACCCTCTTAAAAGGATTTCGCAGCAGAGTGGACCCTTTTTCCCATATCAAAGGGGACGATGCTGTGTAACATCAGGTCATTGCAGGACTCACCAGAACTGAACATATGGCCATACAATGAACTACACAGGAACAACACTGGACGGGACAGTCCCGTGGACCGTTTTTTTTTTTTTTTTTTTTTTAATCAATAATTCTCTACCCGTGATTGTGGCGATATTACAAAAGGGGACATGTACTCGTGCACTCTACCTTTCAACCCTTTCGTTGGCATTAATTCCTTTTTTTTTGTATTCATTTCATCATGTGTCCTTATTACCTATGCATTTCGCATGGACACCGGTACTGTCGTCTCGTTGTTTTTATTTCCTGGCCTGCCTGCGCCTTTGCTTCCTATTCCCATTTTCCGCCTGATATCACTTCGTATCTGGGATAAGCCACTCGTACCACAGAGAGCAGCAGCATTGGATGGACGACGCGTCGGCTTCCCTTGGCAGGGACAAATAAAAAACAAAAAAAAAGGGTTCGAGAGGCATTCCTGAATTAGTTATGAATAAGAAATTGAAAAATATGGACAATTGGCCATGAGGTTCGGCGAGCAGTAGTACGTTTCGGTCCGAAACCGGGGTTCGGTATTTGCACAAGGCGATGATCCCGGTATGGCACGACGCGCGGACCATACCACACATATACAGGCATAGAAATGAGCACAAACAATTCGAGGAGTTTTTTTTTTTTTTTTTAGTTGTTGTGTGAGATGCCCGGCATCATTGAAAGGATGCTGTCGGTTTCAATTAAAAATTCTGCCGCTCGCTCTGCGGGAGGACGGGACTGAGGAGGATTATTGCCTTCATTGGGGTTTTTAAATGTGCGGTTTTGTAATAAGGACAATATGACGCGACGTAGCTGTTGTTGTCGCAAACGCGCTTCCCCTTTTGGACATTCAACTTGCATATTGGTCGAGGCTTGGTGCGGCAGCAGCTAATGCGGGTCTACAGGTAATTTAAAACCTTTTTTTGTGTTTACCAAGGAACCTCATGTATACGAGGGGACTTTGTCCGATGCGTGTGCATTTTTCGTTGGTATATGACGTTCGAACATGCATCGAATTTCAAGAGGACATTATGCATGCGGTTGGTATACTTGTGTCAAATACGGTGATCAGGATTCATCAAGGTCAGAGCGGGGGTATGGTTTTCTGTGTCCAGCGCTTCAAAGTGGATGTTTAATGAAGGTCAAGAGTTTTTTTTTGTAAATTTTTTTCGATGGTATTGTAATTTGATAGCTGGGTTTTTGTGCAGGCGTGTCCTTAAACGGAGCGAACAGTTTTGTGACATGTATCGGTTGTTGGATATTCGAAAACCAAATTTTTATGCAGATACGTATACCGCCCGATTGGTTTGGAGGAGGCAAAAACACGTGTGGCGAATTTGAACGTGTACTCCTGAGAAAGCATAAGACGTTGACAAAATGCTTACATGTGATCGGTAAACTTTAGAGGTGATCGCACGAGGTTGAATTTTGTTGTTGCATAGACCTTGTGTACATTTAAGTCACTGCTGGCATGGTAGTTGTCAAGCTCGTCGGTGGTCGGTGAGTGTGGGGCTTGAATATTGGTCCTACTTACTTACTTACTTAACTGACTTACTTAACTGCCTCTGCAATTAGCCCGGTCCATAGGTAACTGCCTCCAGTTGCGAACTCCAAGTTGTTTGGGTCGGTTTGTACTTGTGCGCCCCACTTAAGGCGAGGTTTTCCTGTACTGCGTCAGACGTTTGTCTGGGAATCGAAGACTCTGCGAGCCGGAGTATTGGTGTCTATTCGTTCTACATGCCCTAGCCATCTTGAACGTCCAATGCGGAGTTTTTTGACCAGAGGCATGGTGCTGTACAGCTAGTATAGTTCTTGGCTGAATATTCGTCTCCATAGTCCGTCAACGCAAACGGGACCGAAGATTTTTCGAGGATTTCCTTTTGATACGGTTATGTTCTGTGTCCTTTCATGTTGAAAGCATATACTTAGACTTGCCCTCATTTACTGTGGGCGTTAAGGAAATTCTGGATAAGACGAAAGGAGATACCGATGCACATTGGTTTTACATGCCGGTAAATTAAAATGGAAAGGAAAAATAGGGTTTGGTGCAGCATTCCACATTCGTGTTGTTCGGTTTATGTACGAATCTCTATATTTCAGCGTTCGTCTGAAAATAGGCTTGATGGTAAGCTATTTGCATTCATAGTGTAACGAGTATTGCGGCTGAATTCTTGAATGAGAGGAATGCAGCTGGCTGGCATTGGGGGTTAAAATAACGACAAAACAATGTAAAGCAGGAGATATTTCGACGATATTCAAGCGAAACTAAAGAGTTCGCTATTCCCATGTCTCCTATAAGTTTTTTCGCACGTGTTTGAATCCTATCTACGAGGTGCAATGTTGTCTTTGGAGCACCCGACCAGATGTGGGCGTTAAACTCAAGCTTAGGACGTATAAAGGCTTTATATATTGTGGCCCGATCAGAAGGGGTGAAATATTTTTAACATCGACTAAGGAAACCAAGACATTTCTCTGCATTTGTAGCGACTTGGAATATGTGGTCGTTCCAACGTAAGTCCTTACTAACACAACATACCTAGCATGGAAAGCTTTTCGGTTTCTTCGACGTAAGTGCCATTCATGGATAATGGCTCAAGATTTTGGTTTTGCTTTGACGACAGAGGACGGCATTCTGTCTGGGAAGCATTGAATTCTACTCTGTTGGATTTACCCCATTTGATGATGCTGTCAAGGTCGAAATTCAATGAGCTTAACATATGCAGTCGTTTTGATTCCACGTTTGAAGATGAGTGACGTGGACCTGAAAACGAATATGAAAAGCCGAGAGTACTGTCATCAGCGATGGAATGTATTGGATAAGAAGTTGCAGACTGGAGTCATAGATGAAACTGAGTAAGACAGTCGGAGACAAAACTGAGCCTTGAGGGACACCAGCATTTATTAGCGGAGTTGCAGACTTGAATACCCGTCCCAAACAACGTTTCGAAAGATAATTTCTTATCCATAGAAAAGGTTTTCATTGATTCCAAATGCACGCATTTCCGATAAAAGGGCTTGATGCCAAACTTTGTCAAATGCCTTTGAAATGTCAAGTGCAACAATCTTACTTTTTCCACCCTGGTGGATTGATTGGTTCCACTTTTCGGTGAGATATGTCATCAAATCACCAGTGTGGACCTGTTGCTGCGAAAACCATACTGCCGGTCATTAAGAAGTTTTCGTGCTTCGAGATATTTCATAAGCTGACGATTTATTAGGGGTTTCCCTGGCCTTGGAAAGAAGGGACGTAAGTGCAATTGGTCGATAGTTGGATAGAGAAGAATATTCGCCTTTTTTTCTTGTACAGGCTGGACCTGATGTGTCGGCTCGGGAGTTTTGCAAAAACATGACATCACAACGCCTTTTTTTTAATATTTTTCAACACTAAGGACTCAGTCCCTGAAGGTTATAAAACCCAGTGATGCCTAAATTATTTTTTTGTGTCGAATTTGTCGGTGAGGTTGTTTCCGACTTTGATGGAGCAGCGAAAATTCTTCATCGTCAACCTACAAAAACGGACAAGTATGGGCGATATATAAATGCTGTCGTATGCGGCCTTAAAAACGATAAATAGGTGGTGGGAATCGATTTGGACTTCTTTGGTTTTTTCCAGGATCTTTTTTTTTTTTTTCGTGTGCGCCCGGAGGTGAGTAATCCTCATAAGATACCAGTGGTCCGTACCATTGGTTATGCCCGACTCATATATTTTCGGGCCTGACAATTTTATTAGTGTCAGTCAACATATGCCTACGGGCTAAGCCTCACCCCTCAGAGAGGCACTATGAGAACGGGCTGCGCGTGCTCATAGTAGTATGGAATTTTTTCCTCTCATTTTTTTTATTTTTTTTTTGTGGTGACTCCGACTAAGTATCCTTAACAAGTAGTTTACGCTTCTGTAGTGTTAATCACGTTTGGTAGGTAGCATTCCAGTGAACGCACCTACTTATACCGTCATTACATGCGGTTTTTCCTTATGGCGATTGGTCGAACGGTCTTGTTCTTTGTAGCCGGCGCCCAAGGTTTGTCACGTCCAGAGTACGGACTATTTCGTTAATAAAGGGTGATCCATTTCGAGGCTCCCTACTTTTTTAAAGAAAAAAACACAGAAAATTCAAATTTAATGGAGAATTTTTATTATCATTTGAAAGAACATTCTTTGGCATTTATTTTTTGAAGGTTATGTCTATCAAATGTTGGCCGTTGCTACGTCGCAGATGGTCCATCCGTTGAGTCCAATTTTCGATCACTCGTTCGAGCATTTCGACTGGTAACTGGCGAATGACACTCGTGATGTTTTCCTCCAAGGCCTGAATCGAAGCGGGTTTGTCGGCATAAGCTTTTGACTTTACATACCCACACAGGAAAAAGTCTAACGGTGTGATATCACACGATCTTGGTGGCCAATCGACCGGCCCAAAACGTGAAATTATTTGCTCACCGAAATGTTCTCTCAATAAGTCCATTGATTGATGCGATGTGTGGGAAGTGGCGCCGTCTTGCTGAAACCAAATGTCGCCGAGATCACGAGCTTCAATTTCAGGCATCAAATAGTCGGTTATCATGGCACGATAACGGTCGCACCGGCATAATTTTTAAAGAAATATGGACCGATGATTCCACCGGCCCACAAACCACACCAAACCGTTGTTTTTTCTGGATGAAGTGGCAGTTCTTCAATTTCTTCAGGTTGCTCTTCGTCCCAAATGCGGCAATTTTGTTTGTTTACATACCCATTGAGCCAGAAATGGGCCTCATCGCTAAACGAAATTTTCCTCGAAAACGTCGGATCTTCTTGGAACTTTTCAAGAGCCCGTAGAGCGAAGCGACGTCGCTTGGGAAGGTCGAGCGGCTTCAGTTGTTGCACAAGCTGTATTTTGTACGCGTTCAATTTAAGATCTTGACGTAAAATGCGCCAAGTCGTTCCATACGTCAGTCCGAGTTGCTGCGAACGGCGCCGAATCGACTCTCTACGGTCTTCGTGTACACTCTCAGCTACGGCCGCTATATTTTCTTCACAGTGTGCTGGACGTGGTCTATTCGGTCGAATATTATCCAATAATGAATGCTGGGTCTCAAAATGGGTGATGGTGTTGCGAATAGTACGCTCAGTAGGCCGATTATGTTGACCATAAGTTGAGGGAAGTGCACGAAACACATTCCTCACAGAACGTGAATTTTCGTAATAAAGTTGAACAATTTGTAAACGTTGTTCACGCGTAAGTCTTTCCATTATGAAATGCCAAACATTACTAAACAAAAATAACATGACAGCATGACACGACTCACACGTGATCTGTCAAAAAAGGCTATTGAGAAAAGAATATCTACTTGGATCACCCGTTACAATGAACATATATACGAGTACGAAGTTTGCGAGCAAAGTTTGTTGCTTCGTTACTCACGGTAGCAATTCCTAAATCTCTGTGAATATCACTATTCCTAATATACCACTATTGCTCGTAGGGTTTTGTTTTGGAATGTTTGCAGTATAGCAATATTGCTTGGTTTGGTACAACCCCAAAGCTGTATACCGTATGTCCAACAAGGTTTTAGCACTTGCTTATACAGAAGCAGTTTGTTGTATATGCTTAGCTTCGAGTATCTTCCAAGTAGCCAATACATTTCTCTGAGTCTGATTGCGAGCTCGTCCCGCTTTTTTTTAACGTGTGGCTTCCACTTAAGCTTTGCGTCTAGAGTCATTCCTAGATATTTTGCCCCATTTGCGTATGGTATTTGTGCAGATTTAATGAAAACGGAATAGGATTGGTACGAGAACACTTCCCTGCGGAACACCGGCGTGGATTTCTTTGAATTCTGAGTATTCAGTCTCATGTCTAACACGAAACAGTCTGTTTTCATGGTAGGATTCCAGTATTTTGTATAATTTTGTCGGTATAGGGTTATCCTTAATTTATATCTTAGACCTTCGTGCCATTCCTTGTCGAAAGCTTGTGAGACGTCAAGAAAAGCGGCAGAGCAAATCTTTTTCCATTCTAGAGTATATTTTCAATTTCATTCGTTATTCGAAAAATCTGATCGATTGTGGAATGTTTGACCCGGTAGCCGAATTGATGAGCTGGGATCAAGCGTCTTTCTTCAATTACTGGTTGTAATCGTTTTAGCATCATTTTCTCGAAAACCTTAGATATTATCGGCAGCAGCGAAATGGGTCCATACGATTTCTTATCGTTTGGACTTTTCCCCGGTTTCGGAACCATAATGACTTCGGCGACTTTCCATTGCCTTGGTACATATAAAAGTCTCAGAGAAGCATTTATAATGTAGAGCAACTTAACTAATGCTTTTTTCGGTAGCTCCTTCAGGATTTCGCCGGTGATTAAATCATATCCTGGAGCTTTGTTATTTTTCAACTTTTGCTTATTGTCATTCGAAGCTCGGATACGGCTTTTACTTTATAGTTGTCGGCTGCCGTATTGGCATTCGGTTTTTCGTTCAAAGGTTGTCCATCGAACGGCTTAAACGTTTCTTCTAGATGCTCGGCAAATAAATCCGCTTTCTCTTTGTCTCCTTTTGCCCATTCGACGTTAGCTTTTCTAATTGGTGGCGAGTGTATTTTGGGTTTCCTTATGGACTTCAGGGCTTTCCATAGTGAGTAGTTTGAAGTCTTGTCAGCAGTCAACCCCTCGAGGTATGTAGAAGTCTCGCGATTTCTCAAAATCCTGTAGTTCATTCTTGAGTTTGTTAGGGAGATAGTTCAGATATGTTTTATCAGGGGGTGCGCGGGATTGTTGCCATCTCTTGCGCGCTTTCCTCTTTTCTCGTATGAGGTCTTCGATGTCAGGCTGGTAGTTGATTTTTTTTGTTGCGTATTGCTGTCTTCCGGAAGGGAAGGGTTTTTCTACGCTGCGCTCTGAATGGCTTCCACGAGCTTGTCAACTTCGTCTTCTATTTCGAGCGGTGTGTTTAGGGGCACATTTAAAACCACATTTTCCTTGCAGTCTTTTCTGAAAAGATCCCAGTTAGTTTTTTTATTAGTTAACCTAGGAGGTCCTTCTTTTTTTGCTAGACTTCCAGGATCTGCCGAAGTGTGAAAATTTAATCGGTTGTGGACCTGGCCTAAAACCACATTGATAAGGGCAGATCAAGTTGTTGGTAAACAATATTAATGCAGATACGATCTTGTAGGCAATGTTAACGAGACTTATGCCTCTGTAGTGGGAGCAGTTCGGTCACCTTTTTTGTGGTTCGGGCAAACGATTCTGCGGTTCCATTATTCGGGCATACTTTCATCCAAACAGATTTGTTATATGAGTTGGTGGATGTTACTTACCAAGTCATTCCGCCAAACTTTATAAAGATCCGTGGGAAGGCCGTCATTTCCGGAAGCCTTATTAAGCTTGAGTTTAGACATTGCTATCCTCACTTCACTCAGGTCGGTGGTTAGTAATTTTAGCTGTCGTTGCCACTATGGAATGTTCGTTCTTCCTGACAGCGGAATGTTGTTCGTCATCTCCTCGAAACAGTCTGCAGAAGTGGTTCTTCTATATCTTCAGCATCGACTATGTCTCAACTACGATATTTCCTTGTTCATCTCGACAGTATTCTGTTCGAGCTATGTATCCTTGGCCTTGACGTTTCACACTTATCTAAGACTTGCGAACATCGTTCCTGGAGTGGCACCCCTCTAAATCCTCGATCGCGCGCTTTTCTTCCTCTTTTTTCTTCTTTCTGAAAAGCCGGTGTCTGAAGTGAGGATAGCAATATCAAAACTTAACAACAAGGCTGTCGGTTATGACTGCCTTCCCAACTTCAAGCTTTAAAAAGCCCGTGGAAGTAATTGGTATGTCCGGTTGGTTATTTTCGCTTTCAACAGAACAGATTCAGCTTGAGCAATGGTGAATTTTGCCGAAGATTATAAAGTCATACAGATGACGCATTAAAAATAATAAACAGAAACTTTTGCTCACCAGCTTCATAGTACATGCGAGCGGTGTGTGCACTTGCAGGCATGAGAAACTAGATCCAAACATATGGCGGGCTGTGGCAGTATTACCCAATTTTTCTTGTATGCAGTGCGTCATCTGGCTTTATAATCTTTGGTAGCATTCACCAACTCTTAAGCGGAATTTGTTCTGTTGACAGCGAAAATAACCAACCACCCGACCTAAATGAAGTGAGGATAGCAATATTTAAACAAAGGCTTCTGGAAATGTCATCCATCTCCCCGAGCTTTATAAGACCAGTGGAAATGATTTGCTAATTAGCATACACCAACTCACTAGCAATCTAGTGGGTACTCAGAGATTCGTTTAAACGGTCCGCTAGAAGGCTGATTACATTGTTTAATTTATGACCCACAATAAAACATCACTACCCCACCTCACCACCTCAGTATAGTATTTAACTGAGTAATTATTAAACTGAAGGATATCCAGCATATAAAAGCCTCAATTTGACTTGAGTGCAATTACATCTAAGTCTACTCATGTCGTCATACCACAAAATATACATTTACCGTTGTTAAAAACATAATTTAACCACTCTACCGTTACTGCAGCATAATCAGAGAATATTGCTCGTTAATCATGATCATCACTTTACAACGCAAACTGTTCACTCTATAGATACGACTTCACATCCCAGACCGGTACTGATCAAATAATAAAATCCGTAGCTGCGCAGCCTCGCCGGTGGCACCATGTCCCTCTTTATATGAGTATCTCTCTACAAAACACGGAATCCCACAGAAGAATCACTAGGATGCAAATCGCTATCAAAAGAAACGAGATAAACGGGATGTTTTGTTCAAAACCAGGTACGGATCGCGGATTGTAAAACGAAAAAAAAAAAAAAATTTTAACCCTTTTGACCCGTGGCCGGTAGCACACATCTGCCAGCTTGCCATCTTGCGTCATCCTACTCGTCTATTGGGAAAATAGGATTGAGATTGATATCACAACGATTTGAATGGAATGAATCGCTTTATCTGAATAAAATTGAAAAAAAAAAAAAATGAACCGCCGATGGGCAACAGATACCACCGCACGTCGCGTCGTTCGTTTTGTATTCTCAAGTGGGTTTTGTCCAACTGCGATAGAAAAAGAATGCGAATCCGTCGCACTCCGCTGTCAATGGAAGTGTGGACATGGAAACCCAACAAATATGTGTTAGTGGTCGCATGGAGGATCATTGAATGACACGTCGGGTATAAAGTGATCTATTGTGATGGTGCAGCTGGAATTTAGAGAGAAGGGTAGTGAGGAAGGCTACGAGGACAATGGCCGATAGAAGAGCGAATGCAATTGCAAGCCAATAACTAAATTGCGGAGGAACTCAAGCTTCTTAGTTTTTTTTTTTTTTTTTGGAGTCTTTTTGTTTGGGTTCTTACAAAATTGAATGCCGTCGCATAGTGGTTGGACTTCTAAACACTTGGTCCGTTTTTCAATTCTCGAAAGAGACAAGACCTGAGTTTATTTTTTTTCACTGCTCTTACTTACTTACTTAAGTGGCGCAACAATTCGGAATGAACCTGGGCCTCAAACAACATGCCTCTCCAATTTGCCCGGTCCTTAGCTAACTGCCTCCAGTCTTCCTCCGACGTCTGGCTGGGAATCGAAGACTCTGCGAGCCGGAGTATAGGTGTCAATTCGTTCTACATGTCCTAGCCAACTTAAACGCCAATGCGGAGTTTTTTGATCAGGGGCATGTCGCTGTACAGCTCGTATAGTTCTTGGTTGAATCTTCGTCTCCATAGCCCGTCAACGGAAACGGAACCGAAGATTTTTCGAAGAATTTTCCTCTCAAATCTTCATCCGCTTTTGAGACTGTCCATGCTTCAGCGCCGTAGAGCAGGACCGGGATGATCAGGGTCTTATATGGGACCACCTTAGTAGTTCGAGTGAAGGCCTTACTACTCAATTGCCTGCTTAGCCCGAAGAAACAGCGGTTGGCAAGAGTAATTCTTCGTTAAATTTCTGACGAGATGTTTTTGTCAGAGTTAATAGCGGAACCGAGATAGATAAAGTCCCGCACTACCTCAAAGTTTTATCTATCAATGGTGACATTCTGTCCAATTCATCGATGTTGTGTGTCCTTTCGTGTTGACAGCATTTTGCCCTCATTAACTGCTAAACCCATCTTTGCCGCTTCTTTCCCAATGCTAGCAAACGTGGCTATGACATCACGTTGTGTCCTACCAATGATGTCAAAATCGTCGCCGTATGCTAGTAGTTGTACCGATTTTTGAAAAATCCTCCCTCTGGTGTTGGCTTGGAAGTTTTGCACAATCCTCTCAAGAATCAAATTGAGGAAGTCACATGGCAGCGCATCTCCTTGCCTAAATCCTTTTTTGGTTTCGAATGTGTCGGTGAGGACGTTTCCGACTCTGATGGAGCACGAGAATTCTGCAGTGTCATCCTACACAGATGGATGGACGGTGTACAAAAACTAGACATGGCTCTGTGTCTGTATAGTTCGACTCTATAAATGGTGTCGTATGCGTCTTTGAAGTCGATGGTGGGTATCACTTTGAACTTCTTGGGTTTTTTTCAGGATCTGCCGAAGTGCGAGAATTTGATAGGTTGTGGACTTTCCTGGCCTAATACCACACTGATAAGGGCCGTTGAGGTTGCTGGTAAACGGTTTCAGACGTTCACATGTTACGACAGATAGCATCTTGTAGGCGATGTTGAGGAGACTTATGCATCTGTAGGTGGCGCAGTTCAGAGGGTCTCCTCTTTTGTGGATCGGGCAAACGATCAATTCATCAGGCATACTTTCTTCCGACCAGATTTCGTTTATGAGTTGGAGGATGTTACTTACCACGTTATCTCCGCCGGCTTTATAAAGCTCGGTGGGATGCAAGTCGTTTCCGTCAGCCTTATTTGGCTTGAGTTCAAACATTGCTATCCTCACTGCACTCAGGTCGGGTGGTTGGCAGTTTCCGCTGTCGTTGACAATATTAAGTCGTGCGTTCTGCCTGACAGCGGAATGTTGTTCGTCATCGCCGTTTAAAAGTCTGCAGAAGTGATTCTTCCATATCCTCAGCATCGACTGTGTCTCAACTACGATATTTCTTTGTTCATCTCGACAGGATTCTGTTTGAGCCCAGTATCCTTGGCTTTGAAGTTTCACACTTTGGTACAAACTTGCGAACATCTTTCCTGGAGTGGCACCTGTCTATATCCTCGATCGCGCGCTTTTCTTGCTCTTTTTTCTTCTTTCTGAAATGCTGGTGTTCTTCCCTTCTTTTTTGCCTGTAGAGCTCAACGGCAGCTCTCATCTTCACCTGCAGCTTAGCCTTGTAGGCCTCGTTCTTGGCTGCGAGCATCTGTCGGCATTCCTCATCAAACCAGGGGTTTCTTGCTGGTGGGCGCGAGAAACCTAGCACATCGGTTGCGGCTGATCTAATGGCTTGCTGGCATCGTTGCCATTGTTCTTCGACATTCGATGCTGGTGGTATGGTGTTAATCGAGAGGGATACGCGTTGCACGAAGGTCTTGGCAGTCTCTTGCGATTGCAGTCTTTCGACATTAAATTTTTTTTACAGTATTTCTGGATTGTTTTGGCGTAGTGGATATCCGCATTCTAACCTTGGCTGCAACAAGGTAGTGGTCCGAGTCAATGTTAGCTCCTCGGAATGTTTGGACATCCAAAATACTGGATGCGTGGCGCTTGTCGATCGCTATGTGATCAATTTGATTAACCGTTCGTTGATCTGGAGACCGCCATGTCCCCTTATGGATATCAAGGTGAGGAAACCGTGTGCTGGCTATGGTGGCATTTCATTCCGTAGCGAAGTCAATTAGCCTAAGTCCGTTACCAGAAGTGTTGTCGTGTAGGCTATGTTTTCCGACAATACTGCTCCTACCTTTGCGTTCAAATCTCCCAGCAAGATTTAACATCATACTTCGGTAGTCGCTCATAGGATTTGTCAAGGAGCTCATAGAAGCAGTCCTTAGCTATATCATCTTTTTTTCCGTTGGGCCGTGAGCGCATATAAGGCTCATGTTGGCAAACTTGGCCTTGCTGCGGATCCTTACAATGCGTTCGCCAATGGCTTGGAAACATAAGACTTCTTGCCTAAGTCTGGCACTTATAACAAAACCGCATCCGAAAAGTCGCTGTTTCTGCTCACTATAACACGGTCCGTAGTAGATGTCATAGATTTTCATCCTCTTTTTGCGCGGCCCATCCCATCGTATTTCCTGGATGGCAGTAATGTCTGGTTTGTGGGAGTTTAGGGCTTCCGCTAGTTTTTCGCTTGCACCTTTCCTGTTAGTTGTTCTCACATTCTAGGTGCACATAGGAACGCCGTTGTCCTTTTTTCGTTTAGCAGGGTCGTCAACAGTAAAATTATTTGAATGATCGAAATTACAACAAAATCTTGTGTACGGACAACACTTTTCTGGTTAGAATTACAGCTATTTCGGACATTACCAAGTGTCCTCATATGATTCCTTCTAAAAGTCTTAACTGAACGTTCCGTTCTCTGTATAATTATTTGAAACAATTTGTATTCCCTAATCGGGTCAGTCCTTTTCGAGGCTATTGGTTACTTCGTTACAATGGTTTTTTTAATGGGAGGGTAGTTAACCGAAAGCACCACCCCGTGGAGGTCCAGTTCCAATTTATAAGATATACCCCCTAGAACACAGGGCCATCAATATCCATTACGAGATTGAGCTCTGCCTTTGGCCTTTCGGCTCAACCGCCACCATCTCTGTTCAATGCTATAAATTTTGCGATTGGCCCCTAATGCCAGTTCCGTTTTGACATTTGTGTAGTAAACACATGCGAAAGCAACGTTACGCTACACTGCTCCAGAACGCAGAATATTGGTGACTATTTATTTGAGCAATAATCGGTCGATGACTTTGGCACAACGTGAATTTCGCCGCAGATTTCCTAGCCGTCCAACGCCCACTGGTGAAACACCGCGACGTTTAGCCGCTCGCCTCGAAGAGACTGGCACAACACGAGATGCTGCCAGGCGTGGCAGACCCCGGAGTAGCCGTTCTGCAGAGAATATTGCCGCTGTAGCCGAAGATGTCATGGAAGCGCCGTCGACATCGACCAGACGACGTGCCACGCAAATGGGTATCAGTCGACGGTCTTTACAGCGAATTTTGGTACAAGATTTGAAGATGTTTCCGTACAAAGTCCAGACGGTGCATCAGCTGTTAGCTGCTGACCGCCAATCGCGTCTAACATACGCTCAAGCCATCCTTAATCACCACCAAGAGGAAGATGATTTTTCATCAAAAATAGTCATGAGTGATGAGGCCCATTTCCATCTAAGCGGGTACGTAAATAAGCAAAATTTATGCTTCTGGGACACTGAAAATCCGCGTGTAACCCACGAAGAGCCATTACACCCGCTCAAAGTCACTGTATGGTGTGCTGTTTTCGCTGGAGGAGTCATCGGACCTTTTTTCTTCGAAGACGTCGCGGGCCAAACGGTTACTGTGAATGGTGAGCGCTACAGAGCAATGATCAACGAGTTCTTTTTTGCTGCAACTTGATGAACTGGGATTGGATAACATGTGGTTCCAACAGGACGGTGCAACGGCACACACTGCACGTGCCACAACCGATATGCTGAAGGATGCATTTCCCGGGCGCCTTATCTCCCGTTTTGGCGATTTGCACTGGCCAGCAAGATCGCCTGATTTGACCGCTCCAGACTTCTTTTTGTGGGGCTTTTTGAAGTCGCGGGTTTAGGTCAACAAGCCTCAGACTCTTGCAGCTCTTAAAGACAATATCCGTCAAGAATGTGAGCACCTATCGCCGGAAGTTTTGGCCAAAGTGATGGAAAATTCCATAAAAAGGGCTCAAATGACAATCAACTGTGGCGGCGGCCATTTACATGAAATCATATTCTCGACTTGATGTAAAAAAAATTAAAAGACCAAATAAAAATAATCCACAAGAAGAATCAAAGTTTTTCTTTTTTTTTTTAAATTACAGCCAAAAAAAACTTCGGAAGGTTATTTTTGCGCCACCTTGTACAACACCCCCAACCATTTTGACCTAGAATGTTGAAATTAGGTATGCAGACGCTCTGTCTTTTTGGAATCAGCCCACTGCAGAGTCCACGTTTTACAAAAATTTGGGTTTTTGCCCAAACGGTAGGGAAATTTGGAAAAAATTCTGAAAATCACTGTGTTACAACAACAGTAGCTATATTCCTTCCATATAAAATGTTGTGCCACTCCCGATGATTGTTGTTACCCGTTTTTAGTTAAGAACTGGTTTTGTCCAAATTTTTGCAGAAATTCGAAAAACTTTTGATGCAAATACTTCCGTAATGGCCATAGAAACATTGCGTACATAAATCATTTCCATCCACGACCATTTTTTGTTGGTGTTTTCCAAAAAAAAAATTTGAAGCCCTTAGATGAAGAAGGAGTTAAGTGACATTTGCAGAGTTTCGAGATACTTGAGCTTAAAGTTTTTGAACTGTCAATTTGGTTTAACTAACAACTCAGACTAGTACCTGAGGAACAACATAAATTATATGTGTGCCACCACGACTGTTTCACCTAACCTAACTTAAGCCTTAAACTATGTAAGCCGGTCATATTATACTTCAATATATAAGTCAGTTTATCCTGTTGCCATCTACTCTGACGTTTCCAATCGTACACACTCCCGCTGAACCGCAGGCGCTCTCCTCCGCCCTGAGCAACGATGTCTCAGTCATACTGGAGCCGCCTGCCCACAGTTTGTCGGAAGACGTGGTAGATTAGCGGAACCGCCAATCTATCCTATCAGCCCTCGACTATTCCAATATGTGAATGCTGTAGGCGGAATAAAGCGCGCACTCTCAAAATATTCAACATTGGGCTAGAAGGCCCCAAAGTTGAGACTATTGTTTGAAGCCATCGCTCTTGCAGCGTGAAACCGAATTGGTTTCAGAAGACAATTGTCTTTTCTGCTTATGGTGGGCCCGTTGTAAGGGGCCCGATTGACATAATATTTTTTTGAGTCAGACATTGGCTTTCTGTGCAGTCCAAGGCAGCTTCTCAGTCACTGCCTCTCAAACACGCTAATCTTTTCCATTTGAGATGGGGGAAAGTTGGCCCATACCGGCCTTTCATAGGCATTCAAAAGAGTTCGAATGATTTGGACTGTAGGAGCTGTTCTGTACGCGACAGAATGCTAGGCTAATGCACTCACAATAAAAGAGCAGGGGGTCATATTGGCAAGCCTGGTAAAGGTGCACATTGTATCAACGCATCACTGATATTCTGGAAGAATGAGACTTCTTGCTTGTCGGTCGCCCATTACGAGCACGCACCCGAATAACCACTGCAACTTTCAATTCTTTCCCGGGCTCATCCACTCTGCAGTAGCCCATGTAAGTTCCTTGGTTACACATCTGGTGTTTGTATGAGGGTATCGAATCGAAAACGTCTGCGTGGTAGCTATAATCGAACTAAACATGGTGCCACTAAGCCTACTCCAAGTAGGGTGTTCACAAATAAGTTCGTCTCAATGGGTACTGTAGGTGTAGAAGCTACGATTTCATATTTAACTTCTACCTGGAAGCTCCCAAACATAGTAGCTAAAGCTGAAGACTAGAAGGTACAAACCTAGGTAGTCAAGCTGTACGATTTCCGATTAGCGCTAATTGTCTTACGCTTCATTATCTTGTGGTGATAGAGTTCCTTATATGTCTACTCAAATGAAACTTTGAGATGTTGGATCTTATGGAAATGAAAGACTCATCTACTTAATTGCATACCACCTCGAAAAACCTAACCTTACTGAAGACGAAATCCATCCTCTTACATCGGTACTGAAAGGTACTGAAACCGCAACATCCTTTCATGTGAAAACAAATCCAAAGCATCGAACTAGAGAGCCCTCTACCCAAAAGCCTTGCAGAACTTTAAGTCTTTAAACTCAAAACCTCCTTCCTGCTATTCCGCACAACTAAATGGCCTGATTCCACATAAAAAGTCCGACATAACCCACTTACCTATTTTATCCGCACCCATTCAAGGGTTGGCCATTTGTAATCAAGTTCCATCGCCACATATACCCCATCGACACCACTCTAAAGGGTTGATGACATCATGACCTATCTAACGACGCAACTCCCCATCGAAATGTAATTCCCGAGACTTGCATTCTCACTGGTCACTGGCCTTCCAAACCTCCCCCCCGATTTGCATGTCCTAATTCGCATGCACTTTCTATACATTAAGGACAGCGACAACACATCCAACCAAAAAAAAAAAACCCCCAACAACGACGAAACGCATGAACAATAAAAAAAAAAATCTCAAACCATGACCAGGACAACATAAAGCCCCATGCACCATGCACATGCACATTGCACAGGTGGTAGATACTTTTCCTGATCAATGCCGACGGATGGTCGTCTACAACATGGGAACTAGAATTCCGAAATCCAGTCCACCACACCACCGCACATAATGCAATTCAATCTGGACACTGGCTACGAGGACTGTTATCTGCAAGGACACGTAATCGCATCAAGGGAGAATGCGAACTACGACGATGTCGACGACACCGAGTGCAGAGTTAATGCAATTTAAGCGACATGGATGCGGCTGCGGAACCCTTCATTTGGTGGCCCAGTCACCACCACCACCACCATCACCACGGTCATCCTCATCGACCCCTGACTTTGATTGTTGACAGCAGCGCAGGACGCAAGCATAAAAACAAAACAACGATACACATGCACACACATGTGTGTGAGTCTGGCCGGCGTAACTGACCATCGCATTTTGGTGCATCCGGCGATGCACTGTGTGACAGAGGGAACATGTGCACTCGAACTCTCACCCTGGACAGGATTTAGTCGACATAACGCAACAGAAATAGCCCACCACCAGCAGACGCATCGAATCAATGGTTTTTTTTTTTTTTTTTTTTGTTTCGCCATCCTGATGATCATCGCTGCCGCTATGGAAACAGCTGAGGCTGACAACAAGGAGGCTGGGCAGGGCAAGAAGATTACGACTTGCGAGAACGATGACAGTTGGAGAGTGCAAATTGCATAGGAAATGCCAGCAACTGGGTCCAACGAGAGCGAGAGTTTCACACGACTCTGGATGGAGGCTGTGGACGAGGAGATGGAGACGATGTTGCAACAAGTTAAAGGCCTCCAAAGTGGACTGTATGCACTTGGACATGTTTATAGGTCAGCGATGATTCAATTGCATCTGGTTGCACGGATACACGAAAGGAAAAAAAAAAATAAAACCCGAGACCAACAACGACGACCATGGGCCGGCGGAAGATGCCAGGTGCATTTCGCGTCGCATTGCCCAAGGATAAGCTGACATTCTGATGGCGATGGTGGTGGCGGTGGCGGTGGCAGAGACTGGAATTGGCGATTAAATGCCACTCGAGTCCAATAAATCAGCCAAGGGGCTGATTTTGTTTTCGTTTTGTGCTGTGTGTATATGTGCTGCTTATCCAAGTGGTACGCCCAAGTGGAACGCGCGTTAGAAGCCCATGTCAGTTCTTTGAAAATACTTTGTCCGCGAATTGGAACGCGACAAGGTTTCTGTTTTTTTTTTTTGAGAATACAAACAGCTGTCCCTTCTAAGTGACAGTTTAGCAAGAGAGAGACGTGTTTGTACGAGGATTGTGCGCCGCTGGACATTGGTTAGGCGTTAGGGGGACACATGTTTTCGTGGTTTTACTTTTGGAATCAGCCATCCAAGCGAACATCCAGACAGGCGCAGACCGATAGACAGACAGATAAAAACCGCTTAATAGGATTTTTATGCGATAAAATTAAGATGAATGACGACAAGTTAGGGAAATAATTTCTCGGACAAAGTTTTCGGCATTTATAGGCGGTATTAGTGCGGTCCTTTGTTTCCTTGCGGTTTTTTTTTTTATTTCTTCTCATTTTGAATATGGAGATACGGCTTGGTGCGGAATTTCCTGGAATTAGTTAATGGAGGTGACACTTGTGCAGGCGACCGGAATGCCCTATTGCGATATGTGTTGCACTCTTACCTATTAACCTTGAAAAGGTTTATTTACATGAGGTTTTTGCTGGAGCAATGAAATGGTTTATAGGTGACGCACTTGGAAATGTCTGGGTTTGGGAATAATACCTACCACCCATGCGATTCTAATCGCCTTTGAAGTTGACAAACGTGTCGAAAGGTGACATGATATTTTTTTGGCAGGCATTCAGTTAAGGCGGTGGATAAATCGCATGAAAAGGGAAGTGACTCAGTGGTGAGCCATCTGGTGGTTTGGTTTAAAAATTGGAAACGAATACCGTTATGCAATTATCAAAGCAAGTTGCTTAATTGACGACAGGTAGTACGACACGAAGTGGAGGAGAATTCTGAAGCTGAACGCAGAGCTTTTTTTTTAGACACTCATTTGTCAAAATCATTGTTTTCGAAGAAGAGCTGGCCGAGGTTCAAATGGAATAGAATAAGACAGAGTAGGTGTTGCACATAAACATGACATACTCCGCGGCATTGCTGAATGGTACGAGCTGTTCAAAGCCTCTCCCACATAGATCCGGATGAAATTTAGCAATGGCGTGGGTTATGTTTATTTTGAGGACATCGGACTATTGCTGCTTATTGGCATAAATCAGCGTTATCGGAAAACATCCCAAGAAAAAATGTCTAATTGCACGGTCCTGATTGACAGGTTTCCTCGAACATGTCGAATGTCTTTTGTAGCGTAGCGTCGCGTCTTCCTGCTGAAACCACATATCGTCTACGTCCATATCGTTCAACTTGGGAAAACATATGTTACCTGTAATTGATCTGTCGCTCCTTCAATTTCACCTTTTCTTGGTCTCACCGATTCGTTTTCGCAGGACTATGGACCAAAAATGCAGTGCGACGGGTTAAAATCTTTAAACGGTGTCTTTCTGTTGATGAACTTAAGCCTAGTAAGCCTATTTGTCAACACATCCATTTAATCAAAACTTCGCCAAGTAGCTAAAGCTCTTTCAAAAGCTCCAAAGGAGGTGGGTATTGATTTGGATTTCTTTGGTTTTTTCCAGGATCTGCCGAAGGGTGCAAATTTAATCGGTTTTCTGGCCTAAGATTAAACTGAAAAGGGCCAATCAGGTTGCTAATAAACGGTTTCAGGCATTCACATATTTCGACAGATAGGCGGTGTTGAGGAGACTTATGCCCCTGTAGATGACGCAGTTCAGAGAGTCCCCTTTTGGTGGATCGGACAAATGGTGCTGAGGTTCCATTCTTCAGGCATACTCTCGTCCGTCCAGATTTGGCTTATGAGTTGGTGGATGTTACTTACCAAGTCATCGCCGGCAGCTTTATAAAGTTCAGCGGGAAAGCCTTCATTTCCCGCAGCCTTAGTAAGCTTGAGTTTACATATTGCTATCCTCACTGCACTCAGGTCGGGTGGTTGGCAGTATTCGCTGTCGTTGCCAATGTTGGATGGTTCGTTCAGCTTGACAGCGGAATGTTGTTCGTCATCACCGTTTAACAGTCTGTAGAAGTGGTTTTTCCATATCCTCAGCATCGAGTGTGTCTCAACTACGATCTTTCCTTGTTCATCTCGACAGTATTCTGTTCGAGCCTTGTATCCTTGGCTTTGACGATTTACACTTTGGTAAAACTTGCCAACATCGTTCCTGGAGTGGCAAATCTCTATATTCTCGATCCCGCCCTTTTCTTGCTTTTTTTCTTCTTTCTGAAAAGCCGGTGTTCTTCCATTCTTCTCCGCCTATAGAGCTCAACGGCAGCTCGCGTCTTCACCTGCAGCATAGCCAGCCTTATAGGCCTCCTTCTTGGCTGCGAGCATTTTTCGGCATTCCTCATCAAACCATAGGTTTCTAGCTGGTGGGCGCGAGAAACCTAGCACATCAGTTGCAGCTGATCTAATGGCATCGTTGCCATTGTTCTTCAACATTCGATGCTGGGGTATGGTGTTAATGGAGAGGTTAAGGGATACGCGTTGCGTAATGGTCTTGGCGGTCTCCTGCGACTGCAGTCTAAAGACATTAAATTTGGTCACAGTATTTTTAAATTGTTGTGGCGTGGTGGATATCCGCATTCTTTCTTTGGCTGCAACAAGGTAGCGGTCCGAATCGATGTAAGGATGCGTGACTCTTCTCTTTCGCAATTTGATATAAAATTGTCCGTAGTAGATATCACTGTTTTTCGTCCTCTTTTTCCCCGGCCCATCCCATCGTATTTCCTGGATAGCAGTAATATCTGCTTTGTAACAGCTTAAGGCTTCCGCTAGTTGTTCGTCTGCAACTTTCCTGTTTAATGTTCTCACATTCAAGGTGCAGATACGAACGTCGTTGTCCAATTTTCGTTTCGCAGGGTTGTCAACAATAAAATCAGTCCTTTCCGAGTCTATTGGTTAATATTTGATTTTTCAAATGGTGGGTAGTAAACCCAAAGCACAACCCTCAACTTGGAGGGCCAGTTCCAATTAATTAGATACTCCTAGGACACGAGGCCATACGTATCAGTATCCTATATTGAGCACTGCCGTTAGCCTTTCGGTTAATCCGCCAGCATTTCTGCTTAAGTGGCCTGACCTACCCTTCAAATTCCTACACAACCTGTTGTCCGAATATGTCTAAGCAGCTTATCTAGGTTCGCTTGGGACAGCAGGCCGGGTATTCATTCCGTGTCATTCTGACATTGCAAACACATTGTTACGATCCGCATCAAGGCAAAATTTGCCATCAAAAGCCTTATATGTGCTCATACCACAACGCAGGATAGAGATTATATTGATAAGGATTGCTTCTACGAGCCCCTTGACAAAACCTATGAGCAACTACCGAAGTACGATGTTAAAATCGTGCTGGGAGATTTTAACGCAAAGGTAGGAAGAGAAAACATCTTTCGCAGTATTGCCGAAAAACATAGCTTACACGACAGCACTTCTGGTAACGGACTTAGGCTAATTGACTTCGCTACGGAACGAAATGCCACTATAGCCAGCACACGGTTTCCTCACCTGGATATCCATAAGGGAAATGCCAATCTCCTGATCAACGAACGGTCAACCAAATCGATCACATTGCCATAGAAAAGAGACACGCATCCAGTATTTTGGAAGTGAGGACATTCCAAGGAGCTAGCGTCGACTCGAACCACTACCTTGTAACAGCCAAGGTAAGTGTGCGGATATTCACCACGCCACAACAATCCGGAAATACGGTAAAAAAATTTGATGTTGCAATCGCAAGAGACCGCCAAGAGCTTCGCGCAACGCGTATTCCTTAACCTCTCGATGTACACCATACCGCCAGCAACGAATGTCGAAGAACAATGGCAACGATGCTATCAAGCATCATTAGCAACTGATGTTGCTCACCAGCAAGAAACCCCTGGCTTGATGAGGAATGCCGACAAGAGGAATGCAGCCAAGAACGAGGCTAACAATGCTGAGTTGCATACCAAGGCTGCCGAGCTTTATAAAGCCGGCGGAGATGACTTTGTATTTCTCCAACTCATAAGCAGAATTCGGTCGGATTAAAGTATGCGTGACGAATTGAACCTCGTTTGCCCGATCCACAAAAAAGAGGGAACCCTCTGAACTGCGCCAACTACAGAGGCATAATTCTCCTCAACATCGCCTACAAGATTATATCTGCCGTGATATGTGAACGTTTTAAACCGTTTACCAACAACCTGATCGGCCTTTATAAGTGTGTTCTACGGCCAGGAAAGCCCACAACCTATCAAATTTTCGCACTTCGGCAGATCCTGCAAAAAAACCCAAGAAGTCCAAATCGATACCACCATCGACTTCAAAGCCGCATACGACAGCATTTATAGAGTCGAACAGACACAGAGTCATGTCTAGTTTTTGTACACCGCCCAAGCTCCTCCGTCTGTGCAGGATGACACTGGAGAATGCTCGCTTCTCCATCAGGGTCAAAAACAACCTCACCGACCCATTCGATACCAAAAAAGAATTTAGGCAAGGCGATTCCCTGCCATGTGACTTCTTCAACTTGATTCTTGAAAGGATTGTGCCAACACCAGAGGCACAAATTTCCAAAAATCAGTGCAACTACTAGCATACGCCGACGATATTGACATCATTTGTCGGACTCAACGTGATGTCATAGCCACGTTTGCTATTATAGAGAAGGAAGCGGCAAAAATGGGTTTAGAAGTAAATGAGGGCAAGGCGAAGTATTTGCTCTCAACACGAAAAGACACACAACATCGACGAATTGGACAGAACGTCATCATTGACAGATATAACTTCAAGGTAGTTTGGGGCTTTGTCTACCTCGACTCCGCTTTCAACTCTGACAACAACACCTCGTCGAAAATCGCTGTTTCTTCGCGCTAAGAAGGCAATTCAGAAGTAAAGCCGGCACTCGAACTACTAAGGAGGTCCTATATAAGACCCTGATCATCCCAGCCCTGCTCAAGAACTCCTTAATCGATTCGAGAGGAGAATTCTTCGAAAAATCTTCAGTCCCGTTCACGTTGACGGGCTATGGACACGAAGATTCGACCAAGAACTATACAGCGACATGCCCCTGATCAAAAAACTCCACATTGGACGTTTAAGATGGCTAGGACATGTGGATCGAATGGACACCAATACTCCGGCTCGCGGAGTCTTCGTTTCCCAGCCAGACGTCGGACGCAGTAGGGGAAGACCTCGCCTTTAGTGTCGCGCACAAGTTAGAAACCGAATTCATCAACCAACTCGCAACTGGAGGCAGTTAGCTAAGGACCGGGCTAATTAGAGAGGTATGGTGGTTGAGGCCCAGGTTCATTCCAGACTGTAGCGCCACTTAAGTAAGTAAGTTCTATCAAAGAGTATGGACCTGCATAGAGTACGCATCACAGCTAAAAATCGGGTACCCCTTTCAGACGCGGTCGGTAAGTGCTTAGTGGAAATTTCGTCAATCAAATGCGTCGGCTATGCTGTTGTTTGATGCTGGGACTGCAATGCTAACACTGGCTAATCAATATCAGTACCCCACATAGAAAATTTTAGTTGTTTGGGATGCGCACTCTATGAAGTCTTATACTCTTTGGTTCTATCTACCTCCCTTGCTTATAAAGCTTGACAAATCTCTGATTCCTATAATCTGAATGCAGGTAAATGAACCGTCAACTAAAAATTAAAAAAAATACAAATTTTTGGCACAACAGACTCTTTAGTACCCAGAGCCCAAGCTTTCTCACAACCATTCATGTGTGTGTACTTCTTGCATGACCGTCAACTGGATCTGAATATTTAAAATAATATCACTCCATCCAGTCTAATGGAAACAGTGACATTGGATAAACTGTCAGACGTATCATCTGTCAAACAAGCAGAGTTACCAATCGCAGAACATAAATGCCGCGAAATTGTGTATGGAAACCGTTTACGATCCACACAGTAGACTGTAGCCTTCTCTTCATGATTCCCGCCTTTGTAGGGAATCATGAAATTTAAAATTTTTTTTTTTTTAAAACGCCTTTATGAAGTCGCTGTACCCACAACTTTCCAAATAGAATCGATTCCTCGCACAGCATAAAAATTTTATATACCGAAACACGTAAAATATTAATTAAAAATTTTAATTAATTAATTAAACGCTTTCCTTAAAATCTAAAAAAATTGTAAACCCCGTCGGCAAATTACAATCCCCATGCGGACCGCCAAAAACCCTCATTATCCCACTCAAATAAAGTTCCAATTGTCGAACGCTAACCCGTTTAATACTTTTCTTTCCATATCCCCCAAAAGGGGATTACCTAACGACCCGCCTCGTAAAACTCCTCATTTGCTCCCAATTTCCTGTCGAGGCGTTAATAACTACAAAAAACAAGATGACTGAAGAAAATCCTTAAAGTACGACCTAAACGAATTGAATCCAACCCTCTTCCTGGGCGGTCGGGCCTACCTTCACATAATAACGATATTCCCCAAGAAAATAAGGGACACGCAAAAAAAAAGGAATACTCCACACACACACACATCTACACATTGCCTAACTTTTAACCAAATCCAAACGAGACAAACCGACAAAGACGAAATTTTTAATTAAAATCCTTGTGTCAGCAGGAAAGAGTTTTTGCGGCGCAGCGGCCGCGTCGCCAAAGATATCCTTGGAGTACCGCCATGACATACCCACAGAGCAGCAGCAGCAACAGTACAAAAAAATTAAGGAATCCCTCTAAAATAGGCAGAACTGAAAAAAAAGCCCAAAAAAATAAAAAAAAATCCTTCAAAGAGACAAAAAAAAAAGGATTATGATTATCGCGACTGTGCGATTGTGATGATAATAAAGGACACTCTCCACAAGATGTGATATCTTCCTCGTAACGAGGTGCTAAAAACGGAAGAATTTCTTCGATCAAACAAAAAAAAAAACTGCTTTGCATATGAATGTTTATTTCTTCATCTAAATCAGTTCCGTCTTGAAGGATATTTTTTTGTTATCCCACAGAGTGAGGGTAGGTAAAGGATTCACAGAACGCAAAACCCGTTTCCAATGCAATTAAATAAAAAATCTCAGAAAAAGGGTTGACGAAGGATGCTACCGCGGGACGAATTTAATTTTAAGAGGAAAAAAAAAACCATGAATTGCTCGATTTAAGGACGAGACAAAAAAAAAATTGTCCCTTTGTCACACACGGAACTACAGTCCGTTTTCCTTATTTCTAACCTACAAATGTATTTTCTCATTATAATTATGTGTGATCCATATGCAAATGAGTGATTTTGACGCGAAAAAAGGATTGAAATTCATAAGCAGAATCCAGACACTGCATGAGATATCCTTTCGTATGTGACACACAGAAAAAATGTGTAATTCAAGTTTTATCGGTCTATTTCTCATCTGTTTTCTATGTCCTTTTATATTTTTTCATGTGTCCCCTTTTTTTTTTTTGAGAGGATATCAGAGAGCCGCTCCTGTTTGTGATGACGATTATGAATTTTCCGCGCTAGTTTTGGATTTTTTTTTTTTTGAAAAAAAAAACGGTTTTTGTTTATCTATGCCGGTGACGTCTGTTGTATCTGGCGCTGCTGCTCCTGCTGATGCCATATACCAGTGTGGGATGGTATGTAGAGCGGTGCGAGTTCATATATCTGACACATCCAGACGCCATACACCCCTGAGGAAGGACTCTAAAAATGATGAAACTTGCAACAATGAATAATTTTGACAGGACCCTCTCCGAGTTACATTTTCTATTGTTTCACCCTTTTCATACGTGCATTTTGGGAGGGAAATTGTTTTTTTTACGGCGTTTTCCTCCGGAAAGGATTTAGATAATGCATCGGGATGTGTTTTTTTTTTGGGTTTTCGGAAAAAGTTCATTATTTTCCTTTTTTGGCGGGCATCTCGGACGAGTGTGGATTTGATTTGAATAAATAGACGCGAATCAGAAAACCAGTTTTAATGGACGCGAAGCCGCGACGGCTGAGTTGGGTTCGCATAGACTGTCTGTTTGGATAATCGCTGAGGATTTGATGTGGGTACAGTGGGATATTTTGTTTTTCCGATTTTTTTGAAATAATGAAGTCATTTGTTATTTTTTTTTGAATGTTTAGAACAGGTTTTTGACAAACAGGGATGGGATTATATTTTTGAGGTTTCAATTTGAATTTTTTTTTTATTGAGAGGCTGTAGTATTCTATCATGTAAGTACATATGATTTCCTTTCCAAAGGATGTCAAAATAATGAATACAAAAACTTGGGGAGTTTCCGATAGCAGTCTGTCCTACGCTGGACGTATCAGTAGGTACTAAATATCTTGGGAATTAATAAATCTTTGCGTTTAAGATACGTTTAGCGCCAGTAAGTTCGATTGAGATCAATCGTTAAGGATAAGTAATTTTTGACTAGTAAAAGGCGTATAGGATGACGCTCAGGTTCGACCCGGAATGTAAGTATTAGAAAAAAAATTGAAAGTTCTTGTGTTTAACGTATTTTCAACGCCATTTCAACAAAAACCACTTTTCATGAGTCTCGAAAATTTCTTTATTGCAAAAACTGGATCTTAGCCAAATCCCTAAATTTAGAAGGCCTAGCATAATCGGGACCGAAGAATTTTTCCGTAGAGTGACTGCGATTCGATGACGTTAGACGATTTTTTGTGAAGAATCCTTAAAAATCGATATACGGATGCAGCAACGATTCATGTAACTCTTCTTAAAATTGGTCAATCTATTTGAGACAGAGTTGCAAAGCATTGAAAATATGTAAACAATTTTTTGTATGGCTAAGTCATCCCCTCCTGCCCCGTCCCCATGCGTATCACAATCCCTTTCCCTACCCCTCCAACCACCCCTATGTCGGATTGAGGTGTCATACGACCCGTGCAGATAATCAGCCTGGAGGAGGACAAAATCAAAAAAAAGCTCAGTCGCGAACGGAGTATCCGAATACCTGGCGACATTCGGATCTCTGTGCAGGTCACCTTTTTTCCGCCACTCGTGGGATCAACATGAACAAGACTTTAAAGAAACCAAACCGCTCAGCTGCAGGAGCTTAGAATCTGCTGTTTGTATAGCTTCAAAAGTTCTGGAAGGGAAGTCGAACTGTAAAGTTTCAAGCTCGCAGTCCCTTATCTCAACCAATAACTGTATGGAGCTAAGGGGTTCGGAACCCCACCAACCGTACCTTAAGGACTCCTCGAAGCAACACTTTAAAGCCTCGAGCTCGCAGTCACACGCTCCTTTTAAGTCAAAGAGAATCTTGGAAACTAAGGACTGCAAAGCTACCAGCTCGTGGTCCGACTTCTCCAAGATTCTTTTTAACTTAAGAGGAGCGACTGACTGCGAGCTCTAGTCTTTACAGTGCTACTCCGAGGAGTCCTTAAGATCTAGTTGACGGTCATGCAAGAAGTAGACACACGTAAAGACTCGAGCTCGCAGTCACTCGCCCCTTTTAAGTCAAAGAGAATCTTGGAAACTAAGGACTGCAAAGCTACCAGCTAGTTGACGGTCATGCAAGAAGTAGACACACGTAAAGACTCGAGCTCGCAGTCACTCGCTCCTTTTAAGTCAAAAATAAACTTCGAAACAAAGGACTGCAAAGCTACCAGCTTATGGTATAGCCTCTGCAAGATTCTTTTTGACTTAAGAGGAGCAAGTGACTGCGAGCTCGAGTCTTAACAGTGCTACTCCGAGGAGTCCTTAAGATCTAGTTGACGGTCATGCAAGAAGTAGACACACGTAAAGACTCGAGCTCGCAGTCACTCGCTCCTTTTAAGTCAAAGAGAATCTTCGAAACAAAGGACTGCAAAGCTACCAGCTTATGGTATAGCCTCTCCAAGATTCTTATTAGACAGCTTCGGCAAGACGACCAAGAAGCTGGTCAAACTAGCTTGGGTAAACAAAGTTGCTAGTGCTCAATGTAGAGAGGAAGGACACTACGTCCAGGCGACAGAGAGGAGGAAACCTCTTCGGTTTCCAAACGGGTGAAAAATAACAAAAATCACTCCGAGCCCGTCAGTGCCAAATCCAAGTCTTTCAGTGAGGTGCCCAAAGGCAACACCATGCTAACGGTGACCGCACCGACATCGATGGTACAATTTCACCTGAACTTTGGAAGCTGCTACCTCCCAAGATGGTTACAGTATTCTTCAGCATAATAAGGGCATACCCGGAGCATCCACCCTGTTGTCGTGATGCCGGTTAGCATCACGGCCACATCAAACAAAGCGCTTGTGCGGGTCAGAAGCCGTTTGATCTCTATCGCAAAGCCATAACCAAAATCTGTGAGGTGGTGGCCTGGTTCGAAGTTAGACTTGGTTGCGAAGGAAGACATGCCAAGTCGTCTACGATCGCGCACCTGAACCTTCCAAGGCGGATGAAATAATACAAATTATAGCCTACTGCAACCCCACTCGGCTGACACGCAGTTTGAAAGTTGGACCAAGTGCAGGGACTTTATAGATGCGAGCTCATTGTTAATCATAAATAATCCTTGCTCCCCTTAAAAAGAGATTTGGCCTTATAAGTTATGGCTTTGAGTCTAACGAACTCAAAGTCTACAAAAAGGATGAGTTGGATGCCGAAGCGGTTCCTTCTTATCCCACATGTACATTTCCATTTCTTGAATATAGAATCTGACTCATCAATACCGGGGAGGGAAACTGGAAATAAATTCACGAAATCATTGGTCCAGAAAGTCCATCCCGCTGATAGCTAATTTCGAAAATATTGAAAGCCGTTCGATTATAACAATGAAACGACTACAGTTATTCGAAGTAGCTGTGTTAATACTTTAACAAGCAACATACAAGCTGAGCTGGACAGTCCAGCTGAATGGTTCTACGAGAACGGGCTGATGAACCCATCCAAAACAGAAAGGAAGAGTTTTCGTGGGCAAAAATTACTTCAAAACCTGGGTGTAACCTTTTTAAACACATCGATGAACTCCGATCAGACCTCAAATGGGTTTTTTAGCTTTGGTTAAGCATGAGAACTATTTAACTTTCCAGATACATAAGCAGTTTTATTATGCACTAGGCCAAGTCATACTTGGCAATTACAGAGAAGAGGATGGTGCTAGCTTGCCACCAGCAAGAAACCCTTTGGTTGGTTAAAGGGTGCTGGCAGATTCTCGCAGCTAGGAAGAAGACCTACAAGGCTAAGCTGCAGGTGAAGCTGAAAGCTGCCATTGAGCTCTATAGGTAAAGACAAACGAAAGAATGCCGGCTTTTCAGAAAGAAGAAAAAAAAGCAATAAATGCGCACAATAGAGGACAAAGAGAGGAAGTGCCTCTCTAGGTATGATGCTCGCAAGATTTACGAAAAAGTGTAAAACGTGAAAGCCAAGGATATAAGGCTCAAACAGAATCCTATCGGGATCAAGGTATGGAGACGTGAATTCAATCAAGAACTATGATACTTGTTTTAGCAACAAAGACCTGGTCAAGAAGAACTCCGCATTGGAACGGCAAATATGAGAAGCTTCTGATGAAAGAAGCCTCCACCTTCTGGCTCCAGTTGTTACGTTGTTCTGGCAGCAGTTGTTACGTGCTGTTCCAGTCTCTTTGATGAGCCAAAATCACTAAATGAGCATTTTTCCGATCTTGTTTCATAGAGTATTCTAAGGCTTTGTACTTCATAAATATAAAACCGATACATACAAGGTGGCGCAAAAATAACCTCCCGATGTTTTTTGTTGTAATCTAAAAGAAAAAAAGAAAAACTTTGATTCTTCTTGTGGATGATTTTTATTTGGTCTTTTAATTTTTTTTACATCAAGTCGAGAATATGATGTCATGTAAATGGCCGCCGCCACAGTTGATTGTCATTTGAGCCCTTTTTATGGCATTTTCCATCACTTTAGCCAAAACTTCCGGCGATAGGTCCTCACATTCTTGACGGATATTGTCTTTAAGAGCTGCAAGAGTCTGAGGCTTGTTGACATAAACCCGCGACTTCAAAAAGCTACACAAAAAGAAGTCTTGAGCGGTCAAATCAGGCGATCTTGCTGGCCAGTGCAAATCGCCAAAACGGGAGATTAGGCGCCCGGGTAATGCATCCTTCAGCATATCGGTTATGGCACGTGCAGTGTGTGCCGTTGCACCGTCCTGTTGGAACCACATGTTATTCATTCCCAATTTATCAAGTTGCGGCAAAAAGAACTCGTTGATCATTGCTCTGTAGCGCTCCCCATTCACAGTAACCGTTTGGCAAATGACGTCTTCGAAGAAAAAAGGTCCGATGACGCCTCCAGCGAAAACAGCGGAGGAGTCATTACTTTGAGCGGGTGTAATGGCTCTTCGTGGGTTACACGCGGATTTTCAGTGTCCCAGAAGCGTAAATTTTGCTTATTTACGTACCCGCTAAGATGGAAATGGGCCTCATTACTCATGACTATTTTTGATGAAATAAATCATCTTCCTCTTGGTGGTGATTAAGGATGGCTTGAGCGTATGTTAGACGCGATTGGCGGTCAGCAGCTAACAGCTGATGCACCGTCTAGACTTTGTACGGAAACATCTTCAAATCTTGTACCAAAATTCGCTGTAAAGACCGTCAACTGATACCCATTTGCGTGGCACGCCGTCTGGTCGATGTCGACGGCGCTTCCATGACATCTTCGGCTACAGCGGCAATATTCTCTGCAGAACGGCTACTCCGGGGTCTGCCACGCCTGGCAGCATCTCGTGTTGTGCCAGTCTCTTCGAGGCGAGCGGCTAAACATCGCAGTGTTTCACCAGTAGGCGTTGGACGGCTAGGAAATCTGCGACGAAATTCATGTTGTGCCAAAGTCACCGACCGATTATTGCTCAAATAAATAGCCACCAATATTCCGCGTTCTGGAACAGTGTAGCGTAACGTGTATTTCGCATGTGTTTACTACACAAATGTCAAAACGGAACTGACATTAGGGGCCAATCGCAAAATTTATAGCATTTTCTGATAGGAGGATTACTTTTGCGCCACCTTGTACAATGGTCTAGCACCTTTATACACGGTGATGCACTTTGTAGGATTTTTACTTCACAAATTGTGCTGGAAGAAAAGAAGAAAACAGCCACCCCATCGTCTCTGAACTTAAACGCCTTCTTAAATACAAGGAAGCTTCACCTTTTGTCCAAATACCATTTTATACAGCTGGCTACAAAGCAACTGAAGGAGTTGGTGTTAGTGCGTCTTCTCCGACAGGCTATAAACCTAAGTTTATCTTTCTGTCTTCTTGATCATTGCAGCGTGCTCCAGACGGAACTCATAGCGTCCAAAGAAACATTATCCTGGCTGAAAGAGATTGTAATATCTGCCAAGGATATTAGCATTTTCTCGGATAGCCAAACGTCCATCAAATCCAAGGAGTCAGTCTTATCAAATCTAGAGATATCCCTAGATTGCCATTAGATTAACAATAACCTCTGCTGGATGCCAGGGCATAGTGACATTCTATGGAACTGCAAGGCTGACTAACTCCCCAGACATGGATAAAAATTACCAGTTGTACCCGACACTGACGGACTTGGTGTTCCTGTCTCTATATGCAAATGCTTACTAGCACTAAAAGAAAATCAAATCGCGGGTGGATTCTTGGCACGACCGACGCGACGCACGTCTCAAAAAAGCAAACAAATTGGGACAAAGCTGGATTTAAGAAGATCCACGGGACTGTAATTGCTCGCTGGACCTTATATATGTGCCACCATAGGTGCCATCACTGGACACTGTCTAATAAGGTAGGTACGCAGAAAAGCTAAACCTCCAGTCGAACAAATTCCGCAGGAGCTGTATAGACGAAAAGGAAGAAAAAACATTGTTCGGCCCTCTTGCAGGTTGCTTCTTTCAATATCTCTTTGATTTCAAATTCACGGAAGTGAGACAGCTCCTCTCGTTTATCTATAGTTCAGATTGGTTTTCATATAGGTAACACGAAGAATGCCCAAGATCCACGTGGTATAACAATTGGACCAAAAACAGGTTTAATTGTGCTGGCGAATCGCTGGCTGCTCTAACCTAGGATCCTTAAATTAAATCAAAAGTCCTCCTCCACTTGTGCGCTGCTCAGGTTTTAACACACCGCGGACAATTGAAAATGAATACCCGGTCTGCTGTACCAGGCGAACCTTGACAAGCTTTTTCGACATATTCGGACAACAGGTTATCTAGGAATTTCAAGGGTTAGTCAGGCTCCTTGAACAGAGCTGATGGCGGATGAACCGAAACCGCCCAATTCCGTTGTGGATACTGATGGCCCAGTGTCGTAGGGGTTTCTAATAAATTGCAACTGGCCCTCCAGGTTGGGGGTTGTGCTTTGGGTTAACTACCCAACCATGAAAAAATTGCTTCTTTCGAAGCAACTAATAGCCTCGGGAAGGACTGATTTTATTGTTGACGACCATGCTAAACGAATAATGACAACGACGTTCGTATCTGCACCTAGAATGTGAGAATATTAAACCGGAGAAGTTCCAGCGAACAACTAGCTACTAAGCAGACATAACTGCCAACCAGGAAATACGATGGGATGGGTCGGGCAAAAAGAGGATGAAAAACTGTGACATCTTCCACGGACCGTGTTATAGTGAGCAGAAACAGCGACTATTCAGATGCGGATTTGTACCAGACTTAGGCAAGAAGTCGTATGTTTCCAAGACATTAGCGAACGCATTGCAACTGTCCGCATCAAGGCCAAATTCGCCAACATAAACCTTATATGCGCTCACGCCCCAACGGGGGAAAAATATGATATAGCTAGGGACTGCTTCTATGAGCTCCTTGACAAAACCTATGAGCGACTACCGAAGTACGATGTTAAAATCGTGCTGGGAGATTTAAACGCAAAGGTAGGAACAGAAGACATCTTTAGCAGTATTGTCGGAAAACATAGCCTACACGGCAACACGTTTGATAACGGACTTAGGCTAATTGACTTCGCTACGGAACGGAAAGCTACTATAGCCAGCACAAGGTTTCCTCACCTCGACATGGCGGTCTCCAGATTAACGAACGGTCAACCAAATTGCTCACATTGCGAGAGACAAGAGGCACGCATCCAGTATTTTGTATGTCCGAACTTTCCAAGTTGCTAACATCTACTCGGTCTACAACCATGCTGCAGCCAATGTGTGAATGCGGATACCCACAACAACACAACAATCGAGAAATACTGTGAAAATAATTGATTCCGAAAGACTACAATCGCAAGAGACCGCCAAGACCTTTGCGCAACGCGTATCCCTTAACCTCTCGATTAAAACCATACCACCAGCATCGAATGTCGAAGAATAATAGCAACGATGCCAGCAAGCCATTAGTTCAGCCGCAACTGATGGCTAGGTTTCTCGCACCCACCAGCAAGAAACCCGTGGTTTGATGAGGAATGCCGACAGATGCTCGCAGCCAAGAACAAGGCCTATAAGGCCAAGCTGCCGTTGTACTCAGAAAGAAGAAAAAAACGCGCGATCGAGGATATAGCCTCTCTCTATGCCACTCCAGGAACGATATTCGCAAGTTTTACCAAAGTGTAAAACGTCAAAGCCAAGGTCACAAGGCTCGAACAGAATTCAGTCGAGATGAACAACGAAATATCGTTGTTGAGACACAGTCGATGCTGAGGATATGGAAGAACCACTTTCTTCCCGCTAAGAAAAAAACCCAAAAGAAGTCCAGATCGATACCCTCCACCCCTACATCGATTTCAAAGCAGCATACGACAGCATTTATAGAGACAAACTAAACAGAGCCATGTCTGGTTTTGGTATACCGCCCAAACTCATCCGTTTGTGTAGGATGACGATGGAGTATTCTCGCTACTCCATCAGGGTCGGGTATGACCTCACCGACACTTTTGATAACCAAAAACGGACTTAGGCAAGGCGATGCGCTGTCAAGTGACTTCTTCAACTTGATTCTTGAGAGGATTGCGCAAAGCTCCCGAGCCAACACCAGAGGAACACGAAAGCACACAGAACACGCTGGTGAAAGAACTCCGCATTGAACGCTTAAGATGTCTAGGACATGTCGAACGAATGGATACCAATATTCCGGCTCGCAGAGTCTTCGATTCCCAGCCAGACGTCTCGTACGCAGTAGAGGAAGACCTCGCCTTAAGTGGCGCGTACAAGTAGAAACCGACCTCAACCGACTTTTGGTGCGCAACTGGAGGCAGTTAGCTCAGGACCGGGCTAATTGTAGAGGCATGTCGGTTGAGGCACAGGTTCATTCCGGACTTTAGTGCAACTTAAGCCAAGCTGAAGGACATTTGAAAAGAAGACGAAGACAGTTAGAGAGGGGTAGGAAAAATGTTGAGTGTAGTGAAAACTGACTACATTGCTGGTTTCAGAACTAACATTGGTAGTTGCTGATTATTCTTGTTTGCCCCAAGTTTGTAGAGTTTATGAATGAAAAGCCATTACCACCCAACCTAACATTGTGGCCTTGAAGGACCTTTACTGTACAAATACATCCCATGCAACCAATCAAACCAAACCTGCATTGCATCCGATCTCGATTGGTCTTCTTCTATATCGATTCTGTACTCTCGACAAGAGGGATCCCAAACCAACCATGGTTACTCTGTCCCTGGTCCGTTCCGCGAGTGGGGCTATTCAAATTAATTAAAAGAAACTAAAAGTACTTCCGATTCATCGCAATTAAATTCGATGGATCGATTCCGCTTAAATTCGACACATCTGCAATCAGCTGTGCATATTTATTCAGTTAACACTTGGCTGCGGTGTACACCTCTTGACTCTCGTCAAATGGTGATTGATCCATGTCCTCAGTTATTTTACCAAGCGTAAAATGTTCCAGCAAACCGCTCATAATTAAAGTAAACTATATCTACCGGCAGCGGCAAAAAAAAAAAAACAAAAAAAAAACAACATGAAACACAACCCTTGTGAAGGCATTGCAGGCAGGCAGCCCTTCTCCCTTGCGCGATGGCGAAATGATGAAATATTTACATTTGAGATGCAGTCTCTCGGAATTAACCTCTGTAATCTGTAATTCAGTCTGACATAATCCAACAAATGCCCACTTGAGGATCCTCCGTATGCCCCCGGCGCGACGACGTACGCCCGGGCACCCCCCAACTCCATTCCCCAACTATACAAATGCTTGAAAATTAAAAGTATCTACAGATACATACCTATCTACGTAATTAACTCATTTTTTATTGCCTGTAAAGTAATATGCAATTATTTGTTACACGGTACTCGTTGTTGGCATTCAAGAGCAAAAGTCAGGACATGGTGTGGAGCAGTGGCGAGGCGTCGATATAACTCGATTCCTACCGAGTTACCTTTTAAAATTCTACTTTTCAACAATGTACCAATAAAACAAGCAACATGAATCTTAATATCCCCACATAAACTTAAAATATGTGTGTTTCCCACACCTGCACAGCACACGCAGCAACAAATTCTATCAACAACTCCACAACCTGCAAGTCATCCGCTTTCTGCTTGGAAGTGTAACCCGAAAAAAGCCGTGTTATAAAATATTTGGCTGGTTAGAACAAATTGTTTTTCTTTCCTTGTTTTACCTTTATCGTTTACTGTGTTTGACTCCTCTCTGTTTAACACACGCTGTCTTATGCAAAAAATAACCCGATGTTCAACGACTTATTTGGTGAATTTTGTGTATCTATGATTATTTCTGTTGGAAAAAAATCAGTTATGAACAGTGCTGTCGTTTTACTGCAAAAGCAGTATTTCTACTGCTTTCTGTATCGTTGTACTGCTGCACTGCTCACCTTCTTAAAATACTGCTTTTTAAATTTCAATTAGCTAATTCCATAAATATTCACTTATTATTACATATTGTGGGACTTTATTATCAATCTATTACAATCAAAATGTTTTAAGCATCTCCAAGATAAACGCACCCTAAAAGTATTCCTGCATCAACTTTACAAACATACCTACCCAGTGAAATTAGAAGAAGCTAGTACACATACAAACCAAATTAAGACTGCGGAGCTTCTTATTATATTCTTTTTGATTGAACATAATTTACCATTTTTAATCATAGATCCCCTGATAAATTTAATAAAAAAAATTGCATCTGATTCGTCAATTGTCAAGCAATTGAAATGTGGGAAAACTAAGGCAACAGAGACAGTAACTTCAGTCATAAAAGAAAACTATTTGAGGGAATTGTCAGAAATACTGAAAAGGCAAACATTTTCTATAATAGTCGACGAGTCAACCGACATAAGCACTAAAAAGTCTTTGGCCATAGTTGTGCGATACTACGACTACGTAAAGCTTAAAGTGAAAGACCGATTCTTATCTTTGGTCGAGTTGCGTAACTCAAGTGCCAATGACATTTATGATTTATTACCTCGCTATTTAACAAACTTGAAATTCCGATTAAAAACTTAATTGGGTATGCTGCTGACAACGCTTCTGTCATGATGGGCAATAAGAGTGGTCTAAAGGCATTATTTTTAAAACCTATTCCTAATTTGTACGTCATGCCGTGTACTTGCCATACTATTCATCTCTTTTCAGCTGCAGCTGCCAAGGAGCTTCCTAGTTCCGTAGAAAAACTCGTTAGAAATATTTATCTGTACTTTTCCCATAGTACAAAAAGGCAAAAGCAATTCGAAAAATTTCAGGAATATTTTCACGTAAAAAATCATAAAATATTAAAAACTTCTTTCACAAGATGGTTAGCCCTTGAAAGTGTGGTTAATAGAGTTTTGGAGCAATGGGTACCCTTGAAACACTACTTTTTGGTTTCAGAATTTGATTCAGACTCTGATTTAGCAGCAAACATCAACTCTGATCTAAATAAGGAAACTAAGATATACCTCCTTTTTCTCTCCTACATTTTAAGATCTACCAATGAAATAAATATAGAATTTCAAGCTGAAAAACCCAGAATTCATATTTTAATGGATATTATAAAAAGCTTTTTAAAAAATATTTTATCAAATTTTATAAAGCGCGATTTTTTAATCGATTTTTGTAACTTAAATTTTACTAGTGATAGGTTTCAAGTTAATTTATCACACGTTTACATTGGCCCTAGGGCGGAGCTTTTGATAAAGTCTGAAAACATTCCATCAGCGAAAATAAATGAGATTAAAAGCAATTGCCTTAATTACTATAAAATACTTTGTAGTGCAATTAAAAAAAGGATTGACCTGGAGGATAAAGTTTTGTTGGAAGTTGCAAACATTAATCCAAAAAAACTCGGGGAAAATTTAATTGAGTTAATCTCTTTATTTCCAAACTTAGTCAGAAATAATAACATTGAAGATCTTGATAGTGAGTGGAGGGCCATGTTGAATTTATCAAATGTTTCTACATCTACTGACCTCGAAAGTTTTTGGAGTGAAGTGTTCCTTCTCAAAAACGCATTGGGAGAAGAACGCTTCCCATCTTTAAAAGCTTTTATTGGATCGTTAATTGCCCTACCTCATAGTAGTGCCACTTGTGAAAGAGTTTTTTCCGAGCTTAATCTAATAAAAACTAAGACTAGGAACTGTTTAAACATATCAACAGTTAGTGGCATCCTTTGCTCAAAATCTTTGCTCGATACCTATAAAAGCTATGAATTTAAGCCATCAGCAAATTTATTAAAAAATTATCGTAAAACCTAACTGCTTTTGTTAATTTCAAGTAACGAATTTTGAAATCCTTTTTTTTTGTTTGTTGCAATTATTATTTATGTATTAAGTTTTAAGTTATGGCGCTGATAAGCCAAATGTGAAATTAAATGTGTTCAATACAAATGTAAGACTTCCTTTTGTACCTATTATTATTTATTTTTGTTTATACTTTCTTGTGCAATTGAATTTTTGTTTTGTTACTTTAAATAAAAACTAGACATAAAAACATACGTAGTTGAGTGTTTTATTTTAACGAACAGAATATATATATATATATATATATACATTTATGTATACGTTTTAGGTAGGTACTGCTTTTTACTGCTTTTTGTCGACTGGTAGTACTGCTGATTTTTGTCTTCAAACGACAGCCCTGATGAAGCAGATTGCGATGCGTAACTTAAAGTAATTTTGAGTGTAATTATTGATGTGCAACAAAAAAGAAATTAAAAACAAAGAAAAGTGTGAAAAGTTTAAATTGTGGTATTTTTCAATTAAATTCAGCTAATTTCAAATAGCTAATTATTAGGAGATAATGGCATTATTAACTGTAAATTGTTGTTTGGTAGATTTGCTTTTGGAGGAAGAAAATGCTTTTTGCAAGTTGAATTTTCTTAAAAAAAAAAAAGTTATAGGTAGAGATAGGGCGCTCTACTCCTTCTATGAAAATAGATTATAAGCGCAAGGATGGTTTTGTTTCGCATTTTAATGCATCCATACACCAAAAATATACTTTGGTTGACTGGTAGTTGTAAGCTTAACAAAATGTTTTGTTTTCCTTGTCTTCTTTTTTTCAAATTCCCCTAGTGTTTGGAGCCGTACGGCAAATAAACATGCCAAAACGAAGCTGTTTATCTTTGTACGAATTCGGCACTAATCGAATTGAAACCTCCTTAGGTAATTCCTTTGAAGCTCACAACAAAAACGTTGATAGAAACCGTTAATTAATGGAACGTTTTATAGATACAGTAGTTCTTTTAGGCAAACAGGAACAAGCATTTAGGGGTCACAACGAAAAGCAAGATTCTATTAATCGTGGTAATTATGTTGAAACAATTTTATACTTATCTAAGTATGACACATTAATAGACTCCCATTTAGAACAGGTTCAAGTGTACATCGGGTCTTTCAAATGACATACACAAAACGATTAGATACATAGGGTGGTATGAATAAAACGGAGCACCTGCTCAAAACTCAACTTTTAGGAGCAGGTGCTTCATTTGGTATGAATAAAATACATGAGTAGGTGCTCAACGAGTGAGCATCTAGTTGTTCGATGAGCACCTTCCTCATGGTGAGTACCTGCTCCATTGTTTGGTATGAATAAACCGAAGCACCCGCTCCATCGAATTGAGCACCTGCTCCACATTTGTGAATCTGCTCTGTAGGTTGCTCAACGTTAAAACGAGAGGTGTTTTTGTGTCATAAATGGCAGAATTTATGCCAGTTCTTAACCGAAAGGTTAAATTGTATAAAAGAAGAAGAATTGGATATGAATGTGATTATCGTGTGCTATATAGGTTCAACAAAATAAATGTGGATTTTTTAGCGAATCATTTCCTTGGGACTAATTTTGAAAGAAGGGGTGGTGCCCTAACAAATAATGAAAAAATGCGGATTTTCCTTCGCTACATAGGAGATACCGGTTTTCAAAGTGGAGTTGGTGAAGACATTGGAGTACACCAGTCTACAGTGTCAAAAACAATTTCATTTGTAACTGCGGCAATAATAAAAAAAATCGAATAATTGGATCAAATTCCCTTCAACGATTGAAGAGCTGCAGAGTGAAAAGCAAGAATGGCAAGAAAAATACCATTTTCCTTCCGCAATAGGTGCAAAATTGATTGTACGCACGTTCCCATCATCAAACCGGCTGTTCATGGAGATGAATACGTCAACAGAAAAGGGTATCACAGCATTAATGTTCAGGCAACATGCAATGCTAGAGAAGAATTTTCAAGTGTTGAGCTTTCTTGGCCAGGATCGGTGCATGACTCGCGAATTTGGAAAAATTCTCCTATATCTAAAATCATGCAATGGAATGAAGCTAGTGCCCTTTTACTTGGTGATTCAGGATACGGTCTTACTCCTTGGCTTTTAACTCCATATCAAAATCCAGATACTCCTGAAAAAATCTCATATAACAAGTGCTTAACTCGAGAACGTGTTATTATTGAACGATGTTTTGCACAAGTCAAGCAACGTTTTCCCATTTTGCACAATAAAATGCGCGAGTCAAAACAGAAAAAGTTCCATCTCTTACACTCTGCTGTTTTATTTTGCACAACGTTGCAAAGCGAATACGAGATCAAGACTTCGAAATAGAGGAATTCAATAACACCTCCGAAAGCATTACAACACAAAATAATGTTGAATATAGTGATGCTGTTGTTCTTCGGAGGGGACATTTGCGAAGAGACGCTATTTCCGCGATTATTCACGGAAATCGCCTTTAAAAAGTAAGCCATAATATTAATTATTTCAATTTTTATTAATTCATTTTTTTTTTTTTCACATTTCTATTATATTAAAAAAAAAACAAATGTTTGTTAATTAACAGCCCAGATCTCCACATTTTTTCTTAAAATAACATTTTGCAACCCTGAAAGTTTCAAGTTGCTCCAAAAGAACTAAGCGTTGTAGCTCAGACGTCGTCAGGTCCTTAGTTTCTTCAGTTTCTGGTAATTTTGTTTTTTTCTCGCTGCAGTGATTAAAGATGAAATTAAAGTAGAAATAAGTGAAACGCGAATTGTGTCCCATTATGATCGATGAAACACCAGACGTGAGCCATAGGGAACAACTTAGTGCCGTATTGCGTTACTTATCGGATGAAGGAATAGAGGATATGTTTCATGTTTTTTTTTTTTTTGACGTGAGTGAGAGTCGAAATGCAGATGAGCTCTCAAAACACATTTTTAATATACTTGATGTATACGGTTGCAAGGAAAAGTTAATAGGGCAATCTTACGATGGTGCCGCGGTTACGTACGGGGAAGTAGGTGGAGTTAAAAAAAAGGTCCTCGATGCATGTCCAATGGCTAATTTTATTTCTTGCTATGCACATATTTTTAATTTGGTGTTATCTCGATCAATAGAAAATATACCTGAGTTAAAAGTTTTTTTTCTTGCAATATAAACACTGTAGTGCGCTTTTTCAATAAATCAACTAAACGTTCAAATATTTTAAGACAAATAGCAAACCGACGCATGCCGAGAGTATCAGAAACTCGCTGGCCTTACCATTCACGAATAATTAACGTTATTTTTTAACTGTAGATTAGATATAATTGAAACTTTTAACCAAATATTAGGCAATCCAAGAGAATGGGATAATGACGCACTTGCAATGGCTGAAAGTTTATTGTTTAAACTTGTAGGGAAAGAGTTTTGTTTTATATTATAATACGGTGTCCGAGATTTTTGCTAAACCCAATGTATTGGTTAATTTAATACAAAAAAAAAAAACAAACGGACGTTGAAGTTGAAGTTGCTAAGCGAGAAATCGAGTGTTTTGAGTCTTCGCTTTGTACTGAGTTTGTAAACAAATTTGATTCCATTTTTGAAAGCATAAACGATTGTGCTGAACCTCCACGAAAACGCCGATTACTCGACATTGATTGGAAAACTCACTACAAGCGGCTTCTTGTAAAAATAAAGGGCAATATTATATCCCAACTTAAAGACAAGATATAAATCTTTTACGAATTTAATTTTTATGGATTTAGCTGATAAATTCAAGTAATTTTGCACTATCAAGCCCAGATGATAAAATATCTTCTCTGATTAATTTTTTTTTTTGGAATTTTCGATTTCACAGCTTTGAAAAATTAACTAAAAGTTCTCTATACTACATCTTCACTTCTACAACTTGCCGTTCTATCACTTAATAAACATTTGAAAAGCGAAATATTGCGTGAAACATTTTCACAGGTTTTAAAATTAAGTGCACTCCTTTTAACACTGCCACTTACTGTTGCCTCCGTGGAGAGATCTTTTTCCACTCTAAAAAAGAATTTATACATATATAAGAAATTCTCAAGGAGAAAACAGGCTCTCTGATTTAGCACTTTTATCAATAGAAAAGCGAATCCTTTTAAAAATGAAAAGTAGACTTAACTTTTATGAAAAAGTTCTTGCAGAATATGTTAAAAAAGATCGAAGAATAGACTTAGAGTACAAATAAAACAATCAATTTAGCATAACTTTTCACAATTTTTGCTGTTTTTAAATTCTTACTTATCATTAAAATGTTTGTTTGGAAAAATTATATGTGGATTTTTTTTATTTATGTATTTATTTATTTAACAAAAAGTAATTTGTGAAGTTCGTTTTTTTTTTCTTACTAACCATCAAATTTTTTTCAGGTACCTACATTTGCATCTGCCAAAATGGTTTCTTTCGAAGCCATTTTTATTATACTTTAGGTTCATTGTAAAGTTTGGCTGAAGTGACTTGAAATATAAAAAATTGGCTTGAATTGCTTTACTTATATGCGAGTCGCAATACACAATATAATTTCAGAAAGCGTTTGCAGGTGCATATTTTTGCCGACTTACCATATAACATTTTTCACGCCACGCCACTGGTGTGGAGTTATCCCGGCACAGCTTCAGCCAACCGCCCTCATCTACACGAACGAATGTATGGCTGGCTGTGTGTGGCTGTGTGTGTGTGTGTGTTGGCAAAAAAGTTCTTTGCAAATATTTGCAAAATACTTGTATCCGTTTTGTTAACTTTGCTTAACATCCCGTTGTTATACCTATACGTAGATCTGCGGATATGTGCGCTTACGGATATACGGGATATGCAAGCCTCATATAGCACACAAAATTGCAGGATGTACCATTGTAGCAAGAAGAATGAAATACAGTCTCAGATGTGAAGAAGATTTGCTTTATAATGACGAAGGCACTTAGAATCATGATGCATGCAGAGGACGATTATGCCGATAAAAGGATTCATGTATATGCATGCAGAAAACTCTGCGAAGTGTTTGGGGGGAGATGTGTGCCTGGTGTATATGGCTACGTAAAGGATGCGGGTGGAGAATGATTGCCCTTGCACTGATTTTTTTTTTTTGCAACTTTTCCTTTTGCCAACTACAAGAGCACAAAAGGTAAAAAGGATTTCTCCACATATATATGCATATGTGCATATGCCTATGGGTAGGCAGGCATGCATCTATGCCAAAGAGGATCTCATGTCGGTACGTGTATATGGGAATGAATATGCGGAACCGCGCGATTCGACGTCAATGTCGACGGTAGACGCATAATGCAATCTGCTGCAAATAAAATTTTCTATAATCCTGTATACAACATCCACACTGAAAAGGAAAGGAACCAGGAACTGGTCTGAGGTGTGAGTGCAATGTAGAAAAAATCTAAACCCTGGGAATGGTATTACGGTGTGTGTGTTTTTTCCTTTAGGGATAAGGCTGGTTCGATGGATAAAGCAAAACGGGTTTTTTTTAACATGAAATGAATAATTTTCCATAAATCGTTAAGAAAACCGTTAATGGAAGAGACTGACGTACAGCCAACAGAGGAAGAGGCTGAATATCTATGAGAATATCAATCCTTAGCTCCATTTAGGTTGAAATATTTAATTTTTCAGTCATTAATTAAAAAAAAAGTCTAAGTACTCGACTTGGTTCATTCAATAGGTCTCCTAAAGGCTGTTTTTTTTTAGGTTGGGAATGATGTCCTGATGGGTTGTCTACCTTATCTCGTAAATTGAAATTTTCTATGCAGAAAGTAAAGTTAGTATTCATAGCCGAATTTGGGAAAACGTCGCATGGTATTCTGACGGACTCGGTGAAGACCAGGTCAGCCATTCAGCTATTTCCGAAAACAAAGAAACAGCACGCAATCGAAGACACTCTAAGGAAGATGTTCTCAATAAAACGTCAAAGTCAGGTATACTTGATTAATTACTTAAGTGGCGGTACAGTCCGGAATGAACCTGGGCCTCAACTAACATGCCTCTCCTTAGCTAACTGCCTCCAGTTGCTCACTCCATGTTGGTTGAGGTCAGTCGCTACTTGTGCACGCCACTTAAGGCGAGGTCTTCCTCTACTGCGGCCGACGTCTGGCTGGGAATCGAAGACTGCGAGCCGGAGTATTGGTGTCCATTCGATCCACATGTCCTAGCCATCTTAAACGTCCAATGTGGAGTTTTTTGACCAGAGGCATGGTGCTGTACAGCTCGCATAGTTTTTGGTTGAATCTTCATCTTCATAGCCCGTCATCGCAAACGGGGCCGAAGATTTCTCGAAGAATTTTCCTCTAGCATCGGCGAGGTCTTCCTCTACTGCGGCCGACGTCTGGCTGGGAATCGAAGACTCTGCGAGCCGGAGTATTGGTGTCCATTCGATCCACATGTCCTAGCCATCTTAAACGTCCAATGTGGAGTTTTTTGACCAGAGGCATGGTGCTGTACAGCTCGCATAGTTTTTGGTTGAATCTTCATCTTCATAGCCCGTCATCGCAAACGGGGCCGAAGATTTCTCGAAGAATTTTCCTCTAGCATCGGCGAGGTCTTCCTCTACTGCGGCCAACGCCTGGCTAGGAATCGAAGACTCTGCGAGCCGGAGTATTGGTGTCCATTTGTTCTACACGTCCTAGCCATCTTAAACGTCCAATGTGGAGTTTTTTTTTTAACTAGGGGCATGTAATTGTACACTGTAGTGGCACTCCAAGTTGGTTGAGGTCAGTCGCTACTTGTGCACGCCACTTAAGGCGAGGTCTTCCTCTACTGCGGCCGACGCCTGGCTAGGAATCGAAGACTCTGCGAGCCGGCGTATTGGTGTCCATTCGATCTACATGTCCTAGCCATCTTAAACGTCCAATGTGGAGTTTTTTGACCAGAGGCATGGTGCTGTACAGCTCGCATAGTTTTTGGTTGAATCTCCATCTTCATAGCCCGTCATCTCAAACGGGGCCGAAGATTTCTCGAAGAATTTTCCTCTAGCATCGACCAAAGATTTCTTCATCCGTTTTTGAGACTGTCCATGCTTCAGCGCCGTAGAGCAGGATAGGGATGATCAGGGTCTTGTATAGGATCTCCTTAGTAGTTCGAGTGGGGGCTTTACTACTAATTAGCCCGAAGACACAGCGGTTGGCAAGAGTAATTCTTCGTTTAATTTCTGACGAGATGTTGTTGTCAGAGTTAATAGCGGAACAGAGATAGACAAAGACTCGTACTACCTCAAAGTTATATCTGTCAGTGGTGATGTTCTGTCCAATTCGTCGAAGTTGTGTGTCCTTTCCTTCTCCTCCTATCCTTCAATTACTGCTTTACTCTATTTTGCCGCTTCCTTCTCTATACTGGAAAACGTGGCTATGACATCACAATGAGTCCCACCAATGATGTCAATATCGTCGGCGTATGCTAGTAGTTGCATCCATTTTTTGGAAAACTGTGACTCTGGTGTTGGCTCGGGAGCTTTGCACAATCCTTTCAAGAATCAAGTTGAAGAAGTCACTTGACATCGCATCGCCTTGCCTAAATCCTGTTTTGATACCGAATGTGTCGGTGAGGTCGTTTCCGACCCTGATGGAGCAGCGAGAATTCTCCATCGTCATCCTTCACAAAGGGACGAGTTTGGGCGGTATACCAAAACTAGACATGGCTTTGTATAGTTCGTCCCTAAAAATGCTGTCGTATGCGGCTTCAAAGTCGATGAATGGGTGTTGGGTAGCGCTTTGGACTTCTTGGGTTTTTTCCAGGATCCGCAGAAGTGTGAAGATTTGATCGGTTGTGGACTTTCCTGGCTTAAAATCACACTGATAAGGGCCGATCAGGTTGTTGTTAAACGGTTTCAGGCGTTCACATGTTACGGCAGATAGGATCTTGTAGGCGATGTTGAGGAGAATTATGCCTCTGTAGTTGGCGCAGTTTAGATGGTCTCCGTTTATTGTGGATCGGGCAAACGATGTTGAGGTTCCATTCTTCAGGCATATTTTCTTCCGACCAGATTTGGCGTATGAGTTGGTGGATGTTACTTACCAAGTCATCTACACCGGCATTATAAAGCTCAGTGGGGAGGCCGTCATTTCCGGCAGCCTTATTAAGCTTAAGCTTAGATATTGCTCTCTTCACTTCACTCAGGTCGGGTGATTGGCAGTTTTCGCTGTCGTTGCTAACATTGAATGGTTTGTTCAGCCTGACAGCGGATTGTAGTTCGTCATCGCCGTTTAACAGTCTGCAGAAGTGGTTCTTTCATATCCTCAACATCGACTGTGTCTCAACTACGATATTTCTTTGTTCATCTCGACAGGATTCTGTTTGAGCCCAGTATCCTTGGCTTTGAAGTTTTACAATTTGGTGAAACTTGCGGAAATCGTTCCTGAAGTGGCACCTCTCTATATCATCGATCGGCTTTTGAAAAGCCGGTGTTCTTCCCTTCTTCTTTGCCTATAAATCTCATATGCAGCTCCCTTCTTCACCTGCAGCTTTGATTTGTAGCCCTCGTTCTTGGCTGTGAGCATCAGTGTTCTTGGTGATGTTCACGAGTAACCTAGCATATCAGTTGCGTCTGACTTATTGGCATGTTGACATCGTCTGCGAAGGACTTGGCGGTCTCTTGCATGCTTCTTGTCTATCGCAATGTAATCCATTTGATTGACCGTTCGTTGATCTAGAAGTCGCCACGTCCCCTTATGGATATTGAGGTATGGAAACCATCTGCTGGCTATTGTGGCACTGCGTTAAGCAGCGGAGTCAAGTAGCTTAAGTCCATTGCCAGACGTGTTGTCGTGTAGGCTGTGCTTTACAACAATAATGCTTAAGTTGTTTTCTTTTAGTACCTTTGCGGTAAAATCTCACAGCACGATTATAATATCGTACTTCGGTAGCCGCTCATAGGTTTTGTCAAGGAGCTCATAGAAGCAGTCCTTAGCTATATCAACTTTGTCCTCCGTTGGGGCGTGAGCGCATAAAAGGCTAATGTTGGCGAATTTGGCCTTGATGCGGATCGTTACAATGCGTTCGCTAATGTCTTGGAAACATAAGACTTCTTGCCTAAGTCTGGCACTTATAACAAATCCGCATCCGAATAGTCGCTGTTACTGCTCACTATAACACGGTCCGTAGTAAATGTCACAGTTTCTCATCCCCTCTTTTTGCCCGACCCATTCCATCGTATTTCCTGGATTGCAGTAATGTCTGCTTTGTAGCAGCTTAGGGCTTTCGATAGTTGTTTGCCTGCACCTGTTTCCTGTTTAATGTTTGTTTAGGGTGGTGCTCAACAATTTTTGTGCGTAAGTGGGTAGTTTGCCCAAAACTGTTTTTGCTGTTTTTCATCTTCTCATCAACACTCGCACTTATACGTTTTGTAAGTTACGATACCAGTATCCAATTTTTTACCACTTGGAGGTAAAAGCGCAATCGCTGTGTAGTCAAAGTTAGCTAAGTTAACGCCAATCAGAGTTAGCCTTCGTTCTTCAACATCTAATCACCAGTTTTGTACCCTCGGAAGTGTGAAGGGTGGTGTTTTTACTCCTGGGAATTTCACTACGTACCCACTAGAGAAGTAGTAGGCTTCTTGGTCATTGTATTACCGCCGTACTGTATTAACTTCTGTTGGTCGAGTGAGTGTGTTGAGTTGTTGCCTGAACGGTCTGTATATTCTTAGTCAGAATAATCTTATTCAGAACACTCTTTAAGAAAGCTGTTCCTCCAAAATTGGCTTTCTCACTCGTCTGCCTTGGGTGTTCTCTGAAGTTAAGCATGTGCTCATTGAGCACCCCTAGTTTTTTTTTTCTGTAGGGCTTCGATTCGATTGTTTACTCTCCCACTTGAAGTCTTAAGCGCTCAACATTTGTACCACTGCTAATGAGAATGGTCGCTGTTTTATAGTCCGCTAGTTCCAGCCTTGACGCGCTGAACCGAATCTTGACATCTTTGGTATTGTTGTTGCAGTCACGGCCTCTATGGATTTGCTTACTACTAAAACTGTGATGTCGTCAACGTACCCTATAATGTTCACCCCTCTTCGTTATAGTCAATACTCCATCGTACATAATGTTCCATAGAGCTAGCCCCAGAACTGACCCTGTGACTTCGTATGATTTGGGACCACAGTCTGTGTCGAAAAAGAGGGCTCTGCCTTGGAAATAATTTGTTATTATTCGCGTTAGATACTTCGGCACTCTTCAGATCTGTCACTATGGTGATCCAGCTCGCCGAGTTGAAGGCGTTTTTAACGTCGAATGTCACCAGGGTGCAGGACTGTTGGGAAGTTTGCAAATAACTGGATTATTGACATTGACATCACAGTAGGAACTTCTCACATGAATGCAACGAGAACGAACTACAGACACATAACAGCAGTGGCGACTGAGGCCATCGGCTGGGACAGATCAAGACATTTATACAACAGAGAGAGACGGATAGAAACATAGAAGGAAAGACATATAACGTAAACCTACGTGGCACAGAGGAGGAGACATCGATTTATATTGTCTCATGTTATCGCACAGGTGGCCTCAGATAAGCTGGCAATTTTCGTAGAAAACAAATGCTGCCGAAGCTGGGGCTTGAACCCGCAGCGCTTGGCTTAGCAGTCAACTACGTATTCCTCTGAGCCATGGCCACCTGCTCTTAGAATATTAAAATGAGGTTTTGGTTTATTTTAAGCATGCGCATGGTCTTGCCATGTTGGTATAGTCAATAGCTCAGATAAGTATAAGTAAGCATGGTCTTGTTATTTATTTTGTTTACATGATCCCCAGCGCAGGCTGCCACGTTCACTTGCAAAACCGCTTTATGATGTTCATTGGGTGGCAAGGCTGGGTGTTAAAATTTGTTGGATTGGTTTCCCATTTGTATGTAGCCCTTAAGTCTCTATTTAAGGATAACGTATCCAAGTCGTCTTGAATGGGAGTCGGATAGAACTCGATTCACATCTATACAGATGTATGTAAAACAGAATCTGAAGCGGTGGAGGTATTTTATCCGAGATGCTTTACCTAAGGGGGATGAGTTTGCCAGACAGAGCACTACCCTTGGTACTCGAACGCCAGTAGATTAGGTTAGGTATGCCCCTCGTGTGGGAGTTCAGTTGTTATTAGTTGGGTAGAGGTGGTTTCTCCGAGATGCCTAACCTAAGCATATCCTTTCGCCTTCCGAATCATTGTAGCGTTTTCCTGGAGGAAATCATGACAGTTATAGAAGCCTTGTCATGGCTGAAAAGGAACAGCCACGAATTTTATTAACACCTTCAGTGACAGCCAAGTGGCAATCGAATTCCTGGAAGACATCTCTTTCAAATCGAAATCAGCCCACGAATGCCGGCTATCTCTTAACGAGATGGCATAGCATTTCACCATTCACCTCTTTTGGGGGTCGATCCACCAGGGAACTGCAAGGAGGATGAACTTGACAGATAGGGCACTATACCATTGATACTCTACCGCCGGTAGGTATGTTAGGTACGCCCCTCGCTACATGCAAATTACAGATCAAACTGGATGCGATCAAGAAAGCAAACTGCAGATGGATAAACGGCGCAACGTGTCATATATCCAGGCAACTCTGGCCAAATTATCATCAAAAGCGCTGCATCTGCTTGGCAATGCTAAACAGATCAAACATCAGTACCATAATCGGTGTCTTAAAAGGGCTCTGTCCCATAAGCCTACAAGCAAAACGACTAGGCCTAATGCCTCTTAAGCAACGACTTCTGTAGAAGCTGCTTGGATGAAGAAGAGGAGAATAGTATTCCTTACCATTTCTGACCTTGTCCAGCTCTCTCTCCGACAAAAGAAAAGTTTATCCGAGAAAGCAACGACTCTTAAGCAACGACTTCTGTAGGAGCTGCTTGGACGAAGAAGAGGAGAATAGTATTCCTTAGCATTTCTGATCTTGTCCAGCTCTCTCTCCGACAGAAGAAAAGTTTATCCGAGGAAGCAACGACTCTTAAGCAACGACTTCTGTAGAAGCTGCTTGGACGAAGAAGAGGAGAATAGTATTCCTTACCATTTCTGATCTTGTCCAGCTCTCTCTCTCCGACAAAAGAAAAGTTTATCTGAGAAAGCAACGACTCTTAAGCAACGACTTCTGTAGAAGCTGCTTGGATGAAGAAGAGGCTAAAGTGTTCCTTACCATTTCTGATCTTGTCCAGCTCTCTCTCCGACAAAAGAAAAGTTTATCCGAGAAAGCAACGACTCTTAAGCAACGACTTCTGTAGAAGCTGCTTGGATGAAGAAGAGGAGAATAGTATTCCTTACCATTTCTGATCTTGTCCAGCTCTCTCTCCGACAGAAGAAAAGTTTATCTGAGAAATTACTTCTTTGATAGGCTAGGTGAGTTGGCTAACACAAGGTGGGCCAAACGAGATCGCCCTATTGGAAGATGCTCTTGTTTTTGCAAATGGCCGTCAATGTCAAATCTGTTTTGACATTTGTGAACTAGACAGATGTAGAATACAAGTCAACAAGCCATGGAGCGATAAACTCCCCAAGAACGCGGAATAATCGAAATGGACGGTTTGTCGACCAAAATCATAATGAGCGATGAGGCTCATTTCCACCACAGCAGGTACGTGAACAAGCAAAACTATCGCTTCTGGGGCACCGAAAATCCACGAGGAATGCACGAGGAGCAATTAAAACGCTCAAAGTTACTGCATGGTGCGCTGTTAACGCTGGGGGAGTCATCGGGCCATTTTTTTCGAGGACGCCGCGCGTCGGGCCATGTAACCCGAGTTTTTTTTGCAGCAATTGGACGAATTAGGACTGGAGGACATGTGGTTCCAACAGGACGGAGCAACAGACTGCGCCACAACCGATATTCTGAAGGCCAAACAACATCGGATGACTTCTATTGGCCCACCTTGTATTAACGTCAGTCAGCTAACGCTAATGGTCAGCTTTGAATGGTTCAATTAGGCGAACGAATATCAGGAAAGTCGAATGATCCACGTGGTACAACATCAGACCTTTATGGTCTAAGTATGCACGCGCATCGCGTGTATCCACTGTAAGCTAGCCTAGCATAACCATGATTATGTATGCGAGCTGGGCAAATGGAAGAGATGATACAATACTGACTTTTGGATTGCAGGGAACGGCCTTTTATGATGTATTTGTGCCTGTGCTGCCATTGCAACCTATCTATCCTCACCAAAGTAGCCTTTTAGGATGGGAACAAATTGGCGAAGTAACTCTGGTATATTCTAAGGTTATCAGTGGCTCAGCTGCACGATGGTTAGTGCGATGAACTGCCGCGCAGAAGGTCTGGGTTCGATTCCCAGTCGTAGCAACACCTAAATGATTTTTCACTGGCCCTTCTCTCATGATGATCTGACAAATCATCCGATTAGTATAAATTGTCATGAAAAGCTTATCTTAACTAAGCCGTTCGGATTCGACATAAAACAGGAGGTCCCGCCATGATCAATTGTCATGAAAAGCTTATCTTAACTAAGCCGTTCGGATTCGGCATAAATAAGGAGGTCCCGCCATGATCAATTGTCATGAAAAGCTTATCTTAACTAAGCCGTTCGGATTCTGCATAAATAAGGAGGTCCCGCCATGATCAATTGTCATGAAAAGCTTCTCTTAACTAAGCCGTTCGGATTCGGCATAAATAAGGAGGTCCCGCCATCGTGCTAAGAAGTACACACGCACACATGAATGGTTTTGAGAAAAAAGCTAGGCCCTGGGTACTAACGAGCCTGTTGCGTCATACATTTTTTTTTTTTTTATCACGAATCTTTATACATCAACGTATGGAAAATGTTCAAAAATATAGTAAAAGCTTCAGTAAAGTTGTACTATTGCACTTTAAATATGAAAAAAACGATCCTCAACACGTTGCTCTTAAGAGCCTTAACTTTGGCATGCATCTTCCATTGTGTTTTTCGAAATATTTTATTCAGCTTATTATATGTTGTTGTACCTATGTGTTCTACCCAATTCAAAATAAATAAAACTCCTCTCACTTAAAAAAAAAATGTCCCTAGATACCTACCACCACCAAAGTCCAATCACATTCTCCCTATCAATCTCTACTCCTCACAACAACTGACAAGTGTAAATCCTCCAGCGGATCAAAGAGAAACAGCAAACACAGAACCGGGGATTAAAAAATATGCATTTTCAGTTCATCGTTTAAAACTAAAGAAAAGCCTATTATAACTGTTTACATACCCTCGGATATAATCTTGTATACATTCTCAAATATTAACATCGTCGGTCGTCCGTTGTCGAGCATCGCTCTCTAACCCCATCCGTTTCTCTATCCCGTTCGCGTATCCCTCAACAACATCCCGATATTGCAACAAAAAAGCACGAAAAAAATGCAAACCCCTCTCGCATCCTCCCTTACCGCAAGCAGACTTCCCGCTCCAAACCATATCGAGGGCGCTCATTTTTTTTTCTCCCATTTTTCTTTGCGTTCGCATTCCACATTTCATTCCCCACCTTGTGTTCATTTCTATTTCTTTTGGTCCTGGAATTTCGCCTCGCATTTTACCATCCAACCGCTACTTTTGAGAAAACCCTATAATAGCGCCAGGAACTGCTATACACACAGAGGATGCTACACACAACACAGACAGGTCTCTTCTCTATTAAGCTCCCGTGTCGCTGTTTCTATGTGCACGTCAGTCATAATGGTTTCCCTTCTCCTTGCAGGACTTGGTATATTTTTTTCGTTTTTTTTTTTTTCTACAGCAAAGACTCCCTCATAATTAAAAATCTACAGTTCACCATTATCGTGTCACTTATACATGCAAAACGAATGGTCGACCAGTATAAGGATATACGACGGTACTACACACCATTGCTATTGCATTGTCTGACTCACGTATAGAAGTAGTTGGTTGCAGCAGGCTTAACTTAGGCAAACAACGAACAAAAGGACGAAAAAAAAATCCTACACTTCCCCATCATAGCTAGCTCACGCACCACCATCATCCTTCCACCAGATCACAACCTACCACCCGCTCTATGATGGCTATTTCATATAGTTTGCATATCATTATGGATGCCAAAGGAGAAACAAATATACCCTCGCAAGGAGTAGTAGCGAAAAAAAAAATCCTCGCTTCCCTTGCGAAAAAGGACACACGACCAGACCGATGACGATGAGTCAAGGCAGCCATTTTCAAGCCGTCTCTTTCGTACACGGCTACAGAATTCGAAAAAAAAATGGTGTCCTGTGCCTAGGGGAGGGTGGATTTTGGCAAACACAAGCAAAAAATAAACTACCACCCTCCATAGTGGTGATATGAGGGTGGCATAAAAAATATTCACCCCTCTGAGTAGAATTTTTTCCCCGATTTTTCTACAGGAAACCGCCATTTTTTTGCTCCCTTATGCGACGCGTGGTTTTTTTTTTTTCTTATGCTGCTGTTGTGTGGGGGTGGTGGTAAAGTGATGAGGGTGGTTGAGTGGTAAATTGGAAACTTCCGCGCGCATCATGGAAAGTCACACTGTGAACCATCGACTAGGGACCATGTTGGATGTTGTATTGTTGTTGTAAGGCCGCTACTACTGAGGGAGTATGCATTTTGGTTATGATTTGTGTGTGGGTAGCGACCATTGACGGGGGGTGGTTGTTGGCGAGGGTGAGTTATTTTTTTTTTTTTCGTTCTCCTTTGTCCGCTAAAATGGAAGGAATGAAAAATTGCCAGACAAGGTAAGTGATATTAGAGTCTGCTGTCTCATTTCATCGCGAACTAAGCCGGCGTCCGGGCAAAATTGAAACATTGGAATTTTTCGTTTAGACTACGTGTTCCAGGGATGCGCGATGGTCCTTGAGAGGTGGATATATTGCGAAGACATCCATCAGCGCGCATCGATTAATGTGTGGGATGAGGTTTGGTTTGAACACACTGCTAATGGGCTCCGCAGAAGAGGAGCTGGCAATGTGATGGGTTCAAGAGAAATATCCTTGGACAGGTAATTTACTTTGCTTCGTCAATTGATAGAATGTTTCATTTATCTTGTAGTCTCGGGGTATTCTTGGTGGTTAATTGGGTTACAGGTGATGTATAGAAGCAGGAGATATTCTCAATGTCTTATATGTCCAGAGGAACTTAGGGAGCGCGACTGGTACTATTTAGTCGACTAATCGTTTGTAGCTTTGGGAAGTGGCCTAGTTGTGCGAGCGGTCTCTGGCTTAGATCCCGAAAGTAACAACATCTAATTTCAGTCCAACCTCTCGCGAAAGTCTGACTTACATCCTTAAATATAAAACTGTCATGAGAAGCTTTTCAAAATTGCCGTTCAGAGTCGCCATTAAACAGGACGACATATTCTTTGTAGCTGTAATACATCTTCACACTCCAGATTCTCCATACATTTATGGAGAATCTAGGTTTGAGACCCCGTATGGGCTGTTACTTACTTACATACTTAAGTCGCGCTACTGTCCGGAATGAACCTGGGCCTCTCCAATCAGCCCGGTCCTTAGCTAACTGCGCACTCCAAGTTGGTTGAGGTCGGTGTCAACTTCTGCGCGCCACTTAAGGCGAGGTCTTCCTCTACTGGGTACGAAGTGTCTGGGAATCGAAGACTCTGCGAGCCGGAGTATTGGTGTCCATTCGTTCTACACGACCTAGCCATCTTAAACGTCCAATGCGGAGTTTTTTCTTACCAGGGGCATGTCGCTGTACAGCTCGTATAGTTCTTGGTTAAATCTTCGTCTCCATAGCCCGTCAACGGAAACGGGACCGAAGATTTTTCGAAGAATTTTCCTCTCAAATCGACCAAACATTTCTTCATCTGCTCTTGGAATGATCCATGCTTCAGCGCCGTAGAGCAGGACTGGGATGATCAGGGTCTTATATAAGATCTCCTTAGTAATTCGAGGGAGGGCTTTACTACTGAATTGCCTTCTACGCCCGAAGAAACAGCGGTTGGCAAGAGTAATTCTTCGTTTAATTTCTGACGAGATGTTGTTGTCAAATTTGGAAAACTGTGCCTCTGGTTTTGGCTCGGGAGTTTTGCACAACCATCTCAAGAATCAAATTGAGAAGTCACATGACAGCGCATCGCCTTTGCTAAATCCTGTTTTGTATCGAATGTGTAATTGAGGTCGTTTCCGACCCTGATGGAGTAGCGACAATTCTCCATCGTCATCCTACACGAACGGACGAGTTTGGGCGGTATACCAAAACTAGACATGGCTCTGTACAGTTCGTCTCTATAAATGCTGTCGTATGAGGCTATGGAATCGATTTATAGGTGGTGGGTATCGATTTGGACTTCTTGGGTTTTTTCCAGGATCTGCCGAAATGTGAAATTTTGATCGGTTGTGGACTTTCCTGGCCTAAAACCACACTGATAAGGACCGATCAGGTTGTTGGTAAACGGTTTCAGGCGATGTTGGGGAGACTTATGCCTCTGTAGGTGGCGTAGTTCAGAGCGTCTCCTTTTTTATATATCGGGCAATCGATGCTGAGGTTTTATTCTTCAGACATACTTTCTTCAGACCAGATTTGGCTTAAGAGTTGGTGGATGTTACATTACCAAGTCTTCTGAGCCGGATTAATAAAGCTCAGCGGGAAGGCCGTCGTTTCCGCCTTATTTGGCTTGAGTTTAGATATTGCTATCTTCAAAGCACTCAGTTCGGGTGGTTGGCAGTATTCGCTGTCGTTGCCAATATTAAATCGTTCGTTCTGCGTGACAGCGGAATGTTGTTCTTCATCGCCGTTTAACAGTCTGCCGAAGTGGTTCTTCCATATCCTCAGCATCGACTGCGTCTCAACTACGATACTCCCTTTTTCATCTCGACAGGATTCTATTCGAGCCTTGTATCCTTGGCTTTGACGTTTTACACTTCGGTAAAACTTGCGAACATCTTTCCTGGAGTGGCACCTATCTATATCCTCGATCGCGCGTTTTTCTTGATCTTTTTTCTTCTATCTGAAAAGCCGCCTTTATTCCCTTCTGTTTTGCCTATATATCTCAATGGCAGCTCCCGTCTTTTCCTGCAGCCGCGAGCGTCTGTCGGCACTCCTCATCAAGGGGTTGCTTGCTAGTGGGTGCGAGAAACCTAGCACATCAGTTGCGGCTGATCTAATGGCTTATTGGCATCGTTGCCATTGTTGTTCGACATTCGATGCTGATGGTATGGTGGTAATTGAGAGGTTAAGGGACACGCGTTGCGCGAAGGTCTTTGCGGTCTGTTTCGACTGCAGTCTTTCGACGTTAATTTTCCATAGGCTTACGCCGATGATATTGACATCGTTGGTAGAACTCAACGTGATATCATAGCCCCGTTTGACTGTGAAGGAAGCTTCAAAAATGGGTTTAGCAGTAAGCGAGGTAAGACTATGCTGTAAACACGAAAGGATACACAACATCAACGAATTGGACAGAAAGTAACCACTGAAAGACATAACTTTGAGGTATTATGGGACTTTGTCTACCTCGGCTTCGCTATTAACTCTGACAACAACAGCTTGTCAGAATTACTCTTGCCAACCGCTTTTTCTTCGTGCTAAGAAGGCAATTCCGTAGTAAAGACATCACTCGAACTACTAAGGAGGTCCTATACGGCGCTGAAGCAGGGACAATCTCAAAAGCGGATGAAGAAATCTTTGGTCAATTTGAGAGGAAAATTCTTCGAAAAATCTTCGGTCCCGTTTGCTCTGACGGGTTATGGAGACTAAGATTCAACCAGAAACTATAAGAGCCTTACAGTGGCATGTCCTTGATAAAAAAAACTCCGCATTGGACGTTTAAGATGGCTGAGGCATGTACAGGGTGTCCGCCAGGAACTTACAATTTTTGATTAAATGAAAAAGAATGGATCTTGCATTGATTAATGTTTTATATAATGTCGGCAATTATTTATGGAATACAGTATCAGGTAAATGTCCGCCTCTGTTAGTCTTACAAATGCGAGCCATTTTGAGCACATTTTTCATTACATTCTCACACATTTCACGCGGTAGTTCATTAATTTCATCAGGAGTATTTTGTTTGAGTTGCTCAAGGGTTTCTGGTTTATTTGCATAAACCTTACTTTTCAGATATCCCCACAAAAAGAAGTCCGGAGTAGTCAAATCAGGCGACCGTGGAGGCGAATCAACATTATTTCTTGAAATAACTTGGGAAAGAGGTCTCGCAGTAATTCCATTGTAATCCTGGCTGTATGCGATGTCGCACCATCTTGTTGATACCACATGCTAATCAAGCCTCAAGCATGTAGTTGAGGCGTTAAAAAGTTTTCAATCATATCACGATGTCGCTCCCCATTCACAGTTACCGTTACGCCGTTTTCATTTTCAAAGAAAAAAGGTCCAATGACTCCTCCTGTCCGAATTGCACACCACACTGTAACTTTATATGGATGCAAAGGTGACTGATGAATAATTCAAGGGTTTTCCATTGCCCAGAACCGACTATACGGTTTATTCACATGTCCATTCAAATGAAAATGTGCCTCGTCACTCATTATGATTTTTTCATGAAAGTCGGGGTTGTCATGAGCTAGCCGTAACATCCTATTGGCATATTTACGGCGGCGTTAATGGTCTTGTGTGAAGAGGCTCTTGTGTCAACTGAATCTTAAACGGAAACAAATGCAAATCCTTGTGCAAAATTGTGGTCAAAGTTTTTCTTTGAAGATCAAGCTCCTGAGCACGGTGTCGAATTGAGGTTGATGGATTGTTTTGAAGAATTCCTTGAGCAGCAGTAATGTTTTCAGAACACCTTGCTGTATGTTGTGGTCCATGCTTGGGCCTATCACCTACAGACCCTCTTTCTTCGAATTCATTCACTAAACGTTGTTTCTCCCAAAAAAAATTCACGTAACTTTCTCATCGCCACAGTAATCGATGATTGGATTTTGATAAAACGATTAAAACACGTTGGCTTATCGAATATTTTTCCATAATAAATTTGTCACGTGTCTACTTCACGACTGCCAAATAAGAACTGTCAAGACTAATGTTTACCAAAATGGCGGCAAAACAAAGGAGTATACCTTTCCGACGGGCACCGTGTTTAACGAATGGACACCAATACTACGGCCCGCAGAGTCTTCGATTCCCAGCCAGACGTCTCGGACGCAGTAGAGGAAGACTTCGCCTTTAGTGGCGCGCAGAAGTAGAAACCGGCCTCAACCAACATGGAGTGCGCAACTGGAGGCAGTTCGCTAAGGACCGGGCTAATTGGAGAGGCATGGTGGTTGAGGCCCAGGTTCATTCCGGACTGTAAGTGAGTATACGCCAGCTCATACCAATTAGACTTCTGCTGGCCCACAAAGAGATCTTAGTGTGTTCTCTGGCTTTTGTGTGGTGAGAGTTCCAATTGAGCTTTTCATCCAGAGTAAGTCTCAGGTATTTGATTTCTTTTGAAAACTTTTTATGTGGTGAGAGTTCCAATTCAGCTTTTCATCCAGAGTAAGTCCCAAGTATTTGATTTCTTTTGAAAACTTTTTATGTGGTGAGAGTTCCAATTGAGCTTTTCATCTTGAGTAAGTCCCAAGTATTTGATTTCTTTTGAAAACTTTTTGTGTGGTGAGAGTTCCAATTGAGCTTTTCATCTTGAGTAAGTCCCCCAGGTATTTGATTTCTTTTGAAAACTCTATTGTTTCACCAAGCAGAATGGGTTTTTTTCATGTTATCCCGATTCCGTCTTTTCGTGAATGCAATTATTGCACTTTTTTGGAAATGACATCTAGGCCAACTTTCTTGCGCCAATCAGCAACGAGATTTAGTGCCCTCTGTAGGAGTTCTAAGATTGTTTCTTCGAATTTACCTCTGATTAGGGTTACAATGTCATCGGCTTATATTTGATCAAAGAAACCATCATTGCTGAGTCAGAGACTTACCCCGATGTGTTTTTCGTACTTCTTGAGTAGTTTCTAGGTTCCTCTCACGTATAAAATGGATTTCGAAATTTTACATCTGCAGAGTAATGCCAACAGCCAAAGTACAAATGATCACAAGCCTCCATTTTTAACGAAAAATTCAAATACACACTTTTGGCGCAACATGCTCGTTAGCACCCAGGTCCGAGCTTTCTCACAACCATTCGTATGTGCCGGTGTACTTCTTCACGATCGCGGGACCTCCTGTTTTATCCCGAATCCGAATGGCTAAATTGAAAAACGCTATTCTTAAAAATTGATACTGGCCGGTGATATGTCAGATCATCACGAGAGTAGGGCAAGTTGCTACGGCTGGGAATCGAACTCATACCTTCAGCGCGGCAGTTCATCGCACTTACCACTGCGCCACTGAGCGCGTCCATTTTTAACGAGTCTAATATAAAGTAGAAAATTTCGCAGACTCCATTCAAAAGACAGATTTGGAATTTAAGGGTCCATTGAGAGGCAATAATTCACTTCTTCCTTCAACACGCATTCCTCCACATTAAGAGCATTTTCGCATTAAAAGAATCCTCACACGTCCAAACCCCCAAAATAGAACGACAAACCACCATCGTCCACCACATAGCTAATTATGAAATAATTTCCATGAAACGGAGAAAAGTTCCAAAACACCTCGGATTCCGGTTTTAATCATGAAATTCTCTTAAAACTCAAACCGAAACTATGCGTAACCCCCCATATGTCCATTAGAGCATTCTCCGACCTCAGCCATTCATTGAAAAATCTAAAAGTTTGGTTTTTCGAATAAAAAATTCCGCCAAATTAAATTAAACACCTCCTGCTCCCCGTTCTGTGATATGGTAGCCCCATAGCCGCATATACAAAGGACATGCAATTGCTAGTGTGGGAGATACATCACAGTTTTAAAGGAATTGTTGAGATACTTTTCGTCGTCATCGTCGTTGTCGTCGTGTAAAGTAAATTAAAAAGTGCCCACACAACGCCTCACAGGATTCCCAGAGTTGAGAGTTTGGTTGTCGTCCTCGTAGATCGTCATCATCACCATCATCATCATTATCATTGTGGTCGTCGTGGTAGTCGTCGTGGTAGTCGTCGTCGCAACAGCTCTTCAGAGCATCCTGTTGATTGTGAGTGCAACTCATGGGTACCTACACCAGGCGAGCGAGGCGAGCAGTACTCCTGCCGCCACTCCTGGTGCAGCTTGCATACGTTCAACAACGAAATTAAAAACTTCTTAATTATATTAAAAAACATTTTTTCTCTTAATTTGCAAATTACATTAAGTAAATGGGAAAATACGTGAAGTGATGGTGTATCTGGATGCTGCAGCCCGCCCTCCCGATGCAGACACATTATTTCATCTTAAGCTGCTTTATTTAATGTATCCATAGTACATCCTGGATGGCAGGACGAGATGATGATGATGATGGAAAACAGAATATTTTACATGGGGGTCTCCTGCAAGGGCAGACTTGTGGAAAATGCACTTCTTGAGTGGTGTCTCTGCGCTGCTGTTTGTGGGCCCCTCAGGGGCTCTGAAAGGATTTATTTCTGGAGTTGGTATTACACTTTTCTTTTTTTTTTCTTGCCAGCTTGCTCCGCGTTTATTCACTAATTCGAGGATTTTTTTCCCCGGGAATTCGCGTTGTTTGGATACTACAAACCGACGAAATAAAAAGTTGATTTCGTCGGTAGACGTCATACCGGTGAAGTGGATTAATTACTCAGCTCAAGTGGGCGTGTATTTTCTGTGCACGAATGAACCTTTCAGACTGAGCTTTTATAATTTTTTTTCCCATTTTTATTCGGAAAAGTATTTTTCTTGGGGTTTTTTTTTTTTTTTTTCGTCGGTGAAAATGTGTAAAAGCAAACAAAATGCATTTATAGGGATTTTTTCAGTAATTTTGGAGGGATTAAGGATGTTTTTTTGTTGATTCTCTGAATCAAGTTATTGCTGTGTAATGAGGACGATAATGAGCATCAGGAGGGGTTAATTCGATGCTGCTTCGAGATGAATGATGACTTAATGGTTCATAATTACACGCTGGTGTGGGAATTAAAACATTGGACGGATTTGTAAAGTGGATTTGGTTCATCCCTGGTGTACCAAGTAACTTATATACAAGTCGTCACGTTATCGGAAGATGCAATATTTTTTGCAGATGGCGGTAAGTGTCAATTCTACTTTGACATTTTGCAAGTAAACAAAATATGAGTCAACAAGCGCTTTGCTTAAAGGGAATGCGGAGTAGTTGCTTCGGTTTTATTGTGGAATATATGTCGGTGCGGTCGGCAAATTGCACGTAGCACTTCACCTCTTCATTAAGACCATAGCACGAGCATCTTTTGTCGAAGAACAATGGCAACGATGTCAATAAGTTATAAGATTACCCGCAACACTGTCGGCTCAGTGTCGCGATGGTAAATGCGATGAATTGCCGTACAGAATGTCTGGGTTCGATTCCCAGTGGTAGTTGGACCTAAATGAGTTTTCACTGGCCCTCTTCTACTGATGATCTGACAAATCATCCGATTAGCTTCAAATGTCAAGAAAAGCTTATCTCAAGTTCGCCATTCGGAGTCGGCATAAAACAGGAGATCCCGCCATCGTCGAAGAAGTAAACAAGCACACACGGTTGTTAGAAAGCTAGGCCCTGGGTACTAACGAGCCCGTTGCGCCAAAAATTTGTTTTTATTTGGATGTGGTACCTTACTCTCTCTCTTACCAGCTAGAAACCCCTGTTTTATGAGGAATGCCGACAGACTGCTCGCAGTCAAGAACGAGGCCTACAAGGCTAAGCTGCAGGTGAAGACGAGAGCTGCCATTGAGCTCTATATGCAAAGAAGAAGGGAAGAAAGACGGCATTTCAGAAAGAAGACGACAGAAAAAGAAAAGCGCGCGATCGAGGATATAGAGAGGAGCCACTCCAGGAACGATGTTCGCAAGTTGCACCAAAGTGTAAAACGTCAAAGCCAAGGATACAAGGCTCAAACAGAATCCTGTCGAAATGAACAAGGAAATTTCATAGTTCAGACACAGTCGATGCTGAGGATATGGAAGAACCACTTCTGCAGACTGTTAAACGGCGATGACGAACAACATTACGCTGTCAGGCAGAGCGAACCATTCAATGTTGGCAACGACAGCGAAAACTGCCAACCATCCCATCTAAGAGAAGTGAGAACAGCAATACCTTAACTGAGGCTTAACAAGGCTACCGGAAATGACGGTATTCCCGCCGAAGTTTATAAAGCCGGCGTAAGTAACATTTACCAACTCAAAAGCAAAATCTGGTCGGATAAGTATACCTGAAGAATGGAATTTCAGCATCGTTTGCCCAATCCACAAAAAAAACTGCGCCAACTAATGAGGCATAATTCCCCTCAACATCGCCTACAAGATCCTATCTGCCGTAACATGTGAACGCCTGAAACCATTTACCAACAACCTGATCGGCCCTTGTCAGTGTGGTTTAAGGCCAGGATAGTTCACAACCGATAAACTTTTCACATTTCGGCAGATCTTGGAAAAAAACCAAGAAGTCCAAATCGATAGACACCACCTATTCATCGATTTCAAAGCCGCATACGACAGCATTTATAGAGACGATCTATACCGAGCCATGTGTAGTTTTGGTATACCTACCGCCCAAACTCGTCCGTTTGTGTAGAATGACGATGGAGAGTTCCCGCTGTTCCACCACTGGCGGAAACGTCCTCACCGACACATTCGATACCAAAAGTTGGCAATGCGATGCACTGTCATGTGACTTTTCAATTTTATTCTCGAGTGCAAAACTCCCGAGCCAACACCAGGGGCAGGATTTTCCAAAAATCGGTGCAACTACTAGCAATCCGCCGACAATATTTGAATCGTTGGCAGGACTCAACGTGATGTTATACCCACGCTTGCTAGTATGAAGCATGGACGTATAAGATGGCTAGGACGTGTAGAACGAATGGACAGCAATACTACGGATCGCAGAGTATTCGATTCCCAGCCAGACGTCGGACGCAGTAGAGGAAGACCTTGACTTAAGTGGCGCGCACAAGTAGAAACCGACCTCAACCAATTTGGAGTGCACATGTTAGTTGAGGCCCAGCTTCATTCCGGACTGTAGCGCCACCTCAGTATGTCTAGCTTTGGTATTCAATCCAAACTCCGTGCGTCGGTCTGTGCAGGATGGAGATGGAGAATTCTAGCGGTTCAATCAGGGTCGGAACATTCGATACCAAAAAAAGGATTTATCCAAGGCGATGCGCTGTCTTGTGATTTTTCTTCAATTTGATTCTTGAGAGGATTGTGCACAACTCCCGAGCCAACACTAGAGGCACAGTTTTCCAAAAATCGGCGCATCTACTAGCATACGCCGACGATGTTGATGTCATTGGTAGAACTCAACGTGATGTCATTGCCACGTTTGCTTGTATAGGGAAGGAAGCAGAAAAAAGAAGTAAACGAGGGCAAGAAAAAGTAAATGCTGTCAACACGAAAGGACACACAACATCGACGAATTGGACAGAACGTCACCCTTGACAGATATAACTTTGTACGGGACTCTGCTGCCTTAGCTCCGCTATCAACTCTGACAGCAACATCTCGTCAGAATTTAAACGAAAAATTACTCTTGCCAACCGCTGTTTCATCGGGCTAAGAAGGCAATTTAGTAGGACAGAGGTACTCCACAAGGGGGGGTTCTCTATCCGTTTCTTTGGCTTCTGGTAGTCAACGAAGAATTGATGCGACTGGAATTCACTGCAACAAAAACAGTGGCTTATGCAGACGATGTTGTTCTCATGGCATGTGGGAAATTCCCATCGACTCTAAGCGCAATCATGCAAAAAAGTCTAACCTACTCAATCGATGGTCAGAACCACGCGGACTGGGTGTAAATCCGAAGAAAGCAGAATTAGTACTCTTCACTAACAAAAGATCACTCACAGAGTTTCTGACCCCGACTCTGGGTGGGTCTACCCTCTCATTGTGAGCAAGCGCCAAATACCTTGCGGTGATACTTGACAACAAACTAAACTGGAGCCTTAGTATCAACCATAGGGTTAAGAAAGCTTACATTGCCCTATATAGCTGCAACAGAATCTGTGGTAAAACTAGGACCCCTCCCGAAAGTCGTGAAATGGCTATACACAGCTTTTGTCAGAAAAATCCTTACCTATGGTTGCCTAGTCTGGTTGAATTCCGTGAAAAAGACGAAGCATTTGATAGCCACCAACAAAAGTCAAAACAGAAGCTATGCGTACCAGTCCCACAGCAGCTTCGGAAAGATCTCTTAATCTCACACCAATCTACTTACAGCTGAATGACAGAGCACCGAAAAGCGCAACACGCCTCAAGGAAGCTCGCAACCTATGTGTCAAAACATTTGGTCACAGCACAATACTGAAATTAGTAGGATATGAGAATGGGGCATCTGACTTCACCATCCCATATCACGATTTCGACGTTATATACGCAATCAGAATACCAAGTTGAGACGAATGGTTTTCAAAGAATGTGGTACCCAACAACGAAATAGCAATCTATACCGATGGATATAGAATGGAAATAGGAGTGGACTCTGGGATCAACTCCGACAGAATCGGGTTGAATGCATCCATTCGTTTGGTGAACTTTTGCAGTGTTTTCCAAGCAGAGATCCTAGCCATACTCATAGCCGCCGAATCGGCTAGAGTACTGGTGACTTCACAAGAGGATATCTCCATTTACGTAGATAGCCAAGCGGCCATAAGAGCTCTGGCATTCAACACAATAAAATCACGAGTAGTTGGACGCTGCCGCTCAGAGCTAAGGGCTCTTCGTAACCCGAACAAAGTCCAAATTATCTGGGTGCCAAGACATAATAACGTTCCAGGAAATGAAAAAGCAGACGAGCTAGCCAGACTAGGATCGTCCAGCTGCATTTCCTTATTCAATAGCTGGGTTAGACCTGGGGGTCTAACTTGCTTCTTAAAAACACGCAACAACTAGATACACGCAAAGGAAAATACAATCAAGGAGGCAAAACATTAACACATGCAAGCATCTCAAGGACCTTTGGCCAGAAATAAGCGTTGGCAAATCAAGCAAGCTTATTGCTCTAAGCAGAGCTTCCATTTCTATAGCGATGAGAGTGATAACAGGTCACAACCTGTTGGGTAAGCACTCTCCCATAGAATCGGACTAGCTGACTAATACCATGTAGTGTCACGCTACACAGGATACGTATATTCATCCTATCATGCGAATGTATTTAAATATTTTTTTTTTTTTCAAAATGTAACGCCCATCGCTCAGATATGGCACTCTTCCTTTCTTGGCTAACCTACATAACGCACGATGCGCCATTGTTTACACAGTGGACATTTCACTAAACGCAAAAATTTAAACCTATAAAAACCAAAGTCAGGTGGGCACGAGTCTTTTGACAGTGGAAAAATATTGAGTGAGCAAGTCCTCAAACAAATCAAACAAAATCAAAAATTATTTTTCGGTTAATTCTGAGTTTGATATTATTAGTATTACTAACAAAAACGTGATAACTCGTAGATCGATTCTCCAGTAATATTAGAAATTTTTTTTTTTTAAAAGAGCATAGACACAACTTTTGTGATCACTAGTGCATCTTCGGCAATACTTCCATTGACTACGTACAGGGATTCCAAGCACGATCACGCCAGGAAAATAACCTCGTGAACCCAAATAACGACTCGTGAACCAGAAATTCTATTTGCCAAGGAAGTGTCAAGTACCAGTGCTAAAATCAACCTCGTGTCAGCAGAAATTACTGCGGCGAATAACCTCAATACCCTACAAAAACTTCTCTTGGGAAGCGAGAGTAGCTAATCTTAGATCGGCAAACGCTAAAACGATCGACAGTCGCCCTCTAACTATACGTCAAGTACACGATCGCACGAAATCATCATCATTTCCAAAAACCCGACGATTACCACCACAGTCATCAGTGCTGATCTGCAGTTAAGACACATCGATTCTCTTTGAAGCCGTACTATTGTTCGAAAGAAATAGCGGACCGAATGCTTAAACTGCTGGTCAAATTAAAATCTGAGGCGTTTTTTAAAAAAAAATATTTTAAAATTTTAAAAATTCCCAAATTTCTTCGAATTGATTCTTGAGAGGGTTCAAAATCGTACTTGAGTCACAGTCGATGCTGAGAAGTCTATCCAAACTAACAGATCAACTGAACGTGAAGCGAATTTTTGTGTATTGTCCTGCATGTTAAGTGTTTAGGTTAAGATATTTTTTTTTTTTTTGTTAATTACATTCTAGAAATAAGTGTACAGAAAAGTATTAACATTTATAAGCTACCGAGGTAATATCATTTGCCATATAGATCATACCAAGATACATTTTTAACACCATCTTTTCCAAATAGCTACATACACACAAAAAAATACAGCAATCATTCCATTTACACCAATACTTAATCGACGGCAACGATTTGTGCGCACAAAGCGGAGTCTGCTGTTCATTCAATAACATCATACATAAGACACCCAGCGGAAAATAATATTATTTCTAACAGAATACGTAAGTCAGAATTAAAGTATCTTAGTATCCTCTTTTGGCAAGTTATATAAGAATATACAAACAAAACATAATAACTACAAGTGAAATTTATAAAATACTAAAGTAATTACATCGAAAAAATCTACCTTTCCCATACATACTTATATTAACGTTTAATCTATACTAAATTACCTCATTACAAAAAAAAAAAAAATTACCAAAAAAGTTATTAAATTTAAAAAACCACCTACTTACTTAAATTTAGTACAACAAAATTATTTAATTGAACTCACATTCACACAAATAAGTTACCTATATTTACATACATATACACTGCTGGTCTTAGGTTAGACGCACGCCTACTTGCATTAAGATTTGTTTCGTATATATTATTTGAATGATGATTGAAAAAAAGTTGATATGCAAAAACATTGGCTATTTAATGATACTTCAATTATGATATTTAAATGAACATAATAATTTAACAAAATTGTGTTTTTCAAACATTTTTTTAAAACTACTCAAAAAAAGGTGCCCATTTTATTGGTCACTAAAATAGACGCACTTAAGTTTATTAATTCTTTGGAAGAAAAGTGTTTCATTTTTGACTTAAATTTTTAGTTGGTGTTAATATTTGATTTAAAAGAAATAAAAAAAAAAACATTTTCAGTAATGAGTACTGCCTCCTTTGTTAGAAATAACTTCATATATCCGGTCCTTCATAGAAAGATACAGGGAATCTATGTAGGTCAAGGAAATCTCTGTCCAAGCACGTTTAATAGCTGCAGTTAATGTTTCCTTATCTTCGTATTGCTTTCCCCCTTCGTATACCTTCCGTGTAAGCCAGCCCCAAACATTTTCAATTACGTTAAGATCTGGAGAATATGGTGGCCAGGTCATGATATTAACGTTTTGACTCGAAATAAACGACTTTACTACTCGAGCGTTATGAATAGGAGCATTGTCTTGTTGGAAAATCCAAGGAATTGGTCCAAAGAGGTCCTTTAATTTTGGAAATACGGACTCCAACAATGTTTTGAAGCGATCGCCGTTCATCTTCTGATCGATAAAAATCAAGTCAATTGTTCCATAAAACGTGATGGCACCCCACACCATGACTCCACCTTCTCGGCTGTGGTGGCGGCTTAAATATAGTTCATCTTTTCGCAAATCGTGATAATAGTATTGAAAGCCATCAGGACCATCTAAATTAAAACGTTTTTCATCAGTAAAGACAACTGAACGCCAATCATTAAGTCGAGTGTCAGATTGAACAGTCCACGTCATGTATTTTTTCGCGAATTGAAGCCGTTTTTCTTTGCGTATTGCATTCAGAGGGGGGTTTTTTCTTGATTTTCATACGCTTCAGATGTTCTGCATTTCTGATTGTACGCTGAACAGTTGAAAGGCTTGCTTTTACTCCGGCTAATTCCTTAATCTTAGCTGCAGACTTAGTCGAATTTGAAGCAATTCGAACAATTTTGCGTACTGCTTGTTCAGACAGTGCTTTTTGTTTTCCTTTGAAGTTTTTTCCATATGCCTCTGGATCCTTTAAATATCTATCAACAGTTCTGGAGCTGCGCTTTATCTGTTTGGCAATGTTTCGGTTGGATAGTCCTTGCGAGTGAAAGAAGTCTACTTTTTGACGTTCCAATAAGCTCATAACAGTAGCTTTTCCCATTTTTGCATTAAATGTAGGTCGAAAACAATTTATTTATTTATTTTTAGTATTTTTTTCAATAAAAAAACTGCACTAGTTTACTCAAGACAAAGAAATGTAAATTGCGTCTATTTCAATGACCAACCGAAAGCCCACGTGTTTGCATAGACATTTCTGGAATCTAAGAATGTACAGTTATTTCTTTCGCAAATCAACCAACTATAAGCACATATTTTTCGAACAAGATTCGAACTCTAATAAGAAAAGTATTTTGGACAGTTAGAACAAGCGTGATTATAAATAGAACAGTTTATTAAAAAAAAACGTTGGTGCGTCTAACCTAAGACCAGCAGTGTACCTACAGAAAAACCCTATTTTAAATTTTTGCATACATACTTACATTTAAGATTATTACACATATTCATTCATACCTACAACATATAATTATACCTATATTCAGTCTGAGAATTATTTCAATTTGAATTCATTCACCATTTAAGATGGAACTCTTATACCAGAGTGGGGTTAAGAGAAAAATTATATCAATGGTATAAATCGTTACTTTCATTGAATAAATATTATTATAACGACTGCTTAATCATGTTTATCATTGAAAGAGAAATGACCTTCTGATTTATTTTTACTCGGCGATAATAAGGTCTGACAGGCGATAACGGAATAGGAAGTGTGACGTATGCTCATCATGGGGCTACCAGTTAAAAGATATACCGGTATTGGGTAGCCATGGAGTTACTGACTAAGATCAGTACTATAGGGCGGGTACAGCCGAGATGCAGAAATCTGCAAGGTCATCAAGATCAGACCAACCCCTTCTCTATTATCTATCTATAATAATCTTCTCTTTCCATCCCTTGCTACCACCCCCTCTCTCTTTTCACATATTAACTTTTCCTATACCATAATGTTTTTTTCTTTAGTCTGGTGTCCTGGTGACATTAATTCTCTTTGGGGATTAGACGCATGTAAATGTTTAATGTTGATTAGTATTGTATTCATGTGGATACGATATGAGGCACGGTATATATTTGCAACCAGGATAGTAGCAGGAAGAACCCACCCCAACGACGAGCATCAGCCCGGCCTTCCGCAAGCGTGCCACCCTCTGCTACAAACAAGGACACGATCACATCTCGTATACCTCTGGCTTCATTGCAACCAATTATGCAGGAAATTCGACGACCCAGAAGTCGAGGAGGTTATCTCACACCTACTCTATCACTGTCCCGCGATCTGCAACAGCCGTAACAAACTAGTATTTGGTAGCTTCTACTACGAGGACCTAACTAGGACCTAACAGATTGTCCCTTTCTGCTGCAAGTCGGGATGGAGCAAACATCTATTTAAATTGTAGGGAATAACACAGATAACATAAGTATCACAGTCATATATACTTCTAAACATTGTTTTCAGGTACTCACCTTCCAAGAAAGGGGTACTGCTATAGGCTCACGTAGGCATAATGCGAGTTTGACAACTCACCTGAATGCTAAAAGCCCATTAAGCCTACCTACCTAGTAGTAAAGGGTTTTTCAATAACAGCGCTACAAAAGTTTTTTTAAATAAAACAAAATCGGTTTTGGATATCAATGAAATTCTTTGTTCCTGTGAAAGTACGTTCGATGCCATTTTGTATGGAACTCGATTTCTTTTGAATGGCCACCACGTACACGCTTGCAGAAGTCCAGACGCTGAATCCAATTTTCGACGGTTTTCAAGCATAAATCGGCCGATACTGCTGCAATTTCACGTTCGATATTCGTACGAAGTTCATCAATCGTCGCTGGCTTGTTGGCATAGACCATAGACTTGACGTAGCCTTACAGTAAAAAGTCTAGCGGCGTCAAATCGCACCACCGAGGCGGCCAAGCGACTGGACCATTTCGTGAGATAACACGTCTTCCAAACTTATATTCCAATAAATTGATTGTGGCATTCGCTGTGTGGCTTGTGGCGCCGTCCTGTTGGAACCACATGTCCTCAAAGTCCATATCATCCAATTGGGGCCAAAAATATTCGGTTATCATTGAACGGTAGCGATTCCCATTCACAGTAACGTGGCGGTCTTGATCATCACGGAAGAAGTACGGCCCAATGACGTCGCCGGCCCATAAACCACACCAAACCGTAATTTTTTCGGGATGCAATGATGACTCATGGAGAATGTGTGGATTGCTGCCTGACCAATACCGCTTATTTTGTTTATTGACGAAGCCATTCAGCCAGAAATGAGCCTCATCGCTGAAGATGATTTTCGATGAAAATCCGAATCATTTTCAAGTTGTTGCTCAGCCCAATTCACGAACATACGACGCTTCTGGTGGTCAAGCGGCTTCAGTTCTTGCGTCAATTTAATTTTGTAAGGATGTAGGCCAATATCTTTTCGCAAAATTCGCCACAACGACGTCACAGAGATGCCCAACGCTTGAGAACGACGTGTGAGAGATAAATTTGGGGTTTCTTCAACTGAAGCCTCAGCGGCAGCAATATTCTTGACACTTGGGGCACTTCTTTGTCTGACTGGCACGGGGACATTTTGTACTGTACCTGTGGATTCAAATTTTTCCACTAGACGCTCAATTGTTGATCTGCTAGGACGATTATGACGACCATAAGTTGGACGTAGCTCTTAACGCTCTTAACGTTGAGGCCACTGACTCCGAATTTCGGTTGTAAATTTGAATAATTTCGACTCGTTGTTGGATCACATATCTTTCCATCATGAAATGGCAAACCTTACTGAAGAGAAATGTCAAAAGAGCAGCAAGAAATATGGCGTCGTTTGCTGCCCCTGTCGTTCAATTTTTGTAGCGTCCCTGTTGAAAAACCCGATAGCTCGGTTCTTAGCTAACTACCTCCAGTTAGGCACTTCAAATAACGGACTAATCAGTTAAAAGAGCTCTACTCCGATTGTGCAATACTATAAGCATCAAGAGCATGTGGTTGTTACTCTGTGAAAGAAGAACCACCACAACCACCATGCCTAGGCTAACCAGACATCCTATTTGAAGATGATGGTTGGATGTTGTAGAGCAAGGGTAGACTCGGATTGGCCTTAACTTGGCAATGCCCAGTGGTTGTAGCTCTGACTACACATCAACTGCTTATTTTTAACCTCCAAGTGGTAATCATCGGGAACTGGTCTTATCCAACCGGATTTGACTTGCTAAACGATTAGCTCGAGCCATGTCAGAATGGCACGGAATGAATACCCGGCCTGCTGTTCCAGGCGAACCTAGACAAGCTGCTTCGACATATTTGGAAAACAGGTTGTCTAGGAATTTCAAGGGTTAGCCGAGATGGTGACGGATAAACCGAAAAGCCAACGGCAGCGCTCAATCTCGTAGTCTAATAAATTTGGAACTGGCCCCCCAGGTTTGGGATTGTGCTTTGGGTTAACTGCCAAACCATGAAAAAATTAATTTTTACGAAGCAACCATTAGCCTCGGCTCACTCGAACTACTAAGGAGATCCTATATAAGACCCTGATCATCCCAGTCCTGCTCTACGGCGCTGATGCATGGACCGTATCAATAGCGGATGAAGAAATCCTTGGTCGATTTGAGAGGAAAATTCTTCGAAAAATATTTGGTCCCGTTTGCGTTGACGGGCTATGGATACAAAGATTCAATGAGCTGTACAGCAACATGCGCCTGGTCAAAAAAAATCCGCATAGGACGCTTAAGATGGCTAGCACATGTTACGTGTTTTTTTAAAAGTTGGTTTTTGGAATAAAGATAAAACTGACAGTTTGTGTTCAAATCGGGCAACTCAAATATCACTTATGTGCAGTTTGGTTTGCCATTTTATCGTGAACAGGTTGACAAATGCACAACGCTTGCAAGTTGTGCAAATTTATTTCGAAAATAATGGTTCAGTTCGCGAAGTTTACTGCAAGCACCGTCCATTTTATCGTCGACATAATCATCCATCATAGCAATTAATTCGGTTAACCGTGGATCGTTTTCGCACTACGATAACTCTATGTGATCTGCAGAGCAAAGTGTTGAAGAGGACCCAACTGAATCGATTCGCCACCGTGCACAGCAATTGGAGCTTTTTCCATCAACTTTATCGAAGACTTTGCGCAAAGACCTTGGCTTACGACCTTACAAGATCCAGCTTGTGCAAGAATTAAAGCCGCTAGATCATGCAATGCGTCGTGATTTTGGTGTATTGACCGAAAATGAGATTTTAATCTCGATGCTGACTTTCATCGCAAAGTTTTGTTCTGTGCTGAGGCTGATTTTTTGTTGAATGGCTACGTTAACAAGCAAAATTACCGCAATCGGAGTGAAGAGAATCCACATGAGACCCCCGAGACGGCATTACATCCACAAAAACTGACTGTTTGGTGTGCTCTATGGGCTGGTGGAGTCATTGGGGCATATTTCTTCCGAAATGATGCTGGAGAGTCATAGATCCGATATAGATCCATGATAACCGACTATTTTGTTCCCGAATTGGATGGCATGAATGTGGATGAAATGTGGTTCCAACAAGACGGCGCTACATGCCACACAGCGCACGTCACAATCAATTTATTGAAGGAAACATTCGGTGAGATCATAATTTCGAGGAATGGACCTGTGAATCGGCCACCAAGACGTGTGATTTGATACGATTGGATTATTTTCTTTGGGTATATGTGAAGTCGCTCGTCTACTCCAACAAACCAGAATCGTTAGGGGACTTGGAAGCCAACATTCGTGCAGCTATTGCCGACATACGGCCCCAAATGCTCGAAAAAGTCGCTGAAAATTTAACTTCTAGACTTGGCTTTATTCGATCCAGCCGCGGCGGCCAAATGCCCGAAATCTTATGAAAACATTAATGGCATTCAATTATCCTTCCAGTAAAGCCAAACTGATGGACATTAAAACGATTTTATTGTGTTTTATTTCAATTCGAAGTTTTATACCTCTTAAAAAAAAACACGCTTTAGGTCAGATAAGAAAACTCCTCCTATCTGCATCAACTGTAAAGGCAATCATCCTCCAAATTATCGGGGCTGCAAAGTACCTTAGGAGTTTCAAAAAAAAAAAAACGGGCGAAATTTATGAGTATTAAATCACAGAAATTGAATTTAAAAAAGCAAATGCCTAAAACTCCGATTATGTGTCGAATGTCGAAGCTGTGTCGAAGCTGTGTCGAAGCCTATATATTTCTATAATTGTAAAACCAAAATTTTCACAAACTACGCGGCCATCAGAATTCCATTCGGATCCTGTACATCCAATACCAAATGTACAAACTTATGCCCAAGCTAAAGTATCCGATAAAGATCAAAAAAATATCTCACCTAACCCAGTTACAAACGTATTTTCGATCATTCTTTCAAAACCGGAGGAACAAAGTAAAACGAAACTTATTTTTGACAGGCTTAAGCTTGGTTAAGCTCGAAAATAGTATTCGCAACAAACGACCCCCCCACCTTCGACATGAATAGATTTCTTGAGATTCTTACGGGGAATGCCAATGGCCTTTGGCAAAAACTTGGAGAACTTGAAGTGTAAATAAAGGGTGATCCTTTTCGAGGTTCCCTACTTTTTTAAAGAAAAAAACACATAAAATTCAAATTTAATGGAGAAAGTTTATTATCATTTGAAAGAACATTCTTTGGCATTTATTTTTTGAAGGTTATGTCTATCAAATGTTGGCCGTTGCTACGTCGCAGATGGTCCATCCGTTGAGTCCAATTTTCGATCACTCGTTCGAGCATTTCGACTGGTAACTGGCGAATGACACGCGTGATGTTTTCCTCCAAGGCCTGAATCGAAGCGGGTTTGTCGGCATAAGCTTTGGACTTTACATATCCCCACAGGAAAAAGTCTAACGGTGTGATATCACACGATCTTGGTGGCCAATCGACCGGCCCAAAACGTGAAATTATGTGCTCACCGAAATGTTCTCTCAATAAGTCCATTGATTGATGCGATGTGTGGGAAGTGGCGCCGTCTTGCTGAAACCTAAGGTCGCCGAGATCACGAGCTTCAATTTCAGGCATCAAATAGTCGGTTATCATGGCACGATAACGGTCGCCATTGACGGTTACGTTCGCACCGGCATAATTCTTAAAGAAATATGTATGGACCGATGATTCCACCGGCCCACAAACCACACCAAACCATTGTTTTTTCTGGATGAAGTGGCAGTTCTTCAATCTCTTCAGGTTGCTCTTCGTCCCAAATGCGGCAATTTTGTTTGCTTACATACCCATTGAGCCAGAAATGGGCCTCAGCGCTAAACAAAATTTGCCTCGAAAACGTCGGATCTTCTTGGAACTTTTCAAGAGCCCATAGAGCGAAGCGATGTCGCTTGGGAAGGTCGAGTGGCTTCAGTTGTTGCACAAGCTGTATTTTGTACGCTTTCAATTTAAGATCTTGACGTAAAATGCGCCAAGTCGTTCCATACGTCAGTCCGAGTTGCTGCGAACGGCGCCGAATCGACTCTCTGTGGTCTTCGTGTACACTCTCAGCTACGGCCGCTATATTTTCTTCACAGCGTGCTGGACGTGGTCTATTCGGTCGAATATTATCCAATAATGAATGCTGGGTCTCAAAATGGGTGATGGTGTTGCGAATAGTACGCTCAGTAGGCCGATTATGTTGACTATAAGTTGAGCGAAGTGCACGAAACACATTCCTCACAGAACGTGAATTTTCGTAATAAAGTTGAACAATTTGTAAACGTTGTGCATTATGAAATGCCAAACATTACTAAACAAAAATAACATGACAGCATGACACGACTCACACGTGATCTGTCAAAAAAGGCTACTGAAAAAAGTATCTCTACTTGGATCACCCGTTACAATCTTCTGTCATATGATTTCCGGGACATTTTACACATCTTGGTTCTTTTTGACAATAGGTTTGCGAATGATTATATCCTTGGCAGCGCTTGCACTGAGGAACTAATTTGGAATCCTTACGCATGTGTTCAATTTTCATCTATAACTTTATATTGCCTGCTTTTCAGGTCGTTAACAATGTCATCCTTTAAGCACGACGCATGTAACCCTCTAGCTACAACGCGTAAAGGCCTTTCAGACCTGTTTTCAAATGAATACCATTCAGTTTTATCGGTATTTAGTTTCCGAGATAGCAGGCGGTAGCTTTCCGGTTCTTTTACGCAGACTTTCCGTGTATTTTTTCAGAGCGAAGTTACTTGGTAGCCCGACAATGCCAACGCTTTTATCAAGGTATGTAAACTCGTCACTACCGATCACATTAATTGGCGGTGGGGGACGTTGTTTAAGCTGTTTTGCTTGATCTCTTTGTCTCGGTTTATAATTTCAGGGGATGATACAGCTTTCCTTTTTTTAAACCGGTCTTTCCTTTAGACCCCAGTCGGTTTCGCGACTGAGTTTTTCTTCATTCGTATGGTATTCGGGATTCACGGGGCAGTTTGCACATGGATTTGGCTCGTTAAGTGTTTTCAATTTACTCTTCAGAGTCATATTTTCTTCCTTAAGATGGAGAATTTCTTTACGAAGCTCTTCACAGAGCAGTTCGACATTGTTAGGCCTTGTTCGAAGAACGTCGTTTTCGTCCTTAAGGCTCTTATTTTTCATTGAATCTCTCTTTTCGTGAGCTGACACTTCTGGTGTTGTCGAACTCCTTGAGACACATGTATTTTTTTGAGATCTAGATTTAGGTGACGTCGTTGCCCTTGAGCTAAATCCAATAATTGGCTTTCCCCAGAATCCGAAGGGGCGGACCTCCGAAGAGGGTGGATTTTCCATTGCATTTTTTACTCATTGCATTTTTGTTTTTGTATACTCTTTACACTCGTTATACGGGGAGTGGATTTTAGTCGGCTTCTACGATAATCATGCCTTACCTCGGGTATATTGTGACCTTTAACCCGAAGGGGGTATATAGCAATCTATACCGATGGAACTAAAACGGAAATAGGAGTGGGCTCCGACAGAATCGGGCTTAACACATCCAATCGTTTGGCGAACTCTTGCAGTGTTTTTCAAGCAGAGATCCTACTGCCATACTCGTAGCTGGCGCATCGGCTAAAGTACTGGACATATCACAAGAGGATATCTCCACTTATGTATATATTCAAGCGGCCATAAAAGCTCTGGTATCCAACACAATGCCGGGCTCAGTGGCGCGATGGTTAGTGCAATGAACTGTAGGTCTGGGTTCGATTCCCAGCCGTAGCAACACCTAAATGATTTTTCACTGGCCCTCCTCTCGTGATGATCTGACAAATTATCCGAGGAGTATCAATTGTCATGAAAAGCTTATCTCAACTTTGCCGTTCGGATTCGGCATAAAACAGGAGGTCCCGCCATCGTGCTAAGAAGTACACACGCACACATGAATGGTTGTGAGAAAAAAGCTAGGCCCTGGGTACTAACGAGCCTGTTGCGTCATCATTTTTTTTTTATCCAACACAATAAAATCACGAGTAGTTGGACGCTGTCGCTCAGAGCTAAGGGCTGTATGTAACCAGAACAAAGTCCAAATAATTTGGGTGCCAGGACATAATAACGTTCAGGGAAATGAAAAAGCAGACGAGCTAGCCAGACTAGGATCGTACAGCTGCACAGATCTAACTTTGACTTAAGACGGGACTTTGTCTATCTCAGCTCCGCTATTAACTCTGACAACAACATCTCGTCAGAAATTAAACGAAAAATTACTCTTGCCAACCGCTGTTTTGTTCGGGCTAAGAAGGCAATTCAGTAGTAAAGCCCTCACTCGAACTACCAAGGAGATCCTATATAAGACCCTGATCATCCAAGTCCTGCTCTACGTCGACCGTCTCCGAAGCGGATGAAGAAATCCTCGAAAAATCGTTGGTCCCGTTTACGATGACGGACACGGCCTACTGAGACGAAGATTCAACCAAGAACTATACGAGCTGTACAGTGTACAGTGACATGCCGTCTCGCAGAAGTCTTCGCCAGACATCGAACTCCGTAGAAGAAGACCTCGGCTTAAGTGGCGCGCAGAAGTAGCAACCGACCTTAACTAACTTAAAGTGCGCAACTGGAGGCAGTTAGCTAAGGACGTGGCTAATTGGAAAGGTGTGTTAGTTGAGGCCCAGGCTCCTTCCGGACTGTAGCGCCACTGAAGTAAGTGAGTATATAAAGATTTTTTCACTCCCACTTTTTGATTTAAAAGTGTTGATGCAAATACCTCGAAAACAATGTGAGGTGCACATTTCACTTTGATTCACGCCCACTTTTTGGGGGCGTTTTCTTACAAAAATCATTCGTCTACTCTACCTCATACCATATGCTATTGAAAAACGTTGTTTTGATAAACTGTCTGAGCAGAATTTTGTGAAAATACCACTCCCACGTTTTGGGGATGTTTAGTTTAAGAATAGAACGGCAGAGGGCATACAACGATTCGGTGGATTGAAGCCTCCCTCTGACGGGTACAGGTAGGACTGCCAGGAAAGGTCATAAGCTCTTGAAGAAGAACAACAAATGTACGAACATTGCGGAATTAATAATGACATAAAACAGCTTGATTTACGTCAGACCATTACCGTTAATATATTAAGCAAATGGAGTCCCAGCTTAACCTCAATGGACCAACACAAAATAATTAACATTTCCATAAATGCTAACTGAAATTAAGAACGTATTATTACCCTCGTTGCCCGCTCTCAAGTCTGTCAATTTTAATTTCCATTTCCGAGCAAGGACGTAAGTGTGATTCATTCAAAATAACCATGAAATGAAAAAAAAAAATACAAAAAAAAAAGGATAAACTCGTTGCGGTACCGGTGTTGAAATTAATTTCAAAAAATATATACCGTGACTGTTAAGACCGTCGAGGTTAAAAATATTCAACCTCCCCCTTTCTATTTCGATATTTCCATTAAAGCTCCCCCCGGATCAAATTCGCAAATTCGTCCTTCTCACTTGTGATCTGTCCTGTTGGATTTTTTTTTTTTTACCTCCTCACTCAGTCATTACATTTAATGACAAAGTAAATTCTAACAGCCCGAGACATGAAGAGCACCAATAAGGCATGAAAATCAGGAAAAGTAGAAAAAAGGAACAGCAGCAACATCACCACGAAGGACAACTAATTATCGAGGACGTGTTCTTTGGAATTTTTTTTTCTCTCTCTCCTCATCAGATTTGTTTTGTTTTATTTTGCTGCACGGTATAGAAGCAGCCATTTAATGGACTTCAAAGTATCGAACATTTTCCATTAGGGGATGAGATATAGGGTACAACACACAACTGCCAATTGGCTTACCCCGCACTACGAATTGCGAACTGCGAACTGCGAACTGCGAACAACTCATTGTACATAAATGGTACAAGAGGACAGAAAAAAAAAAAAACTTCGTATCAGTACACGGCTTCTATGAACTATGACAGGGGGGTGTTTAGATTTACGTGCACACATATATAACACACCCCTAGAGGTATAGATGGAAAAAAGGTCCTTCCTCATGTATATGCCAATACTCATCGATACATTAAAGGAGACGAAGGCGAACTCGATATACAGAAATACTCGAACGATTTTTTTTTTTTTTTTGTGTAAGTCTGTTGTTCGCCTATTTATCGGTGAAAAGTAACCACCCTCCTGCTCCTGCCTAACCAATCCATGGCACTCATGATTGGATTTGTAAACAGGACGAACTGCAAAAAAAAAAAAAAAAGAATACAACTTTGACACGACACAGGACAGGAGAGGGTATGATGATGGATTTCTGTGTGTTTTTTGCGCGCGTTCGCTTATGTGTTGTGTGTACTCAGGGGATGATTTTCTATTTGCGTTCGCAATTTCTAGTTTGCAACCCCTAATATCGGCACAAAAGAGGATGAGAGGTTAGGAAAAGAAAAAACAGAAAAAATTGGAGAGAAAAAAATTGCAAGGAATTAGCCAACAACAAACGAAGGACTCGCCGCCGAACGCGTACACAGCAAAAATTCTAATAACAATCGGTGGTACTGGTTAGGGGATGTAGGGGGTTGATTCGGTTAGTTTGTTATATTATATGTGTACTACTGTTATGTGGAAGAATAATGCCTTTGTCCTTGTTTCAGTTTTTTTTTTCTATGTTTCTGTTGTTAGTTCGCCTCCATTTGTCCGGGGTTAGAGAGGAGGTTGCACTTATACTTGAACTCGCTGAGGTTTTTTTTCAGCCCGCCGCCGTCGCCGTTGCATGGAATTGGTTTCAGGGGGGGTTAATTTTTTTTTTCATTTTTCTTTCCATCCTGGTTCTCGTGGTGGGTGGTGTTGAGGGATTTTTTTTTATAAAAAAAAAATGAAATTGGAAAAAGCGGGGTAGCGAAAAAAAAACGGAATAGGGTTGTGAAAAAATTTCCACAATTTGCTGAAATGAGACAAAACGATTGGTGCACGGTGGTGCTGATGGTGTGGTAGGGTTGGGATAGGGCGAATTATACAATTTTTTTCGCTAGAATTTTTTTTTTTTTGTTAGTTGACTGCCATTACGGGTTCTTCTTCTTTTCTCGGGATTTCTTTCATTCCATTGGCGACGCATATTCACAGGAAGTGAATGTTTTGGTGTTGGTGAAGGATTTTTTCAAAATCCATGTTACCTTTGAAAGTGACGTTTGATGGATTTTGTACCATGGTCTGGACGGTTGGAGGACTTTTTTTTTTAGCTCTGCAGGGTAATGGTAGAATGAAGAAATCCTGTTAGAGGATCACGGTTGAATGATTGGTTTGAAATTAGTTGATTTACAAAATGGTTGCGATCTTTTTGTAGTGGAAGCTAGGAGCCGATTGCGGAGGTGGAATGTTTGAGTTTGTAATTGAATAGGTTGAAGGTTTTGTATGAGTGTGGATAACGTTACATACCTTTGCGGGTTTCTTTTATTTTAATTTAAGTAAAACATTGGCGTTTTGGAATATTCCCATGCCAGCTTAGAGGTGAACTGACCATTAAAAATAGGTGAATCTCTTTTGGTAACAACAAGGGTTACCCGTATTCTACATGATCTCTTACCTTATCCACTTATTGTCCGTCAGTCTTAATATTAACCAAGTGGCGCAACAGAACGGAATAAACCTGGGCCAACAAGCCTCTCAAAATAGCCCGGTCCTTAGCTAACTGCCTCCAGTTGCGTTCTCGAAGTTGGTTGAGGTCGGTTTCTACTTGTGCGTGTCACTTAAGGCGAGGCCTTTCTTTACTGTGTCCGACGTCTGGCTGGGGATCGAAAACCCTGCGAGCCGGAGTTTTAGTTTCCATTCGTTCTACGTGTCCTAGACATCTTAAACGTCCAATGCGGAATTTTTTGTCCAGGGGCATGTCGCTGTACAGCTCGTATAGGTCTTGGTTCAATCTTCGTCTCAATAACCCGTCAACGCAAACGGGACCGAAGATTTTTCGAAGAATTTTCCTCTCGAATCGACCAAGGATTTCTTCATCCGCTTTTGATACGGTCTATGCCTCAGCGCCGTAGAGCAGGACTGGAATGATCAGGGTCTTACATAGGATCTGCTTAGTTGTTCGAGTGGGGGCTTTACCAATAAATCGCCTTCTTAGCCCGAAGAAACACCGGTTGGCAAGAGTTATTCTTCGTTTAATTTCTGACGAGATGTAGTTGCCAGAATTATGAGCGGAGCTGAGATGGACAAAGTCCCTTACTACCTCAAAGTTATATCTGCCAATGGTGACGGTCTGTCCAATTCGTCGATGTTTCGTGTCCGTTCGTGTTGACAGCATATACTTAGTCTTGCCCTCAAATACTGCTGAACCCATTTTTGGGTTCCTTCTCTATAAACGTGGCTATGACATCGCGTTGAGTCCTACCAATGATGTCAAGTCGTTGCACCGATTTTTTGAAAATTGTGCCTCTGGTGTTGGTTCGTAAATTTTGCACAATCCTCTCAAGAATAAAATTGAAGAAGTCACGTGATAGCGCATCGCCTTGCCTAAACCCTTTTTTGGTATCGAATGTGTCGGTGAGGTCGTTTCCGACCCCGATGGAGCAGCGAGAATTCTCCATCGTCATCCTACGTAAACGGACGAGTTTAGGCGGTATCCCAAAACTAGACATGGCTCTGTATATTTCGTGTCTATAAATTCTGTCGTTTACGGCTTTGACGTCGATGATTAGGTGGTGGGTATCGACTTGGACTTCATGGGTGTTTTCCAGGATCTTGTGGACGTTGATCGGTTGTGGACTTTCCTGGCCTAAAACCACACTGATAAGGGCCGATTAGGTTGTTGGTAAACGGTTTCAGGAGTTTACATATTACGGCAGATAGGAACTTGTAGGCGATGTTGAGGAGACTTATGCCTCTGTAGATGGCGCAGTTCAAAGGGTCTTCTTTTTTGTGGATCGGGCAAATGATGCTGAGGTTTCATTCTTCAGGCATACTTTCTTCCGGCCAGATTTGGCTTTTAAATTGGTGGATGTTACTTACCCCCGTCTTTACAAACATCGGCGGGAATACTGCCATTTCCGGCAGCCTTGTTAAGCTTCAGTTTAGGTGTTGCTGATCTCACTTTTTCGCTTTCCTTGCCAATATTGAATGGTTCGTCCTGCCTGACAGCGGAGTGTTGTTCGTCATCGCGGTCACAGTCTCCAGGAGTGGTTCTTCCATATCCTCAGCATCAACTGTGTCTCAACTACGATACTTCCTTGTTCATCTCGACAGGATTCTGTTCCAGTTGCATCTCTCTCTGTATCCTCCATCGTGCGCTTTTCTTGTTCTTTTGTCTTCGTTCTGAAAAGCCAGCTTTCTTCGCGTCATCTTTGCCCATAAGCTCAATTTCAGCTCTCGTCTTCACCTGCAGCAGAGCCTTGTAGGCCTCGTTCTTGGCTGCGAGCATCTGTCGGCATTCCTCATCGAACCAGGGGTTTCTTGCCGGTGGGCGCGAGAAACCTAGCACATCAGTTGCGGCTGATCTAATGGCTTGTTGTCATCGTTGCCATAGTTCTTCGACATTCGATGTTGGTGGTATGGTGTTAATCGAGAGGTTTAGGGATACGCGTTGCGCGAAAGTCTTGGCGGTCTCTTGCGATTGCAGTCTCTCGATATTAATTTTTTTTTCAGTATTTCTGGATATCCGCATTCTAACCTTGGCTACAACAAGGTAGTGGTCCGAGTCAATGTTAGCTCCTCGGAATGTTCGGACATCCAAAATAATGGATGCGTGGCGCCCGTCTATCGCTATGCGATCAATTTGGTTGACCGCTCGTTGATCAGGAGACCGCGATGTCCCATTATGGATATCGAGGTGAGGAAACCGTGTGCTGGCTATAGTGGCATTTCGTTCCGTAGCGAAGTCAATTAGCCTAAGTCCATTACCAGACGTGTAGGCTATGATTTCCGACAATACTGCTAACGATGTCTTCTCTTCCTACCTTTGCGTTAAAATCTCCCATCACGATTTTTACATCGTACTTCGGCAGTCCCTCATAGGTTTTGACAAGAAGCTCGTCGAAGCATTCCTTAGCTATATGTGATTTGAGCGCATATAAGGCTAATGTTGGCGAATTCGGCCTTGATGCGGATCGTTACAATGCGTTCGCTAATGTCTTGGAAACTTAAGACTTCTTGCCTAAGTCTGTCACTTATAAAAAATACGTATTCCTACTGTAACACGGGACGTAGTTAATGTCGCTGTTTTTCATCCTCTTTTTGCTCGCGCTATCTTTGCTTTTGTAGCAGTTTAGGGTTTCTCCTAAACTGCTCACATTCCAGGTGTAGATACGAACTTCGTTGTCCTTTTTCGTTTAGCAGGGTCGTCAACAATAAAATCTCTCCTTTCCCAGGCTATTGGGTTCTTCGTAACTAGTGGAATTTTTACATGGGTGGATAGTTAACCCAAAGCACAACCCCCAACCTCGAGGACCAGTTCCAATTTATTAGATATCTCTAGGAGACGAGGACATCAGTATCCACTACGGGATTGAGAGGTCGCGTTGGCCTTTCGGTTCATCCGCCACCATCTTTATTCAAAAGGCTTTGCTTACCCTTGAAATTCTTATAAACAACCTGTTGCCCGATTATATCGAGGCAGCTTGTCTGTGTTCACCAGCGACAGCAGGCCGGGTATTCATTCCGTGCCATTCTGTTCTGACCTGGCTGTTTATATTGGTGCTGTTTTTCTTCTTGGTCGGTTTCTACTTGTGCGCACCACTTTAGACCATATCCTCCTCTATTGCGTCCGACGTCTGGCTGGGAATCGAAGACTCTGCTAGCCGGGGTATTGGTGTCTATTCGTTCTACATGTCCTAGCCATCTTAAACGTCCAATGCGGAGTTGTTTGACCAGAGGCATCTCGCTGTACAGCTCGTATAGTTCTTGGTTGAATCTTCGTCAACGCAAACGTGACCGAAGATTTTTCGAAGAATTTTCCTCTTGAATCGGCAAGGATTTCTTCATCCGCTTTTGAGATGGTCCATCAGGGTCTTATACAGGATCTCCTTATAGTCAGAATCAAGGCTTTACTACTGAATTGCCTTCTTAACGCGAAGAAACAGCGGTTGGCAATAGTAATTTTTCGTTTAATTTCTGACAAGATGTTGTTGTCAGAGTTAATAGCGGAGCCGAGGTAGACAAAAGCCCGTACTACCACAAAGTTGTATCTGTCACTGATGACGTTCCGTCCAATTCGTCGATGTTGTGTGTCCTTCCGTGTTGACAGCATATACTTGGTCTTACCCTCATTTACTGGTAAAACCCATTTTTACCGCTACCGTCTCGTTGATAGCAACGTTGGGTCATACCTGTGATGCCAATAATGTCAAAGCAGTTGAACCGAATTTTGGTCAAAGTGGCTTTGGAATCGATGAATAGGTGGTGGTTATCGATTTGGGCTAGATCTGCCAGAATGTGAATATTTGATCAGTTGTGGACTTTCCTGGGCTAAGACCACACTGATTCAGGTTCTTGGTATACGGTTTCAGGTGTTCACATATTACGCTAGATTTTAGGGGATGTTGAGGATACTTGTAGTTGGCACAGTTCAGAGGATCTCCGTTTTTGTGGAGACCCTGAAGAGGTTCAATTCGGTAGGCATCTGACCAAATTTAACTTGGTGAATGAGCTGGTGAATGTTACTTACTAAAGCAACTACACCGGCTTTATAAAATTCTGCGAGGGGCTGTACTTTCCATCAGACCCGTTAAGCATACATTTAGATTTAGTTTGGTTGATACTTTTCGGTGTCGTCGCTTTACGCTTCGGCAAAACTAACGAACACCTTTGCTGGAGTCACACCTCTCATTGTCTTTGATCGCTCGCATTAATTGCTCTTTTTTTATTCTTTCTGTAAAGACGGCGTTCTTCCCTTTTTCTTTGCCTATAAAGCATAATGGCAACTATCGTCGTCACATGCAGTTTTGCTTTATAGGCCTCGTTTTTGGCTGCGAGCACGTGCCGTCACTCTCCATCAAACCAAGAGTTTCTTGCTGGTGAGCACGAGAAACACAGCACATCAGTTGCGACTGATCTAATGGCTTGTTGGCATCGCTGCCACTGTTCTTCGACAGTAGATGCTGATGGTAGATGCTGATGACAGGCGTTCTGAAAATTGCAGTCTTGTTCTAATGTTAGGTTTTAATTCTTTGCACAACGTCTTGACCCTCTTAACTTAACTTAACATTGCTACAGTTGTCTAGACCAAGTGAACACGTGCCGTTGGAAAAGGGATTATCGGAAGTGTTGTCGCAATTATCAAATAAGCGTTAATCAAACTAATACTTCACCCATCACAACATTCAGGAACACAAATCCATTAACCCAGCTAACCCAGCTTCCTTATACTGGGTATAGTTCCCTCGATTATACACCTCCTTGTCAATAGTCAGAATTGGTGATGCCTCATCAGCGTAGCAGCCATTGAAAAGACTAATGTGAACTTTGCTCTTCAACCTTTTATTTACTTCCACCTCGATGAATAGGTGTTTTTCCAAAACCTACCAACTGCTCTTTTATAAGCAATTAATTTCAATTTGAGCAATTAACCACAAACGCTTGTATTAATAAACTCTGATTAGCTAATCAATGACTAACATGACAGCTTTTCCCATAATAAAGTTTGTGAGTGTCAAAATTAAGTCAATGATTAGCTACTCAGCGCTTATTAATATCTAGGAAATTATCTTCCTTTTTCGGAACAAAGTGTAAGATGTAAGTCTGATGGAATATATTCTTGTCAGAAATGTGAACGAAATGTTGTTGCAAATTCGTATGGATATGTTCGGAAGCACAGCGAGATCAGCCTTATATAATATACCTACCAAACATAATTATTTTTCTTAATTTTAAATTATTCGACACCACCGCATACATTTTTAATATTCAATTAAATATTTAAATAAATAAAATCCCCAGGTCACTTTCAATTAATTTCAAACTCAATCTACCAACCGCCAACAACACAGCGCCACCAATGTTCGCCTAGCTGAACCCACTTTTAACCTCTTCTAACTTCACACTGAAATTCCACCATCTTTCATCAAAATGTCATCATCACATTCGACAACCCACCAGCAACGTCACTTTTTGACAGTTTTCAGCTGATTTTTTTCACCCCACCCCCAAAAAAACGCGTACTGTCAACGATAGAAATTTTTCCCTACTGTCATCATACACGAACAAGAATAAATTTTTCATTTTTCATTTTTTCAAGGAGTGTAGCCTCATTCCACCCAAAATCCAAGTTGATTACTTTTATTTATTCGCCCCCGATTTCACCTCGTATCTAGTGCGGAACTCTAAGCAAATGTAACCACGCGATAAGTGCTGTGAAAAGTTCGCAAATCGACCCTAAATGCCTTAGTTCAACGGTCGAAGAAATTTTTGTTTGTTGCGAGATTTATACTGTGCGTGTGTGTTTGCTTAATCTCGTTGGGTAAATAGAGCGCAGGGATTTTGGGTTTTTATTTGTTGGCAAAAAAATGTCTATCGATGCGACAGCTTTACCATCGGAGCTGCTTGTGGCACCGCAACCGCTTATCGGATTCTGTGGGCTTGATGTGCTAAAGAACGCGGTACACAAATCAATATGGGATGCCTTCAATAGCAATCGCAAACCGGATAAGTGAGTTCATCGTCTGCGATAAGGTGGAGGAGGAACTTAATTATTGAAATAAATCATTACAGACCTGCTGTGCAGTTCAAGTTGTTGTCGCCGAATTATGAGTTTCCGGTGGCGAAACCGAAGCGCGCCTCCTACGAGTGGTATCATCCGAAGGGGATACTCAAGCGCAATTGGATGTTGAAGCATCTACATGTACTGCCATCTGTTGTGGTTTTGTTTCAGGACATGGAATGGAATGATCCCCTGTGGATGGATAAGCAGTTGCAGTGTGCTTCGACGATACAAGGTCTCAAGAATAGTCTGCAGGTGGGTTTCTTTTTTTTTAATTTGTTGTGACCATATTGATGGAGAATGATTTCCTTCTTAGGAGCGTAATACTCGACTAGCGCTAGTGTTGTTACAAAAAGCTGCCCCACTTCCTCCCGGCGAGGATATGTTGGCATCGGAGAGAGCTGCCAGTTTGACAAATGCATGCGGAATCAGCAGCAAAATGCTGTTTATCCTTCCGCACACAGACCACTTGGTTGGCTATACATCACGCCTCGAATCTGCGCTGCTCGAGATGGCACAGGGATACTATACTCTGATGTCGAAGCGAATTCGCACGCATCGTGACCAGTTGACCAGTTCGCATCATGTACTCAAGATTCGTCATCAGTTCAAGTTGGGCTTCGTGTCCGAAATGAGGCAGGACTACAGCACGGCCTTAAAGTAAGTAAAAAAAGCTGTACAGCTAGTTTCTTTACATGTCCATTGCAGACACTTTTCCCAAGCGTATGCGAATTTGGAGGAAATTCGAGTCGTCGACACCAATTGTTTGGAAATCAAAACTGTAGCTGGCTTCTTGAATTACAAGATCTGCAGATTGATGTTCAAACTGAAAGTGCCTCGGGACTCGATAAATCATTTCATCAGTCACGTAGAGAAGTACAAGAGCCGAGTCGGCTTCAAGGACCTGTTGTTTGAGCACTATGCGTGGCTCAGTACTCAGTAAGTCATCGGCCTTCATTAGAAATCGACATGAAATTGAGTTTCTCCTTTGCAGGCATAGCGCATTTGCGGATCTGTTTTGTGAAGCGATTAAGAACGGACTACCAGCGCTCCAGACACAGCATCCTGGCATCTACTTTCATAAGGCAGCTGAATACATTGTCAAACGGAAGGAAGCATTTCTGCAGTGTTGTGGTGAGAACAAACGTCTTACCTATCTTTGGACAATCCGTTTTCACTTCTATACCATCCAAAGCTCTTTCTTTAAGTCCTACGGAACCGACAACACCCACGACTCTCCAGAACAACTCTTCCATGGCGCTATTCAGCGAGTTCTTCGGCATACGTACGATAAAGACTGGAGAACCGGTTTCAGAGCAGCAGGTTATAATGCTAGTGCAGGAGAACGAAAAGAACTTTAACCACTCAGTAAGTAGCACCACCTATCTCCACCAAGCGTTTACTGTTGAACTCTCCCCCGACAGAGTGCAATCATAAGTCTCTTAGGTCAAGCAATGGCGCAGTTCAAAGTATACAAATGCCTTAGGTTTCGAAAAAAACTCGCCATCGACATGGCCGAAGAATATTTCAAGTGCGGCGATCATGCCAAGGCGTTAACGTAAGTTGTCTACGCCATACCATGACAACCTCCATTGCGAATGCTTTGCTTTCAGTTTATACTCGCTAATGCTGCCCGACTATCGTCAGGATAAATGGAATTCGATATTCTCCGATGTGCTACTCAAAACTCTCCGCAGTGCATTTCTCTCCGCATCGGTAGCTGACTTTATTGTGTGCAGCTTTGAAACACTGTCACTGAAAATTCGCTGTGATCAAAAGGACCGTCAAGTCGTGCTGGAGAATCTCTGGAAAGTCTTTCAGGTAAGTCGTGCCATACACATCTTCCACTACTACATCCTCTGATCAATTTTAGAACGTTCCACCAGTATCTCAAAGTCAGATCGCCCCAGAACTACGAACGTTGTGGGAGAACTCATTGGTCGCATTCAAATCGCCAGTTACCATAGATCTGGACAAGATCACCGAACTTCTCGAGTGCAATGTTAGCTTTGAAAAATCCGAGCTAAAAAACGATGAAGTGATCAATATTCGACTAATTGTCAGGTAGACTACCGACGAACATCCCTTCAACCGGATTGTCATCAACGCTTGAATTTATTTACAGACTCCTTACCGACGTTCCGATGAAAATTCACAACTTCACCCTAGTTCTCGTCGACAACCAAAGCCAGATCTACAAACTACAAGCAATAAAATACACAATCTTCCAAAATCTATCCGACTTGCGAGACAATGACTCCACCACGTCAGAGTTGAAACCTTTTGAGAGCGATCTCAAACTGGAACCGGAGAAGTATTACCAAATCATGTTCCACACAGAGGCGCAGCAATATTTAGAGAATACCCAGCTACAAGTGTCGTGCATTGAAGCGCTCGTGGGAACGGACAAAATCTCTGCCGTTTTGGTAAAGAGTGCAACAATGATGAAACGGAATTTCAAACACCACAATCGCTATCGAGACTTGATCGATAATGTCTCCACAAATCAAACGTGTTACATAGTTCCAACGTAAGTCTGATGGTTTTTGGTTTTGATTCCTTTTTCGTTGAGCTGGATTTGTTTTTAGATTCCATTTGGTCACACAGACAACACAGCCCGTTCAACCGATGTTGGTCAATGAGTTCTTCAGCGTGGTCACGTTGGTGAATAACCCGTTTAATGTGTTTTTGCAAAACGTTGGAGTTAGTATTAGTGTGCCCAATAATCTACGCAATCAAGGTGAGTAGGTGTACTGGTACGCTTCCATATCGCATAAAATTTACCCACGTTGGCAGACGGAATGTAATTGATCTGAAGTTACTATTAAGGAGGATGGAAACATCGTACATATACCTTGGAATATTGCAATCCTACGTCCTTATGTGGCGCTACAGTCCTATCTGATATACTGGGTTAACTTTATAGAGTCAGTTTCTACGTTGCACTTAGTCCAAGTTTTCCTCTACAGAATCGACCATGTCAAGTTCGTCTGTGTCGCTACAGTGGGTGGAGGATGTTCATGTCGTTGAATCTTCATCTCTTAATCCAGTCAACGCCAGTTTGAGCGAACGTTTTTCGAACGGATAATGCTCTGGAACAAGGATTACATTTGATACTGTCCGTACATATGCCCTGTAAAGTAGAACTGCTGTGATCAGGTTCTAATATAAGATCTTATCATGGTCTAAGATCTCATCAGGGTCTTATGTAAGATCTCATCAGTAGTTTGAGGAAGAAACAGCTGTTACTAAGAGAAATTTTGCGTTACATTTCTGACGAGATGCCTGGCTAGAACTTAAAGTTGTACTCAGCAGGGTTCTGTAAAATTCGCCAACGTTTGACCCTTTGTCTAGTAGGAAATTCAAACCTCCATGGTGAAACTCCAACCTCTGCACCCTTAAACAAAATAAAGGCAACTTTTTAACAAATTCAAGAGCTCCGAAGAGACACTAGATTGAGACCAATACAAGTTGTCACTCAAAACTTACAAAAGCGTGTAGAGGAGGGAAAAAAAGCATCCTGGCGTACCTTCTGTAGTAACATAGAAGAAACCTCAGAGGCTTTTAGGTTCCGCAAAATCATCTCCACCAATCCTCCTATATCTAGTTACCTACTTCTGGACATCCACTTTGCCGGTTACTCCTCTAACGGCGGGGATACCGAACCAGAGTTGTTCGGTACATTCATACCATATACCCACATAGTCATCACCAAAGAAAAACATCTTTGGGCCATTAAGAGCTTCAAACTATTTAAATCCCCTGGGCCATATGGAATTGCAATACAACCTTGAGATCCTGCTGCTTTGGCTACTAACCATCATAACCAGCTGTCTACGGTTAGTACATATTACCAAAACATGGACAGAAGCTGTACACCTCCGTACTCGTATAGAACACACTGCACTCTCCAACTCTCAACATGCAAACTGCAAGGGTAAGTCGGTTGAGACAGCTCTTCACTTACTGGTACGCATCACTGAAAACCCACTAAGAGTAAAGGAATATACTATGCTTGCCTTTCTTGATATAGAACCAGCTTTTATCAATGTCAATGCACTTTTGGATCTGAATGTTGATGACTCGCTGGGAGTGCTAATAAGTCAGCTAAGTAGGTAGGTAGGTATAAGTGGCAGTTCGGCATGAACCCAAGTAGCACTTATGTGCATTTTGTTTACCACGACTCGTGTGACCTATATTAAGATTGTTATTGTGGATGTGATGCAGGCGTTCTGTAGATCCAGCCTGTGAGGTTTAGAAAGCGGATAAGATCTTGTATCCTTTTACCCGAGATGTCGCTAAGTTTTTTCGAAAATGGTTGGTCTAACGCATACAATCTGGCTATTGCTAGTGCCGGACATTTGCAGATGAAATGTGAGAGGGTTTCTCTTTCATTTGTGTTCCCACAAATGCGACATTGAGGGTTGTATGGGATCCATAGTTTGGCTGCCTGGTCTCCAAATGGTCAGTGCCCCATGACTATCATCGTAATTCTTTCGATATCTGGGCGGGTTCTATTAGGTAGATCGTTTGTTCTGTTTTTATCATAGGAGGGCTATATCGTCCTCGATATGACGCAATTTGTTAGCCTTCTCCATTTAAAGTCGGACTTTTTCAGGAATTTGTCCCTTAACCGCACCTAGTGGGATACGCACCCTTGTCGCAAATGGGCCGTGAAGATCTGAGCCTTGCCTGGCTAGCTCAACAGCATGCTCGTTTCCTTCAACTTAACTGTGCCTTGGAATCCAGAGAAGTGTGACCCTGAAGCGTTTGCCAAGGTGATCAAATTCGTTTCGTTCATTCTTGTACCAGTTTGTAGGATATGGTAGGCGCGTTGATGGCCTTCATGGCCGCTTGGCTATCTATGAGAATAGCAATATTTTGCTTTTCCGGAGTGTTACGCCCCAGTAGTGTACAAGCCACTCGGATAGCCAGTAGTTTTGCCTGGAATACGCTGGCAAAATCCGGTAGGCGATATGAAACTGATATTTTCGGTGATTCCAAGTAGACTCCGGACCACACACCACAGTTCATCTTAGATCCGTCGATGTAGACGAACGTGTCGAAATCTCTTACTACTTCGTTTCTCTCCCACTGAGCTCTGGTAGGAAATCCTACGTGGAAGCCTTTCTTGAAGCTTAGTATAGATGTCATGTAGTCTGTTCGAAACTTAACCACGCCGTTTGGTAACAAGTCCAGGATATTACTGTGGCCATACGGCATTGCATTCCAGCATTCTGACTCTTTTTGTCTTACCGAGCTGCATAAAGCGGCATCTTTAATGTCTACGTCGAGAGGCAAGAGATGCAATATTATAGTAAGGACATCCGTTGGCACCGACCTCAGCTTGCCCCTGGTGGCTATACTGGCTGTTGTATGCAGCCTTTTCAGTTTTGTGAGGTTGTAGCCTTTACTCAATGCGGGCCACCATACTAGAGTGCCGTATGTGAGAATTGGACGTACTACTGCTGTGTACATCCACAAGGTCAACCACTTCTATCCACAGGTTTTGCTACAAGCATAGAAGGCAAGACGGTTTTGGTGATGAAAAGCATCAATTCCGTTTTGCTCGGTTTACGCCGAGGCCACAACTTGCAGCGCAGGTGCTAACCTTGTCTGGATCAGCCCCCATGATTTCACTTATCATGGAGGTGGATTTTCCTGACACTAGTATCACCACATCATCCGCATACTCGATAACTTTGACCCGTTCCTCGTCTAATTTATTTAGACTTTCATAACCATAAGCCAGAGTAGAGGGGAGATGATGCCACCCTTTGGCGTTCCTCAATGGACAAATTTTGTTAAGTGGCTTTTTTCCAGTGTTGCCTGGATAATTCTTGTTCCGAGCATAGAAACTATCCATTGGCTAATAAATGTCTCTATACCTAGCTCGATCAGAAATTTAAGAATAGATCCAGTGAGGACGTTGTTGAAAGCTCCCTCTATATCTAAGAAGGAGGCTGGAGTGTATTCCTTATAGTGTTAGGATTTTTCTATTGTCCGCACTACCTCGTGGAGACCTGTTTCCGTTGGTCTGCCCTCGAGGTAGGCAAGCTGTGATTTGGATAGCGAAGATTCTTCTAGAAAACTTTGCATATGGATGTCTATAAAGTTTGTAGTACAAAGGAGGTTAGACTGAGTAAGGTACGCGGCTTAGTACAAAGAAGCTTCTAAAAATTGTCGCCAACCATAGCACTGTTAGATCTCGCGTTTTCTGTAGCTAACTGGCAGTTTGCCGTCAGGTCCCAGAGACTTAAACGGAGAGAAGCTGTTAATAGCCCAGGAAATCTCTTCCTCAGAAATTATTGAGCTAATGTTACTGTGTGGTGGACAGAAGATTCAGCAGGAAATACAAAGTCCCGCACATTGACCCTCCCAAGCTAAATGGCGTAAGTCTCACGTTTCGCAGAATCAGTCAAATACCTAGGTCTGGTTTTGGATAAGAAACTAAACTGGAAACCCATAATCAAAGAACGCGTTAAGAAAGGCACCGTAGCCTTATACTCCTGTATAAGGCAATCGGAAAGAAATGGAGTATGCATATCTCTTTCTGGCTTTACGTGTCTATCATTAGACCCGTGCTCCTGTATGCTGTCTTAGTCTGGTGGACGGCTCTAAAAACAGCCTCCAACCGCAACCTATCAGGTTTACTTTAAAGATCAGCATGCATATGCATTAGTGGAGCTCTTTAAACAACCCCCTCCGCAGCCCTAGATGCTATCCTATATCTAGTGTCCTTAGATATCTACGGCAAACAGACTGCAGCTTTTGCAGCTGTGAGACTGAGAGCCTCGTCACAATGGACACCCAATCAGGGTGAACACACAAAGATTCTGAATCACCTTAACATTACAGAAAACACCGACCACACCACTACCCGACTCAGTTTTGAGCATAACTTCAGGACAACCATTCCCAGTCGACTTGAATGGGAGTCGGATTCGATCGAAACCAATAACCCAATTCACATCTTCTCGAATCGGTCTAAAACAGAATCTAGAGTGGGTGGATGTGTTTTCTCCGAGATGCTACAATGCTTGTAGCGTTTTCGAGGTGGAAATCATGTTTATCAAAGAAGCCTTGCCCTAGCTGAAAAGGAATGTAATATCCACGAAGCATATTAGCATCTTCAACGACTGCCAAGCGGCAATCAAATCCCTGGAAGCAATCTCGTTCTATTCGAAATCAGCCCACGAATGTCGACTGTCTTATAACGAGATGGCGGAGTATTTTTCCATTCACCTCTTTTCAGTGCCGGGCCACAGAGACATACCAGGGCATTGCAAGGCAGATGAGCTTGCCAGAAAGGGCACTACCCTTGACATTCTACCTCCAGTAGATCATTACTGATCAAACCGGAAGCGATCAATAAAGCAAACCGTAGATGGGTAAACGGCACAACATGTCAAATATCCAAGCAACTCTGGATTAGCGCTCCATTTGCTTCACATTGTTGAACAGACCGGACATCAACAATGTGATGTTGATGTCCGATGTTGATGTACACCCAAAAAGACTAGGCCTTTGCAGCGATGACTTCTGTAGAAGCTGTTTGGACGAGGAAGAGGAGGAAAGTGTTACTCACCTTCTATGACCTTGTCCAGCTCTGTCAGCAAAAAAGTAAACTTCATCTGGGAGCTGGCTAGTATCAGTGTCAGAAACCTCCTACGCTACATAGTTTGCTCTGAATGGTTTAATTAGACGAACGCATATAGAGACATCGACGGATCCACGTGGTACCACAACGACCTTTATGGTCTAAGTGTGTACGCGCTTCGTGTGCAGCCACTGAAACCTTAACCAACCCAAGGTGATCCTTGGGGTTGGCAGGGTATACGTGGTTTAACCTTCATTTAATGCTTAACCCATCTTATCCGCTTCCTCTTTCACTAGTACCTATAGCGGCTGAATGCGATGCGCGTGCACACTTATACCAGGAAGGTCCGTGGTGGTACCTCGATCTGTCGACTTTCAAGTCCTATTAATGATGTCAATATCCTCGGTGTACGCTAATAGTTGCACAGATTTTTGGAAAATTATGCTTCTGGTGTTGGCTCGGGAGTTTTTCACAATCCTCTCAAGAATCAAATTGAAGAAGTCACACGACAGCGCATCGCCTTGGCTAAATCCTTTTTTGGTATCGAATATGTCGATTAGTTCGTTTCCGACTCTGATGGAGCAGTGACAGTTCTCCATCGTAATCCTTCACAAACGGATGAGTTTGGGCGGTATACCAAAACTAGACATGGCTCTGTGTCTGTATAGTTCGTCTCTGTAAATGCTGTCGTATGCGTCCTTGAAGTCGATGGTGGTTATCAACTTGAACTTCTTCGGTTTTTTTTTTAGGATCTGTCGGATTATGAAAATTTGATCAGTTGTGGACTTTCCTAGCCTAAAACCACACTGACAAGGGCCGATCAGGTTGTTGGTAAAAGGTTTCAGGCGTTCACATATTACGGCAGATAGGACCTTGAAGGCAATGTTGAGGAAACTCATGCCTCTGTAGCTGAATCAGTTCAGAGAGTTCCATTTTTTGTGAATCAAGAAAACGATGCTGAGGCTCCATTCTTTAGGCATACTTTCATCCGACCAGATTTGGCTTATAAATTGGCGAATGTTACTTAAAAAGTCATCTCCGTCTGCCTTCACTTAGGTCAGGTGGTTGGTAGTTTTCGCTGTCGTCACCAATGTTGAAGGGTTTATTCTGCTTGACAGCGGATATTGTTCGTCATCGCCGTTATTCTTCCATATCCATCGAGTATGTCTCAACTACGATATTTCCTTGTTTCTGGCATTCACGTATTACATTTTGATAAAACTTTCCAACATCATTGTTGGATTGATCTATGTAACTAAATCCTCGATCGCGCGCTATTATTTTTCGTTTTTCTTCTTTCTGAAAAGCTGGTGTGCTCCCCTTCTTTGCCTGTAGAGCTCAATGGAAGCTCGCGTCTTCACCTGCAGCTTAGCTTTGTAGGCCTTGTTCTTGGCAGCGAGCATCTGTCGGCAATCCTCATCAAACCAAGCACTCGTTGCATACACGATATACCCCGAGTCCTGAGGAAGTGCAGAAACACTTTCCTCATTTAGACAGCAGAATTTGGTGCTCTGCTTTTCGGCATCCGTTCTATCGCGGTCTGATATCGCCGTGCTAAAGCGAAGCAGCTCCAGAACAACGTAACCGTCGCGGACTATACGGTTGTCCTGCGCATCACGGTATCAGTGGAATAATTCCGGGCTACCGTTCCTTTCTCACCCTAGCGAGTCGATATAAATGACTGCCTCTGTTGTTATGAAGCGTGTTGTGATCCTAAGCAGGATCGGAGACAATGTCTCTCTTTATTCCACACAGGTCTCGAACTGATTTTCCGGAATAAGTTTATTTACTTCGACCCACTTAAACAGAGCTTTATTGCCTATCTTTTCGAATACCTTGCTTACATTTGGAAGAAGGCTTATGGGCCGAAGATTTGTAGGGTTGTTTTGTCCCTTTTTTGGGATAGGATGTACCACCACCGTGTTCAAGTGCGCATTATTCAGGATGGTGAAAATATCGTCTTTGACATTGTTCTTCAACATTCGACGCTGGTGGAATGGTGTTAAACGAAAGGATGATACGCATTCTGCGAAGGATTCGTTGCTGCGTAGTGGATATCCGCATACTTACATTGGCTAACCGAGTCGATTTTAAACACGATTTTGATCACAATGTGATCAATTTGATTAACAGTTCGTTTATTTGGGGACCACCGTGTCGCCTTATTAATATCAAGTGGCATTTCAAAGTCAATTGGCCTGATTCCATTGCCAGACGTGTTGTCGTGTAGGATCTGTTTCCCGACAATACTGCTTTAGATATCGTCTCTTCCTCACTTTTGCGTTAAAATCTCAAAGCACGATTTAAACATCGTACCAGGAGCTCATAGAAGCAGTTTTCCCCAATATTGACGTTTAATTTTGTCGGATAGTGAGCGCAAATAAGTCTTATTTTGGCGAATTTGGCCTTGATGCGAATTGTTACTATGCTTTCGCTAATGTCTTGAAAACTTCTTGACTTCTTGCCTAAGTCTGGCACTTTTAACAAAACCATATCCGAACAGGCGATGTTTCCTCTCGTAATAACACCCTCCGCAGTAGATGTCACAGTTTTTCATCCTCCTTTTGCCCGGCCCGTTGCATCGTATTTCCTGGATGGCAGATATGTCTTCTTTGTAGCAGTTTAGTTGTTCGCTTGTACCTCTCCTGTTTAATTTTCTCACATTCCAGGTGCAGATACGAACGTCGTTGTCCCCTTTTTTTTTGTTTAGCATGGTTCTCAACAATTAAGTCAGTCCTGGGGGACCAGTTCCAATTTATTAGATAGCACTAGGTCACGGGGCCATCAGTATCCACTACGGGATTGAGCGCCTCCGTTGGCCTTTCTGTCACCATCTATGTTCAAGAGGCCTGACTTATCCTTGAGAATACTAAATGACCTGCAGTCCGCAGCTCATCTAGGTTCGCCTGAGGACAGCAGGCCGGATATTCCGTGCCAGTCATTCTAACCAGCATTTTCATAGAGTTGCTGTTTTTCGTCTTCTTATCAACACTCGCACTTGTAAGTTTTGCAAGCAAACTCCGGTTGGATAAAACTAGATGGTTAGCTCTTGGAGGTAAAATAAGTCAAAGTTACAAGGACTGGGCATCGACTGGTTATCGCCAATCAGAGTTCGCCTTCGCTTAAAGGTCAACGACAGTTGAGTTGAGTTCAAGAAATAAGCGGAGCTATCTCTTTGATAAGCCTACTCCGCCCCTTCTTGTTATGTTGTCTGTGCGGGTGTATAGTTTCATGTGCATCCACATGTCAATGTGGCATTGCTCTGCCAATATATAGAAATTAGACAGTCGCTATTTTAGTGTCTATTCGTGGCCTTGACAATTTTTTTTAAATCATGCCAATTTTCGCACACACATGACCTTACCCTAGTTAAACCTGAATTTGAACACCCAGTTATACATTTGTATTTATTCAACAGTTTTCTTAAGTCAACATATCAGATGATATGCCCAGCCATTGCCACATAAATTGCGATCTCTCAGATCCAAAAGCATCATTCTATCATCTCAGGTCCTACCGTGCAGCAAAATAATTTCAAAAATGTTCCACCAACTCTCAGTTCTCCTTATAATTTACACAACACAAGCATCTGCTAGTGTTGGCCATCGTATAGTCGGCGGAATCCAAGCAAGTATCCAAGACGCGCCGTATCAACTAGCACTAAGCCACAATGACAAATTCATTTGCGGTGGATCCCTTATCACCGGCAAGTGCGTTCTCACAGCAGCTCATTGTCTCTACGGCATTCCAACTGACCAGCTTAAAGTTCGGGGCGGTATTACACAACTGAGTGATGCAGGTGTACAGCGGAATGCCCTTCAAGCATTTATTCCACAGTCATTCAACATCATCTCAATGGACATGGATGTAGCCATTCTACTTCTGAATGAAACACTTGCTGGTGGAAGTGTACAAATCATCCCACTCGCGGACAAACCTCCCACAACAGGTCAAGCGATCAAGGTAACCGGTTGGGGTTATACAAAAGAGGAAGCTGATAATGCCTCACCTGTTCTTCGAAAAGTTCAGGTGAACGTTGTCGGCAAGAAAAAGTGCGCTACGGCCTATAAAGGCAGCTACCAACTCTCAAACTCGATGTTCTGTGCAACTGGTGGGAAGAAAGACGCTTGTATGGGTGATTCTGGTGGTCCCGCTGTAAGCAATGGACACCAGGTAGGCGTCGTTTCATTTGGAATTGGGTGCGCTCGTGCTAAGTACCCGGGAGTTTACACCAGTGTGAACAAAGTCCTTCCATGGATCAATGATATCATATCAACCCATTGTTAACCCTTGCTTTAGGCTTAGAATTAAAAAAAAAAAAATTTATTGTCCAATAAAATAATTTGGTTGGAAATTCACACTCCTTACAGTTTTTCTCACAACCGACATCTCGCCAAACCGCCAAAAACTGCACTCACAGATTCAAATCGACATCGGAGAACTATCAATGCATAACTCAACCTCAGTGTCGTACTACGTATTTAGCCTGATCGAGGCCAGTATTGAATTGCAACAGAAAATCTGGTACAACCTGGACTCGATTCGACCCAAGCCACCTCCTGTCGAAACACCCTCTACCACGGACAACTCGCCAATTAATACACGCGCAGTGGCAGCAGATTTCAGTGCTCTAGCAATAAGTTCACCCATCCGTATGGACTACATCGATGATACTCGGCTCAGGAAGTCACGCGATGAAATCATCAACATTACGTGTGGCAATGAGTTCAAGTTCTGTGGGCGATTTTATACCCTCAACCGGCAGCCTCTGGCGAAAATCTATCGCGGTGAGAACTTCTTATTTCGAGCAAACATTGAGGTCCAAGCGAAATCCGATCTGGACATAATCGAAACATATTTTATTTGTGTGAGTATTTCGAGCATTCCAAAGACATTACATTGGTCTGACTAAATAGTTTCCTTTAGGATCACAACCTAGTTCAATCGACGTACAGCTTTAAGCGCAAAAAGTACAGCAACAGCTATCGTACGGGCGATACCCTCGAAGATGTGATTGTCCTACGAACAAACTCAACCAACTGTGACTGGATAACGGCAAAGGAATTCGAACATTCCGAAAATGAACCGCCACAGGGGTTATTCCAACGTTCGCGCAACCTACGCAAACTGCAGCTGACCGCCAGTGGCAAAACCGATAACAGCATTGTGCCCTCTTCGGCGATGAACAAGAACATTTTGTCAAAGATCCCCAACAACATGACAATAATTGGTAATTGTGCCCTCCTAGCCAGTCAGAATTCGATTATGACTTCATCGACCACCTCGGACGAGGGTAAACTGAAAATAGACTCGGACTCATCCAAGGACGATCAGCAATCTCAGCAGACCAAACCAAGTGCGCGGATGGTATTCAATAAGGCAATTGACGGCATTACGCCGACTGGTCATTGTCGGGGTTTTGTCAAGGGTGTGCTGACGAGTGACTCCCATCCAGTGACAACACCAATATTTGGTGTTTATTGCATTAAGTGGCGCCGAAATGGTTCTAAAGATGAAAACGAATCCAAATTCGTTGTATCCGGCTTGGATATCGATGAGCCTCCACTAAACATTTACTGCTCCATCGAGGAGAAGATGTTCGTCAAAGTGCCGATGACTCTGAAGGTGGTACTCAAGAATCCCACTGCCAAAGTTGTGCATTTGATATCCACTCTAAGCGTTAGCAATTCAGATAATTTTATGTGTTCTGGTCATAAGCAGGTGAGGAGGAGGAGGAGGTGTTTCCAAATCCCAAACTAACAAGTGTGCTAATACATTGTTTTGTTGGTCTTATTTCCAGTTGGACATTTCGATTTTTGCATATGACGAAAAGGAATTAGTCTTCAATTTGTACCCGCTAAAGGTGGGCTGGCAGAATCTTCCCGAACTTCATTTGGAGTACAATACAATAACGGACCCCAGCAGGGATGAATCACAAAATCAACTCCTCACCCATTTGGTGCACAGATCGATGCCTAAGAAGGTTTTTGTTTTGGTAAGTAATAGCAATCGCCCCCATTTACTAAAAGTGTCCCACTAAAGATTGATTCACTTACAGCCACCGTATAAGCAGCACAGCAACGGAGTCAAGTAGTATCGACCGGACCTTGGAATAGCCTTTCCACATTCTAATTATTATTTTCTAATTTAACATTTAAATGAATGCAAACAAGGAAAACTAAAAAAAAACTGCAACAACTCCCTTTAGGAAAATTTGATTGTTAAGTGGAAATGTGAATAATCCTTTGGATAACTAAAAGTTGAATACTTGTAGAGAAGTAGATACTTTATTATATTTGTAGATGTAAACAAACCGTAAGCGACAAGCGAATGTGTTAATTTTTAAACGTTTAAATAAAAAAAAAGAGAATTAACTGCAACTATTATAGAAAAGGATTACTAAACGAAAAAAACAAAACAAAATCTTTGTCAAATAGAGAATTATTTAATTAAATTTGATTAGTTTTTAATTTTTATAATGGAGTTAGGGTGACCCCGTCCGCTTCGCTAGTTGTTTCCATTATTTTTTTTGGTTAATTCGAAAGCATTTGTGCTTTTACGAATGCATTTATTGTAAGGCGCTGTGATAAACAATTTTTTGGGGTTTTCCTTCATGTACGAACAGGCTTTCATCGTCCATGTGAAGAACAATTACTTCCAAATTCAAACCACACACATGGAAATGTTGTCCTTGCGCTTTAGTGATGGTCATTGCAAAAGCCAGTCGTACTGGAAACTGCAAACATTTGAAATTGAATGGCACCTTTGAGTTTAACATTTGAAGTAGTGTCCTCAATAACGTTCAATGAAAAACTGTGACATCTACTACGGATCGCGTTATAGTGAGCAGAAACAGCGAGTATTCGGATGTGGATTTGTTATAATTGCCAGACCTAGGCAAGAAGTCTTATGTTTCCAAGACATTAAGCGAACGCATTGTAACAATCCGATTTAAAGGCGAATTCAGCAACAGTTCCTCATACGCTCAGGCTTCCGTAGAAAAAAACAATGATATTGGGAAAGACTGCTTCTAAGAATTCCTTGGAAAACCTTATGAGGGACTATCGAAGTACGATGTTAAAACCATTTTGGGAGATTTTATCGCAAAGGTAGGAACAGAAGACATTTTTGGCAGTATTGTCGAAGACCATAGCCTACACGACAACACGTCCGGTAACACACTTAGGCTAATTGACTTCGCTACGGAACAAAATGCCACTATAGCCAGCAAATGGTTTCCTCACCTCGACATCCATAACAGGACATGGCGGTCTCCAGATCAACGAACGGTCAACCAAATTGATCACATTGTGATAGACAAGAGGCACGCGTCCAGTATTTTGGATGTTCGAGCATTTCAAGAGCAATGTTAACGATGCCAACAAGCCATTAGATCATCCGCAACTGATGTGCTAGGTTTCTCGCGCCCACTAGCAAGAAACAGATGGTTTGCTGAGGAATGCTGTCAGCTGCTCTCAGCCAAGAACGAGGTCTATTAGGCAAAGCTGCAGGGCTTGAGCTTTATAGGCAAAGAAGGATTCTTGGAACGATGTTCGCAAGTTTTACCAAAGTGTAAAACGTCAAATCCTGTCGAGATGAACAAGGGAATATCGCAGAAGTGGTTCTTGCATATTCTATTAGGTCTATTAGGCAAAGCTGCAGGGCTTGAGCTTTATAGGCAAAGAAGGATTCTTGGAACGATGTTCGCAAGTTTTACCAAAGTGTAAAACGTCAAATCCTGTCGAGATGAACAAGGGAATATCGCAGAAGTGGTTCTTGCATATTCTCAGCATCGACTGCGTCCCATGCTGAGAATATGCAAGAACCACTTCTGCAAATTTGTTAAATGGCGATGACAAACAACAGTCCGCTGTCAGGCAGAACGATCCATTTAATATTGGCAACGACAGCTAAAACTGCCACCCACCCAGCCTGAGCGAGGTAAGGATAGCAATATCTAAGCTCAAACTAAATAAAAAAAGCCGGAAATGACGGCCTATCCGCCGATCTTTATAAGGCCGGCGGGGTGACTTGGTAAGTTAAAGCCTCCAACTCATATGCCAAATCTGTTCGGATGAAAGTATGCCCGAAAAATGTAACGTCGGCATCGTTTGCCCGATCCACAAAAAAGGTACCCCTCGGAACTGCAAAAATGGGCTAAGCAGTAAGTGAGGGTAAGACCAAGTATAGGTGTCAACACACAACATCGACGAATTCTACAGATTGTCAACATTGATAGATATAACTTTGAGGTAGCACGGACTTTGTCTATCTCGGCTCCGCTATTAACAGGAAAACCTCGCTTTAAGTGGCGCATACGACTAGAAACCGACCTCAACCAACATGGAGTGCCCAACTAGAGGCAGTTAGCTTAGGACCGGGCTAATTGGAGAGGCATATTGGTTGAGACACAGGTTCATTCCGGACTGTAGCGCCACTTAAGTTAGTAAGTGATTCTCGTTATTACTCAGGGCCTAGCATTATCACAAATCTTCATGTGTGCGTGTGTAATTCTTGCACGATGGTGGGACTTCCTGTTTTATGCTTACACCGAACGACTAGCTTGTGATAAGATTTGATTGACAACTGATACTACTTACATAAGAGAAGGGACAGTGAAAAATAATTTTTAGGTGTTACTACGATAGGAATCGAACACAAACCTTCAGCGCGGCGCCACTGAGCCCTCAATAATTGAAAGAAGCGCAACATATTTCTCCTTTAAGCCGCAAGTAAAACCGGGCGTTGAATAGCGTTCACTTGTTAACGCTATTAGCTCTGCAAATGGCTGTAATTATGTCTTCCTAAGCATTATAAAGCCAAGCGAGCCTTGCGAAGTTTAAACGACACATAGAATAAGCAGTTGCGCAGCATATAGGCATACATTCCAGCTAACATCGACGAAAACAACCCAAACAAAACAACATCAGAAGGATTTTTACTAACTAAACGATGGTTCGTGGTATACGGTATACCAGGACCAGGGCTAGGATACATACATTCTAGAAGAGAACATCTCTATGACCACAGGGAAGCTTAAAATAAGCAGCTAAACGCGTCAGATAGATTCTTCACTAGCTAGATACTTATACTTGTCATTAAGAAATTTTTTATTTTCTATCACAGCGGCCTTGACATATTTAGCGAAAATAGAATAAGTGGAAAGTGAATGCCGAATATTAAAAATTCAAGATGGCAAGAAAATTGACACCGCAAATGGTGAGTGTTTATAATAAAAAAATTAACAAACTGGAAATGAAATTAAGGTTTGAGGACAACATGATACAGCAGTTGACCAAATCTGAAAAAGCTAACCAACGTGAATTAGACAGACTCAGAGAAGAACAGAGGATTATGAGAGCAGCTATTTCAAGATATACGAATAAGATAGAAAGATACCTGCAAAGGGGCAAAACAATTGCCAAGGGGATCTTGATTATCCTGGCTCTGATTCTGTACTTTAATCTAAAGGCTGATATTTCAATACTTGGCTGTATTGTGTGGTTCTTTCGCGTTTCCAGTTTCATAATAGCAATTTTGGAAATTTTTGCAGACATAATAAATCATACTAGAGATTATTAGTTAGTAAGTTGTATATAAGTTAGTTAGTTAGTAAGCTAGTAAGTAAGTTAGTTAGTAAGTTGTATATAAATTAGTTTGTAAGTTATTAGTAAGTTATAATGTTATAAAGTGGATTAGGCCTACTGGGGAAACCACTATAAAAAAAAAACGCGCCATAGGCCTAACCCCTTGGGTGGTGTGGAATAAGGCTAATCTAGGTACTTAATGTTTAAGGCTAAATTACTCAAAGGCAATAAACACCAAAGTTCGCAGTCCTTCTGTATTTCCAGGTATAGCTTCTATATAAACCGCACAAGAGTACCTAAAACAGACCTCAACAACTTTGATGTCAGCAACTGGAGGCAGGTCAACCCATTATTGTAGCCCCTTTCAAAAACAAGTAAATAGGGCAAGCCGAGGTGTCCGAACGTAGAAATATTTTTATTTTTTGGATCAAATATGTAGTAAGTACTAAAAATAGGCTTCAACTCTTAAAAAATCTAATCAGGTGACAAAATTTAGCTTGTTTTTTCCATTTTGCTACAAATTTGTTTTTTTTTTCGATCAGAATTTGCAGCCATTATTTTGGACCGAGTCTATAACATTCAAAGGGATGCCATAGGTCCCTTTGTGCCTTCCTCTCCATTTTATCTGAAAATTAAAACATCCATTAAGCTTTGTTAATACCTTATAGCTGAGCTTTGTCTACGAACAATTAACACTCATAACCATGTAATCTTAATTCAAACAGAACTCATCAGATATGACCGAGACTGCCATTCCTCCAAATTGAATCTCTTTATCCATCCATAGTGAGCATAACGACAGCCGGCTGGAAACTTGTTCAACATGGCCTGGTCATCCCGATTGCTCCATCACCAAACCACAATCACACCAGACGAAGTATATCTTAAACAAAAGTCCACATCCACAAGCACCAGCTGGAACATGACAGAAAGCAATTCGCGAATCAACTTGCGCACTTATTGCCAAGAAATACAACGCTGGATGTAGAATTGGGATAACTTCTGGTAGTCGTGCTCTTGGAAACAATGATGTTGCTTAAGGTACACATGTTGGCTATGGAAGAAAGTCTGTTTTTTTTAATTTGTTTTATAAAAATAAATAAAAACTCACAATTTAATTATTTCTCGATCAAGATGTGAAGATGGGTTGGTTGTATTTTGATTTTGCTTCTTCGGATTCCATCAACTGTGTCCGATTCGCTGCTCGAGGAAGAACTTTCTTCGGAGCGTTGTGTGTTCCCTAAGACTCTTCCGTTCGTTTGGCTTATTTAGGAGGAATTGACTGAGAAACAAATTGGTAGTAGTCCTGCTAACTTGAAGAATGTGAATCCCAGACTGTTCGATGGGTTCTTAAGTATTATCCTTCGGAAAGATGCAACTTTGGAGTCGATTTTAATATTTTCGTTTTCTAATTTTGTGAAAAACAAAATCAAGTCTGACGTGTGAGTTTGAAAATAATTTTTCTATTTTTGCAAAGCACACTAGATAGAAAAATCATTAAGACTAAGTTGATATTTTGTGCGTTTTCGTATAACTCAAGTAATTTTCAACCAATTTACTTGGGGGTAAGCCCTTTTTTTTATAAAAATCATCCAAGAAAATGCATAAAGATATCTACGTTGTCCTAGACAATTTCATCGAGGTTGATGATGGATTTCTTTAAATTTTAACCGTTTCACATCGTTTTCAACTAGTCATTGTTGGAAAGATGAAAATTTCCGTTCTACTGTGGAAAAACGAATTGTTGGTAAGTTAATTTTTTTTCTTCATGATAAAGTGACTCATTTGTCTGTCAATTACGGAAGTCCTGCAGTATTTCACATGGAAGTTTTTCCGTGACGCAAGTAAGGGAAGCCAGTGCCAGGTCATCAAAATATATTTGAAACCGATGCAATAGGAACACGTTATACAATTTTCAGAGACTTTGCAGAGTGTTTTTATTTGCGTCTTCTATTAATCAACGTTTGTGATCCAACATTAAAATTTGAAAACCGTTATGGATTACTTATCGTAAGGCGCTACAGTGATCATCCGTTCTTTATTTAAGAGGACAGCTGTTGTAGCCACCCTGTTGTCCACACAGCAGTCTTAACGACATCTGTAATATCTAATTAGTACTATCGATTCATCTTTTCATATATATAGAGACTTTTTTGATTAAATATCTGCTTACAAAACTTTTATTTTTAATTGCCGTCTTAGAACTATGGTCAGGCTGCCATTACTGATTTAGATATTCTTTATAATTATTAAGCTTTACAACATGTCTGCTCAATGATGACAAGAAACAAAATATAAGTGACTTAAATCTAGGTAACAATTAATAGAAAGAAAGAAAATAAGGAGGGGAACGCACTCGCCAGTCATGCCAAGTTTCACAAATATTGAAGTGGAAATTGAATATAGCGGGTAATATTTTAAGCTTAGTTTTTTTTATGAATCGAATAAAACACTCGAATTTGCTTCAAATATTTAAAAAAAATTATTGTAATCGATAAATAGGCCATTGCCATTTACGTTTTTAAGACAACTTCATGGAAATGTTGTCCTCGGCTCCGTTTCAAATGCTCCATTCGGAAGGTCCAATTTTGCGTCACTTTTTCGAGCATTTCGGCCTGTATTCCACGAATTACGCGTGTTATGTTATCCTGTAAGCTTGGGCTTCTCCACATAGACTAACGTCTTTACATAACCTCACAAGAAATAATCAAGAGGAGTTAAATCGCATGATCTTGGCAGCCAACTCACAGGGCCATTTCGAGAGATAAGCTGCTCACCAAATCTTCATTCAACATTTCCATTGTTTTACGAGTTGTGTGACATGTGGCATCGTCTTGATGAAACCACATGTCAACCAAGTTCAACTCAGCCAACTGGGGCAGCAAAAAGTCGGGATCATGGTTCGATATCGTTCGCCGTTGACGGTAACGTTTCATCCACGGTCGTCTTGAAGAAAATCGGACCGATTATGCCACCAGCCCAAAAAAACAACACCAAACTGTCGTTTTTTTTGGGATGCATCGGTAATTCTTGTATGGCAAGTGGCTGTTCATCACTCCAGATGTAACAGTTTTGCTTATTTACGTATCCGTTGAGCCAGAAATGAGCCTCATGGTGCACATTTATCACAAAGTACGAATTTTGATAATAAATCTCAAAATTTGCAATCATTGTTCGTTTGTAAGTCTTTCCATGATTAAATGGCAGAGTATACTGAAAACTTTTCACTTTGACGTTTGGACGCCATTACTTACCAGTCCTGTCAACCTGAAAAACTTAAATCTTAAAAACCACCAATTGTTATATGTTGTAAATAGAGTTATTCTTAGGCCGTGTGTCAATTGCGTTAACATATAAGCCAGTGGGTAATTTTTGACATTAGTATGGTACAGAAAAGTAAAAAATTTAACAGTGGATAAAATTTAACCCTCTTTTTAACGCAATTGACACACTGCCTTAGTATGGTATACATTCTTAATTCATGACATTGTTGATATAAAATAAATATTTTTTTAATGTTATTAGTTTAAGTCTTGTAGTTAATTTATTAGGGATTGGCAATAACAAGTTTCTTTATCGTTTTCAGGTTACCCCTTCTCATTATGTTTCTGATTCGTTTAAATTAAAAACCAATTAAATTGGTTGAAAATTACTTGAGTTATACCAAAACGCACAAAATATCAACTTAGTCTTAATGATTTTTCTATCTAGTGTGCTTTGCAAAAATAGAAAAATTATTTTCAAACTCACATGTCAGACTTGATTTTGTTTTTCACAAAATTATAAACGAAAATATTAAAATCGACTCCAAAGTTGCATCTTTCCGAAGGATAATACTTAAGAACCCATCGAACACTCTGGAAGTCACATTCTTCAAGTTAGCAGGACTACTACCAATTTGTTTCTCAGTCAATTCCTTCTAAATAAGCCAAACGAACGGAAGAGTCTTAGGGAACACACAACGCTCCGAAGAAAGTTCTTCCTCGAACAGCGAATCGGACACAGTTGCTGGAATTCGAAGAAGCTAAAACGAAATACAACCAACCCATCTTCACATCTTGACCGAGAAATAATTGAATTGTGAGTTTTTATTTATTTTTATAAAACAAATTAAAAAAAACAGACTTTCTTCCATAGCCAACATGTGTACCTTAAGCAACATCATTGTTTCCAAGAGCACGACTACCAGAAGTTATCCCAATTCTACATCCAGCGTTGTATTTCTTGGCAATAAGTGCGCAAGTTGATTCGCGAATTGCTTTCTGTCATGTTCCAGCTGGTGCTTGTGGATGTGGACTTTTGTTTAAGATATACTTCGTCTGGTGTGATTGTGGTTTGGTGATGGAGCAATCGGGATGACCAGGCCATGTTGAACAAGTTTCCAGCCGGCTGTCGTTATGCTCACTATGGATGGATAAAGAGATTCAATTTGGAGGAATGGCAGTCTCGGTCATATCTGATGAGTTCTGTTTGAATTAAGATTACATGGTTATGAGTGTTAATTGTTCGTAGACAAAGCTCAGCTATAAGGTATTAACAAAGCTTAATGGATGTTTTAATTTTCAGATAAAATGGAGAGGAAGGCACAAAGGGACCTATGGCATCCCTTTGAATGTTATAGACTCGGTCCAAAATAATGGCTGGAAATTCTGATCGGAAGAAAACAAATTTGTAGCAAAATGGAAAAAACAAGCTTAACTTTGTCACCTGATTAGATTGTTTAAGAGTTGAAGCCTATTTTTAGTACTTACTACATATTTGATCCAAAAAATAAAAATATTTCTACGTTCGGACACCTCGGCTTGCCCTATTTACTTGTTTTTGAAAGGCGCTACAATAATGGGTTGACCTGCCTCCAGTTGCTGACATCAAATTTGTTGAGGTCTGTTTTAGGTACTCTTGTGCGGTTTATATAGAAGCTATACCTGGAAATACAGAAGGACTGCGAACTTTGGTGTTTATTGCCTTTGAGTACTTTAGTCTTAAACTTTAAGTACCTACATTAGCCTTATTCCACACCACCCAAGGGGTTAGGCCTATGGCGCGTTTTTTTATAGTGGTTTCCCCAGTAGGCCTAATCCACTTTATAACATTATAACTTACAAACTAATTTATATACAACTTACTAACTAACTAACGTATATACAACTTACTTACTAGCTTACTAACTAACTAACTTATATACAACTTACTAACTAACTTACTTACTAGCTTACTAACTAACTAACGTATATACAACTTACTAACTAACTTACAAACTAAATTACTAACTAACTAACGTATATACAACTTACCAACTAACTTACTAAGTAACTTACTTACTAAGTAACTTACTTACTAAATGACATACTATGTACATTACTGACTAATTATTATAATTTATTATATCTACATAAATTTCCCAAAGTGCTATTATAAAACTGGATACGCGAAAGAACCACACAATACAGTTAAATATTGAAACATCAGCCTTCAGAATAAAGTAGAGAATGAGAGCCAAGATAATCAAGATCCCCTTGGCAATTGTTTTGCCCCTTTGCAGGTATCTTTCCATCTTATTCTCGTATCTTGATATAGCTGCTCTAACCATCCTCTGTTCTTCCCTGAGTCTGTCTATTTCTCGTTGGGTAGCTTTTCGTGACTTGGTCAACTGATGTATCATGTCGTCCTCAAACGCTAATTTCATTTCCAGTTTGTTAATTTTTTTATTATAATCACTCACCATTTGGGGTGTCAATTTTCCTGCCATCTTGTATTTTTAATATTTGGCATTCACTTTACACTTATTTCTAAATTCGCTAATCACTTTTTCACTTTTTACTTGTCAGTTCTTAAATTTTTTCCTTTCTCACTTTTCACTATTTCACTTTTTCACTTTTAACTTACCTATTTCACCCCCTAACGAGAACTGAGCTCAGGTCGATAGGATCCTCCTTATATACTTTTTTACAAATGTCAAGGCCGCTGTGATAGAAAATAAAAAAAATTCTAAATGACAAGTATAAGTATCTAGCTAGTGAAAAATCTTTCTGACAGCGTTTAGCTGCTTATTTAAGCTTCCCTGTGGTCATAGAGATGTTCTCTTCTAGAATGTATGTATCCTGGCCCTGGTACTGGTATACCGTATACCACGAACCATCGTTTAGTTAGTAAAAATCCTTCTGATGTTGTTTTGTTTGGGTTGTTTTCGTCGATGTTAGCTGGAATGTATGCCTATATGCTGCGCAACTGCTTATTCTATGTGTCGTTTAAACTTCGCAAGGCTCGCTTGGCTTTATAATGCTTAGGAAGACATAATACCAGCCATTGCGGGGCTAATGGTTGCACATATAATGTCGTCATAAGGCTGTTCTGTCGGGTTTGAATAGAGTTAATAAGTGAACGCTATTCAACGCCCGGTTTTACTTGCGGCTTAAAGGAGAAATATGTTGCGCTTCTATCAATTATTGATAGATAGAGTGGCGCCCCGAAGAAGGTTTGTATTCGATTCTTACCGTAGCAACACCTAAAAATGATTTTTCACTGTCCCTTCTCTTATGTAAGTAGTATCAGTTGTCAATCAAATCTTATCACAAGCTAGTCGTTCGGTGTAAGCATAAAACAGGAAGTCCCACCATCGTGCAATAATTACACACGCACACATGAATATTTGTGGGAATGCTAGGCCCTGGGCAATAACGAGAATCACTTACTAACTTAAGTGGCGCTACAGTCCGGAATGAACCTGTGCCTCAACCAACATGCCTCTCCAATTACCCTAGTCCTAAGCTAACTGCCTCCAGTTGGGCACTCCAATTTGGTTGAGGTCGGTTTCTACTTGTGCGCGCTACTTAAGGCGAGGTCTTCCTCTACTGCGTCCGACGTCTGGCTGGGAACCGAAGACTCTGCGAGCCGGAGTATTGGTGTCCATTTGTTCTATATATCCTAGCGATCTTAAACGTCCAATGCGGAGTTTGACCAGGGGCATGTCGCTGTACAGCTCGTATAGTTCGTATAGTTACCGTCAATGCAAACGGGACCGAAGGTTTTTCGAAGAAATTTCCTCTCGAAACGACCAAGGATTTCTTCGTCCGCTTTTGATACGGTCCATGCTGCTGCCCCGTAGAACAGGACTGGGATGATCAGGATCTTATATAAGATCTCCGTAGTGGTTCGAGTGAGGGCTTTACTACTCAATTGCCTGCTTAGCCCGAAGAAACAGCGGTTGGCAAGAGTAATTCTTCGTTTAATTTCTGACGAGATGTTGTTATCAGAGTTAATAGCGAAGCCGAGATAGACAAAGTTCCGTGCTACCTCAAAGTTATATCTATCGTCGACGTTGTGTGTTGACACCTATACTAGGTCTTACCCTCATTTACTGCTAAGCCAATATTTGCAGTTCCGAAGGGCTCCATTTTTGTGGATCGGGCAAACGATGACCAACAGAATTGGCATATGAGTTGGAGGATTTTACTTACCAAATCAACCCGCCGGGTTTATAAAGATCGGCGGATAGGCCGTCATTTCCGGCAGCCTTATTAAGCTTGAGTTTATAAATTGCTATCCTCACTTCATTCAAATAGGGTGGTTGGCAGTTTAAGCTGTCGTTGACAATATTGAATGGGTCGTTCTGGCTGACAGCGGAATGTTGTTCGTCATCGTCGTTTAAAAGTCTGCAGAAGTGGTTTTACCATATCCTCAGCATCGACTGCGTCTCAACTACGATATTTCCTTGTTCATCTCGACAGGATTCTGTTCGAGCCTTGTACCCTTGGCTTTGACGTTTTACATTTTGGTAAATTTTTTGAACATCGTTCCTGGAGTGGCACCTGTTCTTCCCTTCTTCCTTGCCTTAAAGCTAAATGGCAGCTCTCGTCTTCACCTGCAGCTTAGCCTTGTAGGGCTCGTTCTTGGCTGAGAACATCTGTCAGCATTCCTCATCAAACCAGGTGATTGTTTCTGGTGGGCGCGAGGAACCTAGCACATCAGTTGCGGATGATCTAATGGCTAGTTGGCATCGTTGCCATTGGTCTTCGACATTCGACGCTGGTAATATGGAGTGAATCGAATGGTTCAGGGATACGCGTTGAAGGAAGACCTTATCGGTCCTTTGCGATTGCAGTCTTTCTAGTCTTGTGTTACGAGTCGATGTTAGCTCCTCGGAATGTTCGGACATCCAGAATACTGGCTGCGTGCCTCTTGTTTATCGCCATCGGATCAATTTGGTTGAACGTTCGTTGATCTGGAGACCGCCTTATGGATATCGAGGTGAGGATACCGTGTGCTGGCTATAGTGGTATTTCGTTACGTAGCGAAGTCAATTAGCCTAAGTCCGTTGCCAGACGTGTTGTCGTGTAGGCTATTTCCAACAATACTGCTAAAGATGTCTTCTCTTCCTACCTTTGTGCTAAAATCTCCCAGCACGTACTTAGGTAGTCGCGCATAGGTTTTGTCAAGGAGCTTGTAGAAGCAATCCTTAGCTTTATCATCTTTTTTCCTCCGTCGGCGTGGGCGCATATAAGGCTTATGTTGGCGAATTTGGCCTTGTAGCGAATTCTTACAATGCCTCGCTAATGACTTGGAAACATAAGACTTCTTGCCTAAGTCAGGCACATATCACAAATTGACATCGAATAGTCGATGTTTCTGCTCACTATAACACGGTCCGTAGTAGATATCACAGTTTTTCATCCTCTTTTTGCCCTGATGGCAGATATGTCCCCTTTATATCAGTTTAAGGCTTTAGCTAGTTGTTTGCTTGCACCTCTCCTGCTTAATTTTCTCAAATTCCAGGTGCAGATACGAACGTCGTTTTCCTTTTTTCGTTTTGCAGGGTCATAAACAATAAAATAAGTCCTTTCCGAAGCTATTGGTTGCTTCGTAACAATGGTTTTATCTATAAGTGGGTAGTTTACCCAAAGCACAACCCCCAACCTGGAGGGCCAGTTCCAATTTATTAGATATCCCTAGGACATGGGGTCTTCAGTATCCACTAAGGGATTGAGCGCTGCCGCTGGCCTTTCGGTTCATCCGCCATCTCTGTTCAAGGGGGCTGACTTACTTTTGCGGTCTTACCGAGCTAAAATGGGTCATTTTACAGAACCATTTTCAAGTTCAACCCTCAAATGATTTTAGGACTTTGCATTGTTTATAAATAAAGAAAACAGATTGTCGTAGGTACCTACCGCATAGATTCACCGTAGAAAAACATATGATCATTGGGAAAATGTGGTCTTAATGCTTCTCTCCATACCTTGAAAGTTCCAACCTCAAGTTGTCAATAAAAATGCGAAAAAAATTGTATTCTACAAAAAATAAAAACTAACAAGATTTCTTAATTAACAACTACTTTGATGGCTGTGACCTTTGACTGGGGAAAAGTCGTTGTGTTGGGCTTTGACTGCACTCCACCACAGATGAAACGCTTCCCATGTCGTCTTCAGTAAGTTCACCTTTATCATTCGATAGAATATGTTCAATAGTTCGCTTCAACGCTTCATGTTGAACGTTGAGTGCACTTGCAAGTCGACTTACATGTCCTTCGGTCAAGCTGTAAACGATCTTCTCGCAACTCAAAATACTGTTGAAGCTGTCTGTTCCTAAAATGTTCTTAAAGGTATTTTTCAAGGAAGCAGGCAGTATATCGCTGACGTCATCATCAACTACGCACATGAAGTCGGCAATGAAATCCGACGAAACACACGATTCTGGTGGTGATATGTCAAGCCGTTGAAAGTCTCGTTCACACGTCATACTGGTGGCATGTGAAGTTTTAGTTTTATCCAGTCTTGTGTTCATATCGGGTCGCGGTGGAAGAACTTTTTCGTTGCTTTGTTTTGGTGCGCTTTTAGGTATCGTGGGTTTCTTGATATTTTGTGCTGCTTTATCCTTGCACAAATGTGTTGAGCCGTTCTTAATAGGCTTGGACCTATCTTTGATTGTGGGCGGAGATTTTTTATTTTCAGTACAACATTTAGGTTGTTGTTGTGTTGGCAGATACTTCAACCACTTGGATGTATATGCTTGTTTTTCACAATTGACACGTTTCGGTTCCAGCACTGCAATTGGCCTGGGTGGACTTTGCTCAGTTAAGTCAATCATTGAGTCCACTAGGGTCGACGTTTTACCAATGTTTTCGTTCTCCTTTTGATGAAGCTCTATTTGATCCAAATTTGGCTCTCCATGTTTGGGCGTAAAATCTGCCACTGCAACATGTTTCTTCGTCAGGTCAAGTGGATCGGCCTGAGTCCTTGGGACACTTGTTTTTGGCATCTGTGCCATCTGCATTGTATGGACAAATTCCATCGGTTGATAAGGCGGTAGTGGCTGCGTCAACACCTCAGTTGTCATTCCGGCTAAAACGTTTGGCGATTTCACTCGTTCGTTTTCATTTACACACACCTCCGGTGGTGCACTTGAATTGAATGTCAATATTGTTGTTTCCAAGTAACTCCTTATGGTCTAAGAAAATATAAACAAAGGCTGCTTTCACATGGATAGAGGTTGGCCGATTAATTTTACCTGTTCAATGAATTTTATCCCGAATTTCCTTTTACCGGTGTAGGTGCTTTTTATTGAGACGACCTCCAATTGTAATGCTAACCAATCGTGCTTTGACCACTCGTTCAGAGATCTGTCACTTTTTAACATTCGATAGATTTCTTTGAGACGCTGAAGAGGATTTTCATTTGACCGGATGTTGGGAGTTAGCTTCTGCGATAGGCGCTTGGAACGTCTTATTTGGGACAAATCTGTAAACATTGGGAATCAGAGAGTAATTTGTTTAGTTAAATAAATTCTATTTATTGAAATTACTTCCTCTTTCCACTTCGGAACAAAACGTTGAATCACTCTCAATGCCAGCCATCTTGGATAAGTAACGAACTCAGGTGTGATGGCGAATACCTACCACGAGAAAAAATTGAACCGGTTATGTGTTGACATCGGTTTTTGTGTTGAATTCGAATTTCGTAACGGCTAGTTCAAGTCAATGAATTGTTTGCAAGGAATACTGTCATTGCTTTTGATCCTGTGCAGGCTGCATTAGCATTCAATCAATATCCTGGTACAAATCATAAAGCTCGTCTTTGTTCCACGCGTTCTCCTACCAAACAGGAGGATGTATTACAGGAATGCGTTATATCAGCCCACTTCCGAGTATAGTGCACCTTTGGACTTCCGAACTATTTGTTTTTTCAAACTAAAGCAACATCTGCTTCGACTTTGTCGAATCTCCATGACGGTATCATTCTTAAGATTGATGTTGTTACCTACCTCAACGTTGTATTTGTCATAGAGTCCACACAATAAGAAAACATTCCTTTACCAAGACGTTAGCGAACTAATTCCCAAGGTGCAATCAACGGTGGCGTCTATACGACAGCGCTCGATCCCGTAGTAGGTACTGATGGCCCCGTGTAGAAATGGTATCTAATAAATTCAAACTGGCCCTCCAGGTTGGGGGTTGTGCTTTTGTTAACTACCCACCATTTGATAAAACCAATACAACGATTCAACTAATAGCCTCGGAAAGGACTAATTTATTGTTGACGACGCTGCTAAACGAAAAAAAGGACAACGACGATCGTATCTGCACTTAAAATGTTAGAACATTAAACAGGAGAGGTTCAAACGAATTACTAGCGGAAGCCCTAAACTGCTACAAAGCAGCCATTATTGCCATCCAGGAAATACGATGGGATGGGACGGGAAAAAAGAGGATGAAAAACTGTGATATCCACTACGGACCGTGTTATAGTTTAGCTCTTTTGTCGGAAAGCACAACGTAGACGACATCTCGTCTGGTAACGTACTTAGACTTGTTGACTTCGCTGCTGGACGAAATGCCCCTATAGACAGCACTAGGCTTCCTAACCTCGATACTCATGTGGGTTCATGGCGGTCTCCAGATCAACAAACGGCCAATAAAATTGAACACATTGCGATAGACAGAAAGTACGCATCCAGTGTTTTAAATGTCCGAACATTCCGAGGGGCTAACCTCAACTTGGACCACTGGGTTTTTGCGACCAAGGTAAGAATGAGAAGTACTGTGAAAAAAATCAATGTCGAAAGACTACATTCGCAAGAGACCGACAAGGCCTTCGTGAGACATGTATCACTTAACTCTTCGATTTACACTAGCCCCTAATATCGAAGAACAATGGAAATGATGCCAACAAGCCATTAGATAAGCTGGAACTGATTTGCTAGGTTTCGCGCGCCCATCAGCAAGAAACCCTTGGATTGATAAGGAATGACACCAGATGCCTGCGACCAAGAACAAGATCTACAAGGCTAAACTGCAGGTAAAGACGACAGCTGCCATTAAGCCAATATTGCCATAATAGGCAATAAAGGAGGGAAGAACACCTTTTTTTTAAGAACAAATATATAAATAGAATCCTGTAATTATGAACAAGGGTAGTATATAGTTGAGACACAATCGATGCTGAGAATATCGAAGAACCACTTCTGCAGACTGTTAAATGGCGATGGCGAACAATATTCCGCTGTTAGACAGAAGGAATGTAGTGAGTGTAGTCTCATATCTATCAACATGGTCCCAGTATATGAATACATATTTTATATGGCCCAATTTCAATTTATTAAACTGTAAAATTGAAGAAATGGCTATAAAGCCATATAATAAACTTGAAACTATAAAGGAACCATTCCATACTGGCGACGGCAGCGAAAACTACAAACCACACGACCTAAGTGAAGAAAGGATGGCAATATCTAAGCTCGAGCTTCACAAGATTGCCGAAAATGAGAGCATTCTGGCCGAGCTTTATAAAGCCGGCGGAGATGACTTGGTAATTCACCAACTCATAAGCTGAATTTGGTCGGGTGAAAGAATGTCTGAAGAATGAAGAAGTATCGTTTGACGATCCACAAAAAATGAAGAACTTCTGAACTGCGCCAAATACATACGCCTAAGTCTCCTCTAAATTGCCTAAATGATCATATATGCCGTAATGAAACTCCTGAAACCTTTTACCAACAACCTGATTGGCCATTGTCATTCAAGTTTTAGGCCATTAAAATCCACTGATCACACTTCGGCAGATCCTGTAAAAAAACACAAGAATTCTATCGATTTCAAAGCCGCATAAGACAGCCCCAAACCTCCCAAACTCGTCCGTCTGTTCAGGATGACGAATGATAATTCTCGAGCACCGACCTCACCGAAACGTTTGATATAGAAAAAGGCGGCGAATCGATTTTGTAATGATTTGAAATGTTTTCTATATATGTTTTCTATATGTTTTCTATAAGAGGTACAATTTTGCATAAATCTACAGAACTGTAGTAAACTGACATCATTGGTTAGACTGAAGGTACCAAGTTTGCTAGCAAAGAGAAGGAATAAGCAAAAATGAAGAATTACTTTTGCAAACCACTGACCATCTCGGAAATGGTTTTATGCGATCAATTCTGCGGACTTTTTTTAATCTAGGACATGTCGTACGATTGGACGCCAAATCTCTCATCAGACAAAAGACTCATGAAAGGAAGGCTTCTCCTCAAATGGCGAACAAAACTGGCATCACCCAAATTGTAGTGCGAAACTGGAGGTAGTTAGGTAGGGATCTTGTTCATTGTAGAAGTATGTTCGATAAGATCCAAGTTCATTCCAGACGGTACCTCAATTTAAGTAAAAATTACCCATCTGACATATAGAGACTCAAATCTATGGTCGTGTTTCGAGTTTTAGTTTTACGACGTTAACTTTGCCGATCCCCTATTCTCATTGGATAATCGAGCATTTTGAGTAACGTGACATGGTAGGTTGACCAATGAGAACAGTGCATCGGAAAAAATAACTTGCGAGATCTAAAACCTGGAACACGGCCTATGATTTCCCATAATGTGTTTGTGTGCAGTTATTTATTATTCTTCGCAGTTGACACAAAGAAGAAGAACCTTTGTTTAACTCCGAACCCGAGCGGCAAATTTGAGAAGCTTCTCATGCCAATGTTATCTGTATTTATATTATTTTTTTGTATATTCAATCCTAACTCAAGAATAGTTCATCCCCCACTGTGGTGATTTTAGTGATAGAATTTTCAAATGATTTCTGTAACCTACTTCTCAAAAATTTCAGTTCCATCATATTTTGTTTATCAATAATGTTTTTTATTGATGAAACTGGATCTTAATGAAAAACAGATGTCTGACAGGAAAAAATCTGTGATAACAAAGATTGTTTGTTCATTAAAGGTGTTCATGCAAAGTCGTAAGTTTTATGGTGGTGGCAATCTCGACGCACGCGACGAACGCGACGCAGACGGTTTCGCATTGAAGTGTCAAAAATGGTGAGGATTTGAGTGGTGGTGGCAATCTCGACGCTCACGACGCGACGCGATGCGATGTCACTTGATTGACAGTTCACCATTAGCCGTCGAAGATTTTGTTTGTTTTTCAATTCTCACAGAAGAAAATTTAATTTTCTGCTTAACCAACTCAATAAGTTTTTCTTCGAAATTCATCACACAACATAATTATTAATTCAGTACTTTTAATTTATTTTGTTTATTTATAACCTATGAAAGTAATCTCAAGATTCTCACAAACATACCATCTGACAGCTTTCAAACTGACATTCCAATGCGTCGATGCGCAAGAAAGTTGAAGTTGAATCAACTTTTCTGTGTAGCTAACGTCCATTGCGTCGCGTCGGCGTTCAGATTGCCCACTTATACATGTTCCCATAAGCTCAATGAGTTTTTGACATTTCAACGCAAAACCGTCTGCGTCGATACCGTCCGTTGCGTCGAGATTGCCTTGGGGGTTAAACGTGCGTTTACGACGCAAGCTTACGATGACGTTTCATGAACGCCCCTAATACTGCACCACCAAAATATCATGTGGTGCAACACTGAATTCAACCTCATTTTACTTATTTTATTATTTGAAATGTTTACTTTTGTTCTATTCCTGTTCCATTTATAATTTACCTTTTAGCACATATGTTTGATGTGTGGATGTCAAATAGCGTTGCAAAAGTTTGCAACGTTTACCACCTCAGTGTATACAACTAATTCGTGTGCGAAATTTCCGATATTGTATAAGATTGCCTATACAAATTTTGACAGTTCATTTAACACTTTGCTGTTGTTAGTTTATCACTTTTACAAAGTTTACTATGAGTTTTCGACGTTGCATAAATTCTCCTTACTATATTTTTCACTTCGGCTACCTAACCGTAGATATGCGTGGGACAAAACTTTCCAGTTTATCTGCCAAACTGTGTGCTGAGTAAGAAAAACAAATAAAATGGGTGCCACAAAGGAAACAGATTTTGCAAAAATAAAAAAACATTCAACATTACGTCCAAGGGAGAAAAAACAGCTGTGTAAAAAGTATCACAGCAATTAAATTCATTGTTCGAAAACATAGTGAGTTTCATTTCGTTCCGAAATGCGGGCACTGTCATTCAGACATTAATAACCTGTCAGCTCAGTAAAATATTTTTACCAACTTTTCACTGAACTTAATGTCACTAACAATATTTCTATGTTTATATTATCACAATCAAATCAACAAATTTTTTTTAATATATTTGATTTCAAAAAATTTATTTTCGGAGTTACCATGTGAATCGCCTTTACGCAGCCATGCAATTCCACCCCAAAAGACTTACAACAATCCTGCACATAAGACAGCAACCAGCAAATTTGACGTTTCGTATTTGTTTCTCGGCAGTTCAGCTTTCAGCATCCATAGTAATTTTTTTCTGTTTTCTGCGAATAGGAATTTTAAAAAGCTGCACGTTGATTAAGATTATTTAAAATAAACAAAAAAACTATATCAAAATGTCCGATCACAATGGAGCTTTGGTAAAAGATCCAAAGTTGGTGACAAATCGTGTTTTTATCGGTAATATACCGGTGTGTACGCGAAGTGATTTGGAGAGCATCTGTATACCGTACGGCAAGGTACTCGACTCTTTGGTGCAGAAAAATTATGGATTTGTTCAATTCGAATCGGAGGAGGTTGCCACCAAAGCTGCCAAGGCATTAAACAAGTCCATCTTTAAGGGGAATCAAATATCTGTTCGAAACGCTGGACACAAGAAGCGGCCAAATCCAAATAATAACTCGGGTGACGCTGGGGGCAATGCATCTGGCCCCGGTGCAAATAAGCAATCTTTTCCACCGCATGTGCAAAACTTCAACAACCCAGCCAGCAACAATCCAGATTACAATGATTGTGAAATTATTGTTGTCGACCGACAGAATACGTAAGTAGTTTAAGTCACCCATCATTAACAAAGTACTCATGTGAACATACTTTTCAGAGAATATGCTGAGTTTATTGAGCAACGTTTGAAGCAACTTAACCTTAAGGTAGATGTGCTTTTCCCCAATGAAGAGGTATCACTAGGCAAGGTACTGTCTAATATATCGTCGAGAGGATGCTTATATGCAATATTGGTAACCCCACAAAATGAAGAGCATCGCAGCATCACTGTCAACATATTGTACGGTGTTCCAGCAGAACATCGCAACATGCCTGTGGAGGATGCAATTAATTTGATTACAACTGATTTCCAATCGAAAATGGGCCCACAAGTATCTCATCTGCCGAAAGTTGTTCAAGTGATTGCACCATCAAACGTTGTTGCACCACCACTGAAGGACCGTCATCCCGACGCTATCCAGACACTTGTCAACTTATTGGCTGATAATTTACCACTAACTGTACTGCAGTATGATTGCGTTATAAAGTATTTAAAAGAACGACGAGAACTTCAACTAAAATTGGAGCTGGGTGACGCTGCTAGCACTGCCGGGAACCAACCGGATCCTGAAATTGAGTTGCAAAAGAAGATCTTAAATATATTAAACAAGCCATCGGTGGCTGAGACGCACTACGACTTGCTTTATCCCAATTTGGAATCGGTCAAAGATGACTATCGAGCTATGGACTTGCTGAAGGATGTGCGTGTGCAAAATGCCTTTGATTCGATGTTGAACTCGAACCTAATGGCCACCATTGAGAAGCATATGAAGTTTTAATTATTTATCTCTTAGTTTTAGGTAGTAGATATCTATTTGCATTGAGATTTATGATCATGCTTTGAATCCCCGCATTGTCCTTTGGGATAAGCGGAGATTTTAATTGAATAAGTTTTAATTATAAACAAATAAAATTCTGCTAAAGAATATGGATTCGTGTGTCGTGGAAAGATTAACGCTACAGTGATGATTGCCTAGTGTAATCGACTCACTTAACTGGCTCTCAACCTGTTGAGAATCTCTGCCTGAGACAAGGCCTCAGCCCAACGAAACAGCGGCTGGCAAGAGTAATTCTCCGTTTAATTTCTGACGAGATGTTGTTGTCAGAGTTAATAGCGGATCCGAGATAGACAAAGTCCCATACTAACTCAAAGTTATATCTGTCAATGGTGACGTTCTGTCCAATTCGTTTATGTTGTGTGTCTTTCCATCATTGGAGACTAACTCCATCGGTGGTGTCCGAACTAACTCCGGGGAGTCACTTTTTCTTGTGTTCGTTGGTCCATGCTTTTAGGTATAACAACCGGACTTTTTTTATTTCTTTTAAATAAAAGTTAAAAGGATTTTGGCTGGGATTGAACGCGCAACCTTCCACTCAACAGGCGAACACATTTCAAATTAATTTTTTATTTACTTAAAATATTAACTTACTACTAGACAAAAATGCTTAAATCTAACTTATCAATAACTGGTTTACTTAATCTTACTTATCGGCCCTTAGTGGGCGCTGTAAGCTTATATTTAGCTGTTTATTTTGCCTTTAGGCTTAAATTTGTCGGTTTTTTGGTTTTATATTTAATTTTTATACAGGCGAACACATAACCACTTCACCGCGGCCACCCACAAATGAGGGGTATTCTTGCAATGTCGGAAAATCGTCGTAAACGTGATAAATGAACTTTCAACATTTGTATTGGAAAACTTTTCTAAAAATATCGGAATTTTCTCATAGAAATTGAGTGTGTAAACTGAGATGGTAAACGTTGTAAACTTTTCAAATGCTATTTTGACATTTTATCAGTAATTTTGAACACTAAGAACAAAATTCTATCTATATATAAATTACTAAATCCATATCTATTTCAGTGGGTTACCGCATTTTTTTGTGTTAGATACAGTTTTAGATAGATGAAACGTCGTCATAAAATTACAATCTTTGGTAGGTAGTAAAATTACGACGTTGCATGAATATCTTTATATGATCTTTTTCTCAAAACCATTTCTGTTGGGGCGTAGGGATGCAAACGAAAAACATCGATATTTGCCATCGATGTTTCGAATCCGAAAATATCGATTCATCGATGTTATTTGGAGCGTTGTTTTACATCGATGTGTTTTGGTTTTTGTCATTCAGAATTAAAAAAAAAAACTCCATTTATAAGTTCCACGATTCCACCCGCTGAAGTTTTTTTTAATATCGTTGTTATAATAATTTGTTAATTTAATTGCTTATTTTATTTTTTATAAACAAACATATGTACATATTTCAGTATCAGTTTTATTATTACATGTATATATTTGTATTCTGGAACTAAAAAACCAAGTTCGAAGGACCCAGTAGTACCTCGTACGTCGTGTGTTTAAAGCACAAAAATAATCCAGAAACGATATACTTTCGCAATATTAATTTTGGTAATATCGTTGCTGGACAAAATTGCCGCATGGTCTTGTATGCGGAGCTTGTGCTGCTTATCAAGTCCTTTGCTTTAACTTTTGGACTTTAAAAAACATCGATGTATCCAGGGCCGAGGTTTTTTTTTGGAAACATCCTATTGGTGCGTCGGTACATACATTTTTCTTATGAATACCAGTTTTTTCATATGTGGCGATCCAAGTAGAGATACTTTTTTCAATAGCCTTTTTTGACAGATCACGTGTGAGTCGTGTGCGTGTCATGCCGTCATGTTATTTTTGTTTAGTATTGTTTGGCATTTCATAATGGAAAGACTTACGCGTGAACAACGTTTACAAATTGTTCAACTGTATTATAAAAATTCACGTTCTGTGAGGAATGCGTTTCGTGCACTTCCCTCAACTTATGGTCAACATAATCGTCCTACTGAGCGTACTATTCGAAACACCATCACCGGCCGGTCGATTGGCCACCAAGATCGTGTGATATCACAGCGTTAGACTTTTTACTGTGGGGATATGTAAAGTCAAAAGCTTATGCCGACAAACCCGCTTCGATTCAGGCCTTGGAGGAAAACATCACGCGTGTCATTCGCCAGTTACCAGTCGAAATGCTCGAACGAGTGATCGAAAATTGGACTCAACGGATGGACCATCTGCGACGTAGCAACGGCCAACATTTGATAGACATAATCTTCAAAAAATAAATGCCAAAGAATGTTCTTTCAAATGATAATAAACATTCTCCATTAAATTTGAATTTTCTGTTTTTTTCTTTAAAAAAGTAGGGAACCTCGAAATGGATCACCCTTTATTAGAACAACTCGGATATAAGAAGCAATTTTTTTTTTGGATATAAGAGGCTTCTTGTATCCGTCGTGGACTGGGTTCACCAGGTTTCACACACGATAACTACATACAGTGTATCATAAAATGTTCTATTTATTTTTTAGCACTCTAGCCATTTCAAATGTCTACTCTACAACGAACTTAAAAAAAAAAAACTACAAATCACAGCAACCAATGTATATCCGCTCTCAATAATATTGTTTTGCATTATTATTTCATTTAAAATTAGAATTTCAAGAAGACCGACCATCAATTTTTTCCATTGACAAAACAGAAAGGAAGTTCCTTAAAAAATTGCAAACAAGAATATCTACCATTTCAATATGAGTTCACTCTTTAATTTACATATGAGGTAAGTTATAATTTACATTCAACCAAAAAAAAATCCAATAAGAATAATTTCCCCGCTGAATCCACTCATTTTCCCATTAAATTCTGTCCCAATCGTCTCATCTCTTTCGTTCCACATGCACCAGAGTTAAATCAGCTGACTCGTGCAGTAATCCATTACAAATTCATAACCGCACACAGCATATACGGAGAACGTCACAATAGAACTGCCTCCGTTTGTGCTACAAAAAAAAAGTGTTAACACAGTTTTCTCCATTTTATTCATACAAAAAAAAAGTGTTTACAAATCTACATGCAGCAAGGAAAAGGGTAAAGAAAAGTTTATTTTATTATTCAATTACCAGAATAAGCGCAAGCATAATACCCAATTAACCCATATTCGAGTGTTTCCAAGTATTTCGCAACAAAAAATACGAAGAGAAAAAAAAAGATTTAATATTCAAATTCCTTTTGATAATTCCATTCGTTTCTATGTTCGTTCTATTTTGCTCGTCTCGTTGTCGATCGAAGAGAAGGGGAACTTTATACACAGTGTTACCAGTTGTGATGTTATTATTAATTTATTTAAATTTTTAAAGGGATATTGTTTTTTAATGGAACTAATTTGTGTGCAATGTGAGTTATATTTTCCAAAAATAAAGATGTTTATGTCATAAATTAATTAAAGAAATAGCGGTATTCATGCAACTTCGGAAAGTCGTCGTAAACGTGAAAAAATTGCGAGGTGATTAATAAATAAACTGTCAAAAATTTGTATGGGAAATCTTTTCCAACTATATCGGCATTTCGCACGTTGTTTGAATATGAAATGCATTTGAATTTTCATCTTATTTTGCAAATATAAAAATCCGCGAAATAAAAATAAATAATTTCGAAGCAATGTTAAAATTATATGAACATATGTTTGTCCGTATAATGACGCAAAACAATGGCGAGAACTCTGTGTGTATTTTAAATTGTGTGTATTTTTCGCTGTCGCAGGTTATTATTCGCGACAACATTTTTCTCTTTCACGAGGAGCAGAAAATGTCGAATGGAATTTACCACCCTCTCGGCTTAAATAACTCGTTAGAAACTGTCCTTGTTTTCTTAAATCGTGGAAATACAAGTTATAGCAGTCTTGTCCATCTAAATTATATTGATCCGCGAATACCTACTACCAGTCATTCTCAATTTAAATTTGTCCTATAGTCCGAGGTATTTGATTGCCAATGCTTTTTTGCACGTCGTTTAGAAGATTTTCCACCAAATTTAACCACTGCAGGTTCCTAGCAATACGAATAGGGATTTTCCACTTATTAGCTGATAAAATCACTTAAGATGTTCATATTTTGTATTGAGGAGTTGGGTCCTTTGAATAATTGCCAACAGACGTTACACTTTTTCAATCATGGTTGGCGTTGCGGGTCCGGGTGGAAAGCATCTATTTTTGCTTCACGGCTATAGTTGCCTACTATTTTACTTTGCGAAAATTAATTGCCAATACAGTTCAAAATGAACCGGGCCTTAACAAGCATGGCTCTCCAATTAGCCCGGTCCTTAGCTAACTGTCTCCAGTTGCGCACTCCGAATTGGTTGAGGTCGGTTTCTCCTTCGTCTTCCTTTACTTCGTCTTCCTTTACGATGTATGTGAATCGAAGACTGCGAGCCCGAGTATTGGTGTCCATTCGTTCTGCGTGTCCAAGCCGTCTTATACGTCCAATGTGGAGTTTTTTTTTCGACTAGGGGTATGTCGCTGTGCTCGTTCTTGGTTAAATCTTCGTCTCCATAGCCGGTGAACTCAAAGGGAACCGAAGATTTTTCAAAGAATTTTCCTCTCGAATCGAACAAGGATTTCTTCATCCGCTTTTGAGACCTTCCATGCTTCTTCGCCGTAGAGCAGGACTGGGATGATCAGGGTCTTATATAAGATCTCCTCGGACTACAGAGTGAAGGCTTTACTACTGAATTGCCTTCTTAGGCCGAAGATACAGCGGTTGGCAAGAGTAATTGTTCGTTTAATTTCTGACAAGATGTTGTTGTCAGAGTTAATAGCGGAGCCGAGATAGACAAAGTCCCGTACTACCTCAAAGTTATCACTGTCAATGGTGACGTTCAGCCCGATTCGTCGATGTTGTGTGTCCTTTCGTGTTGACAGCATATAATTTGTCTTGCCCTCATTAACTGCTAAACCCATTTTTGCCGTTTCCTTCTCTATACTAGCAAACGTGGCTACGACATCTTGTTGGGTCCGACCAATGATGTCAATATCGTCGGCGTATGCTAGTAGTTGTACCGATTTTTGGAAAATTGTGCCTCTGGTTTTGGCTCAAGAATGAAATTGAAGAAGTCACATGACAGCGCATCGCCTTGCCTAAATCCTTTTTTGGTATCGTATGTGTCGGTGAGGTCGTTTCCGACCCTGATCGAGCAGCGAGAATTCTCCATCGTCATCCTACACAAACGGACGAGTTTGGGCGGTATACCAAAACTAGACATGGCTCTGTATAGTTCGTCTCTATAAATGCTGTCCTATGCGGCTTTGAAATTAATGATTAGGTGGTGGGTATCTATTTAGACATCTTGGGATTTTTGCAGGATCTATCGAAGTGTGAAAATTTGATCGGTTGTGGACTTTCCTGACCTAAAACCACACTGTTAAGGACCGATCAGGTTGTTGGTGCACGCTTTCAGGCCTTCCCATATTACGGCAGATATGATCTTGTAGGCGATGTTGAGAAGACGTATGCCTCTGTGGTTGGCGCAGTTTAGGGGGTCCCCATTTTTGTGGATTGGGCGAACGATTCTGAGGTTACATTCTAAAGGCATACTTTCTTCCGACCAGATTTGGCTTATGAGATGGTGGATGCTTTATAAAGCTCGGCGGGAAGGCCGTCATTTCCGACAGCCTTATTCAGCTGGAGTTTAGATATTGCTATCCTCACTTCACTCGGTCGGGTGGTTGGCAGTTTTCGCTGTCGTTGCCAATATTGAATCGTTCGTTCTGCCTGACAGCGGAATGTTGTTCGTCATCGCCGTTTAACAGTCTGCATTCTTCCATATCATCAGCATCGACTGTGTCTTAACTACGATATTTTCTTGTTCATCTCGACAGGATTCTGTTCGAGCTTTGTATCCTTGGCTTTGATGTTTTACAGTTCTTCCGCTATCACCTGGAAATAGAATAAGTGTATTAGTTTGGGGACACGTCTTCTCCCTGCTCTCATCTGCTGCCGCCAAGACTTTAGACAGGGATTGAGACTTTTTCTACGGTCAAGTTACCAGGTACTCAGCGGTCGCCACGTGAAGGCCGAGCGTCGGAGTTGGTCTTGGTAGGCATCAGCTAGGTGAACACTCAAAAATTTATATAATCGCATCGCCTACTATTTGACCACGGTATGTTGTTGTTGGCCCTTAGCAATTGAACTTTCCTGGCTACGAGATAACAGTTCTTAAGTCTATTGGAGATTGTGCATGCACTTCATTACCAATTTGTGGACCTATATTCCTTAACGAAGCACGAAGGACGAACCCCAATAAGAAAAATTGTCAATTTCTCGAAAACTAACATTACTCCGTCCGTTTCGCTTTTTTTGGTCTTTCAAATTAAATTTATTTTACGGCTCTGCGATAAGCAATGTTTTGGTTTTTGTTTCATGTGCGAACACAGACAAATCAGCAGGTTTCCCTACACGGGAACAGGCTTCATATAATTGTTCATGTTAGGAATACTTAATTATTTTCCAAATTCAAACCACACGTTTGCAAAGATTGTCCCTTCGCTTTATTGATGGTCATTTGCAAAAACCCGTGGCATTGAAAACTGCTAACGTTTGAATTCGAATGGTATGTCTGTTGTTATCGGAATACTTGGAATTAAAACGTTTTCACCTTTGAATTTCCCATTTAAAATAGTGGCTTCAATAACGTTGGTCATTAGCTTCCTAACCGCAAGTCTTGTGCCATTGGACAATTTTTGTCAGTTGATATTACGAAGCATAAAGATTGGTGCTCTAACTTTCAATTGGAATATGTGTGGCAGACTTGGTTAAACCAATGAATTTCAAAATTATTTGGCACATTTGACCACCTCATCTTCATTCATAACTTGAATGTAAACACTTCTCCTGGTATTTTATTTTTGCCGCCATTATAGCTCTTTGCCTCAGCCAATCATGTGTCTTGTGTTGTTTTATGATGTTTGAAAAAACTGATTCTTCTTTTGATTTAACTAGGTACATTGCAAAAATTGGTTTGCAGCGTTTCATTCTGCCCTAGCAAGGTATACGTCGTAGCGGACAATTTTCCGAAACGTATTCTTCATCGGAAATTCGAATTGCATTCTAGATATGTGTCATCGGAGAAAAATCACTTCGCTACAATTCGTAATGAATTCCGCGAAGAATTTGTGTCGGGGGAAATTGGAAAAAGAATTGCACATAGCTGTCAAAAATTGCACGAAAAAATGCACCTGAACGCAATTCGCCAGCATGCGTTACAAAATGTCGGAGAAATATTACGAACAGCTTCTCGAAAGAATACCTCGAAGCTAAAGTCCTCCGAATCGTACAAAATATCGCTAGGGCTGATTGCCTATCGGCATCCATTTAAAATTTTCAACAACTGCTTTGAAAATTCATCAGCTGATTGATCACATTTTTGTTAATTTTTGGTTAATATGATTGCTCCCGCATCTCTTCACAGAATGGATGTCATTAAACACGCATTAAGCCGTCAGCGTTCGCGGACGTTTGACAATCTGTCAACTGTGTAATTTTATAAATGTGAAATGTAAGTGAACAAAATTATTTAAACAAATATTTCTTGTTGCGCTCTCATTTTCGTATTTTTTTCTAGAACACGGTTTTGTAGTAATACGCAAAATAGTTTTATTTGTTATTTTAATCACAATTTTGGGGTGGTTTCCGTTTTACTCGCAGCAATTTTTCATCGGAGAACTTCCGAAGGAATTCAACACGTAGCTGTCAAAAATTATTGACTTGACGCATTAAGCCTTAGTGCGATGCATTTCGTCGGGAGATCTTCTCGAAATGCAAATCCGAAAGGATACCTCGTTACGAAATTCGACGATATCGAACAAATCGGAGAAAATTTTGTTTCAAACGGCGAACGGATAACTCGATAGGGGTGAATATGAAGCCACCACAAAAGAGCCGCTGATTTCCACTTATATCCTTTAATGTTCGATTTAATGACTTCAATGACAATTTCACACTGTTGCAACACTGGCCATTCCTGACATTTTGGTAATATTGGATGTTGCATTTTCGTTGAAGTTAATTTCCAAAGGCAACTTGAGCGCTGAATATACATTTTGCATTTACTGGAACGAAAGTGTTTTTTTTTAATTTAAAAAACAGGCCTATGTCCTTCTAATTGTTTTTAAGAAAAAAACAAGTAAATCGGTTGAACATTACGTGAGTTTAACGTAAACGCACTCAATATCAACTTATACATATATGTATATCGATTGTTAGTACTGTTGTTTGCAACGATTCCACATAATTTGGGCCAACTATTTCTTAACGAAATTCTCAGTTTTGGTCAATAATGGAAAATCATTTTAATTCACATGGTCATCAGTGCCCTTCAAATTACAGTATTGAGGCCCTGTGTCAATTGCGTTAAAATGCAGGTTACATATTTTTATCCACTGGCTAATTTTTTACATTTCTGCATGGGTAACAACAAATTGGTTTTTTGCTGTGTCAATTGGATTAAATTGGATTTTCTTTGAATACTCTTTTCTCAATAATTTCCCAACAGAATGTAAACAAAATTCCTTTCCTTATATTTTCTTGTTTTAAAAAATACTGAATAGATTTTAGAGAAATTACCAAAAATCTCTTAATTATTTATTATTATCGGTAACAAAAATATTGTTGTACGATTTGTGTTCATGAGGTTATCCATTCTACTTTGTTCAAGTAAAGCACATTTCGCATTTCAAATATAGCGAAACGATTGAAATCATAACATTTTTTTAACCATCCATTTTCAAAAACGCATTGCAGTTTATTTTGTAACGATAATTACATTTTCTTGTAGAAAATAAATGTTTTTTGCTTTTTATTTTTTAATCTGAATGATGTGATATTTTTCCGCCACATGTGAACACTGGTAATGACGATTAATCCACGAGTGTTCTTTCAACCTCTCTCACTCCTCAGTAGTTATTTCCAAATGTCAAAAATTAGTCACTGGATAAATTTTAGCGAGCTGTTGAGCTGATTAAAATTTGTGAAGTCTCTTTTCATCAAACTACTGTCAAAAATTATCCACTGACTAAAAGTTTTACGCAATTGACACACGGCCTGAAGTTCTTATAATCACAGTCCCACATTAGGAGTATTCATGCAACCTCGGAAAGTCATCGTAAACGGTGTAAACGTGGTAATTTTACGAGGTGGCTGTCAAAATTTGTATGGAAAATCTTTTACAACAATATCTGAAATTTTCAACACGAATTGGGTGTGTCAACTGAAGTGGTAAACGTTTTAAACTTTCGAATCGCTATTTTGACATTTAGGCCCGCTTTTTCAGTGCGAGATCATCCTAGTTTCGGGATTAAATGGTTTATGACATTCAGCCCAATTCTAAATATTCAAGGGGAAAAGACCTCCCTGGGAATTAATTTTTCCCGAGATTTAAATTCTCTAATTATGAATTCCCCGGAAGAACCTTTTCGCCTTCTAATGCGGGAATGTTAGAAAAACTTTTTGATATATGGATGATGTAATTGTTTACCAAAATTGAATATTTAATAAAACGATGCAGAAATGTTTCGCTGTTTAATTATTCAAATGCAAATTATTCTTCAGAACCATCATTGAAAACAATGTTATTGATTCAACATAAAGCTACCAAAAATGAGTCCTCCTTCATGAAAAAAAAACCCACTGACGTGCTCATTATTAAGTGGAGCAGTTTTAGAGCCTTAGAGCGGTAATTAAACGTCGTTGTAAAGTTACATTTTTTTGCAAATTGTAAACTTAAGACGTTGCATAAATACCCTTATTATTTTCAATTTTTTAACATCGATAAAAAGTAAAATAATACTACCGATGAGGCTTTTGAATGATTAAGGGTATTCATGCAACGTCGTAATTTTACTACGTGTGAAAGATTGTAAATTTACGACGACGTTTCATGAACGTACCACTACAAAATGCGGTAATCCACTATATTGAATCTCAATTTGGTTATTTATTTGTGATAGAATTTTGTTTCTATTGTTCTCTTTCCGTTCTTCATAATTTTTATCAGTTCAGTGCATACGTTTGATGTGTGAAAGTGACTGATTAAATGTCAAAATAGCATTTCAAATGTTAACATTATTTACCATCTCAGTTTAGGTACACAATTCCTGTGAGAAAATTCCGATATTGTTGGAAAAGATTTCCCATACATATTTTGACAGTTCATTTATCACGTCGTTATTTTATCACATTTACAACGTTTATGACGACTTTCCGATTTTGCATAAATACCCCTATTATTAACTATTAACCAATTAATTCGTCATTCCAACTAACCTGTATATCCAACAAAAAATCAAATAAAACTCCATCAATAAAAAAGTAAAACAAAAAAAAAACCAACAACTGGTAACACTATTCGCAAATGAAAATTCCCCCAAATATGTCAAACGTCGTCCCAAAGCGCAGAGATGTGAAAAAGGAAAACTTTGTTCTCTTCGATTCGGTGGAAAATGGAACACACGTCCGACCAAGCAAAGATTGATTTTTCTTGCACTACAAAAGTTTTCTCGCTCTGGGTCCAAGTTGTGTGTGGTGCGTGAGTGTTGGGTGAAAATTTCTTTAGAAAAGTAGATATTTGGCCCAGAAAACTGTACAACATCTCCAATTGCATAAATAAACATAAAATTTAAATATCACTGAACGGCGTGCGATAAAGTTGTAAAAAAAATACCAGCAGTCTCCACTTTTTCTTTGGAAAATGTTGTGATAAGTCGTGAAAAGCACCGAAAAAGTGATTGTGCGCTGCTGCAATACGTCACCACGGAAAATTCTACACAGGAAAAACAAATATATAACTTGTGTTGTTTTTTCTTCAACAGAAAAAACTCATAAAATTGTCTATTTTCCAAAGTGCCAATGATTACAGATTACTGAGAAAAAACAGGAAAATTTGTGTAATAGAGAAAACATTTTTTCTTGTTAAAAAAAATCGTAGGTGAGCAAAAAAAATAAGAAAAGTGGAACGTATCCTCCCCCTTGCGAAAATTTCTTCTCCCATTCCACCTTCCACCAAAAAAAAAAAAAACTTAAGCACCATCCCATGAAAAGTATTTTTTTCCTCCTGTGTGTATGTGTGCTTATCCCTAATTAGAAAAGCCAAATAGAAAAAAAAAAACAAAAACTCTTCTTTTTTAGTGTAACATTATTTTTTTCTATATTTTCTCTAATTTGTTGTTTTTCTTTTTTTTTTCCATTTTTTTTGTTGTTATTTGTGGTACGCTGACGGTTGGTGCCCCTCGTTGTTGCTACACCGTGTTCCGTTCGTCGTGGTTGTCGGTATTTTTCTAATGGTGTACACCTCTATGCCCGGTGCGGATGAATGAATCTGGCATTCTAATACTTATGCTGTGCACTATTGCTGCTGCTACTGGTTGGGTTCGTTTCTAAATTTAGGGCAGAAATTGTTGAAATGAAGAAGAGTTCACCAAGTGACATCGCAAAAATGGATTCACTAAAAATTCCAAAAGGTACGTGTGTGAATTTTGAATTTGCTGATAGTGTTCTTATTGTGTTTTTTTTTTTTTTTTTTTGTTTCAAGGAGGTTCAAGTAAACCACCGTCTGGTAGTGTTCCCATAACAGTGCGTTTCAATGCTGGCGAGGAGAGTCTCGATGATATATTTCAATCATTTCACAACAGCGCCAGTGGTGGCGGCGGTGGTGGTGGGGATTCCCTATCCAGCAGTCCCCAACAGCAGAACGTAAGTTGAAATCTGGGAATCACTGGAGTTTGCTCTATATTTAATTGGACTTCTCTCTCTCCTTTCACATCCACATCCATTCTCTCTCTATCTCCATTCATCTATTCAGCAGCAATCAGATGAAGTGAATACAAGAAACAACTTTCTGCAGGGAAACTTCTTCAATCGCAAAAGGTACTTTTTTCCTATCAACAAATTTCATTTGATTTCTTTTTTGTTTGGCTGTGTAATTATTAAAACGCGATTGTTGTTGTTGTTGTTGTCGTTGTTACGCGTTGTTACGCTGCGGGGAAGAGCTTTGATAGTGGAGCCAAGAGGCGCATGTCACATGTGTCAAAATGTGAAAGAAATCCAATCCAATTGGATGAACAACTCTTTTTATTTTATTTTTGTGGGGCCGTAGCTGTTACTCTCTCTCATCCCCCCAAGTTGCTTACGTTTCCATCCCCAAGTCTAGCTAAAATATGAATATATCTTCATGCAAATCGGATACCAAACAAAATACCAGAGAGAGCGTGTGTTTTTGGGGCAACAAATGAGGGTGGGTGGGTATAGATGAAGGAAAAGAGCATACCTACCTACTTCCGGGTGGCTTTATGAAACCTTTCACCAACCACCGAAGAAATGAAAACCTCCACCTTATGTGTGTTATTCTGTGTACAAGAAATGAGATGCTATATATTTTCTTTCTTTTGAAAATGTCGCTCACCAAATCAACCATCTCTTGGCTGGCCATGTACTGAGACGAAAACACTCGCACTTGATGTAATTGCATGTTTGCACTTCATGGAATGCATTTGTCTCTTGTTGTGTTTCTTTTCCACACTCGGTCGTCGTCATCAGCATGCCAGCACTAAAAGAAGTTGCATCCCCTTGGTTTTGTCAAAAGGGATACTTCACCAGAGGTAGGCTTTTAGTTTGAAGAGATGCACCCTGGTATGGTGGTTTGTCGATATCAACACAACAGACTGGGTATACCACGTCAGAAGCTTGTCGCTGGCTTGAAATCATTTAGGTGAGACACTCTGTCAACAGAAACGATCCTAAGGCGGTTTCATCCTAATTAATTAGAATTAATTAAGAGATTCATTTTAATCGGTATCGCCATCGGAATGTTTGAGTGTGTGTACGTATCCAGATTTGCTGCTTCGCAACCGCAATTGATGAGGGGGAAACTATTCTCTGAGCAAATGATATTATTTACCACATGATTCAAGGTCGATGGTGGTGGTGTTTCTATTTTTTTTCCATTCTTCTGGTATTGCCCTCGATGATATCATTTCTTTTGCGGCGTGTTTAACAAAAGTGCGATTGAAATTTATCAGCGATATTAAATTGTGTGGTTTGGAACTTTTTTCAATTGTGGTTTCAAAGATATGGATGGGAGATGTTGAGATACTTTCTACCCCGAACTGAAAGTTAGCAATTCAATGATTTGTCATGAGGTTAACACTTATCTGGATATAATAGTTCCGTGTTCAGTGCAACTAGCTCTACCAACGTGCCTATTGCACTTCATTTAGAAGGACTGCTATGATTAGATTCATAATGTACATGCCATGAGTACGCAAGCACTGCCTTCTACCTTCTACAAGTGCGTTAAACACTTATTGCCTTGTCATCCTGATCGTATTACCTTATTACTCGTATATAACACAGCATGCCGGTTCAGCCCTCTAACTATTCAGTTTCGTGTATTAGTTGTACAAGCTAACTGACTCTATTTGCCCACTCCTAGTTGGTTGAGGACTGTTTCCACTTGTACTCCCTGCTTAAGGCGAGTTTTTCCTCTACATCCTCCGACGTCTGGCTGAGAATCGAAGACACTGCGAGCCGGAGTATTGGTGTTCATTTGTTCTACATGTCCTAGCCATCTAAACGTCCAATACCGGAATTTTTTTTAACCAGGGGCATGTCGCTGTACAGTTCGTATAGTTTTGTTTGAATCTTCGTCTCCATAGCCCGTCAACGCAAACGGGACCGAAGATTGTTCGACGAATAGGTCTTTGATAAGATCAATGTTTCAGCGTTGTAGAGCAGGACTGGGATATTCAAGGTCAACCTGGCTATGACATCACGTTGGGTCCGACCAATGATGTCGATTTTCGATCGGGAGTTTTGCACAATCCTCTCAATAATCAAATTGAAGATGTCACATGACAGCGCATCGGCTTGCCTAAATTCATTTTTCATTGGTATAGAATGTGTCGTTGAGGTCTTTTCCGACCCTAATGGAGAAGCGAGAATCCTCCATCGTCATCCTACACAAAAGAACGAGTTTGTGTGTCGTATGCGACTTTGAAATTGATGAATTGGTGATGGGTATCGATTCGGACTTCTTGGGTTTTTTTCCAGGATCTACCGAAGTGTGAAAATTTGATTGGCTGTGGTTGGACTTTCCTGGCCTTAGACCACACTGAAAGGGCCGATCAGGTTGTTGGTAAACGGTTTCAGGCTTTCACATATTACGGCAGATAGGATCTTGTAGGCGATGTTGAGGAGACTTATGCCTCTGTTGTTGGCGCAGTTCAAAGCATTTCCTTTTTTTGTGGACCGGGCAAGCGATGCTGAGGTTCCAGTCTTCAGGCATACTTTCTACCGACCAGATTTGGCTTATGAGTTTATAAGGCTTATAAAGCTTTATGACCTCAAGCCTTTTTAAGTTTGAGCTAAGATATTGCTTTCCTCACCTCACTCAGGTCAGGTGATTGGCAGTTTTCGCCGTCATTGCCAACAGTGAATGGTTCGTTCTGCCTGGCAACGGAATGTTGTTCGTCATCGCCGTTTACCAGTCTACAGAAGTGGTTCTTCCATATCCTCAGCATCGACTGTGTCACAACTACGATATTTCCTTGTTCATTTCGACAGGATTTCCGAAACGAAAGTCAGTTCCAATCGGGACTCAGTTTCCTTTAGGCTGCGCGTACAGCAATGTGAGAAAGCGTTTAAGTACAAGAAAACTGTTCGCATGTATTCGTATGAACGCGCGCACAGTGTAGCGATTTTTTCACGCGACAAATGCGAGCTTCTCACAAACCTTTGGCATGCTTCTGGGAATTTCAGTGCTTGTGTTGTGTGGTGCAATTTTAAAATAATTTTGTTGCATCTAATTGTCGCATCTCGATTCACTTGTCGCATCGCTTCTCGTATCGCACCGCTTGCTCGCACTTCTGTACGCGCAGCCTTAGATGTATCCGTTACGGAGCAATATAAAATCAATCGCGATTGATGAATTCCTTAACAATTCTTCGTCGGATAACTTCGTAAGAAATTTAACGCGTAGTTGTCAAATATTGTTGAGTTAACGCAACGCGTTCTACCAGAGGCTATACAACTACATAGAGTGCGCACCTCATACAACTAACATTTTGTGTGTGGGGTACTGATGTTGATACTCCAGTATTTACAATACTACCCCAGCGTCAAACAACAGCATAGCCTATGATTGAGAAAAATTCCGCTTCACACTTACCGCCCGTGTCAGAAGCGGCTACACATTTTTTTAGCTGTGATGCGTACTCTATGTAGTTCTGTACTCTTTGGTTGTACTTACTTACTTACTTAAGTGACGCTACAGTCCTGGGCCTCAACCAACATGCATATTATGTACGACTAGAAGAATTTGTGGGCTCAGTGGTGCGATGGGTACTACGGTGAACTGCCGCGCAGAAGGTCTGGGTTCCAATCCCAGCCGTAGCAATACCTAAATGATTTTTCACTGGCCCTCCTCTCGTGATGAACGGACAAATCATTCTAGTAGTATCAGTAGTATCAATTGTCAAAAACAGCTTATCTCAAATTCGCAGTTCGGAGTCGGCATAAAACAGGAGTTCCCGCCATCATGCAAGAAGTACAAACGCACACATGAATAATTGTGAGCAAGCTCGGCCCTGGATACTATCGAGCCTGTTGCGCCAAAAATTTGTTTTTTTTTAGAAGAATTTGGGTCCGCTATTGCATATTTTTCGGCTCCTGAGTAAGAAGTTTTGACCAAATTTGTTGTCAAAGTAACATCGGTTCTTAAGGGCCAATCTTTGTTTAATATCGTGTGGTGAGGTTGAGTCCAAGGCAGATAGTTATTCTCAACTTACAATGAAACGTCAGAAGCAACAAATTATATCTATATTGACAGGGTAGTCCAGCAGCCAGTCGGATTTGTTGAAATTATTGCCTTACAACTCGCCGTGTAAGCTAATGGGCACCCGTTGATGACCTCGTGGAAGCTATGGACATTAGTCAGATGAAAACTGTGTTGGTTTTGTGTAATCGCATTTGATCAGTTCTTAGAATACAATAACCCCCGCAATAATAAACGATGATTAGCTAATCAATGATGAACATGGCAGTGTTTCCATAAGAAATACCCGCGCAGATATTAAAAAATAGTCACTTTTGACTACGAGGGTAATTCTTCGGTCTGAAAAGAAAAGGTGTAGAGAAATTTCGCATTGAAGGTACGGTTCCACCAACTATCTGATAACACGCACCTAGTTGATGGGAAACTGGGGACACACCTCATTTACGTTCCGATTTATCAGCTGAAGCTAAACATGATTACAACTGCGCACCTACTAATCATTAGAGCCACTTCCTCTGTCACAACAGTAACATCAGCAACAACAACCCACTAATCTGTACATACGTCACAACAAATTACTTGCGCTATTGTACAAAAAATAATTAAATTAACCCGAATCCGCCCAAATTACAATTACAAATACAATTAAACAAATAACAGTTTTAATAAGTTTTTTTTTTCTTATTTGTTGCAAAAAGTCAGTGTGAGAGAAAAATTAAAGTGTGACCGACATAGAGAGAGAGAGAGATATTTATAGACAAAATGAAAACAAAAGTTAAATTTAAAAAAAAAAATATATTTCACCACGATGGTGATGTGTTTGTGTTATCTAATTGTTACGCTGGGCAGTCGTACTACAGTTAAAGTAAGTTCTCATTATTTTGCTTCATATACTAGCCTGATGTTGCAATAAAAATTTAATTAAACTCGGTCATGGCTTACAAATTATACCGAACGAATGGTTTGTTGTGTCGCGCGAAACAAAGTTACGTGCGCTGTGCACCTCTGTTGGTGTGTTTTTTTGTCTATGGATGTGTGTTGTGTTTCAATGTGAACAATCGTCGGTTGTTGTCTCGTTGTATAATTATTTTCCACACCAATATCGTTACACAAACTTCTTTCTTCAGTGACAAAAAAAAAAAAAAATGAAAAAAACCAAAACGAAAAACAAGTAAAACTAATTCAACTAACAAAATAGTTTCACCACAATATTCACCACTTCCACTACAACAGAAATTCCACCTCATCTAATGGAGAATAGTTCAAAATTCAACACCATCGACAGAGAGACAGAGAGAGAGAGAGAGCGAGAGCCAATAGGACAAAAGAGTGTATATTTGTTTATTTTTAATTTTACTGTTTTTTTTTAACGATTGTTTAATCCGAGATTCAGAATTTGAACGTGTACTAAAACAAATAACTTAACTGCGATAACGCCCAGTGTAACATATATGTAATGCTGTCCTTTTTTTTCTATCTCACGATCTAACTTTAAGTCTTTTCTTTCTTATTTACAAAAAAAAAAAAGGCAAACTTTTTTGGAACACACTTTTTTTAACACAAAATAAATTGTTTATTAAAATTTTTCTTTCATAATGGAAAACTAGAAAAAATAAATCTTTTAACAAAAAAAGAAGGAACAATTCTCAATACCTCCACCGTTGCATATTTGTGACGCTGGGCGGAAGCGGGTTTTTAATTTTTTTTTATCAATAAATTTCAAAAATTTAAATTTAATTCATTGTAATGGAATAAATTTTTAATTTATCGATATCGATAGTCGAAATTGTAAATTCGAAATAAAAATATGTTTGTAATTAACGGTAAGGAGGATGATGTATGATACTGATGGATGGAGAGAAGTGTTTTGCTATTAGCTTGGTGGACCCCATTAATGTTTGTAGCAAGGTCTCAATAAGTTTAAGCGGTTGAAAATCTTTTATCAAAATAAGTACTAGAAAAAGGAAAAGCTCCATGGTTAGGGAATATCAGTCTCAAACATCATACAGAGAACTGAACGTCGTTCAGCGTAATTAAAGGGTGTTTTTTTTTTGAAGGTAGAGAACGTCGAATTCAAATGAAACACTCCCATAGCCCGGGTCTCCACGAACCCGGTCTCCACGAGCAATATTTCATAGCATGCAATGTGTCATTCTATGAAAATTGCTTGTGGAGACCTCAAATAGTATTCTATGAAACATTTCTTGCTATGTATTGCTCACTCAATTGCTTTCTATGGATAGTATGCTATGGGCTGTCATTTCTGCTTGAGGTTGTAAGATTGTTTGAGATAGTTAGCAATGGAAATGCCCACCCTACATTTCATAGCATTCTATCATTATTTCATACTATGAAAAGTGACAGATAGTAAGCTATCAAATATTGCTCGTGGAGACGCGGTGTAAGCTTTATACATTTCCAAGCCATATGAAGTGGCTATGGTGATTTTTTTTGGCCAGATCTACTTCGCAGTTAAGGACTAAAGTTATTGGCTAACTATTTGCCTACAAGGTTTTCGCTTAAAATGATGAAGGACTTCTTCATCCGCTTTTGACACGATCCATGCTGCGGTACGGTAAGAAGAGGACAACGTTGATCAGGGTCTTATTATATAGGATCGCATGAGTAGTTTAGGTGAATGATTTACTTCTCAATTGTCAAGAGTAATTCTTCGTTTGATTTCTGACGAGATGTCGTTGTCAGGGTTAATGACGGACCTGAGGTAGGTCTATGAAGACCATTACTATATCAAAGTTTAAGCTGTTAATTGTGACATTCCTTCCAACTGTCCTTTATGTCTGTCTGTGATAATGGATGGGAGTGGGCGTGTGTAATATCCGTGGGTTAAATTAACATTTTTTTTCGGCTAACGTCCATATTTCCAAATACAAACCAAGCACTAGGTGAAACACAGATGGGGCCAAACTCTGACTTATCAGTATTAACCCTACCTGGATATAATTTAGTGCGTTTATTCTTTTTTCACCGCGGTCTCGCCATATATATATACGTAATGACGGAGCCTACCAAATTCAAACTCAATACGGCCAACGTTACAATTCGGAATTTAATTTTATATGGCTGGAATTCCATGTCCGTAGGCATATAATTCACTATTGTTTCATTTATAGAAGCTCAAACCTTGACAGTAATTCAACTTTTAATGAATTTGATGCACAGTCAGACTCCATCTCTAGAATTGTATCCCTGCATCCTCTCACTAAAATCGTCATTGCGGGCGATGACATTCTGGACAGACAACACCCGAAAGAAGGTATGTTGAGATCTTTGCTGATGTAAATAACCTAATCCAACTTGTAAATGAGCCGACACGCATACCGGATGTTAAAAGTCAAGCCGCCAACACCCTGGACTTGTTTCTAACCTCTCACCCTGATAAATACACCCTCAGTGTATTATCCCTTCTAGGTTCGTTAGACGACTGGTCATATTATCGAATTTCTCGTACTCCAACCACAGAGTTAAAGAACAAATTCCCAAAAAGACTATGACAATACGGGAAAGCCAATTGGGAAGCATTAAAAAGTTTTTTTTAGGAATTTTAAGTGGTCACTGTGCTTCCTCGATAGTGACGTGGATGCTGATGCTGATATGATATCATAACATAATTCTCCTTGGTATGCGATCTTTTATTCCCAACAGAATAAAAAGTATCAGACCAAAGGCAAAAGGGTGGTATGACTTGAGCTGTGAAGAAGCTATCAGGTGGAGAGAGACAAACTTTCGGTAATACAAAACCAATCCAACAGAGGAAAACCGAATCCCACTTAAAACGTGTCAAATTCCTATACGACCAAAAGTTGAGGCAACTAATTCTACAATGTCCCAGAGGTAGTAAAAACTTTTGGTCATTTGTCAAAAATATAAAAAAATCGTCCTCATCATCAGTTCCGACACTCATTAACAATGGCATTCCAGCTGCAATGACAATCAGCTCTTTAGAAAAAGCCAATCTGCTTGCTGCGCATTTCGCAGCCAGTTCTACATTGCCAGATTGTGCCCAGTCTCCTCCCGTACTTGAGAACGTAAATCATTCTATGGGACAAGTTCACTCTCGTACTCGTACAATTAACCTTTATATTCACAAGTCCGCTGGACCAGATGGTATTTCCCCCATTATGCTGAAAAGGTGTTCTTCTACGCTAGCAAAAACACTGCGTAAGCTTTTCTAACTAACCTACTCATCGGGTCTCTTTCTGAGTAGATGGAATACTGCATTTGTCCAGCCTGTACCTACCTACTCATCAGGTCTCTTTCTGAGTAGATGGAATACTGCATTTGTCCAGCCTGTACCAAAAAAGGCGAATCTTCTTCTCTCTCCAACTACCGACCAATTGCACTTACGTCCCTTCTATCCAAGGTCATGGAAACGCTGATAAATCGTCAGCTTATGAAATATCTCGGAACACGAAAACTTCTTAATAACCGGCAGTATGGTTTTCGCAGCAGCAGGTCCACTGGTGATTTGATGAAATATCTCACCGAAAAGTGGAACCAATCAATTCACCATGGTGGAGAAAGTAAGGTTGTTGCACTTGATATTTCAAAGGCATTTGACAGGGTTTGGCATCAAGTGCTTTTGTCGAAAATGCCTGCATTTGGAATCGATGAAAAACATCTTCTTTGGATTAGAAATTATCTTTCGAAACGTTCAATTCAAGTTGTTTTGGACGGATTCAAGTCTGCAACTCGCCAAATAAATGCTGGTATCTCTCAAGGCTCAGTTTTTTCTCCGACTCTCTTTCTCATTGTTATCAATGATCTCCTGTCTGCAACTTCTAATCCAATTCATTCCTTCGCTGATGACAGTACTCTCAGCTTCTCATATTCGTTTTCAGATCCACGTTCCTCATCTTCGAACGTGGAATCTAAACGACAACATATGTTAAGCTCATTGAATTCCGACCTTTACAGCATCATCAAATGGGGTAAATCCAACAGAGTAGAATTCAATGCTTCCAGGACAGAATGCCGTCTTCTGTCGTTAAAGCGAAACCAAAATCTAGAGCCATTATCCATGGATGACATTTACGTCGAAGAAACCGAAAAAAAACTTCCATGTTAGGTATGTGTGTTAGTAACGACTTACATTGGAACGACCACATATTCCAAGTCACTAAAAACGCAGCGAAATGTCTAGGTTTCCTTAATTGATGTAAAAAATATTTCACCCCTTCCGATCTGACCACAATATATAAAGCGTTTATATGCCCTAAACTTGAGTTTAACGCCCACATCTGGTCGGGTGCACCAAAAACAACATTGCACCACCTAGATAGGATTCAAATGCGTGCGAAAAAAACTTATAGGAGACATTCGAATATCGAACTCTTTAGTTTCGCTTGAACACCGTCGAAATATCTCCTTCCTTACATTGTTTTATCGCTATTTTAGCAACCAATGCTCAAATGAAATAGCCAGCTGCATTCCTCCCATTCAACAATACAGCCGCAATACTCGTTACGATATGAATGCAAATCAGTTTACACTCAAGCCTATCTTGGGACGAACGCTGAAATATAGAGATTCGTACATAAACCGGACAACAAGAATGTGGAATGCTCTATCAAACTCTGTTTTTCCTTTCCATTATACCTTTCCTTTCCATTACAAGCGTTTGACACCAATGTGCATCGGTATCTCCCTTCTTCTTATCCAGAATTTCCTTAACGCCCGCACTGCGCTAAAACATATAAAGGGTGTTCATAACGCCTTGAGTGCGCGCAAATTATAAAAAAAAATTTCTTTCCAACTGCTCAATGTTGAGTATCCTTTCTTGTTGATTTATACTTGGTTTTGCTTTGATTTACGGCTAAGTCCACTTTGGACGCTGGCTCCTCTATACTCTCCAATGGGGAGGTGATACCTGGTTGGTCAAACTTATCGATACTGACCGTCAGCTAGTGCTGATAGTATAGAGTAGCACAGATATATTGAAAAGTATGCCCGGATCTTTGCTCAACAGTTTTGCACAATGCTCCCAAGAATGAAGCAAGGGAAGTCGCGTGGTAATGTTCTTTTGGTAACAATAGCTTAGTTAAGATCGTTGCTTACCTTGATGGTGAAGCATGAGTTTTTCATCGTCATTCTGAACAGAAAAACGATTGACTCCATAAAGTTCGTGACTATAAATATGGTCATAGGCCGCTTTAAATTCAATGAATCCCTTAAGAATTCTAGGGGTTTTTCAGTCATCTGCCAAAGTGTGAAGATTTGATCAGTTGCAGGCTTTTCTGCAATGAGTCTATACTGAGGTAGATTGTGGTTGAGGTTATAGGCATTTCTGGGCTCCGAAACAAATGCTCAAGTGGATACCTTAGAAATTATGTAACTTTTGCCCTTCATATATCCAAGACCTTCGATCGAGGTTGGTTTTGCTATCCAAACTGACGGACTTCATCAAATACTGTGCGGTTGAATGGCAATCTTCCTTAACGTCAGGTTTTTGCAGGTTGTTGTGAACGGCGTTACCTTAGACATATTAACTATAAACGCTGGGGTTTCTAAAGATTAATTCTCACTCAAAAACCTTTTCTGCTGCAAAAATTAATTCAAATCAAAGAAAACATTTTACAAAACAATTTCACAGTTCCGCAGAACGAAATGGAGAATTTAGTCATCAAATCAGAAGAATCCATTACCTGCTAGACAACACAATTGGGTCATATATATCACGGCAATAACATGTAACCTGTATTGCCAAATCAGCAGCCTCTAAGCTTAGTTACCTCATGAGAACTGGGAGATATTTTACACCAGACCAGCTTATTCTTCTGTGAAAATCCCAAGTACGACAAGGTCTTGAGTACTGTTCTCATGACAGAAATTCGGCCCCGAAAACATACACTTAGCTAACTAGACTCTATCCAAAGACATGCGATCCCCAAAATCCCCACCTAACAAACACACGAACGACGTTGTAACAATTTTGTCTGGTTACAGAACAAGCTAATAATGAAATGAACATCCAATGTAACGGGTGTTTTTTTTAGAGGTATAGAACTATGAATTTAAATGAAACACAAGAAAATTGTTTTAATGTCCATCACTTTGGCTTTATTGGAAGGATAATTTTATGCCATTAAAGTTTAAATATGATTTCGGGCATGTGGCCGCCGTATGTCGGCAAAAACGCCACGAATGTTGGCTTCCAAGTCCTCTAACGTTTCTGGTCTGTTGGCGTAAACGAGCGACTTCACACATCCCCAAAGAAAATAATCAAATGGTGTCAAATCACACGATCTTGGTGGCCAATTGACAGGTCCATTCCGCGAAATTATGCGCTCATCAAATAATTCCTTCAATAAATCGATTGTGACGTGCGCTGTGTGTCATCCACATTCATGACGTCCAACCAGGGAACAAAAAAGTCGGTTATCATGGCTCTATACCGGTCTCAATTAACGATAACTGACTCTTCAGCATCATTTCGGAAGAAGTATGACAGAATGACTCCACCAGCCCATGGATCACACTAAACAGTCAGTTTTTTGTGGATGTAATGGCGTCTCAAGGGTCTCATGCTGATTCTCTTCACTCCAAATGTGGCAATTTTGCTTGTTGACGTAGCCATTCAATCAAAAATGCCTCTCATCACCTCTCATCACGATGAAAATCAGCATTGAGGTCAATCTCATTTTCGGCCCATACACCAAAATCACGACGCATTGCATGGTCTCTCGGCTTTAATTATTGCACAAGCTGGATCTTGTAAGGCCGTAAGCCAAGATCTTTGCGCAAGTCTTCCATAAAGTTGATGGATAAAGCTCCAATTGCTGTGCACGGTGGCGAATCGATTCATTCGGGTTCTCTTCAACACTTTGCTCTGCAGCGGCAATTGTTTTTTCGGTGCGCACTGTTCGACGTCTCTGCGGATGCGTATTATCGCGTAGAGTTAACGAAGTGCGAAACCAATCTGTGTGATTTAGATTTCGCTTTTGTAAATCCTACTCTTTTTTGTGTTGTGCTCGATGGAGACTTGCAAGATTAAAAACGTATAAGCACTACTGTAGACTGGGTTATATTTTGATGACATTGGTAGTTTGCATTTTATTCGCATTGATTGCACGATCTTGGCTGGCAATGCACCTCACCTAGGCGAGATATAACCCTACCCTCAAATTGTTCCTGCAGCATCGGTCAAAATTCAAACTCTCCGAATCCCAGTCAGCGAACAAACGGCTTTGTTTATGGTCATTAACTTTGATCTCCTGGGTCAGTTTGATATTGTCGGGGTGTGGGCCCAACGATCTGGCTTTTTTTTTTTACGTTAAAGTGTATTGAATGGTCAACTTCGATCAGTCTCTACTAAAACAAAACCCATCCCCATAATTCACAAGTTTTAAGGCATTCCTTTCTTCCGAGAATTAATGGAAATGTTTATGTTTTCTTTAGGAGTTCTAGGATGGGAATTCTGATTAAGCCGTTGATGTACTATTTTCACTAATATGAGTTCCGTGATGTGTGGTGAGACATCTATCCTTAGAATTCAAACAAACGTTCGGCATTGGTCGGATCGGATCTGAAAGCGGATATCACAAACATTTGTATTTTCAACGAATCCGATACAATTTTCTAAGAAAACAATAAGCAGATAAACCCATGTATTCAAATGTTAAAATCTCTAAGCACGATTTTCACATTGTACTTCGGTAGTCGCACATAAGTTTTGTCAAGGCGCAGACTTTCGCAATATCATGTTTTCTTCCGTTGGAGCGTGAGCAAGTATCACACCTTATCTTGGCGAATTCGGCTTTGATGCGGATTGTTACGTTGTATTCGCTGAAAGTTTGGAGAACGTATGTCTTCTTAGCTAAGTCTGGCACCTATGGCAAATCCACATTCGAAAGTCGCTGTTTCTGCTTACTATAACCAAAAATTATAAAGCCATACAGATGACACACTGCATAGAAGAAAAATTGTTCTATGGCGGGTCGTACTGGTACAGTACGCCATATAATTTGGATCTCGTTTCTCATGTGTGCACCTGCACAACGCCCTCCCGTACCGTGAAGCTGGTGAGCAAAAGTTTCTGTTTTTTTTTTTCTCAATGCGTCATCTGTATGGCACTATAGTCTTTGCTATAACACGTTCCATAGTAGATGATATAGTTTTTCATTCTCTTTTTGCCCGGCCCATTACATCGTATTTCCTGGATGGTAGTTATGTCTGCATTGACGCAACTTATGGCTTCCGCTAGGAGTTCACCTGCACCTACGCTGTATAATTTTCTCACATTTCAGGTGCAGATACGAAGGTCGTTGTCCTTTTTCTTTTAGTATGGTCGTCAACAATAAAATCAGTTCTTTCCGAGGCTATTGGTTGCATCGTAACAATATTTTTTTCCGTCAATGGGTAGTTAACCCTAAGCACAACCCACAACGTTGAGGACCAGTTCCAATTTATTAGATACCCCTAGAACACGTGGCCTTAAGTATTCACTTAGCGATTGAGTGCTACCGTTGGCATTTCGGCTCATCCGCCACCATCTCTGTTCAAGGGTGTTGACTTACCCTTGGGATTCCTAGATGACCTGTTGCCCTATTATGTCAAAGCAGCGCATTAAGAATATTTATTTCTAAGGTCAATGAAACGCTGACAAACCGTTAGCTTATGAAATATCTTGAATCCCAGTCAATGCGGTTTTCAGAAACAGATCAAGTTTTGATATGATGTAATATTTTACCGAGTACCAATCTATAAACCTTGGTGTCGAAATCTACATCGTTCCACTTAATATTTCAAAGGCATTTGATAGAGTTTGGCATCAATCCCATTTGTCGAAAATGAGTGCATTTAGAATCGGTGATACTTTTCTTCGATGGATTGGAAACTTCCTCCCGAAACGTGCAATTCTGTTGTTTTTGATTGTTCAATTCTGTTACTCAGCAAATAAATGCTGGTTTTCTCCAAGGCTCCGATGTGTCACCGACACTTTTTATCATTATTATGATTGAACTCTTGTCTGCAACTTCGAATCTAAACCACTCCTTTGCTGACCACAGTGCCTTCAGATTCTTCAGCTTCTCAAATCCACTCCCTTCATTTGCGTATATGAAACAAAGACGTCAAAATATTAAATTCCGACATCGTAATTAAATGGGTGAGTCCCATTAAGTGCTTTGCTTTCAAAACACCAAAACACAGTCTACCGCCAAAAAACCAAAAAACTCTGTTTAGGTTTCGGAAAGAAATATTTCACCTCTTCTGAATCGGCTTTATATTATATGGTGAGGTACAGCAAAAACATGATAGCACCTGCTAGATACGATACCAACAGTCATCGCAAGCACCACACCACTGGCATTTGAAAGTTGTTTTCGTGTTCGTTGAGTATTTTTCTTGATTTGCACAATCGCACTTTGTCGTGACCATCGTTTACTTGCCGCTCGTTTCGTTTTATATAAAGGGTTTTTCAATAAGAGCGCTACAAAAGTTTTTTTTTTAAATAAAACAAAAACGGTTTTGGATATCAATGAAATTTTTCATTCCTGTGAAAGTACGTTCGATGCCATTATGTATGAAACTCGATTTCTTTTACATGGCCACCACGGGCAAGCTTGCTGGCTTGTTGGCATAGACCATGGACTTGACGTAGCCCCACTGGAAATAGTCTAACGGCGTCAAATCGCACGACCGAGGCGGCCAAGCGACTGGATCATTTCGTGAGATAACACGTTCTCCAAATTTGGTTTCCAATAAAATGATTGTGGCATTCGCTGTGTGGCTTGTGGCGCCGTCCTGTTGGAACCACATGTCCTCCAAGTCCATATCATAACCATATTCGGTTATCATTGAACGGTAGCGATTCCCATTCACAGTAACGTGCCGGTCTTGATCATCACGGAAGAAGTACGGCCCAATGAAGCCGCCGGTCCATAAACCACACCAAACCGGAATTTTTTCGGGATGCAATGATGACTCATGGAGTACGTGTGGATTGTTGCCTGACCAATACCGCATATTTTGTTTGTTGACGAAGCCATTCAGTCAGAAATGAGCCTCATCGCTGAAGATGATTTTTCGATGAAAATCCGAATCATTTTCAAGTTGTTGCTCAGCCCAGTTCACGAACATACGACGAACATTCACGATCTGCTAGGACGATTATGACGACCATAAATTGGACGTAGCGGTATTAACGTTGAGGCCACTGACTCCGAATTTCGGTTGTAAATTTTAATAATTTCGACTCGTTGTTGGATCGTATATCTTTCCATCATGAAATGGCAAACCTTACTGAAGAGAAATGTCAAAAGAGCGGCAAGAAATATGGCGTCGTTTGCTGTCCCTGTCGCTCAACTTTTGTAGCCCTCCCTGTTGAAAAACCCGATAATAGAGCCTCTGCGAATAGCCCCCTTCCTATTAGGCTTTTAAATCAATGAAATTGTGGAGGCTATCGATTATGGAATTCGTAGCCCTAATATGTGTTTAGTTGTCAACTTGTCTGGTCTAAATTCTTTTAGAGGCCGATCAGGTTGTTGTGTAAAGCTTTTAGAGATCAAATAATGCAGCTGTCACACTTGTCAACATTTTTTACTTCTCTGTTACAATGTACTTATCGAAAGCAATACACTCTATGAGGTAGAATTTAAAAAACGACCTAAAATTATTGTTTGGTCTATCCCGACTATTCTTATGAACTCGTTGGTGACACTCGCAGAGCCACTCTTGTATTCTTTACAAGATACTTGTTAAATTTTTCAAATTGTAAATATTTTGGTTTTAAGAAGCCGATGAACTCAATTTGAACACATTGCCCTAGCGTTACCTTTACAACGTCTTTATGTCAATTCGAGGCGAGCTCTATTTCATTTCCATTATTAGAGGAACACTTACGAAGCTTTGAATGCCACTTGATAGTCGCCCATCACACTGTTTATTTGCCTCCTTGGTAGTGTTATTCTTTGAAGCTTGGTGCTGTCATTTAGCCTGGTAGCTATGCCATATATCTTGTGTTCTACAATTTTTACACTCCAAAATAATGAAGATGTCTACTTGCTTACTTGTCATTGTCTCTCAAGATCTCAAGATAAAATCTCATGCTTCAAACATTCGAACAATTTCTGACAGAAAAATTGCGCCTGTCCAATTACCATTACCATGCTAAGTGCATTATCAGAGCTTTGTGGCTGAAAAATTAGAAAATCCTGCAAAATGGCAATAACGCGGTCCAATAAATTAAGTGTCACAAGGGTGAACTTTAAATTTGATAGCAGTGCTATACCGATTCCCTGGCTGCACAAGATGTGTGGTCTGCTCACCCAGGAAGGTCCGTTTTGGTACCACCTTGATCTGTCGACTTTTCCTAAAATTCGTTTGCCTAAGTGTAATATTCCGAGCTAACTATGAATCAAATGATGTTTTTGACATAATATTGAACAGGTTACCTAGATGCCAAAAAGAAGTCTCCTAGGTGTAGTTTTCTTTTGTTGGACAGCGCTAGACAAGAGTAGAGAAGGTGAGGAGTACATTTACTCCAATCCAATTTACTTCTGCAGAATTAATTGCTATAGAGGCCTTGTCTCTTTGCATGTAAGCCTAAGGGACAGTGTCTCCTTTAAGGGCACCGATTTAGGTACTGATGTTTGATTTGTTCAGCATTTTTTTAGCGGAGAGAGCCTTTTTGATTATAGTTTGGCCAGAGATGTATGGCTATTAGATTGTTGTGGCATTTATCCATCTGTTTCTTATTGCTTTCTTGTTCGCGTCCAGTTCGATTGATGATTTACATGTAGCAAGGGTCACGCACTCATGCCTTACAATCATAATGGTTCAGTGGTGCGATAGTTAATGCGATTAACTGCCGCGCTGAAGGTTTGGGTTCGATTTCCAGCTGTAGCAACATCTAAATGATTTTTCACTGGCCCTCCTCTCGTGATGATCTGACAAATCATCATGAAAAGCTTATCTCAACTTAGCCGTTTGGATTCGGCTTAAAACAGGAGGTCACGCAATTGTGCAAAAAAGTGCGCACGTACACCTTAATGGCCGTGAGAAAGAGCCTGTTGCGCCATAAATTTATTTATTTTATAGAACATCAAGTGTAGTGTACAGTCTGGCAATCTCATTCGCCTTGCAATTCCCTGGGCTATCTCGACTGCAATCTCGTTAAGTGATAGTCGGCATTAGTGTGCCGATTTTGATATGAATGAGTTAATACATCCCAAGGATTATATTGCCGCTGGGCTGTCACTGAAGATGCTAATATTCTTCGTGGATATTACAATACACCTCAGCCTACGTGGCAATGTTCTAAGGGGAAACCGACGATGGTTCTGATCTATGATACTGATGATCTATGACCGAACAGGTAGCCAGAACCGGTGATGGTTCTGATCTCAGAAATTGATCTTGTTCATCCATGTTCGAACTGAGAGCCAGTCATTAAACGTTTAAGCCTATGTGGAAACGTTCTAAGTGGACATCGATGATGGTTCTGATCTCTGATCTTGATGATCTATTACCGAACTGAGAGCCAGTCTTTTAATGTGTGGGCCTATGTTGCCATGTTCTAAGGGTTCATCGGTGATGATTCTAATCTCTGATCTTGAAGATTTGTGACCTAGCTGAGAGCCAGTCTTTTAATGTGTGGGCCTATGTTACCATGTTCTAAGGGTTCATCGGTGATGATTCTAATCTCTAATTTTGAAGATTTGTGACCTAACTGAGAGCCAGTCTTTTAATGTGTGGGCCTATGTTGCCATGTTCTAAGTGGACACCGATGATTGTTTTGATCTCTGATCGATGATCTATTACCGAACTGAGAGCCAGTCTTTTAACGTGTTTTAGACTCATCCCTGTTGATGTGAATCGAGTTATCCTCCAATCATATCCGACTCGCATTCTAGGCGACTGGGAATGGATGACTTAAAGTTGGTCGGTGTCTGCGTTATGTTTAAGTGATTAATTGCGGCTGCACACAAGCAGTTTAAACTGTCGGGGCCTGTTCAGGCCGCTTTTGAGGAGAACCGGAGCGTGTGTAGCATAAGTCCGTAGTTCATAGTGAAATTTACACAGGCAAGCTGTGTTTTCGTTTAAAATGTCGTCCGTAGAAGCTTCACATATATACCGGAGCGTGTGAGTGGGCTTGTATCTTTGTTTGTACGGAGATAACTTAGACACCGGCATCTCAAAAGTCCAATAAAACAATTGACTGATTCTAGACAAATGAATCTTTAAACGAGGCAACGCGACTCAAACTGCGTTTTGTGCGTGCAAATAAATACAAATTTTCGGCGCAACAGGCTCATTAGTACCCAGGGCCTAGCTTTCTCACAACCATTCATGTGTGCGTGTGTACTTCTTGCACGATGGCGAGACCTCCTGTTTTATGCCGACGAAGTTGAGATAAGCGAAGTTTAGATAAGCTATTCTTGAAAATTGATATTACTCGGATTATTTGTCAGATCATCACGAGAGGAGGTCCAGTGAAAAAATCATTTTACGTGTTGCTACGGCTGGGAATAGAAGTCAGACCTTCTGCATGGCAGTTAATCGCACTAATCATCGCGCCACTTAGCCCGTCTGCATCTGTGCATTAAGTTTTCCTTAAATTAGTAATAAAATAAAATAGTTCACAACTTGAAAGGGAAATCTATCTTCATCCTCCACGCCTCCCTCTTCGAAACAATTACAAACATATTTTCACCCACTCGCTTTCAATAACAATCGCAAAAATTAACAATTTCAAGTCAAATACCATTTTAATTATAAAAAAAAACGGATTAAAAAAATAAAAACTTTTTTGCTCCTAGTGCAATGCCACCACCACAACAACAAGGATCTTCACAGCCGCCATCGGCCAAGCAACAGCAACTATCACCGAATCACCCATGCCCACCCGAAAACTCACCATTCAACGGATCTCAGCCAGGCATATCGAACAGCATTTCACCAAACAAATATCGCCGTAGTATCTCATTCCCGGGCAAAGGATCATCACCCACACCTGGTTATTCACTGGATGTCGTCCCACCCGGATTGGTGGGAAACGGTGCCGGTGGCGGCGGAGGCGGCAGTGGTGACAATTCATACATGGGCGGCTATCAAGATCGTTGTTCAATGGGCAATGGTCTAGATATGCGACCAATCGAACATTGTATCAACGATATAATGCGAAATATGGCCGCAGGTGGCGGTAGTGGTGGCAATATCGGTCCTGGCGGTGATGCCAGCTCAGTTGCCGATAGATTACGTGGCAAAACGCTGAGCGTAACCAGTGATCATATGTCCGATGAGGCTGGCAACTTTATCGACGGTGGTGGGAGTTTAAAGCTGAATTCACCGTCAAGATCGTCACCCCATTCCCAAGGATCAGAAGTGACTGCTCGGTACTCGCGAAAGGTATTTGTAGGTGGTCTGCCACCAGACATTGACGAGGATGAGATAACCACATCTTTTCGGCGATTTGGTCCGTTGGTGGTCGATTGGCCACACAAAGCCGAATCGAAATCATACTTTCCACCAAAGGGGTATGCATTTCTGTTATTCCAGGACGAGAACAGTGTACAACAGTTGATTGAGTCGTGCATAACTGACGATGAGAAGCTGTATTTGTGTGTGTCATCACCCACCATCAAGGACAAAGCGGTACAAATACGCCCGTGGCGTTTGGCGGATGCTGATTATGTCTTGGACGCGACAATGTCGTTGGATCCACGAAAAACCGTATTTGTCGGTGGTGTACCGCGTCCATTAAAGGCGTACGAATTGGCAATGATAATGGATCGTCTCTACGGTGGAGTGTGCTATGCCGGCATCGATACTGATCCAGAGTTGAAGTATCCAAAGGGTGCGGGTCGTGTGGCATTCGCCAATCAACAGAGCTACATTTCAGCGATATCGGCCAGGTTTGTGCAACTGCAGCATGGAGATATTGACAAGCGTGTGGAGGTGAAGCCATACGTACTCGACGATCAAATGTGTGACGAGTGCGAGGGACAGCGTTGCGGTGGAAAGTTTGCGCCATTCTTCTGCGCCAATGTCACTTGCCTTCAGTACTATTGCGAGCAATGTTGGGGCGCAATTCACTCACGTCCCGGACGCGAATATCATAAACCTCTAGTCAAGGAAGGCGCCGACCGACCCCGAGCAGTACCTTTTCGCTGGTGTTAACGCTAGCTTCCCCCTCGAGGCAGATACAAATAGAGAGAGAAAGAGAAACAAAAAGAAAACAATTTTTTTTTAGCTTAATATCCGCTCTTCTTCTCATCATGATAATAATTACACAAACAAAATATATAAAAATATATATATCTACAGAAAATAATACCAAAAAACAAAAAAAAAAAATTGAGTAACCAAGAAACGAATTATGTAACAGCGCAATAACCATTTAAATAAAATAGTCATACATATAGAGAAGCCACACCAAAACTTAATCAAATTCCAAAACAAATACCACAAGAAAAAAACACTTTTTTCAAAAAAAGAAAAGAAGAAAACAAAAATCTCTTAGTACCATAGTAGATATAAATGAAAAATATAAACAACAACAATTACAAGCGAATACAAAAACAAAAATGAGAGAAATTGTGTGAGAATTTGAGTTTGTGGATTGTGAGAAGCTATCGTCATTTTAATTTTGCCCACACAAACACACGGCGCACCTTATCTTATATAAAAGACCTTAGAATAGTTTTTTTTTTTTACACAACACGTGCAATACACGAAGAAGAAACTCCGTGGAGAATAGAGAACCAGAGAATAGAAAGAGAGAAAAAAATTGAAACCCTCGCAAGCTAAGTGGATCGTATTTAGTATTTTTTAATCAGCAATCAGAGAACCACACACACATACTAGCTTATCGCTGAGCCAAAGAACTTGAACTAACAACACATATGTGCAATCTTGTCAGTCATCAATATTTTTTTTTTGTTTTATTTAAATATTTGTTATTAAATAATTTAATTATTTAACTTGTGTATGCTAGTTTTGTTGATAAATCATAAATCATTTTTCTTGTTTAACTTAAATTTTTTGCAATTGGTGCTAGAAAAATGTTTATTTATAGTTTTTTTAGTTAATTTTTACCAATCTAACATATTATCATATTCTATCTACTAACCCCCCCCCCCCCCCCGCCCTACAAAATATTCTCACAGTCTATCTCTCTCACTCTAAAAAAAAAAATTACAAAAAAAATGTTTTTTGAAAAAAAATTAATTTCTTATAAACAATTTTATAAATGAATTAAATAAATTAATTTAATAGCCCTAATTACCTACTGCTTGTGTTCAGTATTAGCTAATTAATGTTCTCCTAATTATTTAAAAAAAAAAAAACAAAACAAGAAATGCTTGATTCTTATACGCAAATCGATGCGAAACAATTATAAATATTAATTTTTTTTACATTGTTTAATATTATTTTTTCTATATATACATATATCTAAAATAATTACAAAAAAAAAAACACTAGCGAAAAAAACAAGCAACTTTTTTATATATAAACATTTTTTGTATTGATTTTTAAAAAATTAAAAGCAAAAAAGCAACAAAAAATAATTAAACCTAAAAGAGTATATATATATATATGTCATCATATAAATATAATAAGAAAATATTATTTAAAATTACAATGTATGTGCAATAAAAAAAAAAAACAAACAAAATAAATGAATTCAAAATAATATCTCGTGTTTTTTCACCTGTCAACAATTTATAGAAAAAACCAAAACTTTAACTCGTTTTTTTATATATTTAAAAATATAAAACGAAAAAAAAATTGTTGAAAAAAAAAACAAACTGTAGTTATACTAATGAAATTAAATTAGAGAAAATTTTTGTAATTTGTATTAAAAAGCATGAGAAAAACACACAAAAAACAAAACCATCATTCAAACAATAATGATCAAGAAAATTTAAAATTAGATTTTGTTTTCTTGTCAAACTTATTTTGTATAATTTAATTTTTTTTGTTTATCTATTGATACACGTGATGTATTTTTTAATTTTGTTATTTAGGTAAATTTTTTTGTAATTTTTTGTTTTTTTTTTTAAGATAACTTAAAACAAATTTGAAGCATTGCCCACTGCGAAGTAGGTTGTGTTGGGAAACGTGCATAGTTTCGTGCAATGATTTTGATAAAAAAAATCAAAAAAAAAACAAACCAAACTTTAAAAAAACATTTTTATTTTCATTTAAATAAAAAACGAATAGAAAATTGTGAATATTTTGATTTTTTTGGTTATTAGTTGGAATGTTATTGAGTTCGGTGGATGGGTGTGCATATGGGGGGACAAGCCTTTCCAAAACTATTGCTTGTGCATTTGATGCTTTAACGGAAGAGTATGCATTGCATCATAGAAATTCGTGTGCGTTTTGAACGCTTCGTTTTTTTTATCACGATATATATTCACCCTTATTGCGAAGATTAATAACTGATATTTCCTCGCCCTAGTATTGGGTTACCGTAAACGTCAAAAAAAAAAAAACACTTTTTGAGTTTGGTATGCAGCCTTATGTTTCGGGGTAGCTCTTTCTAAATATTTTATCCGTTTTACTTAATAAAGTTTCGCTACAGTCCGGAATGAACCTGGGCCTCAACCAACATGCCTCTCCAATTCTGCCCTAGCGAGGTATCAGTTGGAGCGGACATTTTTTCGCAACTCATTCTTCGTCGGAGGTTCAAATTCCATTCGAGGTATGTGTCATCGGAGAAAAATCACTTCGCTACAATTCGTAAATAAATTCCGCGATAAATTTGTGTCGGAAGAAATCGGAAAAAGAATTGCAGTTAGCTGGTAAAAATTGCACGAAAAAATGCACCTGAACGCACATCGGCGAATTGCTTTGAAGTGCGTTCAGGTGCATTTTTCGTGCACTTTTTGACAGCTAACTGCAATTCCTTTTCCAATGTCGGAGAAATATTTCTAACAGCTTTTCGGAAGAATAACTCGAAGCTAAAATCCCCCGTCCGGAAATCGCTACAGTCCGGAATGAACCTGGGCCTCAACCAACATGCCTCTCCAATTCTGCCCTAGCGAGGTATCAGTCGGAGCGGACATTTTTCCGCAACTCATACTTCGTCGGAGGTTCAAATTCCATTCGAGGTATGTGTCGTCGGAGAAAAATCACTTCGCTACAATTCGTAAATAAATTCCGCGATAAATTTGTGTGGGAGGAAATCGGAAAAAGAATTGCAGTTAGCTGTCAAAAAGTGCACGAAAAATGCACCTGCACGCACATCGGCGAATTGCTTTGAAGCGCGTTCAGGTGCATTTTTCGTGCGCTTTTTGACAGCTAACTGCAATTCTTTTTCCAATGTCGGAGAAATATTTCGAACAGCTTTTCGGAAGATTACTTCGAAGCGAAAATGCTCCGAATCGTGCAAAAACGGAGAATTTTCCGCACTGCCTCCAGTTGCGCACTCCAAGTTGGTTAAGGTCGGTTTCTACTAGTGCGCGCCACTTCAGGCGAGTTTTTCCTCTACTGCGTCCGACGTCTGGCTAGGGATCGAAGACTCTGCGAGCCGGACTATTGGTGTCGACTCGTTCTACATGTCCTTGCCATCTTATACGTCCAATGCTGACTTTTGTAACCAGGTGTACTTCGTAGAACTTTTCTCTCCAATCGACCTAGGCTTTCTTCATCCGCTTTTGAGATGGTCCATGCTTCAGCTCGGTAGAGTAGGACTGGGATGATCAAGGTCTTATGTAGGATCTCCTTAGTTGTTCGAGTGCGAGCTTTACTACTGAATTGCCTTCTTAGCCCGAAGAAACAGCAGTTGGCAAGAGTAATTCTTCTATTAATTCCTGACGAGATGTTGTTTTCAGAGTTAATAGCGAACCGAGATAGACAAAGTTTCGTACTACCTCAAAGTTATTTCTGTCAATGGTGATGTTCTGTTCAATTCGTCGATGTTGTGTGTCCTTTCGTGTTAACAGCATATACGTAGTCTTCCCTTCATTCGCTGCTAAACCCATTTTTGCCGCTTCCTTCTCTATACTAGTAAACGTGACTATGACATCACGTTCAGTCCTCCCACTGATGTCAATATCTTCGGCGTGTGCTAGTAGTTGCACCGATTTTTTGGAAAATTGTGCCTCTGATGTTGGCTCGGGAGTTTTGCACAATCCTCTCAAGAATCAAATTGAAGAAGTCATATGACAGCGCATCGACTTGCCTAAGTCCTCTGTTGGTATCAGATGTGTCAGTGAGGTCGTTTCCGACCCTGATGGAGCAGCGAGAATTCTCTATCAGAATCCTACACAAACGGACGAGTTTGGGTGGTATACCAAAACTGGACATGTCTCTGTATAGTTCGTCTCTATAAATGCTGTTGTATGCGGCTTTGAAATCGATTAACAGTTGGTGGGTATCGATTTGGACTTCTTGGGGTTTTTTCCATGATCTGCCGAGATGTGAAAATTTGATCGGTTGTAGATCGGTTTCTTGGCCTAAAAGCACATTGATAAGCGTCGATCGGGTTATTGGTTCACATATTACGGCAGATAGGATCTCGTGGGAGATGTTAAGGAGACTTATGCCTCTGTAGTTCAGAGGGTCCCCTTTTTGTGGATCGTGCAAACGATGCTTAGGTTCCATTAAAGAGTATAGAACTACAAAGAGTGAACATCTCATATAACGAACCATTTCCATTTGGGGGGGTACTGATATTGATACCCCTGTGTTCACATTGATACCCCTGCATCAAACAAAGGCATAGCCGACGCATACGATCGATGAAATTTCCCCTTCGCACTTACCGCCCGCGTCTGAAACGGCTACACAGCTTTGAGCTGTGATGCGTGCGTACTCTATGCAGTTCCATACTCTTTATGAGTTTGTGGATGTTACTTACCAAATCATCTCCGCCGGCTCTATGAAGCAGCCTTATTAACCTTGAGTTTAGATATTGATATCCTCACTTCATTCAGGTCGGGATGGTTTGCAGTTTTCGCTGTCGTCGACAATATCGAATGGTTTGTTCTTCCGGACAGCGGGATATTGTTCTTCGTCGACGTTTAACAGCCTGCAGAAGTGGTTGTCCCATATCTTCAGCATCGACTGTGTCTCAACTACAATATTTCCTTGTTCATCTCGACAAGATTCTGTTCGAGCCTTTTATCCTTGGCTTTAACGTTTTTCACTTTGGTAAAACTTGCTAACATCGTTCCTGGAATGGCACCTCTCTATATCCTCGATTGCGCGCTTTTCTTGCTCTTTTTTCTTCTTTCTGAAAAGCCGGTGATCTTCCCTTCTTCTTTGCCTACCAAGTATCGATTATCTACAGAAGGTTATTTCATTTCAGGCGGTTAGATTTGGCATTAAATGAAGGTCCCCATCGCTCAAGAAGAATCCAAGCACGCGTGAAAACCAGACCCTGTGTCCTGACAATCTTGTTAACCGAAACAATTTTTTGTTGATACTATATTCGGAGGCGTATGTGTAACATACATGTCACGCGACTAAAAATGCTCGATTGACCAATGAGAATAGTGCATCACTTCATCACTGCAGATGCAACAGTTTTGCTTATTAACTAAGGCCCATTCACCAAAAATTATACGTTGTGGTAGGTCATTCGGCTTCAATTCTTGCACAAGTTGAATTTGTTAGGCTTTCAAACCCAAATCGACCCGTAAAATTTTCCATGTGGTTGAGTAAAATATGCCCAATTGCTGAGAACGGCGTTGAATTGCCATTTCACGATATTCAATAACCTTGGATGCTACGACTGCAATATTCTCTTCGGTAGGCACTGTACGAATGCAAGTCGATGGTTTAGTGTCGAACAAAGTAAATTTGGTGTAAAATGTGGTCATAACAGCACGAATTGTTGATTCACCAGGTCGATTATGACATTTGTGCACATTTTTCACAGAGCACGAATTTTGATTATAAATTTCAATAATTTGCAATCGTTGCTCGTTTGTAAGTTTTTTTTTATGATTAAATGGCAGGGTATACTGAAAACTTTTCTCTCTGAAAGATGACGTTTAGACGCCATTACTAACCAGTGCTGCCAACATGAAAAACATTACTTACATTTAAACTCCTAAAAAATCACACATGCTTTGCTCGATTTACCATCTGGAGTAGGGTCGACGTATATACCATCTGTTCTTCAAGCGGCTGCAACACATATACATAAACTAAACAATTTTCCAAAATCCCGAAAATAACCAAACGCGAGCACCCAAAATGACATTAAATTTTTGACAGAATTTTACAAGGAGTTTTAAGTGATGCCAAGTAACCAAACATTCTGTTTGATCACTTCACATAGAGCAAAGAATAATGTTAAGTCAAAAATGACAATTAAAAATGTGACTGACAACTATCACCTTAAGTTAAAAACAAGGCAGCCGTAAGCGCTTATACAATGTGTATCTTCTCGAATTTGTAGCTTGAAGATAAATGGAGAGCAATTTCATGCAAGAAACGTATCTCTCTTTTGACAGCGATACAAGATACCAGCTACAGATACACATTTTGCGCGGCCCTTTAAGTGATTCGACCCCAGATTTTAAGCTACCAAAACACCAGCAATAAATTTGCAGCAAATGTTTGCCTGCATTAAAATTTGCATGTTTGAACAGCAGAAAAACACAGTTGGTTGCAATCAAAAATGTTTGCGGCAATACTGTAGTATGGTCATGTGAACATGTCAGTTTTGTTTGCGTGAACTGTTGCTTGCAGCTGCTGTTTGCCGTTTGTGATGCCCGTTGGTGGTCTACAATTGCGATTTGTTCCTTCATTACTGTCTTTTGTTGTTAGTCCCTTCGCAGTTATCCAGATGTTGTTGCAAACCTGAAAATATAAGAGAGAGGGATTTCGGATAGATATGTGAGGTAGTGGAAAAAGTACTTTCCTAAGGTTCTCATTCTTGATTTGCTGATTCCTGGGCAGTGGCAGAGAAAGTAGAGGGTATCCTCGTGTGTTTCTTTATCACGCAGCCTCTACAAAGGTCATCATCTATAAGATGCGTTTTCAGTTTGTGGCTTTTAAGTGGTTGTGTCCAGTTAGAATCCCAATTAGATTCGAAACAGATTTCCTGTTTCTTTGAAGTAGCTTATGGGTTCAGGCTTTTGTTTCATTGGTGGAAAGGGAATTCTTATTTTTGGCAAATTCAGTGTTTTCTGTCCCATCCGTGATTTGAGGTCACACAGTAGCGGTTTGACAGACTGGTCTGCCTGGTCAATGCTGGAGGCAGATCCTTTTCTCGCCAGTTCATCAGTAATTTAATATCTTAGTACCGCCAGCATTCAGGTCGCTTTGGCTGCCTCTGCTACTGTCAATTTCTCGGCATGGAAGACACTGCTGTGCTAAAGGAGGTAAAAAGTGCTGTTTAGCTTTAGTGTTTCTGAAAACACCTAACGTCCATTTTGAACCATCAGTGTTGATGGATATGCTTTCGGTGTCCAGTTCGTTCCTCTCCCACTCTCTCTACTTGGAAAGATACAGGAGAATGGTCTTTCAAAGTCCAGATGAGGCACCATATAGTTTGAGGATACCTGCTGAGCCCGCAGGTATCTGTATAGAATTTGAGCGTGTTTTCCTAAGTTAATTTTCCGGTAGTTGAGCTGGCATATTCTTAGAGCACTTTTGGATGCAGATACTTACATGTAAAATTCTAGCGGTAGCAGATTAAGGATGTTTTCCAGCCCCGCTGCTCGTGTCGCTTGTATAGCGACACGAGCAAAAATGCTATTCTGTCTACCTGTCTACCTGTTTCATATATTTCAGATGGGTGACTTTGTTGGACGAGCTCAGTGGCACAATGGTTAGTGCGATGAACTGCCGCGCAAAAGGTTTGGGTTCGATTCCCAGTTGTAGCAACACCTAAATGATTTTTCACTGGCCCTCCTCTCGTGATGATCTGATAGATCATCCGAGTAGTATAAATTGTCAAGAAAAGCTTATCGGAGTCGGCATAAAACAGGAGGTCCTGCTATCGTGCAAGAAGTACACACACAAAGCTTGGCCCAGGGTACTAACGAGCCTGTTGCGCAAAATTTTTTTTGTATTTGACTTTGTGGACTGCCACCAGACAAGTCCTACATATGTTAATAAAGGCCTTACAATGGCCGTTTATCTACATTCATAGAATAATAATCCTGGGGTTCGGACCCCCGTTTTTTTCGTGGAATTTTTCATGCATTCGCACACATTTAGGTTCCAGCTAAGTTTTCTGTCAAGAATGACATCCAGATATTTTGCGCTATCTGATAGTTTGAGTCCCGTCAATAACCGGTAAGTCAAACATTGGTATTGTGAGGACGCTCAAACAACAAAATGTTGAATCTCGAGCTATGACCAATTTATCGTTATCGTTATGAAACTTTCCGAATTAAGAAATGGGGTGGGCGAAAATGATGACCGCATGTTTGTTTTTATCTTATCAGGGCTTATAAAGCTTCAAAGTCATTCTTGAATACCTACTCGTAATAAATTGATTATTTTTCAGCTCATTTATGCCAAGTTTTTCCGTGCGAGATTATCCTTGTTTCGAGATTAAACTCGAGATATCCAGAGAATGTATAGTTTTTCAGTCAAATTGAACCCAGAGTTAGCAGCAGGTTTGGTGAGTTAACCCTGGGCCATATTTTATAAATCGAATATCGTTGAAATCGCTTCGTTCTCATTGAAATTCGATTACAAAAAACGAATACCGTTCTAGGTTTTACGATACTCGTAATTTCCTACGACTAGCAGTTGGCAGTTTCGTTTTCACTAAGCTGTCATATGTTAATTCATAAATGTGCATTCAAAAAACACATTTCTAGGACAAATTGCAACAAAAGAAACTCCACACAGAAAATCTTATTGGCAGAGCACATGAGAGATCACCGAAACTTGGCCAAATTTTCGATGACGCTGATGCATAATTGAGGTTCTTTGCATTGTTGCTGGCTTATTGACGTACACTTTTTCTTTCAAATAACCCCAAAGAAAGAAGTCAAATCACATGATCTTGGCGGCCAATTGGCATCGCCACCACGTGAGATAACACGGCCATTGAATCTGTCACGCAAAGGAGCCATTCTTTCCTTTACTGTGTGCGAAGTGGCACCGTTCTGTTGAAACCACATATCGTCCACATCCATATCTTCCAATTCGGGCCATAAAAAGTTCGTCATCATCTCACGATAGCGAACACCGTTCACCAGTAACTCCCTGACCTGCTTCATTTCGGAAAAAATACGGCCAGATGATGCCGCCAGCGCATAAACCGCACCAAACAGTCACCCTTTGTGGGTGCATTGGTTTTTCGACATTCACTCTTGGATTCGCCCAAATGCGGATATTCTGCTTATTGACGAATCCACTGAGGTGAAAATGTGCCTCATCACTGACGATGATTTTCGTCGAAAATTGATCATCCACTGTTGCCATTTCTTGCCACCATTCTGACAATTGGCGACGCTTGAAATGGTCAAGAGGCCTTAGTTCTTGAGCGTGTAAATGCAAGTCTTTATGCATAATGTTCATCAACGACGAGCGTGAGAGGTGCATTTATTGGGCACGACGTCGAGTTGAGGTGGACAGCTCTTCAGCCACACTATTGCTAACACCAGCAATGTTTTCTGCATTACGAGCTATACGAGCATGCACTGGTGTTGCCACATCTCATATAGACCCGGTTTGCTCAAATTTTTGCACGATTTTTTCCATTGTACGCACATTTGGACGAATTAATTGACCGAAAAAATCACGAAGTGCACGATATGCATTTTGATTTGAACGTCCATTTTCATAATAAGCGTGAATAACTTTAACGCGTTGCTCGATTGTGTATCTTTCCATAGTTCAAATTTAGTTAGTCTGACATTGAGAAATGTCAAATGAAATGCAGAAAAAAAACTTGACCTAAAGGTGTGGTTCACATCCAACATCGGCCCGTTACTACGTCATATCTCAAAAATTACGTTCCGAGAGCATTCGTGTGACACAATCTCAATACGTTCGTTCGTATGACGACGAATCACGTAATTGGTGTTCGTAAGATTACCGATCCGTTCACGAAGGACGCGATTCGACCCCTGATTATTTCGGTTTTTTTTTCGATTTTAATCACACATTTCAAACAAACTATTGGCAAATGGAACTGTCAAATATTTTGAAGATAATAACCAAGCAAACAACTTTTTGTGGTGTGAACTATTGAGAAACATCTTGGAGCAAACAGTCGTGCTAACTAGTTGCATGAGACTGAAAAAAAATGTCTGCAAACTTTTTGCATGCGATCAGCTTAAGTGTGATCAACCATGAACAACTTTTGCCGCAAATTGTTGCTGCAATTGTTTGCTCGTGTGTACGTTGCTTTAGACTCTGTACGCATCTTTCAAACAGAATATGTACAAGGAGGGCCAAAAGAAGTCATCCGATGTTATTTGGCCTTCAGAATATCGGTTGTGGCTCGCTCAGTGTGTGCCGTTGCTCCGTTCTGTTGGAACCACATGTCCTCCAGTCCTAATTCGTTCGATTGCGGCAGAAAAAAATTGGGTTAAGATGATCCTATAGCGCGCACCGTCAGCTGTTGTCGTTTGACCAGTGGTGTTCTCGAAAAAAAAAAACGAGCAGATGACTCCTCCAGCGTGAACAGCGCACGATGCAGTAACTTTGAGCGTGTATAATGGCTCCTCGTACATTACTCTTGGATTTTCGGTGCCCCAGAAGCGATAGTTTTGCTTGTTCACGTACCCGCTGAGGTGGAAATGAGCCTCATCGCTCATTGTGGTTTTGGTCGAAAGATCGTCCACTTCGATTATTCCACGTTCTTAGGGAGTGTATCGGTCCATGGCCTATTCACTTGTATTCTACATATGTTTAGTCCACCAGTGTCAAAACAGATTTGACATTGACGGCCAATTGCAAGAATAAAAGCATCTCCCAATAGGGTTATCTCTTTTGGCCCACCTTGTAAATCAACTAAACATTTTTTTTTTGTTTTTTCCGTGGGCTGGTGGAAGTCTCAAGAGACACGATGAGCACGTGCCCAAAGTAGTGTGGGACTTTAACCCACTGAAACCACCACCCTTTTTGTATTTGTAATGCAACTACGTGTGCGACTTATCTAGCAATTTTTTTATCACGAGTAATGAATGTTTGGCAGGTAACTTTGCTTTGAGAGTTCCTGCTTTTTCCGCAATTGATAGAGCGGTTTGTTATTATCGGGCCAAATCTAAGGGCTTAGTTCTTTGAAGACGCCGCAATAAATTTGTTTCTAGCTCTTCTTTGAATACGTGGCAACACTAACTAACGACAAAGTCCTTGGAAAAAATTTCGACGAGCGTTTGTTTCACTCTTTGTGTTCTTATTGTTATTCTTTTTGTAGATTATGTACGCCGCGAGAGCCGAAATGTCCAACATATTATAAAAGAATCCCAATGGCCATTGAAGTGTTCGGCGTTTGCAACTTTATTCGCCTTTAATATCGACACCTCCTTTCGTGCGATTGTAGTCAAGAATAACTGCTGTTTTTATTTTCGGGTCCTACATTTTCCATTGAATAATAATTGGTCGAAAGCAGAACAACAGCTTCTTTTTTTTTTGGAAAGTATGAACACAAAGTGACGTCGTCCATGAACACACTGGAATTTATTTCTCTTACCTTTTGACACCAAAAACTGTTGTGGAATGGAAAGTTTGTAATCTTTCATCATTTTTTTTAGCCAAACTGAAAGTTGTAAAAAAAATTGTCGCATGTAATATTTCGGCCAGAACCTTTGAATATGTCAATCATATCAAGTACAACTCGTTCCGCTTGTTCCGCTTGTTCCACTTATACCGATGTAAATTTTCCCTTGCAGAGAATATGATGATGATGCATCGCATGTCCACCACATCTGAAAAGGAATTTTTATTTATATGTGTAAATAAAACAGAATGACAGATGTTATCCTAAATGTCAATACATTTATGCCATACCTGGCTGGCTTGCATGGTATATACTGTATGAAACGTTTTCGGCCTCGATACGAATGTAACTGCTCATCTATACATTATCACCGGCAGTGTAAGCATTCCGTAATCTAACGATTAGCATGAGCCAAATCTCTGATATTGCCGCTGGTTTATCTTTTGACAAGCGTTCTTGTGGAACGTATATTAATTACTGTAGTAAAAAAATTTACTGCACCTAAAATTGACGATATTCCAGCTCATCATTGCGGAATAAATAAAAAATACAAATAAAATCAATTTTTGTTTGGGATTATAACCATTATCGAAACGGATAAATTTGCTTAGATGCTAAAAACGGTGCAGTGACATTGTTCCACAATACATGGGATGAACCAATGGAGACAAAATATTTTTTATGTGTTCATAATTAGATCTGGAAACTCCAGCAAACAAAATAAGGCCAAGATAAGCATCAAATTCAATTTCACCTAAAGGTTTCCAAAGATTTGCAGTTTTGTCTGGGTGTTTCTCATTCCAACAACCTCAAGTTCGTTTGGCATGCCGATTTATTTCACTAATAATTATGCATATATATCTTTAGATAAAATATGATTGAATGTTTCAGCTCGAGTGAACATTTTGATTTCAGGTTTTCATAAACCACTTTCATCATCCATATATTCCAATTCGGGCCATAAAAAGCTCGTTATCATCTCACGATAGCGAACACCGTTCACCAGTAACTCCCTGACCGGCTTCATTTCAGAAAAAATTACGGCCAGATGATGTCGCCAGCCCATAAACCGCACCAAACAGTCACCCTTTGTGGGTGCATCATCCAATAAATTCCTGATATATTCCTCATATTGTTCCAATTCCATTCGTTGAAGCGGTTGATAGCTTTTTGTCATTTTTTTTGGCACTCAATTATCATCTTGGTCAATATTTTGTTTATCATTTGGCACAATAATTTTGTTCATTTTGGTTTTTGACACAACACTACTAATAGTAATGAAATCCGAACACTAAATAAAATTCAAAAAATACCAATATTTTGAAAATAATGCGTTCGATCGAATCTCTAACTCAATCTAACTCAATTCACTGAAACGTAAAAAACCGGTACCGGATAGCTGGTCGTTGAGAATACATAGGCCTGCCATGAGTTCTGTTACAACTTCAAAGTCCCATAGAAAAAAAACGAGAAAACATATCCACATTATTGGCTATTTGAAAAAAAAATGTTTCATTCAAAATGGCCACCGTTTTCGCTTTCTTAGATGAAGTGGCATAAGTCTTATCATTTTGCTTGTTGAAAACTTCTTCAACGGTAAAAATGTTTTCATCCGTAAACAAAATGTTTTCATGGCCATTGGCCGCGTGCCACTGCAGAAGTCTCTTGCATCTTTCCAGCCTAATTTTTTTCAGTTGGGGAGTTAAGAGATGACCAGTGGACCGACGACAGGCTTTCATATGGAGATCGTCCCGAATCAACCTTGACATCGATCTGGTTGATATCTCCAACTCCTTGGACATTATTTTCTGTTTTCTAAGGGGATTTCTCCGAATTCGCTCACGCACTGCCTTCACTACCGCACTTGTACGGACGACGCGTGGGCGACCACTTCTTGGCCTGTCATCGACTCTGGACATTTCGGAGAAACGATCAATAGCACGATAAACGAAATTTCTCGATATGCCGTGTGGTTTTAGCAACTCGAAAATTTGGCCAGCACTCTTCCCGCACTTATGCAACGCAATTATCGCGATTCGATTTTCTTTAACGCCCCGCTCCATGTTAGCAGATCGCAAGCTGAAACCAAACTGGCTAGTTTTCTTTACTACACAATGCATGCGTTCCGAAAAAAAAGTTAACGGTTCTATTCCCGCAAGAAGTTGTTTGCAATAAGCGATGGAAATTGTGTAACAGAACTTATCGCAGGACTAGGTACATCCTTATTGGAGAATGTGAGAAAGCTGGCCGGGAGCCGGAATCGGTTAGCTAGCCGGTTGCTTGTGTGAAATGGCCCTAACCTCCTGCCAAACCATACCAAATGCAGCGTAATACCGGTGCGGACACCCGGGTGTGCCAAGTATTATGATGAAATTCGGCTTGAGTTCACTCTAACCAAACACATATTGACACGAAACACACGCATACATGCGCAATACTTTGGAAATAAAGTAGCTGAGAGGTAATGTCCTCAACAGCGAGCAGAAATGTGAAGAAGGATATGTTATGGCACACTATTACACAGCAAGCACACCCGGGTATACTGGTGTAGCCACAAAGGTTAACCGCGGGAATACCCAGATCTTTGCGTAGAACTTCGTTCCTTACACCGCGTCTCCACGAGCAATATTTGATACCTTACTATCTGTCACTTTTCATAGCATGAAATAATGATAGAATGCTATGAAATGTAGGGTGGGCATTTCCATTGCTTACTATCTCAAACAGTCTTACAACCTCAAGCAGAAATGACAGCCCATAGCATACTATCCATAGAAAGCAATTGAGTGAGCAATACATAGCAAGAAATTTTTCATAGAATACTATTTGAGGTCTCCACAAGCAATTTTCATAGAATGACACATTGCTTGCTATGAAATATTGCTCGTGGAGACCCCGGGTTATATAAAACGGCGCATTGACGAATGATCTTAACATTTTGTTTTCAAAAGTTTGTAAAATATTTAGATTCGTTGCACTGGTACAACCCCATAGTTGTATACCATATCTCCAGACCGGCTTTAGCACTTGCTAGTAAATATAATAGCAGCTTGTTATCAAGGTTAAGCTTCGAATATTTTCCGAGTAACCAGTACAGTTCTTTGTATTTATTTTTAAGTTCTTCGCATTCCTTTTTTACATGCGACTTCCATTTTAATTTTGCATCGAGTGTCATTCCGAGATATTTCGCTTCAACTAAACATAACAACGATACAACCTTACAACAAAATTAATGCTTCAATGCTTCTAAAAATGGTCGCTCATCAATTGTTTATATACATAACTTTGTACATATGTATTTTTTTTTTTAAATCTCACTTGTTTAACATTAAGCTGTTTTTATTTTACTTATGATTAATCCTTTCAAGACGGGTGAAGGATGTTCAATAACCTTCACATGCCAACTCAAGTTCAGGCAAATACAAAATTTTGGACATAATAATAATTAATTAGAAGAATACCCGGCCAATTGAAAAAAAAAATATAAATTTCTCTCTGGTCAAACGTACGGCTACCGTCCAGAAAGGGTTAAGACAACAAAACAAAATAAGCAAAACAAATAAAAGAATAATACATATAATTAATTGACGTTAGTGGAATACTTGCCTTAATAGTCTATTTATATAAATATATTAAAAAAAAAACAAAATAATTAAAATAATACATTTAAATAGTAGCAGAAAAGAATAAATAAACAATTAGCTCACCTAGCCAATATCCTCCCTCTCTTAAATAAATTCAAATAAATAATAAAAAAACCAAACAAAAATAATTCTTCCTCCCCACAAAAAAAAAAACTAAACAAAACTACAATTTAATTATAATATAAAAAAAAATTTAAATACAAAACAAAATCAAATTTCCAATTGGTACAACAAATTGTCGTATATTTCTATTTTCCACTTAACATGTCTGTGTTTTTTGTAAAACATTTGTTTTTCACTTGCAATTTGATTTCGAGTTTTTTTTTATAGAAATTTTTAAATGTACGCATTTGTTTATTTGCGTCATTATTAGCGACTGTTAGTGTACAAATTTTTTAAATAAAAAAAACAAACCAAAAAAAAAAGAAGAAAATAAAAGAAAAAAAAAAGTAAACATTAATGTAGGTAGTGTTCTTTTTAAAGTAATTTTTATTAGTCAAATTGATATAAAACAAAAAAAAAAACGAAAAAAAAAATGAAATAAATTAAGAATTAAAGGAAGGAGAGGTCGCCGTAGGCAAACACAAACTCAGCATGTAATTAAAATCGAATTGGGTATATTTAAGCAAATAAGTATTTTTGAGCTGAATTTTTACCCAAGAAAAAAAAACAAAATTAACTAAAATTTAAACGTTTTGTTGTATTTTTTGAAATGCAGTCTAAGTAAGATATAAAATTAAATGCGTCTGGTGCTATGAACGTCGTTTTATTAAATCTAGTTGTCGCTCTAATGACGCAATACGAAAAAAAACATAAAAAGACAATGATCTCCTTAAATAAATATAGATGTAAGGTTTTCAAATGAATTACAACAGCATATATAGCAAACCTTATTTCTTGTTGGAATCCAAAAAAAATGAAAACCCAGCGCTTATTTGAATAATAAAACCAAAAATAACAACTTAGAGTTAGCACTTTTTTTTCAGAAAAAAAAATATAAACAACATAAATAAATAAATCCTTTCGTTAGCCTCTCCCGGTCTCGAGATACCTCTTCCTGTAATCTCCTTTTTTTAGCAAAATATTTAATAGTAAAATATTTTAATATTTTATACGATACATATAATATTTATATTATAAAATAAAAAAAAAAAACAAAAAAAATTAAAACAATTTAATAATTTATATTAATTATTATTTTTTATTATTCTAAAGAATAAACAAATTATGTAAAACATTTTTTGTAGTTTTCAATGACATTCAGTTGGTGTTTATTTTTTTTTTTAAGAATTACGAAATAGTTTGTAGGTTAAAGAATAAAAAAAATTCATACACGCAGAGGAGAAAAAAAAGGCAAACCGATTCCTCGAATAGAAATTCTGTTAAATTTATCTTTTTAAAACAAAAACAAATAAAAAAAAAGAAAACAAATGTGTTTTTTTCAATAAAGAAAATGACATATAAATAATGAATTGTATGGAGAAAAAAAACATTAAAATGCAAAAATTAAACTTTGTAACATTTACTTATACCAACAAAAATAAAAAAAAAAACAAAAGAAAAAAAAAATTCAAAAAATATCTTAAACTTAAATAAATTTTTTTCTGAAATAACTTTACATAGAAGAATTGTTTTATTTAAGGAAACATTGACATTCACCCTTATTCCAGATGGCGTTTTTATTAAACGACAAATGGCGTTTTTTGAGTCCATTCATTTTAGTGTCGTTTAAGTGTCGGTATTCTATTCTCTGAACGCCTCCTCTCTCATTTTTCTTGCTTTCCACATGAGTTCCACAGCAACAGCTGATACAAAAATGACAGATAGGCGTTTATGTTTTGCAATTTGAAATTTCAAATGAACATTTATTTTACCTATTTAAAATTCAAAATACAAAATAATGTTACAAAAACAATTAATAGCGATGTTTATATCATGGGAAAGTGAAGACGAAAAAGAAGATGAAATTGCAAAAAGAGAAATGAAAATCATCAGAAGAAGAATCAGGTCAAAATTGAATCTAATCTAAGACCTGTGAGTATACATTTAGTATTACACTTCAATTTTGATTTTACATGCTAACCTTCTGCCACTCTTTTGGAGTTCTTACGGGTGGTCCTAAATAATTTAGTGTCACAGCTACCGTCTCCCATCCGTTTTTTGATATCATCGGTCTGGGGAATACCTCTTTTGAAATTTCTTGCCAGCGAAACATTTTGTTCAATTAATTCAACCAAACGTTTCATTTGTTCTGGGGTTGTTATTTTCACCCTTGAACAAATAACAATTAATAAAATCCTTAAATTAATACACAAATTAATCGAAACTCACATTTTAACAAAAATTCGACACCTAGTCGTTTGCAAATTTCTATTCGACAATTATTGGCGTTTTACCTGTCGTTTTATCCAACTAAAACGACTGTTAGAATGCGAATAACTGCAATGACGTTTTAAGAACTTACGTTCCACACTACTTAAAAGCCACGTAGCGTTAAACGACAGAAAACGCCTTCAGACTTGCCAGCTGTAATACCGATTTCAAAAAACGCTATCTGTCGTTTAATAAAAACGCCATGTGGAATAAGGGTGATTGACATCACAGTACTTCGCACATGAATGCAACTACAGACACATAACAGCACTGGCGACTGAGGCCATCGGCTGAGACAGATCAAGACATTAATACAATAGAGAGAGAGAGAGAGAGCGAGACAGATAGACACATAGAAGGAAGCCATATAACATAAACCTATGTGGCACAGAGGAGGAGACATAGATTTATATGGTCGCATATTATCACACAGGTGGTCTCAGATAAGCTGGCGATTTTTATAGAAAAAGAATGCTGCCGAAGCTGGGGCTTGAACCCGCAGCGTTTGGCTTAGCAGTCAACTATTTTTTTTTGTATATATATATATATTTTTTTTTGTGCCACCATGACTGTTATACACCTAAACCTTAAGACTAAAAACTAAAAACTATCTAAGTCGGCCATAAAATTAAAATGTTAAGTCAACTATCTTTACCTAATTTAACCACCACAACAGATTCTGTTGTGACCTACTCCGACGGTCCCAATCGGACACACTCCTGCTGAACCGCAGACGCTCTCCTCCGCCCTGAGCGACGACGTCTCGGTCGTGTAGGAGCCGCCTATCCACAGTTCGTCGGAAGACGTGGTAGATTAGCGGAACCGCCGATCTATCCTGTATCAGCCCTCGACTATCCAAATATAGGAAAGCTTCGGGCGGAATAAAGCCGCTTAGACGCGCACTCTCAAAATATTGTTCTATTGTTCGAAGCCATCGCTCTTGCAGCGTGAAACCGAATGAGTTTCACCAGAAAATTCGGTTTATGTTGGCCCCGTTGTATAGGACCTGGTTGGAATAGTATTTTGTGTAGTCAGATACTGGTGTTCTGTAAATTCCAAGGCAGCTCCTCAGACACTGCCTCTCAAACACCCGTATCTTTTCCATTTGAGATGGGGCAACGTTGAACCACACCGGGCGCCCATAGGCAATCATCGGCCTAATGAGGGCCATGTAGCAAATCACCTTCACCCTGCTGTCAAGACGACTGCTATAAAACAATCGTCTTGTCAGGGCAAATGCTGCCCTAGCTCTAGCCAGAGCAGCATCTACATGTCTTCCGAAATATAGATACTGATCTAACCAGATGCCAAGGTACTTTACTACACTTTTACTCGCCAGTGGCTGTCCGTTTGGTCCAACGATCACCAGCTTTCGCCAGTTCTTTCTCGTATCCCTAGAGGTCCTAGACAACGGTGTCCTAAACAGGATAGTTTCTGATTTCTTAAAGTTGATTTTCAACTTCTAGTCATCACAATATCTCTGGATCTTGTCGAAGTCCCGTTGCAAAAGAGTTCGAACGACTCCGACAGTAGGGACTGTTCTGTACGCGATAAGATTGTCCGCATACGCAATTGCCTGAGTAAGGCTACCTATCATATCACTGGTGTAAATGTTGAAGAGAATCGGCGAGTTTACCGCTCCCTGTTGCAGACCATTCTTAATGAAAAATTCTGTGGTAGAAGTTACATTGCTACTTTTGACGACAAACGTTCTACCAGTCAGCATGTCATGAAGCATATATAGCAGTGGTTTACTTATGCCAAGCCTGGTCAGCTTTAGATAGAGGCCCTCTAACCATACGGTGTCAAAAGCCTTCTCTAAATCAATCAGACAGTTTTTTTTTGGCTTTGTTCCGTTGTGTGTCAGAGACGAGTTTGGAGGCGGCATGAATACAGTCATGTCCGGCCTTGAAATTAAACTGGTTCTCCGATATAATATTATTGTCCTCAGACCACTTGAACAGTGCTCGATTGAGAATCTTTTCGAAAACCTTGCTGATACTCGGAAGGAGACTTAACGACCGGAAATTCGCCGGATTGGAGTTGTCCTTTCCCAGTCAACTACTCATTCCTCTGAGCCATGGCCACCTGCTTAAGGAAACATATATTTCGCTGGTATGGGAAAGAGTTTTTGTTAAAAAAAATACTTAAGGGCAGTGTTCTATTGGGACCTGTTAATAATGCGAAACTCATGAGTCAACACCAGAGGCACACTTTTCTGGTAGCCTCTGGTGTTGACTCATGAGTTTCGCACAATCCTCTCAAGGGGCTCAGTGGAGCGGTGGTTATTGCGATAAACTGCCGTACAGAAGGTCTGGGTTGTATTCCCAGTCGTAGCAACACCGAAATGATTTTTCACTGGCTCTCCTCTGGTGATGATCTGACAAATCATCCAAATAGTATCCACCAATTGTCAAGAAAAGCAAATCTCGAATTCGCCGTTCGGAGTTGACATAAAACAGGAGGTCCCGCCATCCTTCAAGAAGTACACAAGCACCCGTAAAAAGTATGAGCACTGGGTACTAAAGAGTGTGTTGAGCAAAAAAAATTTAATTTGTTCCAAAAGGACTGTTTTTTTATTGGGTCCTAGTAAAGCCCTAACATAGCAATGAAGTTCAATGCAAGACATTGCTTCGTTTCCAACCTTCCTAGAGACCTAATATGCTCACCAAAAATTATGGTGACGCATCCTAGAAAACAAAAATTAAGGGGAAAACTATTTTAGGGTTAGCAACAGCTTGGTTTGATGCCCTGTCTGTGCCGTAAATACCAAACATTTGATTTTTTTTACCAACATACCAACATAGTCCGGAATGAACCTAGGCCTCAACATTTGATCGGTTGTGGACTTTTCTGGACTAAAACCACACTGATAAGGCATACTTTCATCCGACCAGATTTGGCTTATGAGTTGGTGGATATTATTTACTTAATCATCTTCACCGGCTTTATAAAGCTCAGCTTTATTTCCGGCAGCCTTATAAGGCTTACGTTTAGATATAGCTATCCTCACTTCACTAATGTCGGGTGGTTTGCAGTGTTCGTTGTCTTAGGCAATATTGAATATTTAACATTCTGCAGAAGTGGTTCTTCCATATCCTCAACATCGACTGTGTCTCAACTACGATATTTCCTTCTTCATCACGACAGGATTCTGTTCGAGCCTTGTATCCTTGGCTTTGGAGTTTTAAAATTTGTAAAATTTGCGAACATATTTCCTGGAGTGGCACCTTTCTATATACTCGATCGCACGCTTTTCTTGCTCTTTTTTTTCTTATTTCTGAAAAGCTGGTGCTTTTCCTTTTTCTTAGCCTATAGAGCTCAATGGCAGCTCTCGTCTTCACCTACAGCTTTGCTTTGTAGGCCTTGTTCTTGGCTGCGAGCATCTGTCGACGTTACTCATCAAACCAGTGGTTTCTTGCTGTTGGGCGCGAGAAACCTAGCATCCCTGCTCTTCGACATTCGATGCTGGTGGTATGGTTTTAATCGAGAAGTTAAGGGATACGCATTGCGCAAAGATCTTGGCGGTCTTTTGCGATTGCAGTCTTTCGACATTAAAGTATTTTGTACAGTATTTCTGCATTGTTGTGGCGTTGTTGAGATCCGCATTCTCACCTTGGCTACAACAAGATAGTGGTCCGAGTCGATGTTAGATCCTCGGAATGTTAGGACATCCAAAATACTGGATGCGTGCCTCTTGTCTATCGCAATGTGATCAATTTGGTTGACCGTTCGTTGATCTGTAAACCGCCATGTGCTTTATGGATAAATAGGTGAGGAAACAATGTGGTGACTATAGTGACAGTCAATTGACTTAAGTCCGCTACTAGACGCGTTGCCGTGTAGGCTATGTTTCCGACATTACTGCTAAGGATTTCTTCTCTGCCTTCCTTTGCGTTAGAATCTCCCAGCACGATTTTAACTTCGTACTTTAAAAGCCGCTCATATGGTTTGTCAAGGATCTCGTAGAAGCAATCCTTAGCTATATCATCTTTTTCCTCCGTCGGGGCGAGAGCGCATACAAGGCTTATCTTGGCAAATTGTTCCTCGAAGCGGATTATTGAAATGCGTTCGCTTATGTCTTGGAAAGATAAGACTTCTTGCCTAAGTCTGGCACTTCTAACTAATTGGCATATGAATAGTCGCTGTTTCTGCTCACTATAAAACGGTCCGTAGTAGATGTCACAGTTTTTCATCCTCTTTTTGCCGTCCCATTGCATCGTACTTTCTGGATGGCAGTAATGCTCAACCCCCAACCTAGGGGGCCAGTTCCATTTTTTTAGATACCCCTAGGAAACGGGACCATCAGTATCCACTAGGACAGTATCCTGTAGGACAGTTCATCATTGTAAAGCAGATGGATTATAGTTTAGCCGTAGGTGCCTGGATATTTAACACGTCATAATCTATCTATCTGCGGTTTGCTTTCTTTATCGCATCCACTTTGATCTGCAATTTACATGTAGCGAGGGACATACCTAACGTATCTACTGGTGGTAGGATATCAAGAGTCGGTGTCCCAGAAGAGGTAAATGTTGAAATGCTTTGCCATCTCATTAAGAGAAAAACGCATTCGTGGGCTGATTTCGATTTGAACGAGATGCATGCCTGCCCCTGAAGATATTACTATACTTCGTGGATATTACATTCCTTTTCAGCCGGACAAGACTTAAAGACTTAAAGAATGCCATGATTTCCGCCTGGAAAACGCTACAATGATCGAGAAGGCGAAAGGTTATGCATCTAGGAGAAAACACTTCCACCCACTCCAGATTCTGTTTAGACCCATTCGTGTGGATGTGAATCGAGTTATTGGTTCCGATCATCGAATCCGAATCCCATTCAAGAGCTCCGCTAATACATTTGCAAGGTGATCTTTGAACTTTACATAGAAAAGTCTGAAGCACTCAAGATTGCACAAGAGAAAGAAAAGTCATGAGTCGTGAGAGAGATCTTCGAAAAAAGTCTCGACTCAAGAGTCAATGTGTGAAAGCACACATAGCACAACAACACACGATCGCAAGAATTGAATTGTGTCTGGGAGTGAATTTTGTGTCACACAAATCTTTCAAATTTCGAGGTTCCAAGTAAAAACACATTGCTCCAGTGTTCACATTGCTACTCCAGCATCAAACAACAGCATAGCCGACGCATACGATCGACAAAATTTCCCCTTCACACTTACCGCCCACGTCTGAAACGGCTACAAAATTTTTAGCTGTGATGCGTACTCTATGAATTTCTATACTCTTTGGTACCATACAACATTGTTATCACTCTTAAAGTATAAGTCCAAGTCCAAGTGCAAATTAATTAATTTCCTCTTCCACCGATCTCTCCGACGGACTTGCATAATTAATCATCATGCCACATGAATTTTTCAATACATACCCACTGTACACCGTAATCGCAAACTTATCGGCAAATAAATTCGCTTATCAAGGCTTGGTTCATACTTTTTGGCTGACTAACACTCTTATTTTGTTTACGAATTACAATCTAACTTTTCCCTTTCTGTTATTCAGATCAGGGAGCATAGAAGGCCCCTCGCCAACAAGCTCGACCCCAGCTACAATCAGCACACTGTCGAGCAGCGAATCAAACTCAGTAGGAACCTGGAAATTAATCAAGGGAAAGGTCTCTCAAGCAATGGAAGACATCAAATCATCGAAAAATACCAATACGCCACCAACTAGAGGTAACAAAAATCGGGAAATTAGATTCTTCGCAGGTTAACGGTGTTTGTACTTTCAGTGGGTGACGATCCAGATTCTGATCAAGACAATGCCACTATAAACAGTTCAATCAGTGATGAGTTTTCATTGGAACAAGAATTCAAAGCGACCTCGAAGTGCGACTCAGATTCGGACATAGAACCGGATATCCTACTCGAAGGTGATGTGGAGCGTTCCCGCATTCGTCGCTCTCTAGCCCATCTCAAGTCGAAAGTAAAATCGCGATCGCAGCCATCCGCAATTCCAGTGACAAAGTCTTCACTCTCGGTGAACAACAGTAACAGTGGCAGTGGCAGTAGCGCTGGTAGTACAAAAAAGGATCCAAGTCCTAGTCGTTCAGTGCCGCCAACATCCAGTAACACATCATCTCTGCGGAATACATTTCTTAGGAAACGCAAGAAACCAGTTGTGGAAGGTACCGAAGCTGCATTGGCCGCCACTGCCACATCAACACCACCGGCTGCACCGAAAGAGAAAAAGGGCATAATCGCGGGCAAAAAGGAAGTCGAGATTGAATCTGGTGTTGAGATGCTAGAGGATATGGTTCCAGCGGTACATCATGAAACAGGCGCTGCAACGGCGCAGTCAACAACCGCGACAGATTTAGATTCGAATGTCAAACGTTCATTGGAGCTGCCCATTGAGAGTTTCGCTAAACCGGGAGACGCAGTGAACAGTTCGACATTGGCGTCATTTGGTGGTGAAAATCCACAGCCCATTGAACAGGTGGTTCCAGGTGGAACCGATGTGCCAAAGCCAGAGCCATTCAAACCGCTGTATGTTATCATGAAAAGCTTGCCCTTCATATCGCTGATGTTGCTTCTAGTCGTGCTTTGCATTCCATCCATTCCGGACTTTGTTCGCGGGGTGTTCTCATGTCTTCTAATGATGGTGATATTCAGTTCAGTTTGGCAGTATGCACAGCAGGAGATTGTCGCTCGTGTTACCAAGAACGGTCCGGAGAGTTCCCAATTTGCCATTCCCGACTTTAAGAACATGCCCATTTGTGAAATACCCGCTGTGGAGGAACACAAGACGGTAAAGACCTACACTGGCTGGCTGAATGAGATCCACAGCTATGATCCGGGGAATTTCCATGTCTCCATGACCAAGTCGGTGTATGTTAAGCTTGATGGTGAGTAGTATAGATTCGTGAATTCCTCGAATACCTCATTTGTCTTCTTTATAGGCTCCATGCTGCGAGTGTCCAACACAACGGCTCGCATTCCCAAACGTCAAATGTGGAACGAGCCTGTTATCGACAGGAAGACGATAACTTTCACTCGCCATCGGACCTTCAACCTGCTTGGCTGTCGGATTGAAATGTTGCCCCGTGGCTTGGCCAGAAAGAGGTATTTTAGTCGGAAATATCCAATCCAGTTGATAATTAAGAACACAGACGGACAAAGCACCGACGAGTCAGTTCCTTCTGTCACAATCAAAGAGGAGAAATCATTGAAGCGCCCCGCCAGCAGTAGGAGCCTTGATGAGAAAATGCTAGAAGGAAAGTCCACAAGTAAATCGACCGACGGGAAGGACAACTCACTAGCACCGGGTGGGATAGCGCATCAAAATTCAAGTGAGTCGATGGACGATCGCTCGGATCGAAGTGCTATGATGGAACCCGAAAACGACCTAGACTTTGCAGCTACGGTCCTAAATGCTGATGTAGGTCCTATGAAATAAATTTTAACTAAAATCCAACTCTTTACTTTGCTTTCTAGTTACAGGGCCTTCAAGAGAACGTTCCCGATCTAGACCTGGTTGAGGTTACCGTGCCGTGTGGCGATGAGACTAGAATTCTACTCTTCGCTCGTGGGGATCGTGAAAAGGAGGATTGGTATCGCCGTTTTGTTGCGGCCAGCATGGGTGATATTAACGATCAAGATTTGCATTTGCCAAATGTGGTGATGGTATCGGAAGCTGATATAAAAGCCGCTCAAAAGGCTGCATCACTATTACCAGAGGGCGTTAAGGTAAGCACACCAAAACATTGAAACATTGAAACCATTTAATTTTGTGAATTCCAGAACAAAGAAGACACAACACCATCCAAAAGCATGACGACCTCTTTGATCGAAGACTTAAAGTCCAATGACAACCCAATTGCATCGGATAAATCGGAAAGAATAGCAAAAAAGCGCAATTCTGCGCAAAGTCAAAATGGAAAGGATTCCACCCCCGATGTCGAGCAGCCGGATGATGAGAAAATTGTTGATGGCTCACCGCAAGGAAGTGATGAAGTGTATGAGGGACTTCTGATTAGTACGTGTGCTGCACGCAACCCGTTGGAGTACATTCGTTTTATGTCACGTTATCAGGTATGAATGTGTTTTAATCATGCTGGCGTAAAGCGGATCCCATGGCATTTATACTTTTTTTTTTATTATTTAAATATTTTATTTATTTTGTAAGCTTTGTTTTAATTTGTTTTTATTTGTAGAACGCTTGTAACCAAACTCGCATTCCAGTTATTAAAGCCCCAACCTTGACGAATGCACGAATGCCAAAGAGAGTATGTTTATTTTTTTTTTTTTTTGTTTAGTTATTTAGTTTTATTTTAATTTTTTTAATTTCATAATTATTTGATTGGGAGTTACTTAAGTTTTTGTTTAATGAAGATAAACTTAGAAGAAATCGAGAAGTACTGCAGAAATGTCCATATTCGTGTAGAGATTCCTAATGCTTCTATAGGGTGTTCTTTTAGAGGCATAGAATTCAATGGACTGACCAAAATGTTAACTTTATTAGCTCAACAATTTCATCTCAATTAATGTTCAACAGTAATTTCTGGTTTAATGTCCTCTGCGATCGTGTCTTATGAACGCCATCATGTCGTTCTAATGCACCATTTTCGAGCATACCTGGTCTAATTTCGTCAATAGTGCGTGGAATGTTGGATTCTAAGTGATCAATCCTTGATGGTTTATCAGCATAGACCAGAGATTTAACGTACCCTCACAAAAAGTAGTACAAAGGTTTCAAATCACACGAACGAGGTGGTAAATCCACATGTCCATTTCTTGAGCTGAATTGGGTTAGAAAACGTTTGATTCAACAAAGTCATGGTTGCACGCGCTGTATCGCATGTTGATCCTTCTTGTTGGAACAGTTTCCCCTCCAATGACATGAGGAATATGAAAATCGCGAATCATTTTCCTGTTGCGTTTAACACTCACTGCTGTACCAGGCGAACCTAGACAAGGACAAGCTGCTTCGACATATTTGGGCAACAGGTTATCTAGGAATTTCAGGGGTAAGTCCGGCTCCTTGAACAGAGATAGTGGTGGATGAACCAAAAGGCCAACGGCAGTGCTCAATCCCGTACTGGATACTGATGGCCCTGTGTCCTAAATTGGAACCGATCCTCCATTTCGGGGGTTGTGCTTTGGGTTACCTTCCCAACCATGGAAAAAACTTTATGTTACGAAGCAACCAATACCTTCGGAAAGGACAGATTTTATTGTTGACGACCCTACTAAACGAAGAACGGACAACGACGTTCGTATCTGCACGTGGAATGTGAGAACATTAAAGAGGAGAGGTGCAAGCAAACATCTAGCGGAAGCCCTCAACTGCTACGAAGCAGACCTTTCTGCCATCCAGGAATTACGATGTGATGGGCCGGGCAAAAAGAGGATGAAAAACTGTGACATCTACTTTTTTCTTCTTTCTGAAAAACCGGCTATCCTTAGTTATATCAACTTATTCCTCTGTCAACGCGTAAGCGCATATAAGGTTTATGTTGACGAATTCGTCCTTGATGCGGATTGTTATAATGATGCGGATTGTTACATAATGCGGATTGTTACATAAGACTTCTTGCCTAAGTCTGGCACTTATAACAAATCCGCATCCGAATAGTGGCTGTTTCTGCTCACAGATGCTCGCAGCCAAGAATGAGGCTTACAAGGCTAAGATGCAGATGAAGACGAGAGCTGCCATTGAGATCTATAGGCAGAGTAGAAGGGAAGAACGCAGGCTTTTCAGAAAGAAGAAAATAGAGCAAGAAGAACGCGCCATAGAGGATCTAGTGAGGTCCCACACGTTCGCAAGTTTTACCAAAGTGCAAACCGTCAAAGCCAAGGATACAAGGCTCTAACAGAATCCTGTCGAGATGAACAAGGAAATATCGTAGTTGAGACACAGTCGATGCTGAGGATATGGAAGAACCTGCAGACTGTTAAACTGCGATGACAAACAACATTCCGTTGTCAGGCAGAACGTATCATTCAATATTGACAATGACAGCGAAAACTGCCAACCGCCCGACCTGAGTGAAGTGAGGATAGCAATATATAAACTCAAGCCTAATAAGGCTGCCGAAAAGACTGCCTTCCCGCTGAGCACTTTATAAGACGAAGATGACTTGGTAAGTAACATCCACCAACTCATAAGCCAAATCTGGTCGGAAGAAAGTATGCGTGAAGAATGGAACCTTAGCATCGTTTGCCTGATCTACAAAAAAGGAGACCATCTAAACTGCGGCAACTGCTAGGCATAAGTTTCCTTAACATCGCCTTCAAGATCCTATCTGCCGTAATATGTGAACACCTGAAACCGTTTACCAACAACCTGATCGGCCCTTATCAATGTGGTTTTAGGCCAGGAAAGTCCACAACCGATAAAATTTTTACACTTCGGTAGATCCTGGACAAAATCCTAGAAGTCAAAATCGATTCCCGCTAACTATTTGTCCATTTCGAAGCCGCATGCGACAGCATTTATAGAGACGAACTATACAGAGCCATGTCTAGTTTTGGTATACCGCTCAAACTCGTCCGTTTGTGTAGGATGACGATGGAGAATTCTCGCTACTCCATCAGAGTCGGAAACGACCTCACAGATATATTCGATACCAAAAAAGGACTTAAGCAAGGCGATGCGCTGTCCTGTGACTTCTTCAATTTGATTCTGGAGAGGATTGTTCACTACTCCCGTGCTAACACCAGAGGCACAATTTTTCAAAAATCGGTGCAACAACTAGCATACGCCGACGATATTGACATCATTGGTTGGACCCAACGTGATGCCATAGCCGCGTTTGCGAGTATAGAGAACGAAGCGGAAAAAATGGGTTTAGCAGTAAATGAGAGCAAGACGAAGTATATGTTGTCAACACGAAAGGACACCCAACATCGACGAATCGGACAGAACGTCACCATTGACAGGTATAACTTTGAGGTAGTACGGGACTTTGTCTACCTCGGAACCGCTATTAAATCTGACAACAACATCTCGTCAGAAATTAAATGAAGAATTACTCTTGCCAACCGCTGTTTCTTCGGGCCAAGAAGGCAATTCAGTAGTAAAGCTCTCACTCGAACTACTAAGGAGATACTGTACAAGACCCTGATCATCCCAGCCCTGCTCTACGGCGCTGAAGCATGGACCGTCTTAAAAGCGGATGAAGTGGTCGATTCGAGAGGAAAATTCTTCGAAAAATCTTCGGTCCCGTTTGCGCTGACGGGCTATGAAGACGCAGATTCAACTAAGTATTATACGAGCTGTACTGCGAGATGCCCCCGGTCAAAAAAACTCAACATTGGACGTTTAAGACGGCTAGGACATGTAGAACGAATGGACACCAATACTCTATCTTGCAATGTCTTCGATTCACAGTCACACATCAATGGCAGTAGAGGGAGTCCTCGCCTTAGGTGGCGTGCGGAAGCAAACTACCTCAACCAACTTGGCTTGCGCAATTGGTGTTGTTAGCTAAGGCCCGAGCTAAGTGGAGAGGCATGTTGGTTGAGGCCCATGTTCGTTTCGGGCTGTGGCGCCAGATGGTGCTATAGTGTAGGGTGAAGTTGACCCAATATAACATTTCAGTTGAGCTGTCTATTACTAACTGCGTTCAGTGTCGTATTCCATCTCGGTTACTTTTCTGCGTTAAGCATCTATTCGACAAAAATCTGCGTCCCAAATCATTGTCCCATACCCGTTTCGGTGTTCACTCAGTAACTGTACAAATTATAGAATGCATACCCAGAAAGTCTCCTTTACTATCATCAACGATTATCAGTTTGAAAGTTACCGAATGAGTACCCAGATTTCAGATTTAGTAAAATTACCTAAATGAAGCTCCAAATAACCGATTGACCAATAAGATCTGAGCTTTATATCATCTTATCTTAACCAAACAGAGACTGTATCTTCACATTCAATGTTCTATCCCGTGATCTTAAGTTTATTCAATAGTCTTGGCTGAACGTTGTTGTACATTCACTTTAATGTGCTTGGGCCAATAAAATGGACGTGTTCTGATGCTCAACCATCTATTGAGGAATGTTGTTTCAAACCCAAACTAAGTGTTTCTCCTAACTTTATCCACTTCTGGATTAAGGTTGTAAAGTTTCCAGTTTTCTTATTCCCTCCTTTATCCTTCTTGACAATAAACGGGAAAAAAATCTAAAACCCCAGCTCACACTCATTATAAAAACGATTGCGTTAAATGTTTTCTAATTTTATCCGTGTATCCTCATGACGCGTATATATTTCCCTGTTTTGTCCTTCAATCCTTAAATAATCCTCTGACATTATATCTCAATAAAATTTCCCTTCCCTTCCAAACAGAATCGTCGTGAAAAGCGCCAAGAGGATGAACTCTGGAGAGGAATTGATCAATCTCTGTTCCTTGGCCCAAGTGGTAGTGTTGTTTGGGCAAACGTACTCATCGGACGTATCCTTTTTAGCTGCTTAAATGATGCCATTCTCTTGGGAAAAATTCAAGAGTTTCTTCAAAAGAAATTGAGTTCCATTAAGGTAACAAAACCGCACCTATATAATTGTGTTAGATCCTTATTGTTCCTTTCTTTCATTTCTTACAGTTGCCCGGTTTTATGGAAGACGTTTCTATAACCCAAATCTATCTGGGTGACACTCCACCGCTAATACATCGCGTCTCACAACCCGTCATCGATGAACGAGGCACCTGGATTGATGCGGACCTCACCTACGAAGGCCTAATGCACATGACGATAACAACGAAATTGAATTTGCTTCGCCTTAAGCGACAACATACATCTAAAGTTGTCACAACTACCGATGGACCGGGTGTGTCAGTGCCTAGCGGCACCCCAACAATGGGCAGTTCACCGCCACAAAATCTCACCGATCCTGATGTCACAGGTAGCAGTACAGATCAGTTAATCGATGAGGTGCTCACCAACTGTGCGATATATGACAGCGATGCGGAGAGTAGCGGAGCATCTAGTTCAGAGGCGGGTAGTCCAACTGTTGGATCGTTGGAAACAAATTCCGCAGAGTAAGCTATTACAATGCGAGTTCAATTTCTTGGCTAATACAAGCTCTTCTTGTAGAAATCAATATTTTAATTCATCACCTGGAAACGCAAGACGCTTATTCAAAATTGTGGACCGAATTGCTGCATCCAACCTCTTCCAGTATGCAACCGAATTATCCTACGTACAGAAGGCAATGGAGAACATGAGCACCAACATCACATTACGCGTGGATTTGAAGGGTTTGGTGTCGAGGGTGACCATAAATATACCACCGCCTCCTTCCGATCGTATTTGGCTGGCGTAAGTTTTGTTTCCACAATTTCATTAAATAGTTTTGATTTGATTTGATTTTCGATTGTTCTTCCGGACTATGGAGTATAAGAGGGACCCTCAGCATATTGTTGTACAAAGAGAGTATCTTTGCAACGACAGTCAGTTCGGATATTTTCCCAATCATCTCTTTTTTAAATGTGCTTTGAACTCATTTCAAGTTATAAATTAATGATAGGTCTCCAGGATGAGAGTCGGGCAATGGCCCGACGATTATCGTGCAGAAGTCTGGGTTTGATTTTTAGTCATACCAACACTTTTTTGTCGAGAAAAGGGCCAATCCCGCGATATTCTGAGAAATCATCTTAAAGAAAACGTTGCCTCAACGCAGCCGTTGGTATTCGGCTTAAACACTGGGAAAGTCACCAATGTGCATGAAGTAAATAACTTACATGAATGGTTGAATCACTAGGTCAAAACAGCCCAGTTGCGCCAAAAATCGTATTTCATGTCTCCTGGAACTTCCATTTCATGTTTACTTGGTCTGTAACAAACTTGGTCTGTACGTTGTGCGTGCAGTTGTTACTTACTTACTTAAGTGGCGCTACAGTCCGGAATGAACCTGGGCATCAACCAACATACCTCTCCAATTAGCTAACTGCCAACAGTTGCGCACTGGTTGGTTAAGGTCGGTTTCTACTTGTGCGCGCCACTTAAAGCGAGGTCTTCCTCTACTTCGTCGGACGTCTGGCTGGGAATCGAATACTCTGCGAGCCGGAGTATTGGTGTCCATTCGTCTTACATGTCCTAGCCATCTTAAACGTCCAATGCGGAGTTTTTTTTTTTGCCAGGGGCATGTCGCTGTACAGCTCGTATAGTTCTTGTTCGAGTCTTCGTCTCCATAGCCCGCCAACGCAAACGGAACCGAAGATTTTTGGAAAAATTTTCCTCTCGAATCGACCAATGATTTCTTCATCCGCTTTTGAGACGGTCCATGCTTCAGTGCCATAGAGCAGGACTGGGATGATCAGGGTCATATATAGGTTCATATATCTCCTTAGTAGTTCGAGTGATGGCTTTACTACTGAATTGCCTTCTAAGTCCGAAGAAACAGTGGTTGGCAAGAGTAATTCTTCGTTTAATTTCTGACGAGAGTTAACAGCGGACCCGAGATAGACAAAGTCCCGTTCTACATCAAAGTTTTATCTGTCAATGATGACGTTCTGTTCAATTCGTCGATATTGGGTGTCCTTTCATGTTAATAGCATATACATCGTCTTACCCTCATTTACCTCATTTCCATCATGCTAAACCCATTTTTGCCGCTTCTTTCTCTATACTAGCAAATGTGACTATGACATCACGTTGGGTCCGACCAATAATGTCAATATCGTCGGCGTATGCTAGTAGCTGCACCGATTTTTGAAAAGTTGTGCCTCTGGTGTTGGCCTGGGAGTTTTGCACAATCATCTCAAAAATCAAATTGAAGAAGTGACATGACAGCTGATCGCCTTGCGTAGTTTCGTTTCCGACCCTGATGGAGCAGCGGAATTCTCCGTCGTCGTCCTACACAAACGGACGAGTTTGGGCGATATACCAAAACCAGACTAGTTCGTCTCTATAAATGATGTCGTATGCGGCTTTGAAATCGATGAATAGGTGGTGGGTATCGATTTGGACTTCTATGGTTTTTTCAGGATCTGCCGAAGTGTGAAAATTTGATCGGCTGTGGACTTTCCTCGTCTAAAATCACACTGATAAGGACCGATCAGGTTGTTGGTAAACGGTTTCAGGCATATATTACGTCAGATAGGATCTTGTAGGCGATGTTGAGGAGACTTATCCCTCTGTTTGTGACCATACTCCATATAGAACTATCGGCCATATAACCAAGATATAGAGCCATTGCGTGATACGAATTTGAATACCCCATTTCATGCCTACGTCCTTCTTGAAGGAATAAAGGGTCATTCTCGCTTTCTTTACTCTTTCTGTTATGTTCAGCTTCCAGTTAAGCTTCCTGCCCAAAATAAGTGGTATTTTGCTTTGTCTGAAAAGTAGTGAACAGGACCAGTTCAGGCGTGTGTGGAGTTGACTCCCAGATCACAACTGACTGCCCATTTGGAATGTTTGCGTAGTGCCTTTTAGAGAAGTTCCTTGAGTATGTTCAGGTACTTCCCTGAGACTGCGATTGCAACTTTATCCGCCTAGGCAATCAAGAGGCATCCCGCTGCTTCCAGGATGAGTAAAATGTCGTTTCAAAGATGAATGGACATGACTCCACCTAGCTAACATGTCTTCTGGCCGAAGCACCACCCAGTTTTGTGTTGATAATACGGTTGTTCAATAGCAAATTAATGGACTTCCAAGTGAGTGGTCGACTTTCAGACATGTTAGCGCCTTAATGATAGCTCCCGAAACAACGTTGTTAAATAACCTTCAAAGTCATTCAATGATTCCCAACGAGGGTAAAACATACTTGGAAAAATTGCAGACAACGTCACCGGTGGCATAAATATTTAGGTAGTACTAGGCTTAGTCTACCTCGGCTCCTCTATAAACTCTAAAATTCGAAAAACCTTCGGTCTGTGCTATGACGGGCTATGGAGGCGAAGATTCCACCGTGAAGTATATGAGCTGTACGACATACCCTAGCGACAAAGTCAAAAATCTCAGCATTATACGTTTAAGATGGCTAGGACCAAAGATTATAAAATCTTACAGATGACGTATTGATAACAAAAACATAAACATTTGTCACCAGCTTCACGGTACGGGCGGTGTGCACGTGCACACATGACAAACGAGAGCAAAACATATAGCGGGCTGAGCCAGTACGACCCACCACAGAACAATTTTTCTTGTATGCAGTGCGTCATCTATATGACTTTATAATCTTTGTTAGGACATGTAGCGCGGCTCGGAGAGTCTTCGATTTTTAGTCAGACTCAAATGCAGTACAGGAAGAGATCGTTTTTAGTGGCGACCTCAACCAACTTGAAGTGCGCAACTGGAACCAAATAGCTAAGGACTAGGCTAATTGGTGTGGAATGTTGTTAAAACAATCAAATATTTGGCATTACCGGCTTAAACAGGTCATCAAACCAAGCTGTTGCTAACCCTGAAATAGTTTTCCCTTTGATCCAAATAGGGAATTAGTTTGTTCCTTAATTTTTTTTGTATTCTAGGATGCATCACCATTACTTTTGGTGGGCATGTTAGGTCGCAAGGAAGGTTTGAAACGGAGCCATGTCTTACTTTGAACTTCATTGCTATATTAGGGCTTAATAAGGATCCAGTAAAACCAGTCTTGGAACAAATTAAATTTTAGTACCCAGTGCCCATCCTTTTCACGTGTGCGTGTGTACTTCTCGAAGTATGACGAGACTTCTTGTTTTATGCCGAATCCTAACGGTCAACTTAAGATAAGCTTTTCTTGACAATTGATACTACTCGGATGATTTGAAAGCTCATCACTAGAGGAGAGCCAGGGCATCAAATGCCCGAATCTTCTGCGTGGCAGTTCATTGCACTAATCATGGAGCCATTGGTCCTTGGTATAATCGTATAAACTTTATAAATTTTTTTGCAAACTTTTCAAAGTAACGGGTGTTCATTTTAGAGGTTGGTTTTTCGAATAGAGATAAAACTGAAATTCTTTTGAGACGCCGAACAGTGCGCACCGAAGAAACAATTGCCGCTGTAGAGCAAAGTGTTGAAGAGGACCCGAAGGAGCTTTATCCATCAACTTTATGGATGATTTTGCGCAAAGATCTTGGCTTACGACCTTACAAGATCCAGCTTGTGTAAGAGTTAAATCCGCGAGACCATGCAATGCGTCGTGATTTTGGTAAATGGGCCGAAAATGAGATTGAACTCGATGCTGATATTCATCGCAAAATTTTGTTCGGTGATGAGCCTCAATTTTGGTTAATTGTCAACAAGCAAAATTGCCACATTTGGAGTGAAGAGAATCAGCATGAGATCTTTGAGACGCCATTACATCCACAAAAAAACTGACTGTTTGGTGTGCTCTATGGGCTGGTGGAGTCATTGGGACATACTTCTTCCGAAATAAAGCTGGAGAGTCAGGTACATTTAATGAAGACCGATATGGAGCCATGATAACCGACTATTTTGTTCCCGAATTGGATGGCATGAATGTTGATGAGATGTGGTTCCAACAAGACGGCACTACATGCCAAACAGCGCACGTCACAATCGATTTATTGAAGGAAACATTCGATGAGCGCATAATTTCGCGGAATGGAGTTGTCAATCGACCACCAAGATCGTGTGATTTGACACCATTGGATTATTTTCTTTGCGGATATGTGAAGTCGCTCGTCTACGCCAACAAACCAGAAACGTTAGGGGACTTAAAAGCCAATATTCGTGGCGTTATTGCCGACCTACGGCCTTAAATGTTCGAAAAAGTGCTTAAAAATTGGACGTCTAGACTTCGCTAGACCCCAAATCATATTTAAACATTAATGGCTTAAAATTATCCTTCCAATAAAACCAAATTTATGGACATTAAAATGATTTCCTTGTGTCTTATTTCAATTCGAAGTTCTATACCTCCAAAAAAACACGTTACTACTGACTTTGGTTAATTGCTTTATGTTCCAGTGATCAGAAAGTGTGGCTAGTCTATAAGCCATTTTGTGATTTATATCGACTTTTGTTACCATGTCTCTTAAGACATCACTAAACCCAGCTTTTCTTCTTCTATAACCGAAGATTGTTAAAAAAAATTAAATAAATAAATAAACCAGCTATTCACCTCTCATTTTTCTACTTTTCAGCTTCCGGGGACCACCGAGACTCTGGATATCCGCCACGCCAACAGTTGGCGACCACACCTTCGATTGGAGCATCGTCACCAACGTCATTGAAAGCAAACTCTGCGAAGAAGCATACAAATATCTGGTGTATCCAAACATGATTGATGTAATCGTTCCATTCCTCGGACAGTCCACATACAAGGAATGATGTGGTTCTTCCTTTCAATTTAAAGACAAATTTTGATTTATATACTTAGAGGATGATAATTTTGGATAATGATTCCTTGATACAGATGATCTCTGTCTATTTCTTTCTCTTTCTCACTCTCTTTCTATTCCTATAATCTACTTGTATCTCCGTTAATTGCTAAAACATACGTATGTATTCCAAAAAAATCTTTTCGCGATATAACCCATTTTGAACTGTGATTTTAAAAATGTATCGTAACTCTATCTCTCTCTCTCAATCTATATTTCAAATTAGACAACAACAACAACAAATATTTCTATTCTCTTGGTACATTTCCATTTTTTGTGTTTTTGGTTCCTTTTTTGTTATTTTTGTTACTCGGTTGTGTTATTTTTTTTTTTTTAACGAAAATGTGATTTATGTTTTCCAGTGGTCATTCAGCTAGATATTTATATTTACTTAGGAAAATAAAAATAAAAATAAAAATTATATTTTATAATTATATACTTGTAAGCACACACCGACTAAGTTTTATGTAATATTTGTCAACTTCCATTTAATTGAAAACACATAAACAGAAACAGATTTAGAAATTCAAAATAACTTTACCGAAGCACTATTGTGTCGCATAGTTATTAACTTTAATTTAATTGATTAGTTTTAATTTCTACTAAATATGCACGAGGTATTATACAAAAACTTTGTTTATTGTCTTTTATACACAAATAAGTTTTTATTTTTTATTTATAAAGTAAAATAATATTTAAAATAAAAAGAAAAAATAAACTTTATATTTGTATTCAAAGTAGATGATCTAGTTAGGGTAAGGTTGAGGAAACAAATAAATGGTAAAAAAAAACAAAAATAAAAAATATACATGCATGTACATAGGTGTCACTTTACGTGTAATGTACTTGAAAGAGTATTTATATAAAAAAGTAGAAACTGATTCAGCTAACTAATAAAGTATACACATATTTATTTACAATGCCTATACATAAAGTTTGTTTTCTTGATAGGGAAACTTGAAGGCACTCGCAAAGTAAACTGGATAAGAGCCCAGTTATAACGGGTGATCCAAGTAGAGATACTTTTTTCAATAGCCTTTTTTGACAGATCACGTGTGAGTCGTGTCATGCTGTCATGTTATTTTTGTTTAGTATTCACCCTTATTCCAGATGGCGTTTTTATTAAACGACATGTGGCGTTTTTTGAGTCGATTCATTTTAGTGTCGTTTAAGTGTCGGTATTCTATTCTCTGAACGCCTCCTCTCTCATTTTTCTTGCTTTCCACATGAGTTCCACAGCAACAGCTGATACAAAAATGACAGATAGGCGTTTATGTTTTGCAATTTGAAATTTCAAATGAACATTTATTTTACCTATTTAAAATTCAAAATACAAAATAATGTTACAAAAACAATGAATAGCATTGCGATGTTTATATCATGGGAAAGTGAAGACGAAAAAGAAGATGAAATTGCAAAAAGAGAAATGAAAAACATCAGAAGAAGAATCAGGTCAAAATCGAATCTAATCTAAGACCTGTGAATATACATTTAGTATTACACTTCAATTTTGATTTTACATGCTAACCTTCTGCCACTCTTTTTGAGTTCTTACGGGTGGTCCTAAATAATTTAGTGTCACCACAGCTACCGACTCCCACCCGTTTTTTGATATCATCGGTCTGGGGAATACCTCTTTTGAAATTTCTTGCCAGCGAAACATTTTGTTCCATTAATTCAACCAAACGTTTCATTTGTTCTGGGGTTGTTATTTTCACCCTTGAACAAATAACAATTGATAAAATCCTTGAATTAATACACAAATTAATCGAAACTCACATTTTAACAAAAATTCGACACCTAGTCGTTTGCAAATTTCTATTCGACAATTATTGGCGTTTTAGCTGTCGTTTTATCCAACTAAAGCGACTGTTAGAATGCGAATAACTGCAATGACGTTTTAAGAACTTACGTTCCACACTACTTAAACGCCAGGTAGCGTTAAACGACATAAAACGCCTTCAGACTTGCCAGCTGTAATACCGATTTCAAAAAACGCTATCTGTCGTTTAATAAAAACGCCATGTGGAATAAGGGTGATTGTTTGGCATTTCATAATGGAAAGACTTACGCGTGAACAACGTTTACAAATTGTTCAACTTTATTATGAAAATTCACGTTCTGTGAGGAATGTGTTTCGTGCACTTCGCTCAACTTATGGTCAACATAATCGGCCTACTGAGCGTACTATTCGCAACACCATCACCCATTTTGAGACCCAGCATTCATTATTGGATAATATTCGACCGAATAGACCACGTCCAGGACGCTGTGAAGAAAATATAGCGGCCGTATCTGAGAGTGTACACGAAGACCGTAGAGAGTCGATTCGGCGCCGGCCGTTCGCAGCAACTCGGACTGATGTATGGAACGACTTGGCGCATTTTACGTCAAGATCTTAAATTGAAAGCGTACAAAATACAGCTTGTGCAACAACTGATGCCGCTCGACCTTCCCAAGCGACATCGCTTCGCTCTATGGGCTCTTGAAAAGTTCCAAGAAGATCCGACGTTTTCGAGGCAAATTTTGTTTAGCGATGAGGCCCATTTCTGGCTCAATGGGTATGTAAACAAACAAAATTGCCGCATTTGGGACGAAGAGCAACCTGAAGAGATTGCAGAACTGCCACTTCATCCAGAAAAAAACAACGGTTTGGAGTGGTTTGTGGGCCAGTGGAATCATCGGTCCATACATATTTCTTTAAAAACTATGCCGGTGCGAACGTAACCGTAAAGGCGACCGTTATCGTGCCATGATAACCGACTATTTGATGCCTGAAATTGAAGCTCGTGACCTCGGCGACATTTGGTTTCAGCAAGACGGCGCCACTTCCCACACATCGCATCAATCAATGGACTTATTGAGAGAACATTTCGGTGAGCACATAATTTCACGTTTTGGGCCGGTCGATTGGCCACCAAGATCGTGTGATATCACACCGTTAGACTTTTTCCTGTGGGGATATGTAAAGTCAAAAGCTTATGCCGACAAACCCGCTTCGATTCAGGCCTTGGAGGAAAACATCACGCGTGTCATTCGCCAGTTACAAGTCGAAATGCTCGAACGAGTGATCGAAAATTGGACTCAACGGATGGACCATCTGCGACGTAGCAACGGCCAACATTTGATAGACATAATCATCAAAAAATAAATGCCAAAGAATGTTCTTTCAAATGATAATAAACATTCTCCATTAAATTTGAATTTTCTTTGTTTTTTTCTTTTAAAAAGTAGGGAACCTCGAAATGGATCACCCTTTAGCTTACATTGGAACAACTTCATTGGAACACAACTCATAGATGGAATTTTTGAAAAATTCCGTTTCAGTTCGGTGGAATGGCAATCATAATAAAAATAAATCATGTTCAGTGAAAAATTAAAAAGTGATTTTCAGCATAAACTAAAATTCCAAATTGAAATATTTATGGATAATCATGTTTCAAAACTCATAAGCTTTGTTTTGACACCAACCCGCCAATGATTGAATTTATAAATAAAAATCGCAAAGAAATAAAAGAACTTTTTCAATGATAGCTACAACTGGGCCCTAAAGACCCCGAAAATGTTTTCCAAGAAATGTTGGAAAAGTCTCGTCGTTCCTATAGGAATTAAGTTGGGCAGAAATATTGGTTTATTCCTCGCAGTGAAAGAGAAAGTTTCTCGTTTGTTTGTCTCAATGTTGATGGCTGGGTGTTGTAGAACGAGGGTAGACCCTGATTGGCTTTAACTTGGCAATGCCCTGTGTTGTAACTCTGACTAAACATCAAGTGCTTATTTTTACCTCAAAGTGGTAACCATCGGGTACTGGTCTCATCCAACCGGATTTGACTTGCTAAACGATAAGCGCGAGTGTTGATAACACGACGAAAAACAGCACCACTATAAACAGCCAGGTCAGAATGGCACAGACTGAATACCCAGCCTGTTGACCCAGGCGAACTTAGAAAAGCTGCTTCGACATATTCGGACAACAGGTTGTCTAGGAATTTCAAGGGTTAGACAGGCCCCTTGAACAGAGCTGGTGGCAGATGAACCGAGAGGCCAACGGCAGCGCTCAATCCCGTAATGGATACTGATGGCCCCGTGTCCCAGGGGTATCTAATAAATTGGAACTGGCCCTCCAGGTTGGGGGTTGTGCTTTGGGTTGACTACCCAATCATGGAAAAATCGTACGGTTACGAAGCAACCAATAGACTGGGAGAGGACTGATTTTATTGTTGACGACACGGCTAAACGAAAAAAGGACAACGACGTTCGTATCCGCACCTGGAATGTGAGAACATTAAACAGGAGAGGTGCAAGCGAACAACTAGCGGAAGCCCTAAACTGCTACAAAGCAGACATTACTGCCATCCAGGAAATACGATGGGATGGGCCGGGCAAAAAGAGGATGAAAAACTGTGACATCTACTACGGGCCGTGTTATAGTGAGCAGAAACAGCGACTATTCGGATGCAGATTTGTTATAAGTGCCAGACTCAAACAAGAAGTCTTATGTTTCCAAGACATTAGCGAACGCATTGTAACGATCCGCATCAAGGCCAAATTCCCCAACATTAGCTTTATATGCGCTCACGCCCCAACGGAGGAAAAAGATGATACAGCTAAGGAGTGCTTCTATGAACTCCTTGACGAAACCTATGAGCGACTACCGAAGTACGATGTTCAAATCGTGCTGGGCGATTTTAACGCAAAGGTAGGAAGAGAACACAATAGCAGTATTGTCGGAAACCATAGCCTACACGAGAACACGTCTGGTAACGGACTTAGGCTAATTGACTTCGCTACGGAACGAAATGCCACTATAGCCACCACACGGTTTCCCTAACTCGATATCTATAAGGGGACATGGCGATCTCCAGATCAACGAACGGTCAATCAAATTGATCACATAGCGATAGACAAGCGCCACGCATCCAGTATTTTGGATGTCCGAACATTCCGAGGAGCTAACATAGACTCGGACCACTACCTTGTTGCAGCCCAGGTAAGAATGCGGATAACCACCTCGCCATCACAATCCAAAAATACTGTGAAATAATTTAATATCGAAAGACTGCAATCGCAAGAGACCGCCAAGACCTTCCCGCAACGCGTATCCTAAAACCTCTCGATTAACACCATACCACCGGCACCAGCATCGAATGTCGAAGAACTATCGCAACGATGCCAACAAGCCATTAGATCAGCCGCAACTGATGTGCTAGGTTTCTCGCGCCCACCAGCAAGAAACCCCTGGTTTGATGAGGAATGCCGACAGATGCTCGCAGCCAAGAACGAGGCCTACAAGGCTAAGCTGCATGTGAAGATGACTGCTGTTGTTGAGCTCTATAGGCGGAGAAGAAGGGAAGAACACCGGCTTTTTAGAAAGAAGAAAAAAAAGGAAGAAAAGCGCGCGGTCGAGGATATAGAGAGGTGCCACTCCAGGAAAGATGTTCGCAAGTTTTGCCAAAGTGTAAAACGTCAAAGCCAAGGATACAAGGCTCGAACAGAATCCTGTCGAGATGAACAAGGAAATATGGTAGTTGAGACACAGTCGATGCTGAGGATATGGAAGAACCTGCAGACTGTTAAACGGCGATGACGAACAACATTCCGTTGTCAGGCAGAACGTCTCATTCAATATTGACAATGACAGCGAAAACTGCCAACCACCCGACCTGAGTGAAGTGAGGATAGCAATATATAAACTCAAGCCTAATAAGGCTGCCGGAAATGACCGCCTTCCCGCTGAGCACTTTATAAGACGAAGATGACTTGGTAAGTAACATCCACCAACTCATAAGCCAAATCTGGTCGGAAGAAAGTATGCCTGAAGAGTGGAACCTCAGCATCGTTTTGCCCGATCTTCAAAAGAGGAGACGATCTAAACTGCGCCAACTACAGATGCATAAGTCTCCTCAACATCGCATACAAGATCCTATCTGCCGTAATACGTGAACGCCTGAAACCATTTATCAACAACCTTATCGGCCCTTATCAGTATGGTTTTAGGCCAGGAAAGTCCACAACCGATCAAATCTTCACACTTCGGCAGATCCTGGAAAAAACCCAAGAAGTCCAAATCGATACCCACCACCTATTCATCGATTTCAAAGCCGCATACGACAGCATATATAGGTAGACAGAGAGATACAGAGTTTTGGTATATCGTCCGTTTGTGTAGGATGACGATGGAGAATTCTCGCTGCTCGATCAGGGTCGGAAACGACCTCACCGACACATACGATACCAAAAAAGGATTTAGGCAAGGCGATGCGCTGCCATGTGACTTCTTCAATCTGATTCTTGAGAGGATTGTGCAAAACTCACAAGCCAACACCAGAGGCACAATTTTCCAAAAATCTGTACAACTACTAGTATACGCCGACGATATTGACATCATTGGTCCCATCATTGGACCCAACGTGATGTCATAGCCACGTTTGCTAGTATAGAGAAGGAAGCGGTAAAAATGAGGGCAAGGCGAAGTATATGCTATCAACACGAATGGATGCATAACATCGACGAATTGGACAGAACGTCACCATTGACAGATATAACTTTGAGGTAGTACGGGACTTCGTCTATCTCGGCTCCGCTATTTACTCTGAAAAACAACAAAAACGAAGAATTACTCTTTCCAACCGCTGTTTCTTCGGGCTAAGAAGGCAATTCAGTAGTAAAGCCCTCACTTGAACATCTTAGAAGACCCTAATCATCCCAGTCCTGCTCTACGGCGCTAAAGCATGGACCGTCTCAAAAGCGGATGAAGAAATCCTTGGTCGATTTGAGAGGAAAATTCTTCGAAAAATCTTCAGTCCAGTTTGCGTTGACGGGCTATGGAGACGAAGATTAAACCAAGAACTATACGAGCTGTACAGCGACATGGCCCTGGTAAAAAAACTCCGCATTGGACGTTTAAGATGGCTAGGATATGTAGAACGAATGAACACCAATACTCCGGATCGCAGAGTCTTCGATTCCCAGCCAAACGTCGGACGCAGCAGAGGAAGACCTCGCCTTAAGTGGCGCGCACAAGTAGAAACTGACCAACTTGGAGTGCGCAACTGGAGGCAGTTAGCTAAGGGCCGGGCTAATTGGAGAGGCATGTTGGTTGAGGCCCAGGTTCATTCCGGACTGTAGCGCCACTTAAGTAAGTAAGTAATGTTGGGGTGGTTTTGGAAAACGCTTTTTCGTCAAACGGTTCATATGGGTCTTAGGATGATATTTAGGCAATCTTTACATAATTATTTGGTCCATATATATTTTTTGGGGTGTTTCCTTTAAAAAAACGTTTTTGTCTATAAAATTTTAAGAAAATTTGGAAAAAGTTTTAATACGAACATTTCATAGATTCCATAGATGATTTTAACCCACGCCCACTTTTTGGCAAAATTTGTTTAAAATTCTATGCTCCGCTTTTTAGAAATCATTCAGCCCTGTACGATTCGGAGGATTTTAGTTTCGAGGTATTCATCCGAAAAGATGTTCGGAATATTTCTATGATATTTTGTAACTAAGCCCGACGATTTGCGTTGAAGTGAGTCAGGTTTATTTTTCGTGCAATTTTTGACCGCTAAGTGCAATTCTTTTTCCGGTTTCTTCGACACAAACTCTTTTTGGAATTTATTTACGAATTGTGGTGAAGTGAAGACTCTGTGAGCCGGATTATTGGTTTCCATTCGTTCTACATGTCCTACTTACTTACTTAAGTGGCGCTATCTAATTAGCCCGGTCCTTAGCTAAACTGCCTCCAGTTGCGCACTCCATTTTGGCTTAGGTCGGTTTCTAAATTGTTTTTCAATAAGAGCGCTACAAAAGTTTTTTTTTGGATATCAATGAAATTCTTTATTCCTGTGGAAGTACGTTCGATGCCATTATGTATGGAACTCGATTTCTTTTGCATGGCCACCACGGGCACGCTTGCAGAAGTCCAGACGCTGAACACAATTTTCGACGGTTTTCAAGCATAAATCGGCCGATACTGCTGCAATTTCACGTTCGATATTCGTACGAAGTTCATCAATCGTCACTGGCTTGTTGGCATAGACCATAGACTTGACGTAGCCCCACAGGAAATAGTCTAACGGCGTCAAATCGCACGACCGAGGCGGCCAAGCGAATGGAATATTTCGTGAGATAACACGTTCTCCAAACTTATATTCCAATAAATTGATTGTGGCATTCGCTGTGTGGCTTGTGGCGCCGTCCTTTTGGAACCACATGTCCTCCAAGTCCTTATCATCCAATTGGGGCCAAAAATATTCGGTTATCATTGAACGGTAGCGATCCCATTCACAGTAACGTGCCGGTCTTGATCATCACGGAAGAAGTACGGCCCAATGACGCCGCCGGCCCATAAACCACACCAAACCGTATTTTTTTCGGGATGCAATGATGACTCATGGAGTACGTGTGGAATGCTGCCTGCATATTTTGTTTATTGACGAAGCCATTCAGCCAGAAATGAGCCTCATCGCTGAAGATGATTTTTCGATGAAAATCCGAATCATTTTCAAGTTGTTGCTCAGCCCAATTCACGAACATACGACGCTTCTGGTGGTCTAGCGGCTTCAGTTCTTGCGTCAATTTAATCTTGTAAGGATGTAGGCCAAGATCTTTTCGCAAAATTCGCCACAACGACGTCACAGAGATGCCCAACGCTTGAGAACGACGTGTGAGAGACACATTTGGGCTTTCTTCAACTGAAGCCTCAGCGGCAGCAATATTCTAGACACTACGGTCTTTGTCTCACTGGCACGGGAACATTTTGTACTGTGCCTGTGGATTCAAATTTTTCCACTAGACGCTCAATTGTTGATCTTCTAGGAAGATTATGACGACCATAAATTGGACGTAGAGCTCTCAACGTTGAGGCCACTGACTCCGAATTTCGGTTGTAAATTTTAATAATTTCGCCTCGTTGTTGGATCGTATATCTTTCCATCATGAAATGGCAAACCTTACTGAAGAGAAATGTCAAAAGAGCAGCAAGAAATATGGCGTCGTTTGCTGTCCCTGTCGCTCAACTTTTGTAGCGTAGCGTCCCTGTTGAAAAACCCGATACTTGTGCGCGCCACTTAAAGCGAGGTCTTCCCCTACTGCGTCCGAGATCTGGCTGGAAATCGAAGAATCTGCGAGCCGGAGTATATGTGTGCCCTTTCCTTCTATATATGTCCTAGCCATCTTAAACTTTCAATGCGGAGTTTTTTGACCAGGGGCATGTCGATGTATAGTTCTTGGTTGAATCTTCGTCTCCAGAGTCCGTCAACACAAACGGGACCAAAGATTTTTTCAAGAATTTTCCTCTCGAAACGACCAAGGATTTCTTCATAAAGCAGGACTGAGATGATCAGGGTCTTATCTAGGATCTCCATAGTAGTTCAAGTGAGGTCTTCAGTACTGAATTGCCTTCTTAGCCCGAGGAAACAGCGGTTGGAAAGAGTAATTCTTCGTTTTTGTTGTTTTTCAGAGTAAATAGCGGAGCCGAGATAGACAAAGTCCCCTACTACCTGAAAGTTGTATATGTCATTGGTGACGTTCTGTCCAATTCGTCGATGTTGTGTGTCCTTTCGTGTTGACAGCATATGCTTAGTCTTGCCCTCATTTACTGCTAAACCCATTTTTGCCGCTTCCTTCTCTATACTGGCAAACGTGGCTTTGACATCACGTTGAGTCCTCCCAATGATGTCAATATCGTCGGCGTATGCTAGTACTTGCACCGATATTTGTGCCTCTGGTGTTGGCTCGTGAGATTTGCACAATCCTCTCAAGAATAAGATTGAAGAAGTCACATAAATACGCATCGCCTTACCTAAATCTTTTTTTGGTATCGAATGTGTCAGTGAGGTCGTTTCCGACCCTGGTGGAGCAGCGAGAATTCTCCATCGTCATCCTACACAAACGGACGAGTTTGGGTGGTATACCAAAACTAGACATGGCTCTGTATAGTTCTTCTCTATAAATACTGTCGTATGCGGCTTTGAAATCGAAGAATAGGTGGTGTCTACCGATTTGGACTTCTTGGGTTTTTTCCAGGTTCTGCGGAAGTGTGAACATTTGGTCGGTTTTGGACTTTTCTGACCTAAAACCACACTGATAAGGGCCGATCAGGTTGTTGGTAAACGATATCTGGCGTTTACATATTACGGTAAATAGGATCTTGTAGGCGAGGTTGAGGAGACTTATGCCATATGCTTATGGGCAAACGATGCTGAAGTAGAATTCGTCAGGCATACTTTCTTTCGACCAGATTTTGCTTATGAGTTGGTTGATTTTTCTTACCAAGGCCGTAATTTCCGGAAGCCTTATTCAGCTTAGGTTTGAATCTTTCTATCCTCACTTCACTTAGGGCGGGTGGTTATTAGTTTTCGCTGGCGTCGCCAAGACTGAATGGTTCGTTTTGCCTGACAGCGGGATGTTGTTCGTCATCGATGTTTAACAGTCTGCAGAAGTGGTCCTCCATCACCCTCAGCATCGACTGTGTCTCAACAACGATATTTCCTTGGTCATCTTGACAGGATTCTGTTCGAGCCTTGTATCCTTGACTGTGACGTTTTACACTTTGGTAAAACTCTCGAACATCGTTCCTGAAGTGGCACCGTTCAATATCCTCGATCGCTCGTTTCTTTTTTCTTCTTTCTGAACAGCCGTTCTTCCCTTCTACTCTTCCTTTAGAGCTCAATGGCAGCTCTCATCATCACCTGCAGCTTTGCCTTGTAGGCTTTGTTCTTGGCTGCTAGCATGTGTCGGAATTTTTCATCCAACCAAGAGTTTCCTGCTGGTTGGCGCAGGAACCTATCAGATCAATTGCGGCTGTTCTACTTGTTTTCCATCCTCTTTTTGTCCGGTCCATCACATCGAATTTCCTGGATGGCAGTTATGTCTTCTTTTAAGCAACATAAAGCTTCTTCTAGTCATTCGCCTGCAAAGCACGATTTCCAACCTTGCGGGCCAGTTCCAATTCATTGGATACGGTGCCATCAGTTTCCACTACGGGATTGAGCGTTGCCGTTGGCCTTTAGGCTCATCCGCCACCATCTCTTTTCTTGACTTACCCTTGAGATTTCTAGATGACCTTTATTCACTTTTTCCATCCTAACTGGGACTGAAGACGCTACCGTTGACTCCACCTTGGGATTCCTCCCCTGCAGTCTGGATTGAAATGTGTGCATTAGTGAGAGTACACGTCTTCCTTTGCGCAGAAGTTGAGACCCTATCTACGGTCAAAGATCTAGGAACTCTGAAATGCTTGTGGCTACCCTGAAATACCAAAGAAATAACCTAATCCAGTCAACTATCATTTAAACGAAAGACTTCAACTCAAGGCAGACATATCACTCTAGACCACTTTGGAACTTTTCTATAATACCGAACATCATTCTAGCAACATTCCATGACTTCAACACTCACCTCCAACGTTAGCTCGTTCCAGTCGCATGCCCATTTCGATAAAGTATCTCCACCACCAAAACATGCACACAGCCATGTCCGTGTGCTTCTGATAATCACGCGTCTGAAAAAAAAACGTTTTCAAGTGTCCGTGATGCAGCATCTTCATGCCCATCGGTACCACAAAAATCTTGAACCTTAGCGAACAAACCTCAATTAATTACCACGGCCAAGGAGTAGCATGTGCCGATCTCATATCTCTTCCCAGCATCGCTTTAGCCGATTCGTTTCATTCGCCGCGTGTTCGTTTGCCCGAATCAGGCGGGACTCATCAGAGTCGTCCAGCGTCCTGAGATCGTACACTTTATGGACCCCAGTGTAATTAAACAATTATAATTTATGGTGTTTTTATTGCCAGAGCCCGATATGGAGGCTCTCCCGCCAGTCTGCCGGAGATGCACTTGAGGTGGAGATTTTTGTTAATGACCAACTGGAATCACGCACTAAGTTTGTTGCACGGAGAACGACGACGACGCTTCGAGCGCTGATCATTTGCAGACGGAAACATTCACTGATTGCATCCACAAATGCAACCCTTAGGGGGAGGGGGAGACTTGGCAACGTGGAGCATTTTTCTTCCTCATAAATTGCTGCGTTAAACGTTTTAATTTTGCCCATAAAATTAAATGATTGTACGTACTCTCTTCCGATTTGTTTTCCTCTCTTGCTCGGCGTGCGCGCATGCGCCTCATCTCTGGAGGAGTGTGAGGCACTTAAGGTCGGCTAAATTAAAGGTTAAATTTTATTTTGTGCCAAAACGTGGCAATTATGATTTTGTTTTATATTTCCCGTGTTTTTTTTACGTTGAGTATATGTAACGTGGGAAGGGATCGTAGCTTTGGTAGTCCTAATGATTGATGATGAATGTATAACGACATAGGGGTCTTGATTACGATGAACGATTTAATGATATCATCAACTTAAGAGCTTTGCAAATTGCTCTGTTTATAAAAATGAAAAACAAAATGAAGGTTACCGCACGTCATTTTGAACAAAATGGGTTGTTAACAGAAAAGGAAAATGGCGGGGATAACCTTCGCATTTGGTATTCTTTCTCTTGATGCGTTGTATGTGCGGAGTATTAGTTGAGCTGATAGCTGATAGGTTTAGTGTGGACAGGAAAGGAAAGGGATATCCTATACAATAATAAAATTACGTCAAGGACTTTCACTCTAGGCAAGGGACAAAAACCGTGCAGCAATCTCTGATACATACTTTTGGAAGTATGCTCAGCCACAGGAACATAAATTCTAAGCTGTAAGAAACACATATCAAAGCACGCCGCAAGGAGGCTTTAACCCTCCTCTGTTGTGGATCCTCTTCATTATTGAGATACTCAATAGGCTTCAATGCAATGAGGTAAAAGTCATAGCTTTCGCAAGCGACCGCGATGTAGCGATACTAGTTAAAGGGGATTTCTTACCCAATATTAGTGAGCTGCTCGAAAACGCACTGAAAACTCTTGAAAACTCTGGTGGCAACCCACAAAAGGAGTTACCCATCTGAAAAACATGACAAAAGTACGAAGGACAGCATGTGTGGGCGCTACAAGTGCAATGAGAACCACACCAACAGCGGTACTGGCAACCATCCTCAACATCTTACCCCTAGACCTTTAAATGTAAGATACTGCAGACAAAATTGCACTAGGAATCAGCCAGCTCAACTACTGACGAATGATCTGAGGAGGTCACGCTCAAATTCTAAGCAAATATCTGGGCTCGGCTATATCCTCTGATTACATGCTGCCTCGCCCTGACTTTCAAAGACCATTTCCTTGCCTCTTTCCAAGAGGAACGAACAGGGCATCGAAACCGAATCCATCTATAGTGATGGTTCAAAAATGGAAGTATGCTTGCAGCGTGAATGTATTCTTAAACCCTAAAACAGTACTTATATCGTCTCCGTTAGCACAGCAGTGTGTTTCAAGCTGAGATATGAGATATACCACATGATGTCACCATATTTCTTCATAGTCAGGCGGCAATCAACGCAATCTCTGTTGGCGAAATAAAGTCCAAACTTGTGAAGCGTTGTCATGAAAAGCTGAAGCTTCTTGGCGTTCAAAATAATATTTAGCAAGGAAAGGATCTGCCACCAGCATTGAACCGCAGACCAGTCTGTAGAACCGCCACTATGTAGCGTGAAATCACGGGTGGGACAGCAAACACTGGATATCGCCTAAAACAGGTGGAACTCTCTCCCCACTTGTGAAACATCCAAGAGGTTGTGTCCCTTGCCCGAGTATGACAAGCCCGGAACGCACAAACTTCTTCACAGAAAAAGAACTAGTGCAACTAGTAGGGATAAGCCCAACTAACAATTTCGCTTCTATAAAGCCCTATCGAAGCTATGTCCCCATTAGACATATTACCTGTATGAGGTCCTATGGAAAAACGTTTAACGCACTTCTGGGAAACTATTCAATTTTACAAGACTTCTTTATATTCTTTTAATAAGCCTTACTAACTTACTAACTTAAGTGGCGCTACAGTCCGGAAACAGTCCTGGGCCTCATGCCTCTCCATTTAGCCCGGTCCTTAGCTAACAGCCTCCAGTTGCGCACTCCAAGTTGGTTGAGGTCGGTTTCTACTTGTGCGCCCCACTTAAGGCGAGGTCATCATCTACTGCGTCCGACGTCTGGCTGGGAATCGAAGACTCTGTGAGCCGGAGTATTGGTGCCCATTCGTTCTACATGTCCTAGCCATCTTAAACGTCCAATGCGGAGTATAAAATTATGCCTCTGGTGTTGGCTTGGGAGTTTTGCACAATCCTCTCAAGAATCAAACTGAGGAAGTCACATGACAGCGCATCGCCTGGTGTAAACCTTTTTTGCTTTTTTGGTATAAAATGTGTCAGTGAGGTCGTTTCCGACCATGGTGGAACAGATGAGATGAGATGAAACGGATGAGTTTGGGCGGTACACCAAAACTAGACATGGCTCTGTATAGTTCGTCTCTATAAACGCTGTCGTATGCGTCTTTGAAATCGAAGACTAGGTGGTATCTATCGATTTGGACTTCTTGGGTTTTTTTTCAGGATCTGCTATAGTGTTATAATTCGATCATTTGTGGACTTTCCTGACCTAAAACCACACTGATAAGGGCCGATCAGGTTGTTGGTAAACGGTTTCCGGCGTTCACATATTACACCAGATAGGATCTTGTAGGCGATGCTAAGGAGACTTATGCCTCTCTAGTTGTCGCAGTTCAGAGGGTTTCCTTTTTTTTATGGATCGGGAAAACAATGCTGAGGTTCCAATCTTCAGGCATACTTTCATCCGACCAGATTTGGCTTATGAGTTGGTGGATGCTACTTACCAAGTAACATCTATCGCGCGCTTGGCTTGCCTTTTTTCTTCTTTCTGAAAAACCCGTGTTGTTCCCTTCTTCACTGCCTAAAGAGCTCAACGGCAGCTCTCGTCTTCAGCTGCAGTTTAGCCTTGTGGACCTCAATCTCGGCTGCGAGCATCTGACGGTATTCCTCATCAAATCAGGGGTTTCTTGCTAGTGGGAGCAAGAAACCTAGCACATCAGTTGCAGCTAATTGCTTCTTGGCATCGTTGCCATTGTTCTTCGACATTCGATGATGGTGGTTATGGTGTTAATCGAGAGGTTAAGGGATACGCGTTGCGCGCAGGTCTTGGAGGTCTCTTGCTGTTGCAGCCTTTCGATATTAAATTATTTCACAATATTTCTCGATTGTGGTGGCGAGGTGGATATCCGCATTCTTACCTGGGCTGCAACAAGGTAGTGGTCCGATCCTCGATTTTAGATCCTCGAAATGTTCGTACATCCCAAATACTGCACGTGTGCTTCTTGTCTATTGCAATGTTGTGAATTTGGTTGACCGTTTGTTGATCTGCAGACCGCCATGTCCCCTTATGTATATCGAGGTGAGGACACCGTGTGCTGGCTATAGTGACATTTCGTTCCATAGCGAAGTCAATTAGCCTAAGTCCTTAACCAGACGGATTGATGTCTTCTCTTCCTACATTTGCGTTAGAATCTCCCAGCACTATTTTAACATCGTACTTCGGTAGTCGCTCATGTGTTTTGTCAAGGAGCTTATAGAAGCAATCCTTAGCTATATAATCTTTTGCCTCTGTCGGGGCGTAGGCGCATAAAAGGCTTATGTTGACGAATTTGGCCTTACTGCGTTCGCTAATGTCGTGGAAACATAAGACTTCTTGCCTACGTCTGGAATTTAACCGAATAGTCACTGTTTCTGCTCACTATAACACGGTCCGTAGTAGATGTCAAAGTTTTTCATCCGCTTTTTGCCGGCCCATCCCATCGTGTTTCCTGGATGGAAATAATGTCTGCAGCTTAGGGCTTCCGCTAGTTGTTCGTGTGCACATTTCCTACTTAACGTTTTCACGTTCCAAGTGCAGATAAGAACGGCGTTGTCCTTTTGTCGTTTAGCATTGTTGTCAACAATAAAATCAGTCTTTTCCGAGTCTATTGTAGTCTTTTCCGAGTTCATCGCAGTAATGGTTTTTTCAATGCATAACCCCCAACCTGGAGGGCCAGTTCCAATTTATTAGATAACCCTAGGATATGGGGCTATCAGTAACCCCTGCGGGTTCATCCGCCACCTACTCTGTTCAACTGACTTAACCTTGAAAATCCTAGACGACCTGTTCGAATATGTCGAAGCAGCTATTCCGGCACGCTATGTTGTTACCTACGATTGAGCAAGTCTGCAGCTTAAGTGGCGCGGACAAATAGAAAAAGTCCTCAACAGACTGAATTGCGCAAGTCGATGCAATTAGGTGAGAACCAGGCTAATTGGACAGGCTTGCTGATTGATGCCCAGGTTCTAAGTAATCAAGTACTCTACACTCATTCTATTATGAAAACTTCTCTTGTCAGCAGGAGTTATAGCCCCTTATTGTCACAAGCTGGGGTCATATGATTTGTTCCGCTTCACCAACATTAGCCATTCAGATCACTCGAGACACTGTAAAACTTCTCCTTAGCACTATTGTCTATCATTGTCACAACTAAACGTGGGTTGATGCCACACACGAAATGTTGTTGCAGAAATGGAAAACGAGTCACAATCTGCGTCCCAACTGTCCAGTCAACAAACCATCTATAACGGCCCACAAGTAGCTTAACTTTCGCGCCAACAGCAAAATACACACATCACCATCATCTCAAGTACCATGTCTGTACTCGTTTATCCCGGGCGATAGTTTCAAGCTCGTGCCACACTAGTTGCCAAAGAATTGGCCCCACAAAACCATAGAAAAGGCATGTTGCATCGCTGTGCCGGCCCGCACAGTTCCAATGTCGCAGTGTCGTGTTTCAGAAATAAGTGCGCCACAATGAATTCCAACAACGATTTTGCATTCAAATTGAATCTCACTCGAGTGGCCATCATCATAGGCGTCCTATTGCAGTAAAGCTATAGCCAGCTGTCCTCAAATACCGCCCTGAGTTGTGTACTATCCAAAGGTTTGTGCAGTGTGGTATGGTGCGGCACGGTGGCAAGGCATAAATTAGATACGATATTGCCATTGAGTGGCTCGTTTAATGGCTCATAGCGATGTCATATTTAGTATCAATTTAGAGACTCATCGATTCTGGACCACAAGCCACTAGCCAAGTGGTCGTCGTTGTTGTCGTATTTGTTGCTAACGTTGACGTCATTGGCGACTGGATGTCGGCTGAACACCTGCATCCCAAGTGAATAGCATTCCATTCGTCCTACGATAGGCTTTGCCACTATAGATATGTTGGGTATAAACCTCTGACTTAGGTTCTCGCTTCCTTTCGTGAATTTATATTCCAATTGGTTGTGTATTCGGTTTTTTGTTTGCTCTGGGTCTGGAGATGCCTGCGTGGATGAGTCTTGGATTATTTTTTGGAGCTCATCGTTTGCCAAATTGTGTTATTGATTGCGGATTTTCACATATCCGCCACATCCTTCTTAGTAACTTGAGAATCAAGTTGAAGCACAACTGAGAATGCAGACTGGAGGTATAACTAATTGAAAACCAGTTGTCCAGGTTGCTAAGATGGAGGGAGGATGCAAGGTGCTAATGGAATTTCGTTGCGATGGTGATGTCTTAATTAGAGGGTCGAGGTATTCATTTTTTTGTTGTTTTTTTTTTGGCGGCAAGTAGATATGTAATCGGATATTGCATCGCGAGATAGTAGGTAACACGAGAAGTTGGCATGCCCGGGGGCTTAAACGGGAGCATATACTACTGGTTCCAGATTGTGTTGTCTTTGTTGGTAATTAGAGATCGATAAGCATCTGAAAATGTAGACATTTCCAAGTAGGAGACGACAAAAAAAAATTGTAGAACACGTGCTAAATGCGGTAGTGATTTGAGAGTCCTGGGGGCTGGTATAAGGTTACAGAGGCTTGGGTATTCGGTGTCCTACGGCAACAGGAGTAGATAGCAATTCAACACCTGTGATGTGCAGACTTTTAGTATTTAGTTAACAATACTAGACAAGGGTTTGCTTAGTACATAAATACGATATCAATGCGGACTTAAAAACGATGTATAGGGGAGCTACAGACCGGAATGAACCTGGGCATCAATCAATATGCCTGTACAATTAAAAAGTCATTAGACAACTGCCTTCAGGTGCCCACTTTATGTTGGTTAAGGTAGGCTTCAACTTATGCGCGCCATTTAAGGCGTGGTCTTTTTTCTTCTTGTTCGAAAAAGGACCAACGATTTATCCGGCTGGGATGATTAGGTTCTCATATAGGATCTCCTTAGTTGTCGAGTAAGGGCTTTATTACCTTATTGAATTCTTAGCCCAAAAAACGCGGCTGCATGACTAATTTTTCGTTTTATTTTGGAAGAGATGTCGTTGTCAGAGTGCATATTCAGATCTAAGGTAGACATAGTCCTGCCTCAAAGTAGTTCTATCCAGTTTGTCGATGCTGTATGTCCTTTCTTTTTGACAGCATATATAGGGATTTCATATAACCCCCTATGCCGCAGTTGCGGGAACACAAATGAGGGAGAAACACTCTACCAGTTCAACTGCAAGTGTCCGGCACTAGCAAGAGCCAGATTGCGTGACTTAAACCAACCATTCTTCGACAACCTTAGCGACATCTCGGATAAAAGGATACAAGATCCTATCTGTTTTCTTAAATTCACAGGCTGGATCTAGGAAGGCTTCAACATATGCGCGCTATCAGGTAACTATCAAGAGCCAGATCGCGTACATTAGACCAACCATTCTTCAACAACCTTAGCGACTTCTTGGATAAAAGGATACAAGCCTCACAAGCTGGACTGAAATAACGCCTAGACATTTAATAATCATCATAATAAGGGTCAGACGAGTCTTGGAAACAAAAAGGCACATAGGTGCTACTTGGGTTTATGCTGAACCGCCACATCTACCTTGCAATCAAACTACCAAACGTGGCTGTGACATCACGTTGAGTCTGACCAATGGTTTCAATATCGTCTGCGTATGCTTGTAGTTGATAGATTTCTGGAAGAGTGTGCTTCTGGCTGGGGAGTTTTAAACAATCCTCGTACGAATTATGTTTAAGAAGTCACACGATAAAGGGTCACTTTGTTTGAATAATTTTTTGGTATCGAAAGTCGGTGAGTTCATGGTCGAACTTCGTGGAGTAGCGACAGACAGACGAGTTTAGACGATATACAAATACTAGACATGGATGTGTAGTGTGTATAGTGTGTCTCTAAAAATGTCTCTGGTCGAGCCTTGTATCTCTGAATTTGATGTTTACAACTTAAGTAAAACCTACAAACATCTTTCCTGGAGTGGCAACTCTCTAAATATTTCTGGAAAGCCGGTGTTCCTCCCCATCTTTCTTGGTATACAAAGCTCCATAGCAGCTCTCGGTCTTCCCTGCAGCTTGTAGGGTTTGTTTTTCGTTGCGAGTATCTATCAGCATTCTTCCTTAAACCATGGATTTCTTTCCGGTGAGAGAAGACTACCATGTCACCTTATGGATATCTAGGTGAGGAAACCGTGTGCTGACTATAGTGGCAGTCAATTAGCCTAAGTCCATTACCAGACGTGTTGTCGAATAGGCTACGTTTGTCTTCTCTTCCCACTTTCGCGTTTTAATCTACCAGCACGGTTTTAACATCGCGCTTCAGTAGTCGCTCATAGGTTTTGTCAAGGAACTCGTAGAAGCAATCCTTAGCCATATCCTCCGTCGAACCATAATGGCATATGTGGATTATGTTGGCGAATTTGGCCTCGATGCGGATCATAACCATTTGTTCGCTAGTGTCGTCGAAGCACAAGACTTCTTGTCAATTATAGCGAATCCTGATAGAAGTTTTTGCTCACTATATTTAGTAGATGACATAGTTTTTCATCGTCCTTTTGAACATCCCATCGTATTTCATGGATTACATCCGTATCTAACGGGTGGTTAAATTTTATGTGCCGATGTTGAATGTTAACCACTCCTAAACTTTAAGTTTTTTCTGCATTTCATTTGACATTTCATTTGACATTTTATTTGACATTTCATTTGACATTTTATTTGACAATCGAGCAACGCGTTAAAGTTATTCAGGCTTATTATGAAAATGGGCGTCCGAATCAAAATGCATGTCGTGCTCTTCGTGATTTTTTCGGTCAATTTAATCGTCCAAATGTGCGTGCAATCAGAAAAATCGTGCAAAAATTTCAGCAAACCGGTGCTGTAGGTGAAAGATCAGAAAATATTGCTGCTGTTCGCGATAGTGTGGCTGAAGAGCTGTCCGCCTCAACTCGTCGTCGTGCCCAACAATTACACCCATCACTCTCGTCGTTGATGAACATTATGCGTAAAGACTTGCATTTATATGCTAGCAAGGTGCAATTGACTCAAGAACTAAAGCCTCTGAACCATTTCAAGCTTCGTCAATGGTCAGAATGGTGGCAAGAAATGGCAACAGTGGATGATCAATTGTGGTTTCAACAGGTCGGTGCCACTTGCCACACAGCTCTTTTGCGCGAAAAATTCAATTGCCATCTCACGTGGTTGCGATGTCAATTGACCGCCAAGATCATATGACTTGACACCGTTGGACTTCTTTCTTTGGGGTAATTTGAAAGAAAAGGTGTATGAAAAGCTTATCCCAAATTCGCCATTCGGAGTCGTCATAACACAGGAGTTTTCGCTATTGTGCAGGAAGTACACACGCACACATTAAGGTTGTGAGAAGGCACGGTACTAACGAGCCTGTTGCCCCAAAAATTTGTATTTTTTGTAATATTCTAGGTACTCTGCAGTCGCCACGAGAAGGCTAGGTGTTGGAGTTCGTAGGCATCAGCTAGATGAAAGCTTAAGTGGTTTCAAATATTCACATTGCCTACCATTTGAGTAACCCAATATCACCCCTTACCATGTATTTAAGGTTTAGCACCCTACCCTAAAAAAAGTTAAATATCTGGTATTAACAGCCCAAGCATGGCCTCAAACCTAGCGTCTACCTTCCTTTGTGTGTGCAAAATTATTATTTTTGTTCACAACGGAGAGAACCCCTGCTTAGCGCCAAATCCAAACGGCGATTTTGAGAAGCATCGGATGACAGTGATACTCTTGCATGATTTTCAGACATTCGCAAGATGTGGAGCAGGTTTAGTCCAAAGAATTAACCACTAGGCCACTGCACCCACATGCCCTACTCTAACCCATTCATAAAGCGCACAATACATGACCACCATAAATCCACCATGAGTAACAAATGATCCTTCCCATGCTCCTTTCAAAATAAATTCAAAACCGTTTAATAGACCAAATGACCACTTATACAAAAATTATCTGCAACAACTACTCTTCCTGGTATCTTATTTCATTCCAGCCAATTAGCGATACTACTCTAGTTTAACAAACTCCACCTAGCTCCTGCTATCTGTGGATACAAAATTTACATTTACGAAAACAGGAAAAAAAAACTCTCCTCACACCCGTGTAAGCAGTCACTTTGGCATGAAGCCAAACAAAACGTCACAACACCCGTAAAGACATAATTTTCATCACCAACACCAGCAGCAGACTGGCCAATCCCCAGACAAGACTCCATTGCACAGAGTCCATTACTCGTAATGGGACACATTGTAAATTAATTAGCAAAAATTTGATCGCTGTCATTGCACCAGCAACAACAACAACAACACACGCATACTGAACACTACTGTCAAACGCTCAAAGCTCGCGCGCCACCATCATAGCCACCATTACCACAGCTAGTAGCCACTAGCCACTAGTCAAGTTGAGCCACCAGCCTGCGAGTGAATATTGAAAAGCGATTTCCGCGAAACAGATCTGCCGCCGCGATAACGTTTCGAGTTTTTTATTGTTGCCGACAACCGCCAAACCCGTTTATTTCCAATTGATATTTATTAGCCGAAACATTAGTCGAATTTTGTGCAGCTCTAGCTGGCGCGCCGCCATTGCCTGCACCGAGCTGAAGTTGGTAGCGATTTGAGGTGTGCAGCAATGCATGTTATTTGAATGGTTGCAGTTTGTTTAATGGGCGCCCGCTTTGTACCTCGCTGGTGTGCCTTAAATGCAACATGGACCGTTGTGGGGTTGGCTGCAGGCGTGCGCGCGGTTAGATAATAATTAAATTCGCGTTTTGTAGGTGGTACCGTCGCAATCCTATTCCCAATCCCGGGCTTGAACTAATAGAGACCTTTTTGCCAATCGAATTGATTTATTGTTCAGGAAGACACCTGCGAGTGGCATTTAAATGTCTTAAGGCTGAGGCGACCTTTTAATTATGGAATGGCATCTGCACTGTAAAATGTGAACGACGACGATGACGACGACGCCTTGAGTGCCGGTGAACAACATTATTACCTCTCGACTTCCGACTAATTGATGACAACTCTGCCGCCTTGCATTTTAAGTGGAAATCTGTGGTAATGCAAAGCCTTTGTTGACTTTGTGCGCCTCGCAAAAACCGCCAAACAGAAGCAATCCGGTGCGCTCTTAATTAATTCTCATCGAGTCTGGCGCTGGTGGAAGTCAATAATTGGCTGCGTGTCGGCGACATGGCATAAAACAAAGACAATCTCGTCTCCAGTATTCTTGAGCTACAACATCGGCAATTAACCAGGAGGTTCTATTCTGTACGAAGAAGGTGTGCAGTTGGCGGTACCATATTTGTGCAGATTCGCTAATAAGTTGCTACCTGGTTAAAACTGGTTGGAGCAACCAACTGATGGGAAGGGTTTTCAACGCGAGGGTTAATGTGAGAACTCGACTTGAACTATGACCCAACTGTGGTATGCAACACATTGTCAGAAGATGCTGTTCACATGGAAGCTACCAGCACCAATGGATGACTCCTGCCACATTGAAAGTCAGCTCACCTGATCCCAGGTGATTGTGTACGATGAAGTGGGCTTGAGTGGGATGATCGATTCTTTTGTATGGGCTTTCGAGTCGAGATCGGGTTTCAACCTTAAGTGATGGTGTGCACAATGTACTCGCAGAATGATTGGCATGCATGTTTAGTGGTGCTGATCTCTGCAGCCTTTGCTATTTGGGATATCAATCATTGGATTTGCATGCTGATGCACATGCGCAGCCGGTGAATAGTGGAGTTGTGGTCTTTGATGTGCTGAATGGATACTTGAGGTGTCACGTTGTTGTCTGAGGTTATTGTTAATGTGAAGGAGAATCGGTGGATATACGAGCATTTATGTGAAATTAAATCAGAGTTCGATTTTGTAGTCTATTCGATTGAAAATGAAGAAAGACTCGTTTTCAAGGGCTCATGAAACCACTCAAGGTTTTGGATTTCATCCCACTGTCATTCGAATTACATAGGGTAAGTTAGGTTGTGGTGAATATCAGCTGTTTGTCAACACGCTTAGATCAAAATTTGTTTGGTTGCGAACCCACTTGAATATTTTGAATTTCTGCCCCCAGGAAGAAGAATTTTTAAGCCTAGATAGCACACAGAAGATTTGTTTTTGATAAATTTTGAGCTGCAGAAAAACTGAAAATACTTTTTACGTAAAGGCGGGGCAGTGATAAGCGCGATGAATTGTTCCACAAGGGTAGTATTGCAATGAAATTATTTTCTTACTCGTATGAACCCGGCATAGCAGTTTAGGTCCACCGGTTAAAGTATACACAACCGCCAACATTGGATAGGCATGTTGGTTGAGGTCCAGGTTCATTCCGGACTGTAGCGCCACTTAAGTAACTAAAGAAAGTTACCAAACAGTTTGGTCAGGTTTCCAAAAGACTACATAACACCAATTCTAAGCTTCAAGAAAGTCTTCCACGTAGGATTTCCTACCATAGCTCAGTGGAAGAGAAACGAAGTCGTAACAGATTTCGATACGATTGTCTACGTAGACGGATCTAAGATGAACTGTGGTTTGGGGTCCGGAGTCTACTCGAAATAACCGAAAAAATCGCGGCCTTTGCCAGCGTGATCCAGGCGGAACTATTGGCTATCCGAGACGCTTGCACACTACTTGGTCCTAACAATACGGAAAAGCAAAACACTGCTATTCTCATAGATAGCCAAGCGGCCATAAAGGCCATCGACTCGGCTACCATATCCTCCAAACTGGTACAGGAATGCCTGAACGATGTTACCCACGTTGGCGAACGCTTCAGGGTCACCATTCTCAGTTCAACGGCACAGTGACATTGAAGGAAACGAGAGTGAAGACGAGCTTGATCAGCTCTTCACGGCTCACTTGCGGCAAGAGTCCGTATCCCGCTAGGTGATAAGGGAAAAAAAAACACTCATACTTCCTGGAAAAGGCCGACTTCAAACGGAGATGGTCAACAAATTGCGTCATATCGACGACGATAAGGCCCTGCTACGATAAAACCAAAACAAATGCCCAGATATCGCAAGAATTACGGGGATAGTCGCGGGGCACTTGCCAATTGAAGACCATGCGGCCAAACTAGGGATTCAAGACAACCCTCAATGCAGCAGTTGAAGGAACACAAGTGAGAGGGAAACCCTCTCTCATTTCATCTGCAAATGTCCGGCACTAGCAAGAGCCAGATTGCGTGCGTTAGACCAACCATTTTTCGACAACCTTAGCGACATATCGGGTAAAAGGATACAAGATCTTACCCGTTTTCTAATCCTCACATGCTGGATCTAAAGACCGCCTGTATCACATCGACAACAACGACCACAATAAAGGTCACACGAAAAGTGATACTTGGGTTCATGCGGAACCGCCACTTCTACCTAGCTACCTACCCTGCACATGGAAACATAATAAAAGCGGCTGATTGTGCTGCAATGATGGTTGGGTATTGTAGAACGAGGGTAGACTCTGATTGGCCTTAACTTGGCAATGCCCAGTGTTGTAACTCTGACTACACATCAAGTGCTTATTTTTACCTCCAAGTGGTAACCATCGGGTACTGGTCTCGTCCAACCAGATTTGACTTGCTAAATGATAAGCGCGGGTGTTGATAACACGACGAAAAACAGCAACACTATGAACAGCCAGGTCAGAATGGCACAGACTGAATACCCAGCCGGCTGTGCCAGGCGAACCTAGACAAGCTGCTTCGACATACTTGGACAACAGGTTGTCTAGGAATTTCAAGGGTTAGATAGGCCCCTTGAAGAGAGCTGGTGGCGGATGAACCGAAAGGCCAACGGCAGCGCTCAATTCCGTAGTGGATACTGATGGCCCCGTGTCCTAGGGGTATCTAATAAATTGGAACTGGCCCTCCAGGTTGGTGGTTGTGCTTTGGGTCAACTACCCAATCAGGGAAAAATCGAACGGCAACCAATAGCCTCGGAAAGAACTGATTTTATTGTTGACGACACGGCTAAACGAAAAAAGGACAACGACGTTCGTATCTGCACCTGGAATGTGAGAGCATTAAGCAGGAGAGGTGCAAGCGAACAACTAGCGGAAGCTCTAAACTGCTACGAAGCAGACATTACTGCCATCCAGGAAATACGATGGGATGGGCCGGGCAAAAAGAGGATGAAAAACTGTGACATCTACTACGGGCCGTGTTATAGTGAGCAGAAACAGCGACTATTCGGATGCGGATTTGTTATAAGTGCCAGTCTTATGTTTCCAAGACATTAGCGAACGCATCGTAACGATCCGCATATGCGCCAACATTAGCCAACATTAGCCTTATATGCGCTCACGCCCCAACGGAGGAAAAAGATGATAAAGCTAAGGACTGCTTCTATGAGCTCCTTGACAAAACCTATGAACGACTACCGAAGTACGATGTTAAAATCGTGCTGGGAGATCTTAACGCAAAGGTAGGAAGAGAAAACATCTTTAGCAGTATTGTAGGAAACCATATCCTACACGACAACACGTCTGGTAACGGACTTAGGCTAATTGTCTTCGTTACGGAACGAAATGCCACTATAGCCAGCACACGGTTTCCTCACCTCGATATCCATAAGGTGACATGGCGGTCTCCAGATCAACGAACGGTCAATCAAATTGATCACATAGCGATAGACAAGCGCCACGCATCCAGTATTTTGGATGTCCGAACATTCCGAGGAGCTAACATCGACTCGGACCACTACCTTGTTGCAGCCAAGGTTAGAATGCGGATATCCACTACGCCACAAAAATCCAGAAATACTGTAAAAAAATTTAATATCGAAAGACTGCAATCGCAAGAGGCCGCCAAGACCTTCGCGCAACGCGTATCCCTAAACCTCTCGATTAACACCATACCACCAGCATCAAATGTCGAAGAACTATGGCAACGATGCCAACAAGCCATTAGATCAGCCGCAACTGATGTGCTAGGTTACTCGGTACTTACGCCCGCCAACAAGAAACCTCTGGTTTGATGAGGAATGCCGACATATGCTCGCAGCCAAGAACGAGGACCACAAGGCTAAGCTGCAGGTGAAGACCAGAGCTCTATATTCAGAGAAGAAGGTAAGAACTCCGGCTTTTCATAAAGAAGAAAAAGGAGCAAGTAAACCGCGCGATCGAAGTTATAGAGAGATGCCACTCCAGAAACGATTTTTGCAAGTTTTGCGAAAGTGTAAAACGTCAAAGCTAAGGATACAAGGCTCTAACTGAATCCTGTCGAGATAAACAAGGAAATATCATAGTTGAGGCACAGTCGATGCTGAGGATATAAGGATAGAAAATATTCCTTAGTGACGCACATTGTGATATCCTCGATTCACCATTTTCTGCTGCCTCCATAGCTGAGTGTCGATGATTCTGAAAAATCCATATCTTCCATCAGGATACAAAGAGTAGAAACAGCTTTGCGAAGAAGCCTGACTCATTATTGTTGTCGCATTTATTGTTTTTCTTGGAAAAAACATCCTTTTCAGCATTTCTATAGAAAGTCATCTACACCATCATCAGCTTAGTTAATAATACACACGGAGTAACTATTATCAACTACGCAGACAAATAAAGGAACATCTGTCTCGAAATTAATGCCGAGACTTCTAATGATACTGCATACGTACAACACAAACATCTCGAGGGCTGCATTTGCATGCGATTAGCATCTTAATACGCAAATCTACGACCAAACTAAATTACGCACTCGCCATTCGCTTTAATGTTCTTGTAAATTAGCCATTCATCCGGTTTGGTCATACGCATTTTCTCCAACCGACATCCTAGAAAAAAAAAACCATGTCCACAGGAAGCGCATATCATCGAATCTGCACTGTGCATGTGTCCCCTAGCCTATGTTCCACCATATGAATTAGAGCACATCTACCACTCTTCCTCTAAGCGCACTTGCACCTGTTCGTCGATGGATCAATTTCCGAATGGAATTTCACAATAAGACCAACAGACTCCTAGTCATAGTCATTTAATATTCTTATTCCCTACCCCGTCATCATAATTAACAGTCTCAGTATGTGCTAGTCATTCTGTATTCATTGATCCATCCCCATCGGTCCATCCGTGTATCGAGCCTAGAGAATTCAGAGTGAAACTGGAATTGCGCAGCCGCAACAGCACCTGTTCGGGATTTCTTATTCTCACCATCGCATCGTAACAGGGGGGGCATTTATTTTCTTGAGTTTTTTTTTTTTTTTTTCTTTTTAATTATTCTCATCCTGAATGAGGGGGGGGGGGGTGCTCCCCAATTGACAAAACTCCACAACAGAAACAGGAGAGTCAAGGTGATTAAAACCATTCTCGGCATCCGGTTCGACTAAGTGATATGTGAGCTGTGATGATGTCGCCTTTGAGCCACACGTGATAATGATACGCCATCGAGAGATGAAGGTCAGTCAGAAGTGGTTGTGTACCTTGAAAGAGTGTGAGAAAGGATTTGCAACCTTCAAAAGGTTGACGTCTTTACAGCCGATTTAAAAATACTTGCGTGAAGGATTTAAAACTCACCGAGCTAGAGAAGATCTAATCATGATGTCGCGGAATGCTGTCGTCAGTGAACGACCGACATAATTAGTTAATCGAATGAAGTTTAATTGCAACGCTGACATGGAACTTACCAGAGGCAATTAATTTAACGGTCGTATAGAAAAAAAAAAAACAACCGAACTGGCACTTTATGTGGCGCTCGAAAGCGACGCCATGGCAGACATGCGCAAATGGTGCAAATTGCAGAGGTGTAAGCGAATATGTCGGGAATTTGCAATGAGGAACGTTAATTGGATTTGCGGTTATTAACGTTAATTTGATTTGTTAACGGTGTCTTACGCCCAACCGACACGACTACAGCGACTTCCGTGGACAACATTTTTGTTTTGAGTTAGGCTTTGAAAAAGATTGATAGAAAGCGCCATCTTGTCACTCAGATTGGTGTATGTACATATATGTGTTGCTAAATAAATAACACACATCAACAATTTTGGAGAATTTCGCCAATTATGGGTGTTGTCCACCTGTTGGTTTCTTTTTAAAAAAGCGTTCAATATTTTTCAAAAGTTGTTTGTTTTTTGAAAATTGTAAGCTTTCCTATAATGAATGGAATACTGATTTATAAAAAATGGCTACCTACCTACTTAATTTTTACTAATTATAATTTTTTTATTTATTTATTGTAAGCCATTGGATCAGCCGATTTTTAAGTATAGTGATGCGATTAGATGAGAACACAAGCATTCACACTCTAGCCTCCCACTATCAACTCCTACTTACACCTCCACGCTGTAGCTGGTGGCTGGTGGGTGCCTAGTACCTCGAATGGAGATCGGGTATCAAGCCCTGTGGAAGGACGTTGGTGGCAGCGAACGAAAGAGGGGGGGAGGAGTGTACTCACTCTCAGGCGACAGCGGAGGAATTCCCTAATTGGAGTCAACGGTGGCGCCTAAAGCTCCAGTTAGATCGAACAGGTAAGTGTAATACTAAAAGAGCTACTTCGACATATTTGAACACCAGTTCTATAGGTATTTCCAGTTCTGAGGAAGGACATTGGAAGAGAGTTGGTGACGTATAAGCCCTCAATGGGTCAACGGCCGCGCTCATATCCCAAAATGCGTAACTGATATCGGTTTTTCCGGCCACCTTGGTTCAAATCAAGGACCTGGCCCTCCAGATTGGGAGTTATACGGTCGGGGTTACTTACCGACCAAGGAAAAACCCATTAGTTATGAAAGAGACGCAACCAGCCTTGGAAAATGAAAGTCCTCATAATGCAACAAGACCCGTAACGTCGACTATGGCATGAGAGTATGTACCTGAAATGTATGAACACTCTACACCCCGGGTGCTACTCAAAAAACTTGAATATGTCCTCATGTGGTACAAGGCAGATATAACCACAATCCAGGAGATACTATTGATAGGATCACGTACAAGGAAGAGATAAAATTGCGACATTTATTACAGCTGCAACAACAGGTTGCATGTATTAGGATGCGGATGCATCGTGGGAAATATGCTTAATAGAAGTCATTGACTTCAAGTCGATAAGTTATCGCCTTTCTATGATCCGCATCAAAACTACGCTCCGAAACATAAGCCTAATTTTCGCACACGCCACTACCGACGAGGCTGAAGATTGCATCAAGGAATAGTTTTATGACCACCTAGATGGAGCCTACACGGAGTGTAATGTAAGAGTCGAACTCTTTGGCGGTTTAGTTGGTAAAGCACGAAATCCACGAATCGACAACAGACAACGGCTACAAACTAATCGATTTGGAGCAGCTCGTAGTACAGAGATAAGTAGCACAAGGTTCCCAAAGGCTAAGGATCCACCAGACAACGGCTACAAACTAATCAATTTGGAGCAGCTCGTAGTACAGTGATAAGTAGCACAAGGTTCCCAAAGGCTAAGGATCCACCAGACAACGGCTACAAGCTAATCGATTTGGAGCAGCTCGTAGTACAGTGATAAGTAGCACAAGGATCCAAAAGGCTAAGGATCCACACAGCAACCTGGCACTCTCCGGACGAAGGAACCGCTAACTGATCAGTGCTAATCGATGTCAGGCACGCATCAAACATCCTCGACGTGCACACATTCCGAGGGAAAAACGTCGACTCTGACCATTTTCTTGTCGCGGCTAAATTCAGAGCTCGACTGTCTAACGAAAAGAAGCTGCGAATTGTCCAGAAGAAGAAATTCGACGTTGGACGCCTTAGCGCAAGTACCGTAGCCAGAGCCTACAGCGAGCGCCTTAGTATGAAACTCTCCTCTGTGCACTCGCCTACCACAGAAGCCAACTATCAGTGGTGCCAGTATCGCGACATCATCAAGGAGAAAGCCGAAACCATTGTAGGGTACCAGCCACCCCCTAGAAGGAGTCCGTGGTATGATGATATACAGCAAAAGGCGACAGAAGATGCACACATAAAAGCATTGCAGCGCAAAACAAGGGCAGCTAGAAAAGAATATCGAGCCAGGAGAAGGGAGGACAAGAAGACCATGCGTAAGAAGAAGAGGGCTTACGCAGCTTCCCAGCACAAGGAGATCGAAGAGTCGTGCGATCGTAACAACATCCGGAGGTTTTATGAAAAAACCAAGCAACTGGCTGCTGGCTACAAGACTGGAACGCAGGCTCTTCGAAACAGCGAAGGAGACCTTGTCACCGAAGCGTATTTCAGGTAAATTTCAGATCAGCATTTCCAGCAGCTGCTTAATCGCCATCATGTAGAGAGAGTGATAGGGCAAGAAGAGAACCCACGTCCAGTCAATGAAGAACTAGTTCCACCACAAAATATAGAAGAAGTTGGCCTAGCTATAAAAATGCTTAAGAATAACAAAGCCACAGGTTTGATAGCTTACCAGCGGAGCTTTTTAGATACGGTGGTGATGTTTTGGTATGGATCCTGCACCGAATCATCAACCAAGTATGGGGGGAAGACAACATGCCCGTTGACTGGACTATCAGCTCCATATGCCTCATCTACAAAAAAGACGATCCTATGTCTTGTAAGAACTATCGAGACATATACCTGCCAAATGTCGCATACAGGATCCTATCCAACGTACAGTGTGAACGTCTAAAACCGTCCTGCAACACACTAATCGGCACGTACCAGTGCGGCTTCCGGCCCGACAGATCGACTATAAACCGAATTTTCACACTCAGGCAAATCCTAGAAAAGACCAATTTAACTACGACGCACAACTCCTCACCTTCAAGACAGTAGTTCCGGTTACCGGACCACAGAGCTTGGCCTATTTGCTCCCCTTTCTCCATTCGAAGGAAAGATGTAACAAACATTGGCTTGAGGCTAATTTCCTCCTCTTTCTTCCTTTCCTTTAGCTCGGTCCTCAGCCTGACTGCCTCCAGTTGCATACTCCAAGTTGGTTGAGGTCGGTTTGTACTAGTGCGCGCCACTTAAGGCGAGGTCTTCCTCTACTGCGTCCTATGTCTGGCTAGGAATCAAAGACTCTACGAGCCGGAGTATTGTTGTCCATTCGTTCTACATGTCATAGTCATCTTAAACATCCAATATGCGGAGTTTTTGACCAGGGGCATGTCGCCGTACAGCTCGTATAGTTTCTTGGTTGAATCTTCATCTCCATAGCCCGTCAACGCAAACGGGACCGAAGATTTTTCGAAGAATTTTCCTCTCAAATCGACAAAGGATTTCTTCATCCGCTTTTGAGACGGTCCATGCTTCAGCGCCACAGAGCAGGACTTATATAAGATCTCCTAAGTAGTTCGAGTGAGGGCTTAACTACTGAATTGCCTTCTTAGCACGAAGAAACAGCGTTTGGCAAGAGTAATTCTTCGTTTAATTTCTGACGAGCATCTGTCGGCTTTCCTCAAACCAGGGTTTGTTGCTGGTGGTCGCGAGAAACCTAGCACATCAGTTGGGGCTGAATGTTCTTTGACATTCGATTCTGGTGGTATGGTGTTAATCGAAAGGTTTAGGGATACGTGCTGCGCGTCTTTGCATACGTCTTTGCAATTGCAGTCATACGACATTAAATATTTTCATAATATTTCGTATTGTTGTGGCGTGTTGGATATCCGTATTCTTATCTTGCCTGCAACATGGTGGCAGTCCGAATCGATGTTAGCTCCTCGGAATGTTCGGACAACCGAAATACTGGAAGGATGCGTGCCTCTTGTCAACCGCAATGTGATCTGTTTGATTGACTGTTTGTTGATTCTGAGATTGCCATGTCCCCTTATGGATATTGAGGTGAGGAAACCGCTCATTGGTTTTGTCAAGCAACTCGTATAAAAAATCCTCAGCTGTATCATCGTTTTCTATCTTCGGGGCGTGTGCGCTTATAAAGCTTATGTTAGCGAATTCGGCCTTGATGCGGATTGTTACAATGCGTTCGTTAATGTCTTGAAAACAGAAGCCTAGTTGCCTAAGCCTGCCACTTATAACAAATCCGCATCCGAATAGTCGGTGTTTCGGCTCAATATAACAAGGGCCGTAGTAGATGTCAAAGTTTTTCATCCTTTTTTTATCCGGTCCTTTCCATCGTATTTCCAGGATGACAGTAGTGGCTGCTTTGTAGCAGTTAAGGTCTTCCGCTAGTTTTTCTCTTGTTCTCACATTCCAGGTGCAGATACGAACGTCGTTGTCCTTTTTTCGTTTAGCAGGGTCGTTAACAATAAAATCCGTCCTTTTCGAGGCTATTGGTTGCATCGTAACGATGGTTTTTTCCATGTGTAAGTAGTTAACCCAAAGCACAACCCCCAAACCTGAACGGTCATTTCCAATTTATTAGATACAAAGCTACCGTTAAACTTTTAGTCCAACCGCCGCCATGTCTGTTCAAGGGTCCTGACTTACCCTTGAAATTTCTAGACCACCTGTTGTCCGAATATGTCGAAGCAGCTCGTCTAGGTGCGCCTGGGACAGCAGGCACTCGCACTTATCATTTAACAAGTCAAATCCAGTTGAATGAGACCAGTACTCGATGATTACCACTTGGAGGTTAAAAATAAACAGTTGATGTGTAGTCAGAGTTACAACCACTGGCCATTGCCAAGTTTAAGGCAATCATATTCTACCCTCGTTCTACAACACCCAACCATATAATACTTCACTCTTAACGGACAGGTATGGATGAGGAAAAAAAAACTTTGTAAGTGCTCCGGTCCAATAAAAAAGGAACCTCTAGAATGAGTCACTTCCTTATCAGATCCCTTTTTTTCGGTTCCAAGGGTGGTCTAAGTTTTCAGGTCTAACTGAAGTTTTTAATTGTGATCCTGCTGTTTGTTTGACTTATTTTCAAGGAACTTTTGAAGTTGATTCCTGCATTTATCTTTCCCGAGGTAGTATACTCAGAGGTAGCCTCCATACACGTATGTATTTGCATTTTATCACAGATAGTCTTGTGCCATTGTGATTACAGGGTATACAAACTTCTGATTCCAAGCAATTTTCCCCATTGAAGACAACTCTAACCAATAAAAAAAAACCCACTCTGTTCCGTTTCAAGTAAGCAGAAATTGCGCTCATTATAGCTATCATGAGTACGCAATTTCAATTAAGCACTTCTACATCCATGAGTCGACTAGTCCTACTACCTATTCCACACGAAAGTCTTTTCAAAACTAAAACGCGGACTCAACGAGGTATCTTAAAAAGATTTAATAACAGCCCATGTCTTGATTATCCATTAAGCGGATCTCTTACATCTCAGGTCCTCCCATTTCATGTTGTAGATATACCTTCAATAATTATCAATCCAACTTACACCCCCCCACCGACAGCAAGACCAAAAACCTTTTCTCATAAAAATCGAATTTAATTATTTGTTGTGTCAGCCTATGTTCGTCCTTAATGAGCGCTTGTAACCGCTTACACACATTCCAACTACCACTCATACCCACATTAAAACTCACACGCCATAAAACCGAGAGATCTGTTAAAATTTACACATCACTCCGTGAACATCCTATGCCTATGGCCGGTCTCCTTCCTCGTCCTCCGGGGATGAAACAAAACAACGATTACCCCGAACACTTGTTCTCGGATAAACGTGTTTGGTTAGCCTCCAGCTGAGAGTGTTAAATTCTAATTTCTTGATTAATGGCATAGTCCGGTGCGATCCGCATTCATGGTCATCAACATCATAATGATCATGATGTTGGTAGATGGCCACATGTTGATCGGTCAAGTGGTTTAACAGCAAAGTCATTGAAACTCCAAAGGATGCACAAAAGACTCTGCCAAGTTGGAACAATATCCGCATGAATCCTCCCGACGAGGTTTGCTTGTGCTCATCCTTTTGTAAATATGTCAGACAAAGGGCACAGCGGGGTGTGGCGCCGATACAATTTTCGAACACCTGAGTATTCAGCTGCGGGAGGAGCACGTACAGACGGTTGAACACCCTCTATTAGCGGAGCTTTCTTACTGCGCGCATACCTATCTATTACAATCCGCCCATGAGAGACCGAAATTAATTGAGCTACATGCGCATGTTTTATGAGATTTCTAGGTCATCCATGATTCACGAAATCCAATTTCAGATCGTGGCCAGATTGATGCGGTGAACGCACGCGCGTTTATAATTGCGCTCCGCTTTTGTGATTTACAGACCTTACAGAGCTGTGATGATGAAAATTCGTTTTTTCCTTATTTATGGGCTTGGAAATCGGTATCGCCGTGAGAAAAACATGACCATTCCACGTTTGGTTTTGAGGTTTGCACTGCTGCTGTTGGTTGGATAGGATTTTGCAACATGCGCACAGATAGTTTATGTGCGCAGATTAAAGCTGCGCCGAGAGGACTCTCTTATCAGATCTGGCACGCAATGTAAACGCAAATCGATCGACACTGCTGTGGCCACATAAATAAAACTGTCTGGCAAATGGCTGATATGGAATTACGAGGCTTTTAATTATCCACTTATACGTTGGTTTGCGATAAAAATCGCTGGCGACAATTTTTCTCCTTCTTTTCACTGCGGAGTGCGGTAAGATTGACTGTCTATAGAGGCGAGTTATTGACCAAGTAGGACGCCAGCTTGGTGAAAGGTTACACAACGTGTAGCAGAAAAAGTTTTGTAAACATAAATTGTGCTCAAGTTGGGAGCTGTAATTTAGTATTTTACTGGTTACAGAGGTTGATTGGTGTAAAAGGACGTTAGTGGAGTCCTGACTTTCATAATAGCTATCAGGCAAGTCGCGTTGGAATGGCCATATATCACAAACCATATATAAGAGAAGTTTGCTTGACATGACATGTGTGACTGGAGTAGCCAGAGCCAGAGTATCAAACTTTCCTCTGTGCACTCACCTGCCACAGACGCCAACAATCAGTGGTGCAAGTATCTCGACATCATCAAGGAGGTAGCTGAAACCACTGTGGGGTACCAGCCATCCCCGAGAAGGGGATTATGATGAATGCGTATACAGAAAAAAGATGACAGAAGATGCACACAAGAAAGCACTGGAGCGCAACACAAGGACAGCGAGGGAAGAGTATCGAGCCAGGAGAAGGGAGGAAAAGAAGACCCTGCGTTGAAAGAAGAGGGCTTACGCAGCCTCCCAACTCAAGGAGATCGAAAAGTCGCGCAATCATAACAACATCCGGAGGTTTTATAAAAAAAAGCCAAGTAACTGGTTGCTGGCTACAAAACCGAAACGCAGGATCTTCGAGACAGCGGATGAAACCTTGTCACCGAAGCGCAGGGAATAGTAGATGTGCTTAAGCAGCATTTTCAGCAGCTGCTTAAGTGTCATCATGTAGAGAGAGTGATAGGGCAAGAAGAGAACTCACGCCCATTCAATGAAGAACTAGTTCCATCACAAAGTATAGAAGAAGTTGGCCTAGCTATAAAAATGCTTAAGAAAAACAAGGCCGCAGGCTTTGATGGCTTACCAGCGGAGCTTTTTAGATATGGTGGTGATGTTTTGGTTGGGATCATGCACCGAATCATCAACCAAGTATGGAGGGAAGAAAACATGCCCGTTGATTGGCCTAACAGCTCCATATGCCCCATCTACAAAAAAGGCGATCCTATGTCTTGTAAGAGCTTAAGCCTTTCTGAAACACACTAATCGGCAAGTTCCAGTGCGGCTTCCGGCCCGGCAGATCGCCTATAGAACAAATTTTCTCATTCAGGCAAATCCTAGAAAAGACCAACGAATTTCAAGTCGAAACTCACCACCTATTCATCGACTTCAAAGCTGCGTCTGATGGCATTCATCGTCAGGAGCTCTATATGGCGATGGCCGAATTCGGAATCCCGGCAAAACTGATTTAGTTGTGTAGCGTGACGCTGGAAAACACGCGCTGCAACGTGCAGTTTGGAAGTAGCTCCTCTGAACTATTCCAAAGATGCACCGGTTTCGGCAAGAAGAGGCGCTCTCATGTGACTTCTTCAATCTCGTGCTAGAGCAGATAGTACGAGAGGCAGATGTCAACACTGAGGGCACTATTTTGAAGAGCTCCGTCCAGCTGTTGGGCTATGCGGACGATATTGACATCATCGGTCGCTCCCAGCGTGCCGTGATAAAAGCGTTCACGCCGGTAAGTCATAAGAAGAATAAGTGAACTGCGTTGGCCTTGAAGTAAATGAGAACAAGACTAAGTACATGCTATCAACAAACAAACAAGCATCTGTCCAATGTTTAGGACAAAACGTGACTATTGATAGCAGCAATTTCGCTGTAGTTAAGGAGTTCACCTACCTCGGAGTAAACAAAGACTCCACGAATGAAACCCTAGTGGAGGTCCGGCGAAGAATTACTCTAGGAAACTTCGGTTTGGCGAAGCAACATGGTTCAAAACTCCTAACTCGAAGGACGAAATGTGTGCTCTACAAAACCCTTATCCTGCCAGTTCTGCTATATGGCGCAGAGTGCTGGACGATAAGCAAGGAGGGAGAGCTGATACTGGGCTCCTTCGAGCAAAAAACAGGATTTTTGGTCCTGTGTGCGAGGAGGGCGAATGGAGCAGAAGATACAACTGCGAACTCCATGAGCTGTGCCAAGATGTGGATGTAGTCCAAAAAGCCAAAACACGTCGAATACATGGGCTCGGCCACATCGAGCAAATGGAAAATAATGCTCCAGATAAGAGGAAATTCGTATCCCAGCGCCCAGGTTCGAGAAGGCAAGAAAGATCGAACTTTCGTTTCAACGACCAAGTTATTGCGGATGCCAGACCGCTGGGTCTAGACAACTGGAAGCAGCGTGTCCGATATCGTAGAGGATGGAAGGCAGAGACTCTTCACGGATTGGGAGCCCGATAATTGATAATTGCTTTCATGATGTAACGACCTAGGACCTTCTTTATTTCTCACAACAATTTATGTATGTATTTGTACATACTTCGTGTAAGATGGCGGGGCCTCCAGTTTTATCCCGAAAACGAACGCACGGATTGAGATAAGCTTCTGTGGATTATGTCAAGTCGACTAGGCGCATTACTTGATGTCTTCCTTACAAGGTGAACTGGAACCTTGGCTGTTACATTGGAAAGTTATGCAAGAGAATGGAAGCTTTTGACATCTCGCTATGGCCATAAAGGCGTTTTCGTCAATGCACAGCTAAAACTGCTTTTCGTTCAACCATACTTTATCAAGACATGGTCTGAAGGCATTGCTGAATACATACATATCCCGGTTGGTGTTGGTCAGCAGCGGCACTACTCAAAACTATGTCGACATTTTATTTGCGTCAAGACATTCAGACTTTGAGGGTTCTGCAAGAGCTTTTGTCTTCAAGTCGTTGACTGGCCTTCTTCTGGCCGAATGAGACCTGATAAATGGCACCATTTGCATTGACGGGCTATGGGGAGCCGCACAGCGATATACCCACAGTCGAAAAACTCCGCATTGAACATTTAAGATGACAAGGGCATTTAGAGCGAACGGACACCACTAATCCGGCTCGCAGAGTCTTTGTTTCCCAGTCAGACGTCGGACGATGTAGAGGAAAACCCCGTCTCAAGTGGCCCGCACAAGTAGAAACCGACCTCAACCAAAAGGCAGGTGGCCATGGCTCAGAGGAATGCGTAGTTGACGGCTAAACCAAACGCTGCGATTTCAAGCCCCAGCTTCGGCAGAATTCTTTTTCTACAAAAATCGCCAGCTTATCTGATGCTACCTGTGCGATAATATGAGACCATATAAATCTATGTCGCCTCTTCTGTGCCACGTTATGTAATATGGCTTTCCTTGTATGTGTCTATCTATCTATGTCCGGCTCTGTCCCAGCTGATGGCCTCAGTCGCCAGTGGTGTTATGTGTCTGTAGCTCGTTGCATTCATGTGCGAAGTACTGTAATGTCAATGTCAATGTCCTCAACAAATTCGAAGCACTGACTTACTCAGGGCATCGTTTTCTTATCTGTGCACTACACTTACTTTCCTACTTAAGTGCCGCTTCAGCCCGGAATGAACTTGGATCGACTGCATCTCTTATTAGTCAGATCCTTAGTAGGCAGTTAGCCTACAACTAAGTAGCGGTATTCACTTTGACCAATCTTTGACTTCATTTAGGTAGTGTGAGTTTAGCCGTCCAAAAAGGATATGAAGTCCCAAAGGACAGATTTATCTTAACTTTTAGCTACTAGCACCAAGATTATTCAATATGCCGGGTACTCAATATACTTATCACATTCAAGGTATTGTCCAGTGGGTATCCCGCATCACACTAAGCTACTTTAGCTTTCGATCTCTAGATCTGTCTCCGGAGCCCTTATACTCCAAATAAAAAAAAAACAAATTTTTGTCGCAGCAGGGTCGTTAGTACCCGGGGCCGAGCTTTCTCACAATCATTCATGTGCGCGCGTGTACTTTTTGCATGATGAAGGGACCTCCTGTCTTAATCCGACTCCGAACAGCGTATTTCAGATAAGCTTATCTTCTTTTTTTTTATAATTTGCGCGCACTCAAGGGATTATGAACACCCTTTATATGTTTTAGCGCAGTGCGGGCGTTAAGGAAATTCTGGATAAGAAGAAGGGAGATACCGATGCACATTGTTGTCAAACGCTTGTAATGGAAAGGAAAGGTATAATGGAAAGGAAAAACAGAGTTTGGTAGAGCATTCCACATTCGTGTTGTTCGGTTTATGTATGAATCTCTATATTTCAGCGTACGTCCGAAGATAGGCTTGAGGGTAAACTGATTTGCATTCATATCGTAACGAGTATTGCGGCTGTATTGTTGAATGGGAGGAATGCAGCTGGCTATTTCATTTGAGCATTGGTTGTTAAAGTAGCGATAAAACAATGTAAGGAAGGAGATATTTCGACGGTGTTCAAGCGAAACTAAAGAGTTCGATATTCGAATGTCTCCTATAAGTTTTTTTCGCACGCATTTGAATCCTATCTAGGTGGTGCAATGTTGTTTTTGGTGCACCCGACCAGATGTGGGCGTTAAACTCAAGTTTAGGGCATATAAACGCTTTATATATTGTGGTCAGATCGGAAGGGGTGATATATTTTTTACATCGATTAAGGAAACCTAGACATTTCGCTGCGTTTTTAGTGACTTGGAATATGTGGTCGTTCCAATGTAAGTCGTTACTAACACACATACCTAACATGGAAAGTTTTTTTTCGGTTTCTTCGACGTAAATGTCATCAATGGATAATGGCTCTAGATTTTGGTTTCGCTTTAACGACAGAAGACGGCATTCTGTCTTGGAAGCATTGAATTCTACTCTGTTGGATTTACCCCATTTGATGATGCTGTAAAGGTCGAATGAGCTTAACATATGCAGTCGTTTAGATTCCACGTTCGAAGATGAGGTACGTGGATCTGAAAACGAATATGAGAAGCTGAGAGTACTGTCATTAGCGAAGGAATGAATTGGATTAGAAGTTGCAGACAGGAGATCATTGATAAAAATGAGAAAGAGAGTCGGAGAAAAAATTTAGCCTTGAGAGATAACAGCATTTATTTGGCGAGTTGCAGACTTGAATCCGTCCAAAACAACTTGAATTGAACGTTTCGAAAGATAATTTCTAATCCACAGAAGATGTTTTTCATCGATTCCAAATGCAGGCATTTTCGACAAGAGGACTTGATGCCAAACCCTGTCAAATGCCTTTGAAATATCAAGTGCAACAACCTTACTTTCTCCACCATGGTGAACTGATTGGTTCCACTTTTCGGTGCGAAAACCATACTGCCGGTTATTAAGAAGTTTTCGTGTTTCGAGATATTTCATAAGCTGACGATTTATCAGCGTTTCCATGACCTTGGATAGAAGGGACGTAAGTGCAATTGGTCGGTAGTTGGAGAAAGAAGAAGATTCGCCTTTTTTGGTACAGGCTGGACAAATGCAGTATTCCACCTACTCAGAAAGAGACCTGATGAGTAGGTAGGTACAGGCTGGACAAATGCAGTATTCCATCTACTCAGAAAGAGAACCGATGAGTAGGGTAGTTAGAAAAGCTTACGCAGTGGTTTTGTTAGCGTAGAAGAACACATTTTCAGAATAATGGGGGAAATACCATCTGGTCCAGCGGACTTGTGAATATCAAGATTAACTGTACGAGTACGAAAGTGAATTTGTCCCATAGAATGATCTACGTTCTCAAGTACAGGAGGAGACTGAACACAATCTGGCAATGTAGAACTGGATGCGAAATTCGCAGCAAGCAGATTGGCTTTGTCTAAAGAGCTGACAGCTGGAATGTCATTGTGAATGAGCGTCGGAATTGATGCTGATGCCGAATTTTTTATATTTTTAACAAATGACCAAAAGTTTTTACTACCTCATAAAACATTTAAATGGGCATTACAGTCATTTCTATCTCGGCAATGGATACTGCTCGGATGATTTGTCAGATCATCAAGAGAGGAAGACCAGTGAAAAATCATTTAGGTGTTGCTACGGTTGGGAATCGAACCCAGACTTTCTGCGCGGCAGTTTATCGAACCCGTCAATCCTTATATTCCAGTGTGGATAAATTCCAAAAATATTTTTATTGACCTGTCGAAAGCTCTTCTCAGAGTCAACGAGGTTTTTGAGTTCCCTCGAATCCTTGTTGCTCTTCTACCAAAAATTATTATAATTGAAGAAGTTTACTAATAACAGGAAAACTTTTCTACATACTTAAGTGAACCTGGGTCTCTACCAACATGGAACTCCAATTAGCTAGGTCTATTGCTAACTGCCTCCAAATGCGCACTCCAAGTTGTTTGCGATCGGTTTCTCCTTGTGCGCGTTATTTAACGTGAGGTCTTCCTCTACTGTGTCCCACGTCTGCTTGCAAATCGAAGACTCTGCTAGCTGGAGTATTGGTTTCCATTCGTTCTACATCCTAACCATCTTAAACGTCAATGCGTCCTTTCGTGTTGACAGCATATACTTAGTGTTGCCCTCATTTACTGCTTAACCCATTTTTGCCGCTTCCTTCTCTATACTAGCGAACGTGGCTATGACATCACGTTGGGTCCTACCAATGATGTCAATATCGTCGGGTAATGCTAGTAGTTGCACCGATTTTTGGAAAATTGTGCCTCTGGTGTTGAATCTTGAGTTTTGCACAATCCTCTCAAGAATCAAATTGAAGAATCAAATGCCAGCGCGTCGCCTTGCCTAAATCCTTTCTTGGTATCGAATGTGTCAGTGAGGTCGTTTCCGACCCTGATGGAGCAGCGATAATTCTCCATCGTCATCATACACAATCGGACGAGCGTGGGCGGTATACCAAAACTAGACATGGCTCTGTATAGTTCGTCTCTATAAATGCTATCGTTTGCGGCTTTGAAATCGAAGAATGGGTGGTGTCTATCGATTTGGACTTCTTGGGTCTTTTTCAGGATCTGCTGGATTGTTAAAATTTGATAATTTGTGGACTTTCCTGGCCTGAAACCACACTGATAAGGGCCGATCAGGTTGTTGGTAAACGGTTTCAGGTGTTCACGTATTACGGCAGATAGGATCTTGTAGGTGGTGTTGAGGAGACTTATGCCTCTGAGGTTGGTGGTGCAGTTCACTTCAGAGGGTCTCCTTTTTGTGGATCGGGTTAAACGATGCTGAAGTTCCATTCTTCAGCCATACTTTCATCTGACCAGATTTGGCTTTTGAGTTGGTGGATGCTCGGCGGAAAGACCGTCATTTCTGGCAGCCTTATTAAGCTTCACTCAGGTCGTGTGGTTGGCAGTTTTCGCTGTTGTTGCCAGTGATGAATTGTTCGTTCTGTCCGTCAGCGGAATGTTATTCGATCACCGTTTAACAGTATGCAGGAGATGGTTTTCCATATCCTTAGCATCGACTGTGTCTCAACTACGATACTTCGTTGTTCATCTCTTGATGAATTTGGACCGATTTGGATGGTCGACTATTTATCATATAGCTGAACTTGTCTAGTTAACGTTAAAAATGCAATTTAACAACACAAAAATCCAAAATCAGAATTTATCTGAGCTCTCCAAAATCATCAAAATCTCCTATCTTTCCGTATTTGTTCCATAAAACTGACTGAAACGGGCTTACAACTCTCGAGCTAAATTTTTTGATTACCAATTTTACACCAAATAAAACTGCTTCCAGAACTATGTTGATAAAAGTCTTTCTAAAAAAAAAACATTTTTCTGGTTTAATTTGAGGCCTTTTGAGATTTTTTCAGACGTCTACCATGACTTGGGGACCACAATTCCGTTCGAGCCTTGTATCCTTGGCTTGACGTTTTACACTTTGGTAAAACATAGTTCCTGTAGTGACACCTCTCTATATCTTCGATCGCGCGCTTTTCTTGCTCTTTTTTTTGTTTTTCTGAAAAGCCGGGTTTTTTTCTCTGCCTTTTGAGCTCAATGGCAGCTCTCGTCTCCATTTGCAGCTTAGCCTTGTAGGTCTCGTTCTTTGGCTGCGAGCATCTGTCGAAATTTGTCATCAAACCATGGGATTCTTGGTGGTGGGAGCGAGAAACCCAGTTGCGGCTGATCTAATGACTTGTTGGCATCGTTGCCATTTTTCTTCGACATTCGTTGCTGGTGGTATGGTGTTAATCGAGAGGTTTAAGGATACGCGTTGCGCGAAGGTCTTGCGGATCTCTTGCGATTGCAGTCTGTCGACATTACATTTTTTCACAGTATTTCTGGATTGTTCTGGCATGGTGGTTATCCGCATTCCTACCTACCTGGCTGAGTTGATGTTAGCTCCTCGGAATGTTCGGTCATCCAAAATACTGGATGCTTGCCTCTTGTCTATCGCAATGTGATCAATTTGGTTGACCGTCCGTTGATCTGGAGAACGCTATGTCCCCTTATGGATATCGATGTGAGGTAACCGTGGCCTGGCTATAGTGGCATTTCGTTCAGTATAGCGAAGTCAATTAGCCCAAGTCCGTTACCAGACTTGTATGCTATGTTTTCCGACAATACTGCTAAAGATGTCTTCTGTTCCTACCTTTGCGTTAAAATCTCCCAGCACGATTTTAACATCGTACCTCGGTAGTCGCTCATAGGTTTTGTCGAGGATCTCATAGAAGCAATCCTTAGCTATATCATCTTTTTCCTCCGTTGTGGCGTGAGCGCATATAAGGCTAGTGTTGGAGAATTTGGCCTAGATGCGGATCGTTACAATGCGTTCGCTAATGTCTTGGAAACATAAGACTTCTTGCTTAAGTCTGGCACTTATAACAAATCCGCATCCGAATAGTCGCTGTTTCTACTCACTATAACACGGCCCGTAGTAGATGTCACAGTTTTTCATCCTCTTTTTGCCCGGCCCAACCCATCATATTTCCTGGATGGCAGTAATGTCTGCTTTGTAGCAGTTTAGGGCTTCTGCTAGTTGTTCGCTTGCACCTCTCCTGTTTAATGTTCTCACATTCCAGGTGCAGATACGAACGTCGTTGTCATTTTTTCGCTTAGCAGGTTCGTCAACAATAAAATCAGTCCTTTTCGAGGCTGTTGGTTGCTTCGTAACAATGGTTACTTCCATGGGTGAGTGTTTAACCCAAACACTACCCCCAACCTGGATGGACAGTTCCAATTTATTAGATATCCCTAGGACACAGGGCCTTCAGTATCCACTACGGCCTTTTGGTTCACCCACCACCATATCCCTTCAAAGGGCCCGAATTACCCTTGAAATTCCTACACCGAATGTGTCGAAGCAACTTGTCTATGTTCGCCTGGGACTATAAACAGCCGTTCCAGTCTGACATGGCTGTTTATAGTGTCGCTGTTTTTCGTCTTGTTATCATTAGTTGCTCTTATCATTAATCAAGCCAAATCCGGTTGGATGAGACCAATACCTTTGATGTGTAGTCAGAGTTACAACCACTGGGCATTGCCAAGTTAAAGCCGATCAGAGTCTACTCATCCATAATAGGATTAAGAGGATTAAAAAGTAACATTCCATACAGTTTAAGGTTCAAAACGATATTTTTGAGAAGTGCGGTAATTACCAATCATAACTCCATTTGGATTCGATTGTTACCTTCGACCATCATGCCACCGCACAAGCACAAAATTAAGTCATTTCCATTCAAAAGACCGTCACAAGATAACTACCTTCAACACAAAACCCCTCTAAGCACCTTGCCATGATCGTAAAAAAAAAAAGGAAAACAAACAATACCAACCAAGACACTTCCCAAGACCGTATGCCTACTACATTTTCACGGCTAATCCGAATAATTTGCCCCGCAGGTTAGCCCACACACAGATGATTACTGACCGCAATGTCGGTGTTCTTATAACAACTCGACAACAACAACAAATAAAATTTCATGGATCATAAAAACTTCAGCAAATCCAAAACCAAACCAAGACCGCATCAGACCACCAAAATCGCACGCCTCCAGTGGGAATACGGAACGAAATGGTAGGCAGGCACAATTCACCCGTGCATACCTGTTGCTAAAATCCCCTAGGAAATAAATCCTCCGTGTCATGGTTTAATTTCGAAATTCATTTGGTTAACGCACAAGAGGATCGATCCTATAGCCTATAACGCGGCAGCACTATGGAGACCACCAATGGAGAGCAAAATTCCAGACCGCGTATAGTTCGCCTGCCCATATCGGGAGGATGGAATTCCATTTGCGGAATCTCATTTGCCATCCATTCTGGAATCTTGACAAGTCAGCAGCCTTGTGCGATTGCAGCTGCTCCCCTATTTCATCATCATCGAACGGTTTTATCAGGAAACCTAAACTTGGCAAATTCCATCCACCCACTCAATCTGAAACCGACTTGTCCATATGCTGATTTATCTATATCACGTGTGGACACTTTGGGGCGGACGGCTGTTGCGCTCCAGCAACGGAGGAAGAAAAACAAAAAAAAACTCTCAGAATCTGATACCCTAGCGATACGTCGCCCAGATAATTGCGGATGAAGTGAAACACTCGCCACATTCCGGCTACGCCATATATGCAACTTTGAGGTGTCGCACACACATATGCACGCCAATCTGTGCGCTGGATTGTATCTGAGAGGTGCAGCGTCTCGTCGACTCCATGGCTGCACCGGGTGATTCAATTTCCCGAACACCTGTAGGCATATGTGGCGCGGCTAATGTAACATAAACCACATAAGTACCGCTCAAAGGTTGCAGCAACTTTAATTTTATTCTTTCGCCTTGCAGGCCATGTAATAGAGTTAATGGCCACCTCCACAGAGACTGAGAGGTAACATGTGCTCTGTGCGATGGAGGTCCACTCCACTAGTCACAGTCGTTATGCTTTAGCTTTGGGGTAGCACGAAGTGAAATTATAGACACCAAGTCGGGATTGGAATTCTTCTCTGGTACGCTCGAGCTGGTTCCCTTCTTTCGAGAGGTTAAGCTACAAAGTTAGCTTAACTCAGATTGGTGGTGGCCAAATGAAGTCACGTTTTTGACACTAGCGCGGCCGGCGTGTGTGTGTGCGGGGGTACGCGACCAATGTAATCAGAGATTGGAGTTGCAATCCAGATAAATTGTCGGGTGAAACGAAGGTGCACTATGGCATGGATAGTCTGGGTATAGATGTGGTGTGAACTTTGGCGGGTAATGTGTTTTCGGTTTTTAGAAAGGTTAATACGGTCTGAGTGCGGATCTGGTGAATTTGTCAGTGCTGAGGCCCATTCTAATGGGGTAGGGTGCGTGATTTGCCTAAGGCCGGCCTTTCAGTTTTCGTAAAAATGAGTTGGAGTATGATTTATGAAACACTGGCTAGTGTGGAACTATGTTTTGAACAACCGTTTCATTGACTGATATGGAATCTGAGACACGCTCGTGATATAAAGTTGTTGATAGAAAAATTGCACGCGATGGAGTTAACAGTAAATTTGACTACTTGTTGACTATCACTCCAAAGTGCTGCATGCAACAGCACCAGTTAGGTTGCGTTTTAAGCCTCGTCTGCAGCTTTTCATTTTATTGATGACTGGCACGAGCTTAAAGTTTTTTTTTACTTTTTCGTCGTTTGATGGCAAGAACCTAACAGACTCAGGACTCAGTTAGGTTACGTTTTAAGCCTCATCTGCAGCTTTTCATTTTATTGATGACTGGCACGAGCTTAAAGTTTTTTTTTTACTTTATCGTCGTTTGGCACGAGCTTAAAGTTTTTTTTTTTACTTTATCGTCGTTTGATGGTAAGAACCTAACAGACTCAGGACTCAGTTAGGTTACGTTTTAAGCCTCGTCTGCAGCTTTTCATTTTATTGATGACTGGCACGAGCTTAAAGTTTTTTTTTTACTTTATCGTCGTTTGATGGTAAGAACCTAACAGACTCAGGACTCAGTTAGGTTACGTTTTAAGCCTCGTCTGCAGCTTTTCATTTTATTGATGACTGGCACGAGCTTAAAGTTTTTTTTTTACTTTATCGTCGTTTGATGGCAAGAACCTAACAGACTCAGGACTCAGTTAGGTTACGTTTTAAGCCTCGTCTGCAGCTTTTCATTTTATTGATGACTGGCACGAGCTTAAAGTTTTTTTTTTACTTTATCGTCGTTTGATGGCAAGAACCTAACAGACTCAGGACTCAGTTAGGTTACGTTTTAAGCCTCGTCTGCAGCTTTTCATTTTATTGATGACTGGCGCGAGCTTAAAGTTTTTTTTTACTTTATCGTCGTTTGATGGTTAGAACCTAACGGACTCAGGACTCAGTTAGGTTACGTTTTAAGCCTCGTCTGCAGCTTTTCATTTTATTGATGACTGGCACGAGCTTAAAGTTTTTTTTTTTACTTTATCGTCGTTTGATGGTAAGATCCTAACAGACTCAGGACTCAGTTAGGTTACGTTTTAAGCCTCGTCTGCAGCTTTTCATTTTACTGATGACTGGCACGAGCTTAAAGTTTTTTTTTTACTTTATCGTCGTTTAATGGTAAGAACCTAACAGACTCAGGACTCAGTTAGGTTACGTTTTAAGCCTCGTCTGCAGCTTTTCATTTTATTGATGACAGGCACGAGCTAAACGTTTTTTTTACTTTATCGTCGTTTGATGGTAAGAACCTAACAGACTCAGGACTCAGTTAGGTTACGTTTTAAGCCTCGTCTGCAGCTTTTCATTTTATTGATGACTGGCACGAGCTTAAAGTTTTTTTTTTACTTTATCGTCGTTTGATGGCAAGAACCTAACAGACTCAGGACTCAGTTAGGTTACGTTTTAAGCCTCGTCTGCAGCTTTTCATTTTATTGATGACTGGCACGAGCTTAAAGTTTTTTTTTTACTTTATCGTCGTTTGATGGCAAGAACCTAACAGACTCAGGACTCAGTTAGGTTACGTTTTAAGCCTCGTCTGCAGCTTTTCATTTTATTGATGACAGGCACGAGCTAAACGTTTTTTTTTACTTTATCGTCGTTTGATGGTAAGAACCTAACAGACTCAGGACTCAGTTAGGTTACGTTTTAAGCCTCGTCTGCAGCTTTTCATTTTATTGATGACTGGCACGAGCTTAAAGTTTTTTTTTTACTTTATCGTCGTTTGATGGCAAGAACCTAACAGACTCAGGACTCAGTTAGGTTACGTTTTAAGCCTCGTCTGCAGCTTTTCATTTTATTGATGACTGGCACGAGCTTAAAGTTTTTTTTTTACTTTATCGTCGTTTGATGGCAAGAACCTAACAGACTCAGGACTCAGTTAGGTTACGTTTTAAGCCTCGTCTGCAGCTTTTCATTTTATTGATGACAGGCACGAGCTAAACGTTTTTTTTACTTTATCGTCGTTTGATGGTAAGAACCTAACAGACTCAGGACTCAGTTAGGTTACGTTTTAAGCCTCGTCTGCAGCTTTTCATTTTATTGATGACTGGCGCGAGCTTAAAGTTTTTTTTTACTTTATCGTCGTTTGATGGTTAGAACCTAACAGACTCAGGACTCAGTTAGGTTACGTTTTAAGCCTCGTCTGCAGCTTTTCATTTTATTGATGACAGGCACGAGCTAAACGTTTTTTTTTTACTTTATCGTCGTTTGATGGTAAGAACCTAACAGACTCAGGACTCAGTTAGGTTGCGTTTTAAGCCTCGTCTGCAGCTTTTCATTTTATTGATGACTGGCACGAGCTTAAAGTTTTTTTTTACTTTTCGTCGTTTGATGGCAAGAACCTAACAGACTCAGGACTCAGTTAGGTTACGTTTTAAGCCTCGTCTGCAGCTTTTCATTTTATTGATGACTGGCACGAGCTTAAAGTTTTTTTTTTACTTTATCGTCGTTTGATGGTAAGAACCTAACAGACTCAGGACTCAGTTAGGTTACGTTTTAAGCCTCGTCTGCAGCTTTTCATTTTATTGATGACTGGCACGAGCTTAAAGTTTTTTTTTTACTTTATCGTCGTTTGGCACGAGCTTAAAGTTTTTTTTTTTGCTTTATCGTCGTTTGATGGTAAGAACCTAACAGACTCAGGACTCAGTTAGGTTACGTTTTAAGCCTCGTCTCCAGCTTTTCATTTTATTGATGACTGGCACGAGCTTAATGTTTTTTTTTTACTTTATCGTCGTTTGATGGTAAGAACCTAACAGACTCAGGACTCAGTTAGGTTACGTTTTAAGCCTCGTCTGCAGCTTTTCATTTTATTGATGACTGACACGTGCTTAAAGTTTTTTTTTACTTTATCGTCGTTTGATTGTTAGAACCTAACAGACTCAGGACTCAGTTAGGTTACGTTTTAAGCCTCGTCTGCAGCTTTTCATTTTATTGATGACTGGCACGAGCTTAAAGTTTTTTTTTTACTTTATCGTCGTTTGATGGTAAGAACCTAACAGACTCAGGACTCAGTTAGGTTACGTTTTAAGCCTCGTCTGCAGCTTTTCATTTTATTGATGACTGGCACGAGCTTAATGTTTTTTTTTTACTTTATCGTCGTTTGATGGTAAGAACCTAACAGACTCAGGACTCAGTTAGGTTACGTTTTAAGCCTCGTCTGCAGCTTTTCATTTTATTGATGACTGGCACGAGCTTAATGTTTTTTTTTTACTTTATCGTCGTTTGATGGTAAGAACCTAACAGACTCAGGACTCAGTTAGGTTACGTTTTAAGCCTCGTCTGCAGCTTTTCATTTTATTGATGACTGGCACGAGCTTAAAGTTTTTTTTTTACTTTATCATCGTTTGATGGCAAGAACCTAACAGACTCAGGACTCAGTTAGGCTACGTTTTAAGCCTCGTCTGCAGCTTTTCATTTTATTGATGACTGGCACGAGCTTAAAGTTTTTTTTTTACTTTATCGTCGTTTGATGGTAAGAACCTAACAGACTCAGGACTCAGTTAGGTTACGTTTTAAGCCTCGTCTGCAGCTTTTCATTTTATTGATGACTGGCACGAGCTTAAAGTTTTTTTTTTACTTTATCATCGTTTGATGGCAAGAACCTAACAGACTCAGGACTCAGTTAGGCTACGTTTTAAGCCTCATCTGCAGCTTTTCATTTTATTGATGACTGGCACGAGCTTAAAGTTTTTTTTTTACTTTATCGTCGTTTGATGGTAAGAACCTAACAGACTCAGGACTCAGTTAGGTTACGTATTAAGCCTCGTCTGCAGCTTTTCATTTTATTGATGACTGGCACGAGCTTAAAGTTTTTTTTTTACTTTATCGTCGTTTGATGGTAAGAACCTAACAGACTCAGGACTCAGTTAGGTTACGTTTTAAGCCTCGTCTGCAGCTTTTCATTTTATTGATGACTGGCACGAGCTTAATGTTTTTTTTTTACTTTATCGTCGTTTGATGGTAAGAACCTAACAGACTCAGGACTCAGTTAGGTTACGTTTTAAGCCTCGTCTGCAGCTTTTCATTTTATTGATGACTGGCACGAGCTTAATGTTTTTTTTTTACTTTATCGTCGTTTGATGGTAAGAACCTAACAGACTCAGGACTCAGTTAGGTTACGTTTTAAGCCTCGTCTGCAGCTTTTCATTTTATTGATGACTGACACGTGCTTAAAGTTTTTTTTTTACTTTATCGTCGTTTGATGGTTAGAACCTAACAGACTCAGGACTCAGTTAGGTTACGTTTTAAGCCTCGTCTGCAGCTTTTCATTTTATTGATGACTGGCACGAGCTTAAAGTTTTTTTTTTACTTTATCGTCGTTTGATGGTAAGAACCTAACAGACTCAGGACTCAGTTAGGTTACGTTTTAAGCCTCGTCTGCAGCTTTTCATTTTATTGATGACTGGCACGTGCTTAAAGTTTTTTTTTTTACTTTATCGTCGTTTGATGGTAAGAACCTAACAGACTCAGGACTCAGTTAGGTTACGTTTTAAGCCTCGTCTGCAGCTTTTCATTTTATTGATGACTGGCACGAGCTTAAAGTTTTTTTTTTACTTTATCATCGTTTGATGGCAAGAACCTAACAGACTCAGGACTCAGTTAGGCTACGTTTTAAGCCTCGTCTGCAGCTTTTCATTTTATTGATGACTGGCACGAGCTTAAAGTTTTTTTTTTACTTTATCGTCGTTTGATGGTAAGAACCTAACAGACTCAGGACTCAGTTAGGTTACGTTTTAAGCCTCGTCTGCAGCTTTTCATTTTATTGATGACTGGCACGAGCTTAAAGTTTTTTTTTTACTTTATCGTCGTTTGATGGTAAGAACCTAACAGACTCAGGACTCAGTTAGGTTACGTTTTAAGCCTCGTCTGCAGCTTTTCATTTTATTGATGACTGGCACGAGCTTAAAGTTTTTTTTTACTTTATCGTCGTTTAATGGTAAGAACCTAACAGACTCAGGACTCAGTTAGGTTACGTTTTAAGCCTCGTCTGCAGCTTTTCATTTTATTGATGACTGGCGCGAGCTTAAAGTTTTTTTTACTTTATCGTCGTTTGATGGTTAGAACCTAACAGACTCAGGACTCAGTAAGGTTACGTTTTAAGCCTCGTCTGCAGCTTTTCATTTTATTGATGACTGGCACGAGCTTAAAGTTTTTTTTTTTGCTTTATCGTCGTTTGATGGCAAGAACCTAACAGACTCAGGACTCAGTTAGGTTACGTTTTAAGCCTCGTCTGCAGCTTTTCATTTTAGTGATGACTGGCACGAGCTTAAAGTTTTTTTTTTACTTTATCGTCGTTTGATGGTAAGAACCTAACAGACTCAGGACTCAGTAAGGTTACGTTTTAAGCCTCGTCTGCAGCTTTTCATTTTATTGATGACTGGCACGAGCTTAAAGTTTTTTTTTTTACTTTATCGTCGTTTGATGATAAGAACCTAACAGACTCAGGACTCAGTTAGGTTACGTTTTAAGCCTCGTCTGCAGCTTTTCATTTTATTGATGACTGGCGCGAGCTTAAAGTTTTTTTTTACTTTATCGTCGTTTGATGGTTAGAACCTAACAGACTCAGGACTCAGTTAGGTTACGTTTTAAGCCTCGTCTGCAGCTTTTCATTTTATTGATGACTGGCACGAGCTTAAAGTTTTTTTTTACTTTATCGTCGTTTAATGGTAAGAACCTAACAGACTCAGGACTCAGTTAGGTTACGTTTTAAGCCTCGTCTGCAGCTTTTCATTTTATTGATGACTGGCGCGAGCTTAAAGTTTTTTTTTACTTTATCGTCGTTTGATGGTTAGAACCTAACGGACTCAGGACTCAGTTAGGTTACGTTTTAAGCCTCGTCTGCAGCTTTTCATTTTATTGATGACTGGCACGAGCTTAAAGTTTTTTTTTTACTTTATCGTCGTTTGATGGTAAGATCCTAACAGACTCAGGACTCAGTTAGGTTACGTTTTAAGCCTCGTCTGCAGCTTTTCATTTTATTGATGACTGGCACGAACTTAAAGTTTTTTTTTACTTTATCGTCGTTTGATGGTAAGAACCTAACAGACTCAGGACTCAGTTAGGTTACGTTTTAAGCCTCGTCTGCAGCTTTTCATTTTATTGATGACTGGCACGAGCTTAAAGTTTTTTTTTACTTTATCGTCGTTTGATGGTAAGAACCTAACAGACTCAGGACTCAGTTAGGTTACGTTTTAAGCCTCGTCTGCAGCTTTTCATTTTATTGATGACTGGCGCGAGCTTAAAGTTTTTTTTTACTTTATCGTCGTTTGATGGTTAGAACCTAACGGACTCAGGACTCAGTTAGGTTACGTTTTAAGCCTCGTCTGCAGCTTTTCATTTTATTGATGACTGGCACGAGCTTAAAGTTTTTTTTTACTTTATCGTCGTTTGATGGTAAGATCCTAACAGACTCAGGACTCAGTTAGGTTACGTTTTAAGCCTCGTCTGCAGCTTTTCATTTTATTGATGCCTGGCACGAGCTTAAAGTTTTTTTTTTGCTTTAGCGTCGTTTGATGGTAAGAACCTAACAGACTCAAGACTCAGTTAGGTTACGTTTTAAGCCTCGTCTGCAGCTTTTCATTTTATTGATGACTGGCACGAGCTTAAAGTTTTTTTTTACTTTATCGTCGTTTGATGGTAAGAACCTAACAGACTCAGGACTCAGTTAGGTTACGTTTTAAGCCTCGTCTGCAGCTTTTCATTTTATTGATGACTGGCAGGAGCTTAAAGTTTTTTTTTACTTTATCGTCGTTTGATGGTAAGAACCTAACAGACTCAGGACGGATGTGCCGTAAAATTATCTTTCAAAGTTCATGGATGGTGTCCGAACTATCAGAGAGCATGTGGATGTTGTCCTTTTGTGGTCGTTGAAATTCACAGATTTTGTAGGTCCTACCTACTCAATATGTAAAGATTTCTTACTTAAGAAGAAAACGCAAATGAAGCAACAGACTTGGCCTCTTACAAAGAGATTCTAGTCGAATACAAAAGGGAACTAAAGAAGCCCAAAAGAAAATCATGGAGACACTCTGGGATAAAATGGAAGACACTCCTGAGACGTAAGGATGACGAAAGATTGCTTACAATAGTCCAACTGCATAGGTTAAGTTTTTTTTAGGTCAGGTTATAGGGGCAGCCCTCGAATCACGTGCACACTTAGACGAGAATGGTCCGTTGTGGTACCACATGAATCGATGGACTTTTACTAAAGATTCGTTTGCCTTAGTGAACCATTTCGAGCTTACTATGAATCCGAGGAGGTTTCTGACATAAATGTGACTCAGGTTGCCTAGATTGTCAATGGAGAAGTTTCCTAAACGGAGTTTCCTTTTTTAGAAGAGCGGAGAAGGTGAGGAATACTCTGCTCCTCCTCCTCGTTCAAGTAGCTTCTGCAGAAGTCTTTGCTAAAGACGCCTAGTCTTTTCGCATGTAGATCAGAGGTGCACTGTAAGAAAACCGATGATAACAAGTATCCTCGAGATCTGGTAAAGGTGGTGCAGTGCTAGGGTGGGGCTGAGAATTCGATTTGTTGCATCTGCAATCGTTCAGAGGTTGGAGCTGAACTCATAGGTTATGACTTCATCGACAGCAGCTAAGGGAGCCAGCGAATCTTCGTTTAAAATTTATTACGGTAAAATTTAACGCAACAGAGCTCACCCTCTTACCCCCATTAATCGTTTCGTTCCCTCTTTTCTTTAAGATCGCAAGGACGGAATTCGGAGGAAATTGTGGGCAGATATGGTTCCATTAGCCACTGGTTCACGACTTTCAGGTCCGAAGAATGCAGCGAGTGCTGGTTATTTCCGCTCGGTGCAGGCACAGGGAAAGTTGGGAGACTCCCCACGGAACAACATAAGTGTTTGACAGGGGGTCCACGAGAATACACTGCAGTCGAAGTGCCACCGTATTATTCGCGCAATGGCATGGAGTACGTTCCCCTATTTCACCCAACGAGGAAGTGACGTAGAAGCAGCAAAGGCGTGGGGTCTGTGCTCAAAAGACATCCCTCCAACAAAATCTCGCAACTTTCAAAATAAGGTTCAATGGCCAAGAGAAGGTGGTCTCTTTGCCTCAACGCTGGAGCAACGGAGGAGGAACCGAGGTGATTAGGCTGACGGGCACCAAAGACGTCATGTTCAGATATAGTCCAAAGAAAACTGTCATTGTATCCAAAAGCAGTTGTCACTTTGTCCGACAACTGTCAAACCGGCAAACAGCGCAGCGGTTAGAAGGAACAAGACAAGTCTGTCCCAAACAATTTAAAGATGGCACCTGAACGAAAATCCCTGACCCCAAAATCTGCAAGAGAAACCACCAACATAGATTGCGAAAAAAGGGATTCTTTGCAAGTTCAGCAAAGCTCACTGCTTCTGAGTTCTGAGGAAGTGCAGTGTGCCCTCATTCCATTCTTGTAATATTCAATCTTCCCCTTCAAAGGTCGGGTAGTTCGGTTTTTGGAGTGGTCGTCGCGGTCGCAATTGGTTTACGAGTAGAACGAGTCCATCAGCAGCAGCTGAATGAGCAAAGGAATCCTCGTTTACAACTATGCAAATGATTCTAGAATCCTCATTGGCCTCTTCAACGTGTGATTCGGTAATTATGTGTTGACGAGCGGATTGCTGAACCTTATCATGCACGAATACAAGGGCAGTTAGGAATTTGCTTCATTTCCACAACTTACAGTTGTCCTCCTGGCCAATCCTCCCAAACATCTTTGGACCTCTGGTCTGCACAGGCAATCCTCATTATGTGGCCTTAATAGATGCCTATGTCGCGGCAAGTAGCCGCAAAGCCAGGGTGATCTTGAATGGTTTTGAGGAAGCTGGAGCCACGTTTTACTCCTAACTTACTCCATTTTGCCGATGAGATGTTCTATAGGTATGAGATCTTCCATGCATATGTCGCGGCAAGTAGCCGCAAGGGCCAGGTGATCACGAAGGATTTGGAGAAAGCTGGAGGCAAGTTTTACCCCTAACTTCCCCCATTTTGCAGATGAGATGTTCTATTAACTCGAAATGTTCCATGCCTATGTCGCGGTCTATGGTCTGCACAGGCAATCCGCTTGATGTGGCCTTGATAGATGCCTATATCGCGGCAAGTAGCCGCAAAACCAGGAAGCCCATGACATGTTCCATCCGGGTAAATATTTTCAATTACAGCGAATTCCAGGTTTTCCTTCATCATCTGAGTAAACTTTCTGCCAGAGGCTCTGAAGTGTGAGGGATTGGCTGTTTTCTTTCTGTTTTTGCCCTCCTCGGGATGTCTTCCACTGACTTTTGCCTTTTGCAGGGAAATGTTGAAAATATTCATTGGTCCAGCTGGATTCTTCGTTTTGTGGTCGGATACGTAGGATACAGGCAATGAGTTTAGTGCCCGTTTAGCAGGGTGGACATGCTTGGAGCTGGTGGACGGTTGGTCTTGTATTGATTTAGCTTGAAGCCTGATAGCAGATTGATCCAAAAGGATTCGCAGGTTCTTGCTGAACTAGATGTGAGCTCTAAGCCGTAAAGAAAGTTGTCCCTGATGGGTCAGAATGAGGGTGGGGTGTACCCTCACATATTTTTGGTATCGATCGACCAGGTCCTAAATTCAATGACTTTTCCGATGTCAGACTAATAGGTATGAACTTCTGGCGCACAAACATCCACTACGCTTGGACAAGGGTTTCCCAAAGTCTTTACAGTAGCGGCGGCAATATTATTACCACATGGAGGCCATTATACTTGACCATGGTATAAGTCGGAGAAGTGGGTAAGCCATTCTCGATAGAGGCGGCGCATGGATACGGTACGAACTCGAAGTCAAAGTGCCTGTTGATCCTTTATGGTTTCTTACGTGTGGGGGAGAATCCCCGCACAACACTCGTTTAAGCTTTCCACTTGGTTCACACCATGTTTTTTCCAATGAAATATTTGCCTTGGCTACGGCAATGCTTCCAGGTGTCACCCATCAAGTGCTTTTATAGTTTTTGCGTGTATGTGAGTTTTTTTTTTAGTAATGTAGTGCTTCTACTAAATAATCTGAATCCTGAATCCTGTGCTTTCTTCCAAAGATTTTTTTTTTATATTTCTCTTTCAGTTCGCTTATTTCCCTTGGAGAGCAGATGGGTTCTGGTTTATCATTCAATATCTGCATATCATCATCAAATACTCTCAAGCTCCACTGATTCAATATTTTTATCTCTGTCCCTGACATCTTCTCTCCTGATGCTGGTGTACACAATCCTAAATATCTTACGTATGCTCAGGAAAACCACGGTCCTTAATTTCATCCTTGCTCTCCACAAAATTGTCTCCATGGTGAAAAGCGACCCAACAGTTGTAAATATTGATGCTCATCGATGTCCAAGGACATGATTAACACATAACGACGCTACAAAAGTTGAGCGACAGGGACGGCAAACGACGCCATATTTCTTGCCGCTCTTTTGACATTTATCTTCAGTAAGGTTTGCCATTTCATGATGGAAGGATATACGATCCAACAACGAGGCGAAATTATTAAAATTAACAACCGAAATTCGGAGTCAGTGGCCTCAACGTTAAGAGCGCTACGTCCAACTTATGGTCGTCATAATCGTCCTAGCAGATCAATAATTGAGCGTCTAGTGGAAAAATTTGAATCCACAGGCACAGTACAAAATGTCCCTGTGCCAGTGAGACAAAGAAGTGCCCGTAGTGTCGAGAATATTGCTGCCGCTGAGGCTTCAGTTGAAGAAAGCCCAAATGTGTCTCTCACACGTCGTTCTCAATCGTTGGGCATCTCTGTGACGTCGTTGTGGCGAATTTTGCGAAAAGATCTTGGCCTACATCCTTACAAGATTAAGTTGACGCAAGAACTGAACCCGCTAGACCACCAGAAGCTTCGTATGTTCGTGAATTGGGCTGAGCAACAACTTGAAAATGATTCGGATTTTCATCGAAAAATAATCTTCAGCGATGAGGCTTATTTCTGGCTGAATGGCTTCGTCAATACACAAAATATGCGGTACTGGTCAGGCAGCAATCCACACATTCTCCATGAGTCATCATTGCATCACGAAAAAAATACGGTTTGGTGTGGTTTATGGGCCGGCGGCGTCATTGGGCCGTACTCCTTCCGTGATGATCAAGACCGGCACGTTACTGTGAATGGGAATCGCTACTATTACTATTCCAACCAGGTCCTATACAACGGGGCCAAAATAAACCGAATGGACAACTTTCTGGTGAAACTAATTCGGTTTCACGCTGCAAGAGCAATAGTCTCATCTTTGGGGCCTTCTACCCCAATGATGAATATTTTGAGAGTGCGCGTTTAAGCGACTTTATTCCGCCCGAAGCTTTCCTATATTTGGATATTCGAGGGCTGATACAGCATAGATCGGCGGTTCCACTAATCTACCACGTCTTCCGACGAACTGTGGATAGGCGGATCCTATACGACCGAGACGTTATCGCTCAGGGCGGAGGAGAGCGCATGCGGTTCAGCGTCGAGTAGGTTACAACAGGAGAACCTGTTGTGGTGGTTAAAATATTCCGACTCCGAACTGCGAATTGGAGATAAGCTGTTCTTGACAATTGATGCTACTCGGATGATTTGTCAGACCATCACGGGAGGAGGGCCAGTGAAAAATCATTTAGGTGTTGCTACAGATACGGCTGGGAATCGAACCCAGACCTTCTGCGCGGCAGTTCATCGCACTAACCATCGCACCACTGAGCCCGTCAAGAGGCACAAATTGTCAAGAACCAAATAGCAATATTCCATGCAAGGCTAAGCTTGGCTTTCTAGTTGCAGATTCTCTCGTATGCTCATTAGCTTCAAAACTCTCTAAGCCCAACTTCTAAGAATGAATCCTCTTTGCCGCAAGATGGTTTATAGTTTGCTAACATCTTTTACCAAATGCACACAGCTCACGAACATCACGAAACTCTACTTAAGATTCTAATCGTCTCATCTTCTTTTAAGTGCCTAAGCTCTAAGTCCAATTGCTCAACTCAATCATCATGCTCTACGGCTTAGTGAAAGCGCAGTCCATTCCACACGCTCTTGATTGATTCATTGTCATACCGCTCAGCCAAATGCCAAACGCTGGCATAGTACCAGCGCACTCACCTCAACTAATGTTTCCAGCTCATGCAATACGCTAATTCATCAAAAGGCTAGCATTTCACATCTGCCAACTCCAACTCCAGCTCCAACTGTGAATTCCTCGACGAGGTCATGAGAATCAAAAGATCGAGCAAGTGAATTGCTCTCTCCCAGGTGACCCCATAAAGGTTAAATGCCACTAAAAAAAAAAATCATCATCAAACCAAGTCTCGCACGAGTGGACACAGACACACAGACTCTCCGGCCCAGGTAATGAGGATCAGAATATTAAATTAGGATTTGCACTCCTGCATCACTGCGCTGCATTCCCATAAGCCGCGCATAATCGAATCGACTGCAATAAGCTGCAATCACGTTTCCCATTCGTTCTCTCCCTGGTGTATGTGTGCAGATGCATTGTGCATGGCAAGCTATGAAATTACAATCTTCTGATCCGCGTGCAATATAGTTTCTGAAGATCGGCAACTTGATGGCGCTCCTACCTCCAATTTGGTGGCGTTGCCTCATCGGCGCGCTGCAATTTGTGTAATAAGATCAGCTTAACTGGACGAATGTCGACATTATCACGCGGAAGTAATCTTCCGTGGCATCGTCGACCTTATGAACCGGTTGGTGATCCTGCGCCCGTCGCCACACCTCAAGTCGGCTTCTACCTCTCTGTTGTAATATACGATTGCACCTCAAAAGGGTAACCGTGCGAGTGATCGCCCCCCTCAAGGTGAACCAAGACCATGGTACCGGTAATGCCAACGCACTATTGTATGGCTTCAGCTTTAGGGTCGGATTTTGGAGACGACGAAGACGATGCCTACGACGACTGTGGGTACTCGGTAATTGTTGCGACTGTAGTCGGGAGTTGGTGGAATTGAATTCTATACGTGCTTCATGGGAGAATAACTCCTTTGCCCTGTGTGTGCAGTGTATGCGTTGCCCTTTTATGGGCGGATGATCATGATCAGCGTAGCTGAGATGGCAATGAGATTTTTCTTGAAATTAAAGAGATAGCCAGGACGCTTGCGCAACGTGCACACGGACCGTATATATGCGCAGTTGTTGTGATCAGGTTGTGATCTTTGTGTGCGATTGTTGTTACAATGCGAACCTGAACGTGAGAGGTCGAGATGTGAGACCCTGACAAGGTCTATTATCGTGTTTTAACGTCATCAACATCGTCGCAGCTGAGTGTGTAGTCAAGCTCGAATGGGGCTCGATATGGAAGTGAGTTTTGTTTGCAGTAGGATTGGCGGACATTTATACGCTTCGCATTAGCGTAAGTCGGGGTTTTTAGATGCAACTGGGGACGGTTTTCTCAGGAGCCTTCGCTATGCGTGATTTTAATAACCCGTCGATTGTAGGTAAGGCAATTTGATGGATTGTAGGATTTGAACTTTGTAAGACTCTTATAAGCAGCTTTTTGATGTACTGGAGCTTGAGTCTTAAGTTTTTGTATTTGTATTTGGGCAGTTATGTGGAAACGGACTATTCTCTTGGGCAGTTACCTTCAAAAGAATGGACTGTCGTGTAAGGTGAGATTGTATTAACTAACGGTACAGCCTACTTTGATAAATTTCGCATTCATTACAGAAATTTCTAAGCTTAGTGTTCGGCTATCAACCTAGGTATACTATTTAGCCCACAGCGCCAACTGACGCAGCTTGAAGGAGATAGGAGAAGAATGAAATTCCAAACCAAATGCCCAGCCTTGACAAAAGCAAGACACCAAACTGTAAGCGAACTATTTTGGAAACTGCAAATAAATTGTGACAGAAGGCTTCTTACAAAGATCTGTTGTACGGGCTCGTCGGGGGAGTTTTATTTGAAATCAAATATCAGACATAAACGGCCAAACAGGATCTCAAACTAAGCTTCGCCAATTACAAGGTGGCGCAAAAGTACTCCTCCTATCAGGAAATGCTATAAATTTTGCGATTGGCCCCTAATGTCAGTTCTGTTTTGACATTTGTGTAGTAAACACATGCGAAATCCACGTTACGCTACACTGTTCCAGAACGCGGAATATTGGTGACTACTTATTTGAGCAATAATCGGTCGGTGACTTTGGCACAACGTGAATTTCGCCGCTCGCCTCGAAGAGACTGGCACAACACGAGATGCTGCCAGGCGTGGCAGACCCCGGAGTAGCCGTTCTGCAGAGAATATTGCTGCTGTAGCCGAAGATGTCATGGAAGCGCCGTCGACATCGACCAGACGACGTGCCATACAAATGGGTATCAGTCGACGGTCTTTACAGCGAATTTTGGTACAAGATTTGAAGATGTTTCCGTACAAAGTCCAGACGGTGCATCAGCTGTTAGCTGCTGACCGCCAATCGCTTCTAACATACGCTCAAGCCATCCTTAATCACCACCAAGAGGAAGATGATTTTTCATCAAAAATAGTCATGAGTGATGAGGCCCATTTCCATCTTAGCGGGTACGTAAATAAGCAAAATTTACGATTCTGGGGCACTGAAAATCCGCGTGTAACCCACGAAGAGCTATTACACCCGCTCAAAGTCACTGTATGGTGTGCTGTTTTCGCTGGAGGAGTCATCGGACCTTTTTTCTTCGAAGACGTCGCGGGCCAAACGGTTACTGTGAATGGTGAGCGCTACAGAGCAATGATCAACGAGTTCTTTTTGCCGCAACTTGATGAATTGGCATTGGATAACATGTGGTTCCAACAGGACGGTGCAACGGCACACACTGCACGTGCCACAACCGATATGCTGAAGGATGCATTTCCCGATTTGCACTGGCCAGCAGGATCGCCTGATTTGACCGCTCCAGACTTCTTTTTGTGGGGCTTTTTGAAGTCGCGGGCTTATGTCAACAAGCCTCAGACTCTTTCAGCTTTTAAAGACAATATCCGTCAAGAATGTGAGGACCTATCTCCGAAAGTTTTGGCCAAAGTGATGGAAAATGCCATAAAAAGGGCTCAAATGACAATCAACTGTGGCGGCGGCCATTAACATGACATCATATTCTCGACTTGATGTAAACAAAATTAAAAGACCAAATAAAAATAATCCACAAGAAGAATCAAAGTTTTTCATTTTTTTTTTTTTAATTATAGCCAAAAACCATCGGAAGGTTATTTTTGCGCCTTGTTTGGCTTCGACTCCAAACGAAAATTTGAGAAGCTTCTGCTGACACTTTGGATGTTTCTCAGAGTTTGGCAAGAGATGAGGCAGTGGTGTTGTAACTTTCCGGATTGGAACCAGTCTACTGCGATGTTGCTCTAAAGTTGTTGATGTCTCTTGGGGTTAAAATTGCTGACCTTATCGATGAAATCGCCGTCAAAACTATGAAAATATATGAAGAAAACGAGACTAAAAGTTTACCATTTTGATAGCAGCGTCCATATGTTAGTGGGAACAGCCTAAGAGTCTAACCAGTCCAATGGCGATATAAAATTTAGTCCAAACCAAAAGATCAAAATTTGGCCATTTTTTTAGCAGCGTTCTATGGAAGTGAGATCTTTTGAGCATTTGGACAACCCAATGCCTAAGAATTGAGAAAAGGCTGAGAGTCTAATCAGTCCAATGACGATATGAAAATTCAGTCCACACAATAGAGATCTGATCTTCTTAATGCCGCTGAATAGATTTAAGACCCGCCCGTTTGCAGTAAGATACAACAGTCAACACGTAACCTGTCCTGCGCACCTTTGCTGTAATCATAATGGTGCGGCTTTCCCATCACATGTAACCAAATCTTACTTACTTAAGTGGAGCTACAGCCGGGAATGAACCTCGGCCTCAACCAACCCGCCTCTCCAATTAGCTTGGTCCTTAACTGCTTCAAGTTGTTCATTTCAAGTTCCAGTTGTCTAGACCAAGCGATATCTTGGTCTTTGAATCGGAGGTTTGGTCTTCTTTGGCTTCTCGAACCTGGCGGCTGGGATTCGAAAATCCTCTGGATCCTTATTGGGGCATTATTGTCCCTTCTATGTTTACTCCGAGGTAGGTGAATTCCTTAACTACCTCACATTACAGCGCGTCTTCTTGCCGAAACCCGGTGCACGTTTGGAATAGTTCGGAGGAGCTATTTCCAAACTGCACGCATGTTGCAGCGCGTGTTTTCCAGCGTCACGCGACACAACTAAATCAGTTTTGCCGGGATTCCGAATTCGGCCATCACCATATAGAGCTCCTGACGATGAATGTCATCAGACGCGGCTTTGAAGTCGATGAATAGGTGGTGAGTTTCGCCTTGAAATTCGTTGGTCTTTTCTAGGATTTGCCTGAGTGTGAAAATTTGTTCTATAGTCGATCTGCCGGGCCGGAAGCCGCACTGGAACGTGCCGATTAGTGTGTTGCAGAAAGGTTTTAGACGTTCACACAGTACATTGGATATGATCTTGTATGCGACATTTAGCAGGGATGTGCCTCGATAGTTTTTACAAGACAAAGGATCTCCTTTTTTGTAGATGGGGCATATGGAGCTGATAGTCCAGTCATAGGGCATATTTTCTTCTACTCATACTTGGTTGATGATTCGGTGCATGCGCCCTACCAAAACATCACCACCTTATTTAGATAAAAAGCTCCGCTGGTAAGGCATTGGAGCCTGCGGCTTTGTTGTTCTTAAGCTTTTTTATTGCTAGTCCAACATCTTCTATACAAGGCGGTGGAACTTGTTCTTCTATGACTGGACATGGGTTCTCTTCTTTTCCTATCACTATCTCTACATGATGCCCATGGAGGAGCTTCTAAAAATGCTGCTTAAGCACATCTAGTATTCCCTGCGCTTCGGTGACTAGAGAACTGCATGTAAAAAAAGCTTAAATGACTTACGAATGCAATTACAAAATGCGAAAGCTAGGCCTTGGGTTCTAGCGATCCTGTTTCGCAATCTACGGAGCTCGTATCGGAGTATGGCTTAAGATAGCGAATTTTACATTGATGCTGATTGTCACAATACGTTCGCTGATGTCATGAGTCTCGAGCTTACTACAGAGATGTCACAAACGCCCCTAAATTCATCAGCAATACAAATAGATACACTTGCTAAGCCTCTTAAATAAAATCCATTGTGCAGCATCTATTTGCCCCTAGAAATAACAAAAAAAAAACAACAAAAGTCTGTCTCACCGGGAATATGCAAATCGTAGGGAACACAAATTCACACACAATGACAAACAGACACTCCTCCAAAAACATCACCATCTAAAGGAGTATACAATGTGCCTCCGAATGTGGTATGACTAATTCAATTCGTTTACTATTGTTCAGCCACCTGTGCCAGTTTCCATTAGAATAGTCAGGTCTCTCGACTCGCTTTGAATAGGCAAATGAGGCCTAATTGAAGGAAGCGTGGGAATCACGCTAAAAGTAGAGCAGAACGTCATATATGCGCATGCGATTTCAATTACTACGTGTGCGTTGAAGAAACACATACAATTTGGACAGACAACTGCCGGACGCAGATAGAAGACCCTTGGTGTTCCTTAAGCCTTCTGGCAGCAGCCGCTTATATTGCCATTTAATTCAGCATACCCTACCCATTGAGTTCAAGAGCGCTCAAGTGCGTGGGAACATCATCATCGGCGAAGCCAATAAACACACAAGCACACAATGACAGAGGGGGCTTCCAACTCCGGAAGATCATATCCATTCGGAATGGCAGTGAGTGAGATCTATTCCATGGCATTATGACGGTGCTGAGGATGAGAAGATCAGATGGTGAGCCATTCTCTAGTTCCCTTTGTAGTGCCAAGATGAATGTAAAGTACAAGATCTACAAACAAACAAAGCTGGTGTTTGAATGCGAGAAGAGACCTGGGAATATGGCAGGTATACCTGTAGAGTTGTGAGTCTTACAATATTGCCAGTCTATTCACGCAGAAGATTAGTTTCGCTATTCTGCGGTGACTTCTGAACAATATTTTGTGTGGGAACAATTTTGACTTTGTTTGCCTGTGGGATGAATGGGATGAGTAATTGGTGTTAGACAAGACGCAAGGTGTGGAAGTGGAAAAGGTGTTTATTATGGGGATACTTTGTGGACTTCTGATAGGAAGATGTAGGTTTAGAAATACCTGTGGGTGTGCTCAGTTATGTTGACGAATTTACTGGATTTTATTGACGGTATTTTGTTTGAAGAATGAAACGGGTGGGCCAAATACAAGTTTCTCTTTAAAAAATGCAATAAAATGAACACGCCCATTAATTATTCCAATTAACTATGAAAGACGACATCCTTCAAGTGGCTGCTTCGCAATATCACATTCTGTCGCTCCAATTTTCCAAGACCTTGTCGACGCTTTCGGGCTGCAGGTCACGGATTGCTTGGATGATACCAAAGATTACAAAGCCCTACAGATGACGCACTGCATACAAGAAAAATTGTTCTATGGCGGGTGGTCATGGCACAGCCCATCATATAATTTGGATATCGTTTCTCATGTGTGGAAGTGCACACCTCCCGCCCGTACCATGAAGCTCGTGAGCAAAAGTTTCTGTTTTTTTTTTTCAATGCGTCATTAGTATGCCTTTGTAATCTTTGATGATATTGACCTTAAGTTCTTGAATCGTTTTCGGATTGTTGGTAAAATATCGGTCCTTCACGGTTCCCCACAAAAAACAAGTGCAAATGGGTTTAATCGCAGCACCGAAGCGGCCAATTGACGTCGCCAAGACGACTGGAATTGGGTGTGCAAAAGATCGATTGTTGCTTAGAGCGCCATCTTGCCAGAGGTCATCCAAATCCATGCCATTTCTCTAAACGCCCACCGTTGACCAACAGGTTTTTTCCCGGCTTTATTTGCGAAGAAAAATGGTCCAATGATGCCACCACTCAACAATCCGCACCAAACTGTCACTCGCTGTCGCAAGCATCGGCTTTTCGACAATAACTTGCGGGTTCTCCGAGGCCAAATGCCTAAGAGCAGCTTCAGTCTTCAAGCTTCAGCTTCAAGCTGAAAAATCGTCTTTGCTGACGAAGTGCAAAACTCCATATGTGGTTTTGTGAACGTAGCCGCCGAGATTAAAGTGCGACTCGTCAGAAAAGACGATTTTTTGTGCCAAAATCGTTGTCCGTTACTTACTTAAGTTGAGCTACAGTCCGGAATGAACGTGGGCCTCAACCAAGTTGGTTGAGGTTGGTTTTTACTTGTGAGCGCCACTTAAGGAAAGGTATTCCTCTACTGCGTCCGACATCTGGCTGGAAATCGAAGACTCTCCGAGACGAAGTATTGGTGTCCATTCGTTTTACATGTCCTAGCCATCTTAAACGTCCAATGCGGAGATTTTTTGACCAGGGGCATGTCACCGTACAGCTCGCATAGTTCTTTGTTGAATCATCGTCTCCATAGCCCGTCAACACAAACTGGACCCAAGATTTTTCGAAAAATTTTCTCTTGAATCGACCAAGGATTTCTTCATCCATGACGGTCCATGCTTCAACGCCTTAGAGCAGAACTTGGATGATAAGGGTCTTATATTGGATCTCCATAAAAGTTCGAGTGAAGGCTTTATTTGCCTTCTTAGCCCGAAGAAACAGTGTTTGGCAAGAGTAATTCTTCGTTTAATTTCTGACGAGATGTTGTTGTCTGAGTTAATAGCGGAGCCGAGGTAGATAAAGTCCCGTAGTACCTCAAAGTTATATCTGTCAATGGTGACGTTCTGTCCAATTCGTCGATGTTATGCATCCATTCGTGTCGACAGCATATACTTCGCCTTGCCCTCATTTTTGCCTCTTCCTTCTCTATACTAGCAAACGTGGCTATGACATCACGTTGGGTCCGACCAATGAAGTCAATATCGTCGGCGTATGCTAGTAGTTGCACCGATTTTTGGAAAATTGTGCCTCTGGTGTTGGCTCTTGAGTTTTGCACAATCCTCACAAGAATCAAGTTGAAGAAGTCACATGACAGCGCATCGCCTTGCCTAAATCCATTTTTGGTATCGAATGTGTCGGTGAGGTCGTTTCCGACCCGGATGCAGCAGCGTGAATTCTCCATCGTCATCCTCCATAAACGGACGAGTTTGGGCCGTATACCAAAACTAGGCATGGCTCTGTATAGTTCGTTCGGTACTTGGTGGGTATCGATTTGGACTTCTTGATTTTTTTCCAGGATCAGCTGGGGGCTCAGTGGCGCGATGGTAAGTGCGTTGAACTGCCGCGCAGAAGGTCTGGGTTCGATCCCCAGCCGTAGCAACACCTAAATGATTTTTCACTGGCCCTCCTCTCGTGATGATCTGACAAAGCATCCGAGTAGTATCAAGTGTCATGAATAGCTTATCTCAACTTAGCTGTTCGTATTCGGCATAAAACAGGAGGTCTTGCCATCGTGCAAAGTAGTACACACGCACACATGAATGGTTGTGAGAAAAAGCTAGGCCCTGGGTACTAACGAGCCTGTTGCGCCATAAATTTAATTTTTTTTTTTTAGCTGAAGAGTGAGAATTTGATCGGCTGTGGACTTTCCTGGCCTAAGACCACACTAATAAGGACCGGTCAGGTTGTTGGTAAACGGTTTCAGCCGTTCACATAATACGGCAGATAGGATATTGTAGGCGACGTTGAGGATACTTATGGCGCAACTTAGAGGGTGTCCTTTTTTGTAGATCGGGAAAACGATGCTGAGGTTCCATTCTTCAGGCATACTTCCTTCCGACCAGATTTGGCTTATGAGCTGGTGGGTGTTACTTACCAAGTCAAATCCGCCGGCTTTACAAAGATCAGCGGGAAGGATGTCATTTTCGGCAGCCTTATTGAGCTTGAGTTTAGATATTGCTATCCTCACATCAACTCAGGTCGGGTCGCTGTCGTTGCCAATATAATATTTCGTTCTGCCTACCAGCGGAATGTCTGCAGAAGTGGTTCTTCCATATCCTCAGCATCGATTGTGTCTCAACTGCAATATTTGCTTGTTCATCAGGATTCTGGTTGCGCCTTGTATCCTTGGCTTTGAAGTTTTACAATTTGGTAAAACTTGCGAACATCGTTCCTGGAGTGGCACCTCTCTTTATCCTATAGCACGCGCTTTTCTCTTCTTTTTTTTTTTGGAAAAGCCGGTGTTCTTCCCTTCTGCTCTGCCTATAGAGCTCAACCGCAGCTCTCGTGTCCACCTGCAGCTTAGCCTTGTAGGCATAGTTCTTGGCTGCGAGCATATGTCTGCGTTCCTCATCAAACCAGGGGTTTCTTGCTGGCGGGCGCGAGAAACCTAGCGCATGAGTTGCGGCTGTTCTAATGGGTTGTTGGCATCGTTGCAATTGTTCTTCGACATTCAATTCTGGAGGTGTAAGTCGATAGGTTAAGGGATACACGTTGCGCAAAGGTCTAGGCGGTCTCTTGTTTCCTTTAGGGCTACGTATAGTCTCAGGAGTTGTCATCCAAGATTGAAGAATCGGAGTCCAACATTACCCGTGTTGTTCTTGAGATACCGACGAAAATGCAACGAAAGTTGGAGAGTTTACGCTTGGACGGGTTAAGTCACAGTTGGGGTCAACATTTGGAATGGATTATCATTAAAATGTGAATGTCGAGAATGGTTCCTTAGATTTATAACAAAGATTTTACGATATATTTGATTTTTTGTGTTATTTCGCATTTTAATAAAAAAACCTCTTGATTGATCACCCGCTGTAATCTTAACTGGCACACCTGTTCTTTTATCACCACTATGGTGATTCACTGAATAAATATAGGACCACACACATTCCTGAAGAATTTTGTTATCCTTCTGCACCTGAACTCCTATACTGGAACATGTGCTATCACTACACCTTTAGCTAACTTTTAATAGGTTATTGATCACCTTGATTGAATAAATTTTAGTGTTCAAGTTTTTCTCTGGCTCAGGCTGTTAGCGCCACTATGCGTATTTGTCCAAGGGGTGCTCAGGTACCTTTTGTCAAAGAAGAGGTTGTTCGCCTCAGTGATTTATCAAATATTCCTCGACATGCTAAACTGTCTATTCGTTGGATTGGCTTCTTGCCATAAAGAGGTTTCTTTGTGAAATAAAAAGGCTTAGCTACACAAGTTGCTTATCTACCAGGACGTGATTAATCCAAATGTTATGACATTCGGTGGGAAAATTCAAATTACAAAAACGGTTTAACATGACGAAGGAGTCAAAAGTTTGTACAAAAAGCGATTAATCAAAATGTTAGATAAACGTATCTACATGCAGTATAGATGCGTGTTAATTCAGCACGAGTAAATACTTCTCTTATAAATCAAACATGAAGATTTATTATTGCTGGATATAAAGTGTGTTTATGCCCTATCCCACAGGGGTTTATTCGTTTTGATACATAGCTTGTAACATAGAGAACTAATTTAGCTAGATAAGCCTTTGGGTATATGGATCGACTCAGAATCGCTAGCTGACTCAATTTAGCGATATCTGTTCGTCGCCACCTTTCTAAAAAAACATCGTTTTTGGAAAAACCGAAGGGAATTTGGAATAAGTGTCCGGTCCGAACTTCTTATTTAATTTCTATATTTCGTTAAATTTAATGTCGAAAGATTGCAATCGCAAGAGGCCGCCAAGACTTTCGCGCAACGCGTATCCCTTAACCTCTGGATTGACACCATACCACCAGCATCGAAAGTCGAAGAACAATGGCAACGATGCCAACAAGCCATTAGATCAGCCGCAACTGATGTGCTAGGTTTCTCGCGCCAACCAACAAGAAACCTCTGGTTTTATGAAGAATGCCAACAAATGCTGGCATCCAAGAACGAGGCCCACAAGGCTGTGCTGTAGGTGAAGACGAGAGCTGCAGTTGAGCTCTATGAGCAGAGATGGTGGGAAAAACACCGGCTTTTCAGAAACAAGAGAAAAGAGCCAGGAAAGCGCGCGATCGACGATATGGAGAGGTGCCACTCCAGGAACGATGTTCACAGGTTTTATCAAAGTGTAAAACGGCAAAGCCAAGGATACAAGGTTCGAACAGAGTTCTATAGAGATTAACAAGGAAATATCGTAGTTGAGACACAGTCGATGCTGAGGATATGGAAGAACCACTTCGGCAGACTTTTAAACGGCGATGACGAACAAAATTCCGCTGTCAGGCCGAACGAACGATTCAATATTGGCAGCGCAAAAACTGCCAACCTCCCGACCTGATTGAGGTGAGGATAGCAATATTTAAGCTCAAGCTCAATAAGGCTGCCGGAAATGACGATCTATTTGCCGGTCTTTATAAAGCCGGCGGATGACTTGGTAAGTGAAATCCCTGAACTCATAAGCCAAATCTGGTGGGGAGAAAGTGTGTATGAAAAACGGAACCTCGGCATCGTTTGCCCGATCCACAAAAGAGGAGAACCTCTAAACTGCGCCAACTACAGAGGCATAAGTCTCCTCAACATCACCTACAATATCCAATCTGCCGTATTATTTGAACCACTGAAATCGTTTACCAACAACCTTATCGGCCCTAATCAGCATGGTTTTAGGCCAGGAAAGTCCACAACCGATCAAATTTTCACATTTCGGCAGATCCTGGAAAAAACCCAAGATGTCCAAATCGATACCCACCACGTACCCTTCGTTTCCAAAGCCGCATACGACGGCATTAAAAGAGACGAACTATACAGAGCCATGCCTAGTTTTGGTATACCGGCTTAACTCGTCCATTTGTGTAGAATGCTGATGGAGAATTCTCGCTGCTCCATCCGGGTCGGAAACGACCTCACCGACACATTCGATACCAAAAATGGATTTAGGCAAGGCGATGCGCTGCTATGTGACTTCTTCAACTTGATTTTTGAGAGGATTGTGCAAAACTCCGGAGCCAACACCAGAGGCACAATTTTCCAAAAATCGGTAAAACTACTAGCATACGCCGACGACGATATTGACATTATTGGTCGGACTCAACGTTATGTCATAGCCACGTTTGCTAGTATAGTGAAGGAAGCGGCAAAAATGGGTTTAGCACAAAATGAGGGCAAGACGAACAACATCGACGAATTGATCAGAACGTCACCATTGACTGATGTAAGTTTGAGGTAGAACGGGTCTTTATCTCCCTCGGCTCAGCTATTAATTCTGACAAAAGCATCTCGTCAGAAATTAAACGAAGAATTACTCATTCCACCCGCTGTTTCTTCGGGCTACGAAGGCAATTCAGTAGTAAAGCCCTCACTTGAACTACTAAGGAGATCCTATATAAGACCCTGATCATCCCAGTCCTTCTCTACGGCGTTGCAGCATGGACCGTCTCAGCGAATGAAGAAATCTTTGGTCGATTCGAGAGGAAAATTCTTCGAATATCTTCGGTCCAATTTACTCTGAAGGGTTATGGAGACGAAGATTCAACCAAGACCTATACGAGCTGACTTGCCCCTGATCAAAAAAATCCGCATTGGACGTTTAATATGGCTAGGACGTGTAGAACGAATGGACACCAATACTCCGGCTCGTTGGGTTTCGATTCCCAGCCAGACGTCCGACGCAGTAGTGGAAGACCTCGCCTTAAGTGGCTTGAACATGTAGAAACCGACCTCAACCAACTTGGAGTGCGCAACTGGAGGCAGTTAACTTTGGACCGACCTAATTGTAGAGGCTTGTTAGTTGAGTCTCAGGTTCATTCCGGACTGTAGCGCCACTTAAGTGAGTAAAGCCCTCACTCAATCTACAAATAAGATCGAATACAAGACTCAGTACTATCTTACCGCCCTGAAGCGTGGACCGTATCAGTGGATGAAGAAATCTTTGGAAGTTTTGAAAGAAAAATTCTTTGAAAAATCTTCGACCACGTTCACGTTGACGAACTATGAAAACGAAGATTAAATCAGCAGCTGTACTGCGACATCGATCTGTCGAAAAAAAAACTCCCCATTGGACGTTAGGATATATAAGGCGGATGGACACCAAAAATCTTTCTCCCACACCTCACTCATCTGCTGCGGTTAAGACTTGACACATATGGTAAAAAACCCCGCATACGGTCAAGGCACCAAGCATACAAGGGAGTTTTCGTTGAGTGCTGCCGATGATCTTTTGTCTCATCCGCCGTCATATATGTTCTGACTAACTTTTGAAATTCCCAGATGACATATTGTTTGTCGGAGTAGCTCATGTAGGCTATTGACTTAATAAAGCCTCCCATCACACGCTCACCATTGGCTTCATCATAAAGTGTTCTTCCGCTGTTGTCTGTGAAAATTGAGGAAACCTCCACTCCTACCTGCATTTGGATAAAAATGTATGCAAACCTTTAAAGCTAGGATACAACGAAATATAGACGCCACAAAATATCTCACAATTCATGCGTGTTCCGTAGTCATGTATTAATTGAGGACCTGATGATTCCACGTCAGTAACCGTTGGTCACCGAGCACAAACGACGATAGCTTAAAGGCCTGCTCAAACCAACGCGAAAGGCGAGAGCGGTAGCGATAGCGAATATCGCGCGGGAAAGATGCGGGAGCGGGAACTAATATCCATTCACACCAAACGCGAAGCGGGAGCTAACCTTTTATTTATTTATATATCATCTTTTTATCAAAGTAACCAAGCAACATGTTTTCCTCCTCGGATGAAGAAGAATTTCTTCTTTTAATGGCATTAGCAGAAGAAACGAACGGGTATTTATGAAAAAGATTATTATATTCCAATTATCTGATACTAAATTTTTGTTTATTGAAATATAAGGAAAAAAAGAAAATGGTTTCATGAAATAAATATTGATCGCCAAAGTTATGGAGAGTTTCAAACGCTTATGCCAGATCTTCGAAAGGATGAACGGAGATTTTATGTGTATTTCAGAATGTCAAGTGACTGTTTTGACGATATTCTTGATCTTATCAAAGACGATATTCGTAAGTTATTTACAAATTATCGTGAGTCTATTAGTCCCGAGGAACGTCTTGCGATTGCATTAAGGTATGATAATGAAAGATATTAATACGATAAATCCAATTACAAATTATCGACGACCTAACGGAGATGGTTAAAAAGGCTGCACCACCAAACACACCCACGAGCGCAAACGGCAAAATCAACCAAAAAAAGTGGTTTGATAGGGAATGTATGTTAGCGAGGAGCAGATCATTTTCATTTTTAAAATTGATAAGAATTTACAATAGTTCCACGTTCAAAGCTCTCTATACGGAAGCAAATAAGAAGTACAAACAACTTTGCTATACAAAAAAGATTTCATTCGATCTACAACAAATTGACTTGATTAACAGATCAAGATCATCAGGCGACTTTTGGAAAGCTGTTAAAACTATTAATGGTAAAACGAACCGATTAGCACTAGGATTGGAAGCAGAGCAGTTAAGAGACCATTTTAAAACTCTTCTCAACTCAGTACAGATATCTCCATCCCCACAATATGCTGCACCCATGATAGTTGATGTTTTTTTTGGATGAACCGTTTACGGTGGCTGAAGTGGATTTCGTTATTGGGAGCTCCAAGGATAATAAAGCACCAGGAAATGATCGCATTCCTTTTGAATTCTATAAGAATTCCACATTGGAATTCCGATCAGCTCTTACCATGGAATTCAACCGAATTTTCGAAACAGCTGATGTGGCATTGGCTTTCCAGAAAGCGATTATTTTTCCACTTCATAAAAAAGGAAACTACGACGACCCAGCAAACTATAGGGGGATTTCGTTTCTTAACACATCTGCCAAACTGTTTGCTAGTTTACTTTTTAGTAGAATTACCGACTGGGTGGAAAATAAGAAGATTCTCTTGGAGTTTCAAGCGGGTTTCAGGAGAAATTATTCAACGGTTGACCAAATATTTTCGCTTGTCAACATAAGCGAAATTTATAAAAAGAAGAAAAAAAGCTTTACGCGTTTTTTGTAGATTTTCGAGCTGCTTTTGATTCGATTCCGCGTGAAATGCTTTTATACAAGCTCTATAAATATAAAGTCTTATCCAAGGTGATAAACGTGATAAGAGCTATGTATAAAAATAATTCTGCTTATATTTGGGATGGCAGCCATTTGTCGGAAGAATTTGAGACAACAATGGGTGTCAAACAAAACAATGCGTCCTAAGTACATTGCTATTTATTTTGTACATAAACGACATTACTGAGTACGTTAAAGGAGGAATCCAACTAAGTGGAACTCAAATTCCAGCACTAATGTTTGCAGACGACATCGTATTTCTTGCGGATTCAGTAGATACCATGCAGTTAATGATAAATAGGCTAGATTCTTATTGCAGAACGTGGAATTTGACAGTTAACTTAGTGAAGTCAAAGATGATGATATTCAGAGATGGCGGGGGAAGATATGCTCAAAATGAAAAATGGATATTTCAAGGGGAGCAAATCGAAATCGTCAAGCAGTATAAGTATCTTGGAGTTGTGAATACCCCCAACTTGAACATGAACATTCACCTTAAGATTAAACTTGCAGAAGCTAAAAGGGCAATTTGTGCGGTTTGGGGAAAGTATATTAATAATTAAAATATCTCGCACATATCTAAACAAAAAATATTTCGGGCTACAGCAACTTCGATCCTTCTATATGCATCGCAAGTTTGGGGATACTGCTCATTTGAAGTCGTAGACAAATTTTTACGGTTTTTTATCAGGAGAATTTTTAGATTACCGAGTAGCTGCCCCAACTACATGATATACTTGGAAACGGGAGTGGCACCACTTTTTCTGGATACACTCAAATTCCATGTCGATTATATCATAAAAGTCATGGCAATGAATCCAGAACGCCTGCCCAGAATAGTGATTTCCTCAATGCTACGATATAAAGTCAAATGTGTTCAAGAGTGGCAAGTTCTAGGATTGGAATGTGGTTATGACTTTTCAGTTAGACCAAACGATCAATCGAGTCTACTAAAACAAAAATTTAACGACTTGTTGGAGAAAACGGGCGGACGAATCTACGATACTTTAGTAAACGAAGCACAGTCATCGCAATACAGAGCTTACTATAGTCGATTGGAGCATCATTTACAGTCTAGGACATATTTTTTGATCAGCAATTCCACTGATAAGATAAGCACAATCTTTAAAATAAGAGGAGAACTTCTTAATCTAAATTTTATACCGCACCGTGCCGAACTACCAATTTTATGCAACCTGTGCAACCTAAAGGAGCGTGAGGTTGTTTTCCACTTCATCGCGAGATGTCCCGTACTAAAAGAATTTCGCTTCATTTTATTTGGTGTACAGGTGCTTGATTTAGACAAAGCAATGAGTATCCTTAATGGCGAAAGACGTTGGGACCTACAGAAATTGTATATTAGATGAAAGCTTTTAACTTCAGCACATTAAGAACTGTCTTTGTTTTTTCTATTTTATATGTGTAAAATATAAAATTAAACAAAATAAAATAAATATCTAAGTAAATGGCTCAAAAGCCAAACCATAGAGACTAAGATTGTATGAAATATGAAATAAGAAAGAAATAAAAATAGTCGATTTAACTAACTAACTAACAATTACAAATAAATTAAAATTGTTTGATTAAATTATTGCAAGTCTTTTCACATAATTTTTAACAGAGGTGAGAATTCTTAAGAATAAGTACAATAATTTAGAAGAAAAAGTATAGTATTTTAACCGATTCTATGGTTTTTTTTAAGTGAACTGAAAGAGTGTGAGTGAGAGCTTTCTTCCAATACGGACGATTGTGTATTTTCACAAGGTGAATAAGTAAACGAGCTTGGCACAGCAGATGTACTTGTAGAAGGTCCAAATTCTCCGTAAAATTGTGACGAAGAGGATGATATCTCTTCTATATGTTATAGCTCCTGTTCCATTATAATTTTGGGTATTTGCATTTTCGTTATAGCTTGCCTCTTAGCCGAAAAAGACTTGACGGTCTTAGCGTACCCCATAAATATTAACTCAGTAGCATCCATATTCCGTTGTCCTTTTTTTTTGAGGATACTCCAAAACTGCATTTACCGGTGAAACTTCTTGTTTTTTTTTTTTTTTTTTTCTTTCTTAAGGGTCTCACTTTTTTTTCTCTGTCACAGTCATGTCTTTGTTGTGTAGTGGTTGCGGTCGAATGAAAATTATCTTCTACTCGTGTCTGTTTATCTCTAGCTAATAATTCCGACGGTAATATTGGAACATCTAGATTTTCTAAGACTACTGCTGGGTCATCCTCATCGATTGTGTTTAGAGAATCCTCAATGTTTGTGTCCTTAATATTTGAGTCCGTTACTGCAAATGTCAAGTAAGGCTTAAAATATTGCATCAATGGTGCCCATTGCCAATTACAATAATTTTTGGCCTGTCCTGTTTTCGTTTTCGTACTTCTCAGATATTTAGAATATGTATCTCGAAGATTTTTCCATTTCTTTTCAATTACAGGACCTTTAAAAAAAATGTATTATTTTATTTACAGATATCTTGCGACTGGCGATTCGTTTTCTACAATTAGGTCACAGTTATCGCGTAGGATTTTCAATAATTGGCCAAATAGTTAAAGAGGTTTGCAAAGCAATATGCATGCGAATGAAACACCTATATATGCCTGAACCTTCTAAACAAGTTTGGGAGTAGTCTGCCAAAGGATTTGAAGATTTATGGCAGTTTCCAAATTGCATTGGAGCGATTGATGGAAAGCACGTTACTATAAAGTGCCCAAAAAATAGCGGATCTAATCATTTTTGCTACCTTAATAAGTTTTCAATTGTTCTTATGGCGATTGTTGGTCCAGAATATCAATTTCTTTGTGTAGACATTGGGGGATACGGTAAGAATAGCGATGGTGGAATCTTCGAAGCTTCAATAATGGGTAGAAGATTTGAACATGGTCAGATGAATATACCAAAACCAAAAAATCTCCCAGGGCAAAATGAAGCATGTAATCATGTTTTAATAGGAGACGAGGCATTTGCTCTTAAGCCATTCTTAATGAGACCATTCCTTTATAGACAATCTAGAACCGAAACACGCAAGAAAAATTATAATGAAAGGCTATGCAGTGCAAGACGGGTAGTTGAAAATGCCTTTGGAATTTTAATCAACAAATGGAGAGTATATCTTAGTCCTATTGAAGTTAATATAAAAACTGCAATCTTAATTGTAAAGACAACTTGTATATTGCATAATTTTTTACGAACAAAACAATGTGACAACTCTTTATTACGAATATTTAGAGGAACTAGAGGTAAATGTAGGAGGTCTCACTAACTGTACGAACGAGTCAAAAAGAGGCACTAATGAAGCGTTTAATATGCGTGAAAAATTTGTTAAATTGTTTAATAATGAAATTTGAATAAAACTAATTTTAAAGTTACATACCATCTTGTTTTAACTCTGCACCAATTTGTCCCCATATTTCATCTTTTTTTCTTATATTTTTGTGTTCAGAGTGTGCCAAATTGTTCAACACCGGAGAGATTTTTTTATAATTTCCAAGAGGTTTTCCACTGACACCATCTTCAAAGTACAATAACACACGCGGGACTGCGAAAATATAGTGCATGCAGCGAACCAGCGAAATAACGCTACAATCCCGCTATCGTCTCTCTGAGTACGCAGCTATTTGCATGGTACCATATCCCGCCATGTACTTATTTTCGGCGGGAATTTCGCTCCCGCTCCCGCACCTAAGTTTCGCGTTGGTTTGGGTAGGCCTTAACTTCGGGAAAGTTCCTAAAATGACGCAGTCGTATGACCTTAATTCGTGGTAACTCAGCCTTAGTTGATTTCCAAACCCAGCATTCTCAATCATCTCCAGATTTCCAAGAAATACCGCTTCCAATTTCAAAAACCCACACATAAATTAAAACCCTACTCACGTAACACGATTCTCTGAAAATATTTGTCCAGCACAATCGAAACCAAGCCCAAAACCAAAATTGAACAATCACACCGTTGACACCTCCTGCACAACAATCTTTCTCAACCTTGACAACCCTTGAAATGCATTTACAGCTTGTAACCGCCCCCGTAACACATCATAATTTATCATCTGACTAATGTCCGTCCTAAATGGTCCTAATTCCTTTATATCCTCCCCGCATTTCAATATCCCCGATGGTGGTATTATTTGCCTTCAAGGATATAATAATCACTGGCCAGGTATTCCCATCGAAACCGTGAAAAGGAACAATCACCCGAAAAATTATCCAATTCCTCCGCACAATTCATGAGTTTCCTGGAAATCTACAAAACTCATCTTTTCACTTCATCATCTCTTTGAATACCTGGAATCCAGTGTACCCTCGCAGTCTCAGTCTGTCTGTCGCGTCGTATAACAAAACGGATGGACGACTGCGAGCGAGTGAGAGCAACTGCTGCATTCAACCTCCCGAACGCTTTCGGAATCTCAATCAGGAGTAAATCAGTGAATCAGCACAGCGAGCTCTTTTCACGTCACGAACACCTGAGAATTTCTGTTTTAGCTGCCTTTCAGCTTATCTCAGCTCGTTATGTACCTGAGGCGGCAGCTCGGCCATCACCATCGCACCATTACAGGACTGTGAATCCATTTGCAGCGATTTATCTACCTTTTGCCATCTCAATAGCACTTTGTTACGAGGTGTACACTGTTGTGGCGATGTGTTGTACCACGACGGGATGCGAGGCCTACGCAGAATAGAGATACGATGTGATGCGTCGCTTGTAGTTGTTGGTGCGCCTGCGCTCCAAGAGTTAGTAAGTTCATCAGCATGCACGTAGGCATTGCCAGAATTTGACTAAGACAGTGCAGTGGATTCGGTGTTTTTTGTGGTCCAGATCCCTCCGGAGTAGTGATGATATGAGTTCACACTCACTCGTCCATTTTTTTTTTTTTTTTTTGCCAGAGCCGATTCGTGTTTACATCCTACCCATCCTGACTTGATGAGTTGTTATGTGCTTCCTCGGACCAGGAGGAGAGATTAAAGTGATGCCGCTACTACCTGTCGCCCTTGTTGTGTTTCAGTTCCACTTCACTTCACGGATGGTTGCGGTGCGGTGTATCTGTATCTTGTTTGTTGTTTGCAGGACAATTTGGTAAAATTACAACGATCGATGCTAATGACGGGTGTCGGTTTGGTTGAGTGTCCTTTTTGTTTTGTTCTTGTCGTTGAGGCTGGTGCGGCGGATTAGAGTGCGTGAAATCAGGTAGAAAATGTGTTTCAGATTAAAAATTCATGCCTTTCAGCATTCAAGTGGATTTTTCCGTTGTCCGAGATAATTAATCGGGCGATCAGCTGAAGAGAGGTCCTTGATACCGCAGATTGTTTGGTATAAGGAAATTCGATCTTGCAATTAGCTGTAATTCTTGGAAGGGAAACTTATTCAAGAAGAGATAGGCGGCAAAGTTAGAGAGCCTTTTGTTCATAAATAAGATGGATATGGTGGTGCCTCTATCGAGGTCTCGATTGCTCCTTTGCAACATTAGGGATTAAGTGGAAAATATTACATTTTGAGGTCATCGACACCATGCATAGGTAGGTACTGTCTTTAGTTGGAATTAGAAGGTCCATTGTGAATATAGATATCCACCCTATGAAGCATTGGGATTATATCGAACCTGTTAACAGTTGTTGTATGGACAAGGCATGTGATTGGGTCCCTTGAGGAAATCTTTGGAGAATGAAATTGAGAGTTCTTTGCTGATAAATCGGGAGTGGTCGTGGGACAGCTTGGATGTTGCAGTGCAGATGTGGTGACTAATGTTTTATATAAAGGAAATTAAGCCTTGAAGATCAATCGTCAGCTCTTCCTGGATGATTTGGTAATCGATGGGCCGTCCTTCACCGAATTACAGTGCTCACTCGAAGGTTTTGTTGACTTTTGTGTTGAAGCGGGATGCTGAATTCCAGAAATAGCGATCATTGCACATCTTAGTGGAGTTCCACTCAAATATCCAGATGAGATATTTTATTCACGACTGATGAACGTTGTAATGTTGAGTTACTCTGTTGGATTCGTCAAGCTGCATCAGTTTTAAGACAGGTTACCACTTAAGTGACCACGTTGAGTCCTACCAATGATGTCAATATCGTCGGCGTATGCTAGTAGTTGTACCGATTTTTGGAAAATTGGGCCTCTGGTGTTGGCCCGTGAGTTTTGCACAATCCTCTCAAGAATCAATTTGAAGAATTCACATGACAGCGCATCGCCATGCCTAAGTCCTTTATTGGTATCGGATGTGTCGGTGAGGTCGTTTCCGACCCTGGTGGAGCAGCGAGAACCGGACGAGTTTGGGCGGTATACCAAAACTAGACATGGCTCTGTATAGTTCGTTTTCATAGATGCTGTCGTATGCGGCTTTGAAATCGATGAATTGGTCGTGGGTATCGATTTGGATTTTTTTGGATTTTTCCAGGATCTGCCGAAGTGTGAAAATTTGATCGGCTGTGGACTTTCCTGGCCTAAAACCACACTGATAAGGGCCGATCAGGTTGTTGATAAACGGTTTCAGGTGTTTCTTCCATTTCCTCAGCATCGTGTCTCAACTACGATTCATTTCGACGGGATACTGTTCGAGCCTTGTATCATTGGCTTTGACGGTTTACACTTGGTAAAACTGGCGAACATCTTTCCTGGAGCAGTATCTTCTCGATCACGCGCTTTTCTTTCTTTTTTTTCTGAAAAGCCCGTGTTTTTCCCCAGTTCTTTGCCTATGGAGCTCAATGGCAGATCCTATAATCACCTGCAAAGTAGCCTTGTATGCCATGTTCTTGGGTGGGAGCATCTGTAGGCATTCCTCATCCAAATAGGGGTTTCTAAGTGGTGGGAGCTAGAAAGGCGCGAGAGACCTAGCTTATCAGGCATTCCTCATCCAAATAGGGGTTTCTAAGTGGCGGGAGCTAGAAAGGCGCTAGAGACCTAGCTTATAAGGCATTCCTCATCCAAATAGGGGTTTCCAAGTGGTGGGAGCTAGAAACACACGAGAGACCTAGCTTATCAGGCATTCCTCATCCAAATAGGGGTTCCTAAGTGGTTAGAGCTAGAAAGGCGCTAGAGACCTAGCTTATCAGTTGCGACTGATCTAATGACTAATTGGCGAACAGGCGCATTTAGTTCCTCAGCGAATTCAAGTCTGTTGCCATAAGTGTTGACGTGTAGGCTCTGTTTTCCTTCAATACTGCTAAAGTTTTTTGCATTAAAATTTTACAGCACAATTTGAACATCCTCCCTCGGTAGTCGCTCATAGGTTTAGTCAAGAAGCTCGTAGAGCTCCTCCGTTATGCCGTGAGTGCATATAAGACTTATGTAGGCAAATTTGGCCTTGACGCGGATTGTTACAATGCGTTCGCTAATGTCTTGTAAAGACTTCTTGCCTTAGTCAAGCAGTTAAAAGAAATCCGCATCCGAAAAGTCGCTATTTCTGCTCACAGATGCTCGCAGCCGAGAATGAGACATACAAGGCTAAGCTGTAAGTGACGACCAGAGGTGCCAGTGAGGTCAGGAAAAAAAAAATTTGATGTCCCAGTTTTTCAACTTCTTTTTGCCCGTTCTCACATTTAAGTCGCAGATACGAACGTCGTTGTCCATTTTTCGTTTACCAGGGTCTTCAACAATAAAATCGGTCCATTCGGTGGCTATATTGGTTGCTTCGTAACCGTAAGCTTTTTTCCATGATTGGGTAGTTAACCCAACGCACAACCCCTGTTGTCCAAATATGTTGAAGCAGCTTCGCCTTCGACAGCAGGCCGGGTATTCAAGCCGTGCCGTTCTGACCTGACTGGTTATAGTGTTGCAGTTTTTCGTCGTTTTTCAACACTCGCGCTTATAGTTTAGAAAGTCAAATCCGGTTGGCCGAGACCAGTACACGATGGTTACCACTTGGAGGTTAAAAATAACCACTAGATGTGTAGTCAGAGTTCCAACCACTGGGCATTGTCAAGTTAAGGCCAATCAGAGTCTCTGGGTGTTGTAGAACACCCAGTCTTGTACGAGTACTGTCTATAATTACAGATATTATAACGAAAGATATTCGGTAGACCTCAGTGAAATCATCCATTGACTCGTTGAATTTCAAAGACCGACAATACCCGCCGTTTTAACTCACACAGAAACTCAACAACGACACGGACAACGCCATACCAATTGCTTTTCAAGATCGTAAAAAGCAATTGGTATGGCGTTGTTCGAATAACAGAATGGAAAATTTATTTCCACCAATGTTTCGAGATTTCGTGCTTAAAACGTTTTATATCGGGTGGAAATAAGTTTTCCATTGAACATAGACATTTGCAAGCATAAACTCATTGCGGCCCTGGAGCTTTATAAGTTCCCTTTATCGAGAAAAGCTTAACAAAAAAAAATCAGTGCTAACTAAAACCTCATCGATGGAAATGATTAAAATCCGGGGTTTCTCGAGTCATCCAATTCCGATGCTATCCTAAATCTGTCAGACATGTAAGCATGGCTTGATAAATCTGTTGCTTCCGTTACTCTGATGACTGATGACTGAGCTATAATTCTTCATTTTGATTGTAATAATCAATTTTCAGTTGACAGGTTATCTTCATAAGAAAACCGTTTAGTCAAATAAATGAAATACAAGTTTTGGATGGAAGCATTTTAATCAGGCGCCGGCATTCGTGGTCATTAATTTCAAGACATTTTTTGTCCTCTCGAAACAAAAAGGAATGAACATCCAAAGCACCAACATCATATCTCCCACATTCTGTTGCGACAAAAATCATGTCCTAAAGTGCATTTATCGCCTTTGGACACGTATTCTCTGCACGTCTCTTCGTCCTTTTTAGCCACAAATGCCATTAAGCGGACACTATGCCGACAACATCGATTCTACCACTCTCCCGCGCATGCGGCATTCGCAATCAAAAACTGTGAAGACACACGGACGCAGACGGCCGCCGCCACCGCACAGAACCATCATCAGGGACGAGACAAAAGTTGGACTATCAACATTCTCAGGTGCGCACGTCAGGGCCAAACCAAACCAAGCCAACTCAACCGCCATAAAACGTTTTGATTTCTGTTCCAACCTCTCGTCCTCGTCCCGCATCCCAGGTTATCGCTTAATTCTGGAAAATTTATTAAACTGTCCATACATCGAATTGATACCCTGCCAGGGTCGTCGTTGTCATTTCGTTTTGTTGTCAAGCAACCATGTTGGAGAGGCGGCAGTATGGCGGGTGCAGGCAGCCGATGCGATGGCTCCTTAAAAAGGGCCGAAGTCGATTATGCGACGGACGTGTACATATTCGCGTACAGCCAGCAGCAAACAAATGGCAACATTCCAGACACCAACAGACCTTGCTTTGGCCATTTTAGGAATCATTTAATGGCAATCAACGGGAGGAGTGCTGTACTCTCTGATGATGACACATCACCTATCGGAATGACTCCATCTCTTGAGAGGGAGAGAGAGTCGACGGTTTGTGGTTTTTTTTTTTTTTTTTTAGTTAATTGGGATTGGGAATGTCCAATTGTATTGTTCTCCAACGGTGCAGTGGCGCGCGGTGTGCACGTCCCATTGTGCGGCTTATCTATATGTTCGCAGTGGTCCCGAGGTAATGTTGTTATTAACTACGAGAAGCGTTCCCGCAAGTCATGTTCGCAAAAATGCTTTCCCATGGGAAGCATCTCAACAGCGATCTGATACCGACTAGACCACAAGTATCTACCGACCTTTTGTGGTGTATACATGCGCGCATGCGCAACATCTACGACGACACAAAAGACTTCGCGATAGATAAGAAAGCACAGAAGGTAGGTACTGCGCCTACTGGGTACTTCCATGGCACCTTGCACACTCTTTGACTCTAGCGAAACCTTACACACGGTAGTTCTCTGTTTTCCCTTAACGACCACGTCCAGGGTGAATAGTTCCACGAAGTCGCAGATCTCGTGAGAATCTTTTGTGCGCAACATCGTTAGACGAATAGGAGAGTGCCTCCGCTAAGTCGTCTCCGGTGTAGTTGCCTGTGGTTCATGTGATCTTTGGAAAATTAAATGAGAAATCCGCGGTTTCTTGACAACGCGACGCGACGATTCCAGAAAAGGTAGCCTAGGGAGTTAGAATTTCACTCATTAAGACACACAAATACACACACAAACGGGGGGGATATCACATAGATCGCATGAGCATTGAACAAGCGCGATTACGATCGGTTGTATGCGGAATGTGGTAACAGGATGCTCGTTCGGATTGAGGTGTACAATGGATTCCAGAATGAATCGTTTACCGTTCACAAATGACATGTTGATACTTTGTCGCGGAGCAATCAACGGATTGAGCGGTGTAAAGTTGCGCGTTTCTGTGGAAGTTGGCGAAAGGTGTTGGAATGGCATTGGAGTGGAGCATGCGTTGGATACGTGCATGTTAGACGAATTGGTTGGAATGTAGATTGTGTTGCCGGGGATATGAGAAAGCGTAAGTGGAGATGACAACGTTGTAGTATTTCCTTGTCATGTTATTCGTTCACGAAGGAGGTGAAGTCACAATACCCACAGTCTACACATATCATGGGAATCTCATCAGTTTTTATTAATTTTTTCCTCGAATACAAAGTAAGGGATAGAGAATAACCTTGATGTGAATTGCCTGCCATATTACTAGAAATAAAATAAAAATATTTGCCAGTAACATTCTAAAAATTTCGGATTCAGATGCCTCCCTCACGTACCTCCATAGATTGAGGAACACATCTATAAATGTGTCTGAATTCCGTTAATAAACCGGCGGGCGTAGGTGGTCGTAGACTTGTTTGAATAGACCTTTGACTTTAACAAAAAAAAAAAAACACCAAAGGCAAAAATCCAAGGCCTTTAAATTGCAAGATCTGGATGGACATTCAGATCGCGAAACCTGCCAATTACAATCTGTTCGAAGAATCTTTATCTACTTTTTGTTGTTCCAAAATCCATTCAAAACTCTCTTCGCGCTGGATGGTCAATAAAATTCAGTTCAAGAGTCAATTGAATTTTGTAAGCATGATGTTTCAAGTCTTTCACGAGAATTCCGCAGAAAATTGTAGAGAGCTTCTCGAATTCAATTCTCGACTACGGTGCCGCATTGATGTTCCAGAACTATAAGGAATCCTCTCACGAAATGCTTCGATATATTCTGTTGAATGACTTGTGACAGGACAGCCAGAGTGCGCAAGATCACTAATTTATCCAGTTGCCCTGAATTTTTCAAGTATTCTCTTCACAGTTGATAGTTTTATAACACTATGGCGGCCATATTTTGTACGAACATAGCGGACTGTAGCTGACAAACCTTCATTGTTTCTATAAAATTGCTTAACAATGAAAATGCTTTTTTGAAAAGAACGTGAGACCTAACAGTGAAATGGCTCATGACAATTTTTAGAAGCAGCTTAAAACTAAACCACGTACCTTACTCGTGAAGACGCGCTTGATTGGTATTTATACCAAAGGTAGGCAAACGCGGCCACAAGACTACGGAGGAAATCAGACCAACCAGTCTAACCTCCTTTGTACTAATAACTGTGGAGCGCATTCTAGACATCAACATGCGAAGAATGTGAAGAATCTTCGCTATCCAAATCACAGCACGCCTACATCAAGGTTCAGAACAACGGAAACAGCTCTTCACGAGGTAGTTAGGACAATCGAAAAGTCCTTACACTGTAAGGAACACACTCTAGCCTCCTTCTTAGATATAGACGAAGCTTTCAACAACGTCCTCACTGGAGTTGTTCTTGAATCTCCGATCGAGCTAGGTATAGAGAATCGAAGTAGTAAGAGATTTTGGCATGGCCTTCTACACCGACTAATCTAAGATGAACTGTGCTGTAGGGTCTGGTGTATACTCAGAATCACCGAAATATTAGTATTATACCGCCTACCGGACTTCGCCGGGCGCTACTGGGGCGTGACACTGCGAAAAAGCAAAATACTGCTTTTCTCATATGGGGTTTTTCAATAGGGACGCTACAAAAGTTGAGCGACAGGGACACAAACGACGCCATATTTCTTGCCGCTCTTTTGACATTTCTCTCCAGTAAGGTTTGCCATTTCATGTTGGAAGGATATACGATCCAACAACGAGTCTAAATTATTGAAATTTACAACCGACATTCGGAGTCAGTGGCCTCAACGTTAAGAGCGCTACGTCCAATTTACGGTCGTCCTAGCAGATCAATAACTGAGCGTCTAGTGGAAAAATTTGAATCCACAGGCGGCTTTGAAATCGATGAATAGGTGGTGGGTATCGATTTGGACTTCTTGGATTTTTTCAGGATCTGTCGAAGTGTTAAAATTTGATCGGTTGCGTACTTTAATGGCCTACAACCACACTAGTACAAAATGTCCCCGTGCCAGTCAGACAAAGAAGTGCCCGTAGTGTCGAGAATATTGCTGCCGCTGAGTCTTCAGTTGAGGAAAGTCCAAATGTGTCTCTCACACGTCGTTCTCAAGCGTTGGGCGTCTCTGTGACGTCGTTGTGGCGAATTTTGCGAAAATATCTTCGCCTACATCCTTACAGGATTAAATTGACGCAAGAACTGAAGCCGCTTGAGTACCAGAAGCGTCGTATGTTCGTGAATTGGGCTGAGCAACAACTTGAAAATGATTCGGATTTTCATCGAAAAATCATCTTCAGCGATGAGGCTCATTTCTGGCTGAATGGCTTCGTCAATAAACAAAATATGCAGGCAGCAATCCACACGTACTCCATGAGTCATCATTGCATCCCGAAAAAATTACGGTTTGGTGTGGTTTATGGGCCGGCCGGCGGCGTCATTGGGCCGTACTCCTTCCGTAATGATCAAGACCGGCACGTTACTGTGAATGGGAATCGCTACCGTTCAATGATAACCGAATATTTTTGGCCCCAATTGGATGATATGGACTTGGAGGACATGTGGTTCCAACAGGACGGTGCCACAAGCCACACAGCGAATGCCACAATCAATTAATTGGAAACCAAATTTGGAGAACGTGTTATCTCACGAAATGGCTCAGTCGCTTGGCCGCCTCGGTCGTGCGATTTGACGCCGTTAGACTATTTCCTGTGGGGCTACGTCAAGTCTATGGTCTAAGCCAACAAGCCAGCGACGATTGTTGAACTTCGTACGAACATCGAACGTGAAATTGCAGCAGTATCGGCCGATTTATGCTTCAAAACCGTCGAAAATTGGGTTCAGCGTCTGGACTTCTGTAAGCGTGCCCGTGGTGGCCATGCGAAAGAAATCGAAATCCATACAAAATGGCATCGAACGTACTTTCACTGGAATAAAGAATTTCATTGATATCCAAAACCGTTTTTGTTTTATTTCAAGCGCTTTTGTAGCGCTCTTATTGAAAAACCCTTTAGATAGCCAAGCGGCCATAAAGAACATCAACTCGGCTAATGTATCCTCTCAACTGGTACAGGAATTACGCAACAAGCTTGCCCACTTTGGCGAACGCTTCTGGGTCACACTTCTCTGGGTTCCAAGGTACAGTGACATTGAAGGAAACGAGCGTGCGTACGTGCTGGCCAGGCAAGGTCCGTATCCCGCTAGGTGCGGTTTACGGACAAATACACTCATACTTCCTGAAAAAGGCCGACTCCAAATGGAGAAGGTTTTCTATCGCAATGTGGTGAATTTGGTTGACCGTTCGTTGAGTTCGTTGATCTGGAGACCGCCATGTCCCCTTATGGATATCGAGGTGAGGAAACCGTGTGCTGGCTATAGTGGTATCACGTTCCGTAGCGAAGTCAATTATCCCAAGTCAGTTACCAGACGTGTTCTGGTGTAGGCTATGTTCTCAGACAATACTGCTTAAAATTTCTTATCGTCCTAACTTTGCGTTGAAATCTCCCAGCATGATTTTAACGTCGTACTTCGGTAGTCGCTTATAGGTTTTGTCAAGGAGCTATAGAAGCAGTCCTTAGCCATCTTATCGACCACCTTATTTCTTATTTCTCCTATTGGGAGTGAGCGCATACAAGGATTATGTTGGCGAATTTGGCCTTGATGCGGATTGTTACAATGCGTTCGCTAATGTCTTGGAAACATAAGACTTCTTGCCTAAGTCTGGCCCTTATAACAAAACCGCTTCAGAATAGTCGCTGTTTGTGCTCACTATAACACGATTCGTAGTAGATGTCACAGTTTTCATCCTCTTTTTGCTCGGCCCATCCCATTGTATTTCCAGGATGGCAGTAATGTCTGCTTTGTAGCAGCTTAGGGCTTCCGCTAGTTGTTCGCTTGCACCTCTCCTGTTTAATGTTCTCACATTCCAAGTGCAGATACGAATTCGTTGTCCTATTTTCCGTTTAGCATGGTCGTCAACAATAAAATTATTCCTTTCCGAGGGTTGATTCGTAAGATAACAGTCATTTCCATGGTAAGGTAGCTAAACAAATCACAACCCCAAACTGGAGGGCCAGTTCCAATTTATTAGATACCCCTAGGAACTGGGGCCATCAGTATCCACTACGGGACTGTGCGCTGTCGTTGGATTTCGGTTCATCCTCCACCATCTCTGTTCAAGGGGACTGACTTACCCTTGAAATTTCTAGACACCTGTTGTCCGAATATGTCGAAGCAGCTTGTCTAGGTTTGCCTGGGACAGCAGGTCGGGTATTCTTTCCGTGCCATTCTGACCTGGCTGGTTATAGTGTTGATGTTTTTCGTCGTTTTATCAACACTCGCGCTTATCGTTTGGCAAGTGAAATCTGTTTGGATGAGACCAGTACCCTACTTGGAGGTTAAAACTAAGCACTTGATGTGTAGTCAGAGTTACAACCACTGGGCATTGCCAACCTAAATCCAATCAGAAGCTACCCTCGTTCTACAACACCCAAACAACGTCATGACAGACTTCTCAAATTTGCCATTTCGAGTCGGCGTCCTCTTCTTTGTGGCAAAAGTAATATCTTCACAAGCACATTTAAAGGCATATGCTCTGCTTAAGGCCCTGTATGGTCAGATATGTCAATATTTCTTCTCATTTCAAAGCCTTTTCCCATTAGACCTTGCACTTACTTCAGAACCATGAAGTCAATAGCCATAGCCGGGTGTAGTAGACCAGGTATTATCCACTTCACCCACATACCTTGTGCCAACCCATCTAATAAACGGATTTCCACATAATTTCCCAAAATGCCAACAGTAGCTCCGGGAAATTCATCAAATTACCCCACACAAACACTCCATCATCTGTTGAAATGTCAATTAAAGCTGCACCTGCCTGCACAGAATAAACTCGCTAAATTCATTGCCAACACCTCCTCTTTGTCACAAGGTGATCTACCCACGCGAACGCACTCAACATACGCCTTTCTGGAAACGTCAACGTATCTACCATCTGCTGAAGTAAAACTAGAAAAAAAAAATCGCACTCATTGGCAGCAACCGCAACCATAACGGGCAACGCGTCAATCCAACTTTTATTACCAATTTTTCAATGCAATTTAACGCCACTTAGCTTTTGTGTGCCTAGGCAAACAGAGCCCGCGAGACCCCACTCTCCGATATCACGTTCGCGCCCATAACCACAAATCCATCGATCGTAATAAAAATAAAATCCGCCAGCAATTACCGGCGCGTTTATTTGCCTCCATGCCAGGAATAATAACCGAAAACAAATTATTGTATCCACCCACGATCGGTGCCCCCCCTGATCGTCGACGATCTGCAGTAGTTGCGCGAGTTGAAGTTGCTCGATTGGCAGGTAATTTTCATAAATCCCCCCGTGCGTCAAAACATTCCAATTTTTCATACAGGTTTCCGACACAAAAGATACTCAAAATCAAGTTGTTCAAGCCCCGCCAGATATCGGTCTACGATCGGTGATCATGCGAAGAAGCGTGCCCACTACCAGTGCGTACATAATTCATATCGCGGTATCTGTGCGATTGGATCTAACATACCGGCCGGCAGGCGACGCCAAATTGTATGAAAGTCCAGTACCAACGACCGCGCACACCAGACACTCCTCCGAGGTGCTGGTGGAGTTGGTGTTGTGGGCTGACAGGTGAAAATAATAGATCGCACTGAAGTTATTACGTTTGTAAGTGCGCAGCGAATCGGTGTTTGGCCGTGCAGTTGCTTCTGTCTTTTGGGCTCAGGTCTTGAATTTTTGAATAATTCTGTGGTGCCCACGAATGGACACTTTGGAGGCTGATTTATCTTAGAATTATTTATCTATTTGTAGGCGCTGGTATTCAGGATTGGTGGTTGCGATAAATCTCGCTTAATTGAGTGGTATAGAGATGCCTCGAGATAGATTCTTTACTCATTGTAATACCCCCCGTTCCACCCAGTCCGGAGAGAAAGAAACAAAAATGAATTCTCAACCGTGGCACTGGTGCACGTGGGCGAGCATAAGAAGGACGGACTTGGAGTCCATAAAAATCTTCGCTTCATTGATTGAGACTAATTCCTTTTGAATTTATATCCCAACGATATGCCCAGACAGAGCGAGTATCTATACAGCTTTAAGGGTCCGGTGTCGGCTCTAAGGCTCCAGCAATATAATGATAACCCAGTCGAGTGTGGGATTTTTATCTCAGTTTAATGTTAAACACTTGTGCGCTGGCTTGGAACGGCCAATCTGAGATGGAGTCTCTACCCCGTGGATACAAATGGAAATAATTTTGTTTTCTCTGGTGTGTATCTTCTTCTCTGGTGAATTGATGATCTTAAGGCGTCTTGAAGGGTTCTTTGTTTTTTTTTTTTTTTTTTTTGAGTTTCGGGTGGCCAAAATGTTGAGGCTTGGCAGTTGGTGAAGATATCGATTTGAGTCTAATTCGGTTGGGTCATCAATCTTTATTTGGAATCGAAGGTTTTTTTTTTGTTTGATTATCAAGAATGGATGGGTGGGCTAAGGATTTGTTTGCTTCGGGCTGGAGTTGATGAGGCCACACTTGAAGAAGGAAGATGTAAACAAACAATTTTGAGCTGAAGGTATTCCATTTGATGCTTTAATACCTCACTTGCGTTATTTTTAGGAATCAAAGTAAATGTTGGCGTTGTAGGATTTAAGGGTAGGTTCAGTGGCATGATCATTAGTGCGGTGAACTTGTGTGTAAAGGGTCTCGATTCCCAGAAGTAGCAATTATTGCTTATGCTCTCACTCCTCCCGAAACGATCGAACTAGTAGCTGACATTTGGTTAGGGAGTTGGAAGCAAGTTACCATATGACTGCGGCCGCAGTTGGGCCTTCTGTGATGAACTCCTATGAGAGCTCACTCATGATACCGGATTTTGTGATAAATTCTAGTAAATGTTTGAGTGGGCTGTGAGATTTGTCCTCTGCCTCAAGGTAGTGTTGACCTAGGTAGCGTAGACATAATCTGATTGGGCAGTTACAGTGACACAAGATGTGCTCTGCTGATTATCAGTCCTCGTTGTACAGTCTGCAAGTGTTGTCTTAAGTTATTTCCATAGTCATGGGGTGTTTTTTGATTTGACAATGTCCAGTAAGGAACACTGTGACAGTTCGAATCTGACTCCTAGTTAGATGTAGGAGTTGTTTCGTTCCTGTGTGGGAATATGGTTGGGTGTTGCAGAACGAGGGTTGACTCTGAATCGCTTTAACTTGGCAATGCCTAGTGGATGTAACTCTGACTACACATCAAGTGCTAATTTTTAACATCCTAGTGGTAACCATCGGGTACTGTTCTCATCCAACTTGCTGACTTGCTAAATGAATACGCGGCCTTCTGTCCCAGACGCACTTAGCCATGCTGCTTCGACATATTCGGACAACATCGTCTAGGCATTTCAAAGGTTACTCCGGCCCCTTGAACAGAGATGGTGCCGGTTGAACCAAAAGGAAAATGGAGCGCTCAATCGCTTAGTGGATACTGATGGCCCAGTGTGCTGTGGGTATCTAATAAATTGAAACTGGCCCTCCAGGTTGAGGGTTGAGCTTTGGGATAACTACTCAAACATGGGAAAAAGTTTTTGTTACGAAGCCGCCAATAGCCTCTGAAAGGACTGATTTTATTGTTGACGACCCTGCCAAACGAAAAAAGGGCAACCAGGTTCGTATCTGCACCTGGAATGTGAGAACAGTAAACAGGAGAAGTGCAAGCAAACAACTAGCGGAAGCCCTAAACTGCTACAAAGCAGACATTACTGCCATCCAGGATATACGATGGGATGGGCCGGGCAAAAAGAGGATGAAAACTCTGACATCTACTACGAACCGTGTTATAGTGAACAGAAACAGCGACTTTGCGAGTGCGGATTTGTTATAAGTGCCAGACTTACGCAAGAAGTCTTTTATTTCCAAGACATAAGCGAAAACACTGTAACGACCCGCATCAAGGCCAAATTCGCCAACATAAGCCTAGTATGCGGTCACGCCCCAACGGTGGAAAAATATGGTATAGCTAAGGACTGCTTCTATGAGCTCCTTGACAAAACCTATGAGCGACTACCGAAGTAAGATGTTAAAATCATGCTGGGAGATTTGAATGCAAAGTTAGGACAAGAAGACATCTTTAGCAGTATTGTCTGAAAACATAGCCTACACGGTAACACGTCTGGTAATTGACTTGAGATACTTGACTTCGCTACGGAACGAGATACCACTATAGCCAGCACACGGTTTCCTCACCTCTATATCCATAATGGGACATGGCGGTATCCAGATCAACGAACGGTCAACCATATTGCTCACATTACGATAGACAAGAGTCACGCATCCAGTATTTTGGATGTCTGAACATTCCGAGGAAATAACATCGACTCGGTCCACTACGTTGTTGCGGCCAATGTAGTAATGCGTATATCCACCATGCCAAAACAATCCAGAAATACTGTAAAAGTGTTAAATGTCGAAAACCTTCAATCGCAAGAGACCGCCGAGACCTTCGCGCAAATCATATCCCTTAACCTCTCGATTAACACCATACCACCAGCATCGAATATGGAAGAACAATGGCAACGATGCCAACAAGCCATTAGATCAGCCGCCACTGATGTGCTCGGTTTCTCGGTTCTTACGCCCGCCAACAAGAAACCCCTGGTTTGATGAGGAATGCCGACATCTGCTCGCAGCCAAGAACGAGGACCACAAGGCTAAGCTGCAGGTGAAGACCAGAGCTGCCATTGAGCTCTATAGGTAGAGAAGAAGGTAAGAACACCGGCTTTTCATAAAGAAGAAATAGGGCCAAGAAAACCGCGCAATCAAAGTTATAGAGAGATGCCACTCCAGGAACGATTTTTGCAAGTTTTGCGAAAGTGTAAAACGTTAAAGCCAAGGATACAAGGCTCTAACTGAATCATGTCGAGATAAACAAGGAAATTTCATAGTTGAGGCACAGTCGATGCTGAGGATATGGAAGAACCACTTCTGCAGACTGCTAAACGGCGATGACGAACAACATTCTGCTGTCGTGCAGAACGAACGATTCAATATTGGCAACGACAGCGAAAACTGCCAACGACCCGACCTGAATCCAGTGAGGATAGCATTATCTAAGCTCAAGCCTAATAAGGCTGCTGGAAATGACGGCCTTCCCGCCGAGCTTTATTAAGTCGGCGGAGATGACTTGGTAAATAACTTCCACCAACTAATAAGCCAAATCTGGTCGGATGAAAGTATGCCTGAAGAATGGAGCCTCAAAAACGGAGACCCTCTCAACTCTAAACTACAGAGAGACATAAGTCTCCTTAACATCGCCTACAAGATCCTATCTGCCGTAATATGTGAACGCCTGACACGGTTTACTAACAACCTGATCGGAACTTATCGGTGTGGTTTTAGGCCAGGAAAATCCACAACCGATCAAATTTTCACACTTCGGCAGATCCTGGAAAATCCAAAAAATGTACTGTGCGGAATGAACCTGAGCCTTAGCCAGCATGCCTCTCTAATTAGCCCGATCCTTACCTAACTGTCTCCAGTTGGTTAGGATTGGTCCAACGTCTGACTGTGAATCGAAGTCTCCCGAAGTAGCCTGAAATTATTTTAATTAAATACCCTGGCATCGTCATTGACCTAAGGCGATGCTCAATAAGACCACATTTTACAGAATTGAAGGCATTCTTGACGTCTTGTGTTAGTACTGCGCCATATTTCCTCACACCTCCTCTCCATTTCTTGCCCACTCTCTGGATTCCATTGCCAAATCCTTGTTAGCTTCAGTCAGAAAAACTGTTTGCTTTGCTTAGTGATTGTTATGCTACGAAGGACTTAATAATCTTAAGGCTGACTTGTACCAACTTGTTTCTAAGACTATGCAGTTTTTTTTTTTTTTTTTATTGAAGAGCTAACTATCAGATAACTGTATAAATATATCGGTGCAAGTTACTCTTAGATGAAAAGTGTAAAATTAGTAAAAAAAAAATTCAAACTTATTAAGATATCAGGCACTCATAAAACCACCGCCCTAAACCCATCAACACACCATACTGCTGTCAAATTGAAGGCTAGATACTCCTCATAATAAAGTATCCGTGTGTTTAATCTATCTCACAGCTGGATATCTATTATGATACTTAAAACAAGAAGCTGCACACCTGCTGACCGCAGAAGATCACTACCATACGAGCTCTCTCTTCGGCCATCTCCGGGAGGACTGTGAGATGTGAATGATGTAAACACAATCGCACGGGACATCTACTAATAGCTGCAACATCTTTATACAGCTCATCCTGTTTGGTTTATGCAAAAATATATCGATCACATGAAGACCAGGTGTACGCAGCATCTACGGTTGTGTTTCTTTTTTTAAAGCCGTTCCTGTAAAGTGTACTATTACACTTTTAATGAAGTCCCGCTGACTTGAAACGGCCATCAACACTTCCATCATCATCATCATAATCATCGCCAGTACCATGTTAGACCGGACCAGCACACGAAACCCACGAAAGGGGACGAAGTAGAAGCAATCTGCTAAGCACGTTGTGACGGTTTCATAATTGGAATCATCAATTTTCACAAATCGACACAACACACACACACAGACCATACTCCAAGATGTACGACGACGTTCCATGTCGGGAACAGCAACAGCACCAGCACCACCAGTCGCATAGATGAATGCGCCTCCAAACCAGATAACTTGTACCGCTTCGCAGATGCATCCATACTGGCTGCTGGATGCCATCGTGTAGTATAGCATGGCATACTGCATCAATTGGCGATAGAGAAATTAATTACGGGCAATTAATTTCCCTGACAGCAATGACGAAAGGTATCGGATCCAATGGAGTGGGCAGACATTGCGCTGGCTTCCTTTTATCTCATTGAACAGAGCCCCCGTGCGCGACTCCAAGATTTATGCGTGTTTATTAATTTGGAAAATGTTTCCCCGATGCGTTCGCGGTGAAGATGGAGAGATTCGCTTGTTCTCTGCATATGGATATGAGCCACGACCAAGTGAGACTTCCATTAACCAGCGATAGATATTTGCATGCGGACGCATTATGATCGTCGAGCGGAGTTCCGCGCAGAGTAATGGCACTCAATTCGCTCGGTTTGACATATCTACGCGATAACCGATGAGGTCATTTGTCATCGCGCAAAAAGAAGTGGCGCGCACGCGCGCCCGCACTACTGAGTGGAGCACTTGTGAATCATATGTGAGTTTGGGTGGATGATGATGGGGACTTGGAGCCACGGTCGCGATAGCGGAGTCAGCACTTGACTCCGGCAATAAGTCAACTTCGGTTGTGCGCGAGATAACCTATCGGAGCGGATAGAATGTGCCGAGTTCAGTGGGTGCCTAACATCTGTTTGTTGGAAATGAGATTTTCCTCTGCAACCCGAATGGGATGTCATTAATTTTATTACACACATGCTGCCACGGCATGGAGAATGTGCAGCGGTGTCAATAGGGAGCAATAGGCGGACTGAAGATTTTTCTTGTGCCGGCTTTTTTACATGGAAGCGATTTTTCACTATTGAAAGGGGGGACAGGAGGCGTTTAAAACCAATCTGTGAAGTCAAGGATGGAGGTGTTGTGCACATTACAAAATAATTTGCTGAGCTAGAACGGGAAGTGTTGCAATGATGATGTAAAAATAGAGTTTTATGCAGCCCTAAGGGACAAAGTCTACAAGTGTGATATCTTTTGAACAAAGCATTGTCGTTGGAACTGAAAGCCGACGAGATTTTTTTATTACCTAGTTGATGGCCATCAACTCCACCTCTGAGCTTTCTTCAGATGGAGCAAGAAGATGAAAAGTTAAAGATAGCTTCTACGAACTCCTTGACAAAACCAATGGGCGACTACCGAAGTACGATGTTAAAATTGTGATTGGAAAATTTAACGCAAAGATTAGAAGAGAAGGCATTTTCAGCAGTGAAACACAGCCTACACGATATCCGGTCTGGGAACGGACTAAGGCAAATTTAGGTCGATAAAAGCCAAAAGCCAGCACATGGTTTCCTTAACTTGATATTTATAAGGGGACATGGCGGTCTCCAGATCCAAGAATGGTTAACCAAATTGATCACATTGCGATAGACAAGAAGCATGTCTGAACATTCCGAGAAGCTAACATCGACTCGGACCACTACCTTGTTTAGCCAAGATAAGAATGCGGATATCCACCACCCCACAACAAACCACAAATAACTTGAAAAAATTTAACGTCGAAAGACTGCAATCGCAAGAGACCGCCTAGATCTTCGAGCAACGCGTATCCCTCTTCCTGTCGATTTACACAATACCACCAGCATTCAATGTCGAAGAACAATGGTAACGATGCCAACAAGCCGTTAGATCAGCCGCAACTGATGTGCTTGGTTTCTTGCGCCCACCAACAAGCAACCCCTGGTTTGATGAAGAATGCCGACATACGCTCGCAGACAAGAACGAGGACCACAAGGCTAAGCTGCAGGCGCAGACGAGAGCTGCCGTTGAGCTCTATATGCAGAGAAGAAGGGAAGAACACCGGCTTTTCAGAAAGAAGCAAAAGGAGCAAGAAAAGCGCGCGATCAAGGTTATAGAGAGATGCCACTCCAGGAACGATGTTCGCCAGTTTTACGAAAGTTTAAAACGTCAAAGCAAAGGATACAATGCTCGAACATTATCCTGTTGGGATGAACAAGGAATATGGTAGTCGAGTAAAGGTCGATGCTAAGGAGATGTGAGAACCAATTCTGCAGACTGTTTAACGGCGATGACGAACAACATTCAGTTGTCAGGCAGAACGAACGATTCAATATTGGCAACGACAGTGAAGTGAGGATAGAAATATCTAAACTGAAGCTTAATAAGGCTGTCGGCCGCCTTCCCGCCGAGCTTTATAAGTCGGAGGTGACTTGGTAACTAACATCCACCAACTCATAAGCCCAATCTGGTCGGAAGAAAGTATGCCGGAAGAATGGAACCTCAGCATCGGTTGCCCGATACACAAAAAAAGAGACCCTCTGAACTGGGCCAACTAGAGAGGCATAAGTCTCGTCAACATCTCCTACAAGATCCTATCTGTCGTAATATGTGAACGCCTAAAACAGTTTACCAACAATCTGATCGGCCCTTACCAGTGTGGTTTTAGGCCAGGAAAGTTAACAACCGATCAAATCTTCACACTTCGGCAGATCCTGGAAAAAACCCAAGAAGTCCAAATCGATACCCACCACCTATTCATCGATTTCAAAGCCGCATACGGCAGCATTTATAGAGACAAACTATACAGAGCCACGTCTTGTTTTAGAATACCGCCCAAACTCGTCCGTTTGTGTAGGATGACGATGGGGAATTCTCGCTGCTCCATCAGGGTCGGAAACGACCGCACCGACACATTCGATAACAAAAATGGATTTAGGCAATGCGACGCGTGTCATGTGACTTCTTCAATTTGATTCTGGAGAGGATTGTGCACTACTCCCGTGCTAACACCAGAGGCACAATTTTTCAAAAATCGGTGCAACTACTAGCATACGCCGACGATATTGACATCATTGGTAGGACCCAACGTGATGTCATAGCCACGTTTTCTAGTATAGAGAAGGAAGCGGCAAAAATGGGTTCAGCAGTAAATGAGGGCAAGACGACGTATATGCTGTCAACACGAAAGGACACACAACATCGATGAATTGGACAGAGCGTCACCATTGACAGATATAACTTTGAGATAGTACGGGAATTTCTCTATCTCGGCCCCGCTATTAACTCTGACAACAACATCTCGTCAGAAATTAAACGAAGAATTACTCTTGCTTGCCACCGTTTCTTCAGGCTAAAAAGGCAATTCAGTAGTAAAGGCCTCACTCGAACTACTAAGGCGATCTTATATAAGACCCTGATCACCCCAGTCCTGTTCTACGGCGCTGAAGCATGGACCGTCTCAAAAGCGGATGAAGAAATTCTTCGATTTAAAAGGAAAATTCTTCGAAAAATCTTCGAAAAATGTTCGGTCCCGTTCGCGTTGACGGACTATGGAGACGAAGATTCAACCAAGAACCATACGAGCTGTACAGCGACATGCTCCTGGTCAAAAAACTCCGCATTGGACGTTGAAGATGGCTAGGACATATAGAACGAATGGACACCAATACTCCGGATCGCAGAGTCTTCGATTCTTAGCCAGTCGTTAGATGCACTAAAGGAAAACCTCGCCTTAAGTGACGCGCACATGTATAGAAACCCACCTCAAACAACTTGGAATGCGCAACTGGAAGCAGCTAGCTAAGGACCGGGCTAACTGGAGAGGCATATTCGTTGAAGCCCAGGTTCATTCCGGACTGAAGCGCCACTTGAGTAAGTAAGTTTTATTTTCTTTGAGATTCATCGTGAAACCTGTGATCTCTTAATATTTGTGCACAAATTTGTTGCCATCTACTAGATTCTAGGTGCACGAATTAGTTGTCATCTACTAAGTTCTAGAACCAGGTCTTTCTTTTGAACAAACTATACGAGGGAACCCCTGAATCGGTATTTTAAAAATATGTTTGGTTATCTTGAAGTGGTTTGTTAAAAAAAAAAATATATATCTCCTCAATAAAGTAGCACTGCTGTACACAAACACCTTGCATTTGGAATCATAAGTTTAATCTCACACCCAGAATTTATTTCTTGTCCATCGCTTGTTTAAGATCTCAAAAAGTATACGAAAATACTCGGATGTTTTCAAATGAATGATCCGATCATTCTGCATTTTATCAAACTTTCAGCGTACATTTTCAACCCACTTGTCGAACTCATCAATGTCCAGAGTATATAAACATTACCCACCGGATTTCCCTTTTTCAGTCAGAACCGATCATCGCTGATCGGATTGCAAGATTTATGGATCATCAACTAATTAAAGATGAGAGCATCAAAATAACATTTTGAGGTTGTTGCAGGCAACTTTATCTGGCGTTGATTACCTATGAAAGGCATGTGCGGCCTTTCATCTTCATGCCGAAAATTGATGGCTAATGATCCTCGGAACACATTTTTTGTAGCTTGTAGCTGCAAATAAAGATCAACACAGATTCGGAATGCGGAGTTATTTATATTTGTGGCGTGTGTTTGGATGTGGTGGAGAAGTGGTGTGGTAGGTGGCTGGGCGTAGGCAGCTGAAGCATTATAATGCCATAGCCGTGTGGACAGTCGTCTCATATTGAACGGCAGAATTGAGAGAGTAGCTGGAAGTGTACCAAGAAGAGATAGGCAGATGTTACAACGAATAAAGCGAGAAAAAAAATTGATAAAGCAACATCCAGATCGACACTAACAGCATAATTCTTAAGGCACGTTTTTTTTTTTTATGTCGATGGCTTCGATGTCGATGGCTTTGTCGATGAGGTGTGTCTAGCATCTATCAGAAAGAAAGACACCAACTTCTGTCAAAATTAAGAATCAAGGCTTAATCGAAACCAATTTAAGCCGCCAGACAAAAACTACAAAATGTCAATTGTCCTTGCAAGTCTGACAATCAAACGTAAACATGTCTATAAACTGCGTGTGATGGAATGATGCAGGAAATCTTACTGATGTTTCCTGCATCATTCCATCGCATTACGATCTGTTCCACAAGAATGCAACCAACGAATTCCCGGAGGTGTTCAGGACCAATGGTGAATGAAGATTGGTATCATGAAAGGAGGATCAACCAAATCGTCGAATAGAGTATATAAGTGGTGAACCAACTTGCTCTTGATAGGAAAGAAGCAGCGTCCAGTATTTTAGATGACTGAACATTCATAGTGGCTGACATAGACATTTACTTCTTGCAGCCAAGGCGGATATTCTAAGTCTGACACGACAATATTTACGTCGACTTATTTCACAGATTCACGTCTAGTTTTGGTAACCGCTTAGACACGTCTTTGTTGGGTGTCAATGGAGAATTTTCGCTGCTCTATCAGTGTCGGCATCGACCGCGACGTCCTCAAAATATTCGTTTTCAAAAAAAGGATTAGAAAAAAAGGATAGGATAAAGGATGCCGCATTGTCGTTGGACTTCTTCGACCTGAGCCACAATATTCCATAAATCTGCATTCGTCGGACAAAATGTTATGCCACAGCAACGTTTTCTAGCAGCAAAATCGATTAAACATTAAATGAGGCCAAGGTCACAAAACTCCCAATTGGACGTTTAAGATGGCTAGGACATGATGAGTGAATGGACACCAATACTGTGGGGCACGTAGTTTCTTTGATTTCCACTCAGACATTGCGGTCGGAAGTAGAAGAGTTCAACTTAAGTGACGAAAGACATCATAAAGTTCAAAACTAGAGGTGTAGTTAGCTTACGCTCGAGCTATTTGTAGAGGCATGGTTAGGGTGACTAGATTCATGCTCACAAAAAAGAGGGCAGAGAAAAACGAGGGAAGAGAATCTCAAATGAAAAATTGAAGAACACAAATAACAACAATTGGGAAAATTTTCACATTTCTTCTGCACAGAGGTTCTGTTTACCAAATTTCATCACTCTTGCTCAAAATTTAAGCCCCGAAAATCGGTGTTAGACAGATTTTCGGGGCTTAAATTTTGAGCAAGAGTGATAAATTGGTAAACAGAACCTCTGTGCAGAAGAAATGTAAAATTTTTCCGGACGGACAGGCATGGTTAGAAAGAATCAGCTAGCCATTCTCAGTCGATCCATATACTTGGAGGTGTAACTCTCAAAATGATTTTTCTATGTTAGAAAATTAATGTCAAGACTAATATAAGCCTATGGGATAGGGTAGAAAAAAAGATGGCGCTGTGTTCAGAAGTGAATGAAATTAGGTACCAAAAAATATTTAAAGTCGTGTTCATAAGAGAAAGATGCAGAAAATTTCAGAATTAGTGTTAAAAAAAGTTTTCTTGTATTTTTGTGACATTTTTGTCTGGACAAAAAGATGAGGAATGAACTTGGGCCACAACCAACATGCCTCTCCAGTTAGCCCGGTCCTAAGCTAACTGCCTCCAGTTTCGCACTATACTGCGTTCGACGTCTGGCTGGGAATCGAAGACTCTGCGAGCCGGAGTGTTGGTGTCCATTCTTCTTTCTATGTCTCCTAGCCACCTTAAACGTCCAATTCGGACCAGGGGTATGTCGCTGTACAGCTCGTATAGTTCTTGGTTGAATCTTCGTCTCCATAGCCCGTCAACGCAAACGGGACCGAAGATTTTTCGAAGAATTTTCCTATCAAATCGACCAACGATTTCTTCATCCGCTTTCGAGACGGTCCATGCTTCAGCGCCGTAGAACAGGACTGGGATGATCAGGGACTTATATAGGATCTCCTTAGTAGTTCGAGTGAGCGGAGGCTATTGGTTGCTTCGTAAAAATTATTTTTCCTTGGTCTGGCAGTTAACCCAAAGCACAATCCCAAACCTGGGGGGCCAGTTCCAATTTATTAGACTACGAGATTGAGCGCTGCCGTTGGCTTTTCGCTTTATCCGTCACCATCTCTGTTCAAGGGGCCTGACTAACCCTTGAAATTCCTAGACAACCTGTTTTCCGAATATGTCGAAGCAGCTTGTCTAAGTTCGCCTGGGACAGCAGGCCGGGTATATATTCTGTGCCATTCTGACATGGCTGGTTATAGTGTTGCTGTTTTTCGTCGTGTTATCAACACTCGCGCTTATCGTTTAGCAAGTCAAATTCGGTTGGATAAGACCAGTTCCCGATGATTACCACTTGGAGGTTAAAAATAAGCACTTGATGTGTAGTCAGAGCTACAACCACTGGGCATTGCCAAGTTAAGGCCAATCCGAGTCTACCCTTGCTCTACAACATCCAACCATCATCTTAAAATAGGATGTCTGGTTAGCCTAGGCATGGTGGTTGTTCTTTCACAGAGTAGCAACCACATGCTCTTGATGCTTACAGTATTGCACAATCGGAGTAGAGCTCTTTGAACTGATAAGTCCGTTATTTGAAGTGCCTAACTGGAGGTAGTTAGCTCAAAACCGAGCTATCGGGTTTTTCAACAGGGACGCTACAAAAGTCGAGCGACAGGGACAGCAAACGACGCCATATTTCATGCCGTTCTTTTAACATTTCTCTTCGGTTAGGTTTGCCATTTCATGATGAAAAGATATACGATCCAACAACGAGTCAAAATTATTAAAATTTACAACCGAAATTCGGAGTCAGTGGCCTCAACGTTAAGAGCGCTACGTCCAATTTATGGTCGTCATAATCGTCCTAGCAGATCAGCAATTGAGCGTCTAGATGCAAAATTTGAATCCGCAGGCACAGTACAAAATGTCCCCGTGCCAGTGAGACAAAGAAGTGCCCTTAGCGTCGAGAATATTGCTGCCGCTGAGGCTTCAGTTGAAGAAAGCTCAAATGTGTCTCTCACACGTCGTTCTCAAGCGTTGGGCATCTCTGTGACGTCGATGTGGCGAATTTTTCGAAAAAGCTTGGCCTACATCCTTACAAGATTCGATTGACGCAAGAACTGAAGCCGTTTGACCACCAGAAGCGTCGTAGGTTCGTGAATTATGCTGAGGAACAACTTGAAAATGATTCGGATTTTCATCGAAAAATCATCTTCAGCGATGAGGCTCATTTCTGGCTGAATGGCTTCGTCAATAAACAAAATATGCAGGCAGCAATCCACACGTACTCCATGAGTCATCATTGCATCCCGAAAAAATTACGGTTTGGTGTGGTTTATGGGCCGGCGGCGTCATTGGGCCGTACTTCTTCCGTGATGATCAAGACCGGCACGTTACTGTGAATGGGAATCGCTACCGTTCAATGATAACCGAATATTTTTTACCCCAATTGGATGACATAGACTTGGAGGACATGTGGTTCCAACAGGACGGCGCCACAAGCCACACAGCGAATGCCACAATCAATTTATAGGAAACCAAGTTTGGAGAACGTGTTATCTCACGAAATTATGGTCCAGTCGCTTGGCCGCCTCGGTCGTGCGATTTGACGCCGTTAGACTATTTCATGTGGGGCTACGTCAAGTCTATGGTTTATGCCAACAAGCCAGCGACGATTGATGAACTTCGTACGAATATCGAACGTGAAATTGCAGCAGTATCGGACGATTTATGCTTGAAAACCGTCGAAAATTGGGTTCAGCGACCGGACTTCTGCAAGCGTGCCCGTGGTGGCCATGCAAAAAATATCGAGTTCCATACAAAATGGCATCGAACGTACTTTCACAGGAATAAAGAATTTCATTGATATCCAAAACCGTTTTTGTTTTATTAAAAAAAACCTTTGTAGCGCTCCTATTGAAAAACCCTATATTTTAAGTTATTCCATAGATAAATATCGTTTTCCTTTGTAAAATTTTCATACGTGAGGCGAATGCTCATTGAGTGCCCTGAGATGAAGCTTTGGAGGTCTTCTGGAAGTTCGTCTCATTGTTTGCTTATTCTGTAAACAAAAAAAAAGTTTTGGTACAGCATTGTCCGCGTCGTTGTTAGATGGGCAGTCTGTCGATGAGCTGAAACAAGTTTTGTCTATGAAAATGTTTGTGAAGATCCATGGCGCTCTATACATTCTCTTTGTTTAGCAGTAAGTCATTTATGAATAGATTCACACCTCCTTGAATCTAGGGGAACACCCCCTATGTTAGTTTGTTCTTAGCTAAACTGCAGCTAAAACTGACGTTGAAAATTTGTTTGCTTAAGATAAAGTGTTTGCGGGCTTAGATTAAGTTGGTACTGCAAAGCTTCATTAAAACGTCTATTTTCACAAAGGTTTCTGCATTTTTAAATGCTTCCTCAATGTCAAGGAAAGCAACCATAATGGGTTGTTACGTAGCAAAATATTCATCTATTGGTTGAATAAATGTTTGACGGGCCATTTCCATAGATTTGCTGTGATTAAGGAAGCCTAGATACTTATTTATCTATTTATCATTCTCCGTGATTAATAACAATCCTACCTGCATGTTGAAACTCCAGTCGTTACGCAAGTTCCTCTAATCCTTCGAGTTGAAAAACATTTCTCCCTGAGCCAAGCAAATGCCGAAATAATTAAATTATCACCTGTGGTCGGTCGTGGTTGTCGTTTATGATTGCGATCAAAGGTGTTCACCATAACGTAAGCGATTCGATACGCGTCCAAATGCAACCTTCCCTTAAATTGGTGTAATCCAAACGAATGCGCAATTCGAGTGCTGTTTGCAGTTGTCAAATGCACCCCATTTGACAAACAAAGCAACAAAAATAAATAAAACGGTGTTATTGTGTTTTATCGTACAAGGACATTTGCGCGGCTTGTGTTTCCGGCCTTAACATAACAATTTTGACATCTGCCAATTGGGGTATAGGATTCTAATAGCTGAGCATATGTGAGGTCGCTACGTGTTAATATGTAATGAAAGGGAAAGGCAGGGAAACAGATGAAATGTCCTTTTTCGATCTTCATCAGGGAAAAGATAGCAACTGTGTGCTTTGCGACGCAGCTGATGTATCCCTGTTTGATAGGATAAGGTAAATGCATACCGTTAAAACAAACACGCATTTTTTTTATTTTTTTTTTGAAAGCAAGGGTTTTTATATTCCGCGTGTTATAGGATCAAAGTGCAAAAATGATCACCCTTGGTTTTTTTTTTAAATGGAAGGGAAGGGGTTTCATTTTCTTAAAGAAGCGAATATGACGGCGTAGTTAAATTTTTTTTACTTCTTCTGTGAGAAGTTAATCCTTTTGAAACGAAATTTTCTTATATTAAGGCAGGCAAGTTGAAGGAACAGTGTATACTTTGCACAGCTTTATCATGATAGACTCTGAGTTACAAAAACTTGGACGCGCAGTCATACATTTCAGCCATTCAATGGAAACCAGCTCCTACACCCGGCGTCAAGGCGTCAAGGCTCAATCGATATGTGGTGCTCTAAAGCCTGACGGGCTCTGTGGTGCGATGGTTAGTGCCATGAACTGACAAGCGGAAGGTCTGGGTTCGACTCCCAGCCTTAGCAACACCTTAATGATTTTTCACTGGCCCTCCTTTCCGTGATGATCTGACAGATCATCCGAGTAGTGTCAATTGTCAAGAGTAGCTTATCTCAACTTAGCCTTAGGTCTCGTCATCGCGCAAATGAATGGCTGTGAGAAAGCTAGGCCCTGGGTACTAACGAGCCTATTGCGCCAAAAGTTTGTTTTTTTGGTATAAAGCGGGTTGACCTGACTCCGACTCCGACTGATTTAGACTCCGAAGCGTTAGAGGGCAGATGAGTGTGATGTAGCGATTACTGGAATCTTACGGTGCAGCTGGAGTAGAGCTCTTTTCACTGATGAGTTCAGATTTTGTTCGCATTCACCAGACGGAGTTTGGAGATGATCAGATGAAACAGCAGATGAACATTTCTGAGGAGATTTTACCCGCTGGTTGAGCTGACTCCGACTCCGACTGATTTAGACTCCGAAGCGTTAGAGGGACAGATGTGAGTGTGATGTAGCGACTACTGGAATCTGGAGAGCCTGAGAGCTTGCGGTACAGCTGGAGTAGAGCTCTTTTCACTGATGAATTCAGATTTTGTTCGCATTCACCAGATGGAGTGTGGAGATGATCAGATGAATCAGCAGATGAAAATTTCTGAGGAGATTTTACCTGCGGGTTGAGCTGACTCCGACTCCGACTGATTTAGACTCCGAAGCGTTAGAGGGACAGATGTGAGTGTGATGTAGCGATTACTGGCATCTTGAGAGCTTGAGAGCTTGCGGTACAGCTGGAGTATAGCTCTTTTCACTGATGGGTTCAGATTTTGTTCACAAAATGGAGTGTGGAGATGATCAGATGAATCAGCAGATGAAAATTTCTGAGGAGATTTTACCTGCGCGCTAAGCCCAAGCTCTGGAAAATGTTAGTTTTTACATCAAACACTTCTTTGAGGAATATGTGGATCCATTTGGTTTTTTTATTGCACGAATCTTCTTGTTGACAAGAATCGTAAATCGACGTGATGGATTGGTCCACGATGAGCCTGCACATGAATTTCATTGAACCGTTTTGTGGACCTCCTTAGGTGGGAACTAAGAATGCGACGTACCCATGCAGAAACAGTCAGTGGACGTAACCGTCGTCCGACACGCTACGTCTGGCTGGGAATAGAAGACTTTGCGAGACGAAGTATTGGTGTTCATTTGCTTTACATGTCCCAACAATTTTAAACGTTCATTCTGGAGTTTTATGACTAGGGGTCTGTGGCTGCACAGCTCGTGTGGCTCATGGTATAACCTTCGCCTACGTAGTACGTCAAAGTGAAGGACCGAAACTTTTCAAAGTATTTTGCTTACAAAACGACTAGGGATTTCGTAATCCAATTTTTTTTTACGGTACATGCTTCAGCACCGTAGAGCAGGACTGGGATGATCAGGGTCCTATATAGGATCTCCTTAGTAGTTCGAGTGAGGGCTTCACTGCTAAATTGCCTTCTTAGCCCGAAGAAACAGCGATTGGGAAGAGTAATTATTCCATACATTTCTGAAATATTGACAAAGTCCCGTACCGTCAACATTGACAGATGTAACATTGGGTTCAATGTTACATCTGTCAATGGTAACGTTCTGTCCAATTCGTCGATGCTGTGTGTCCCTTTGTGGTGATAGCATATACTTCGTCTTACCCTCATTTACTGCTAAACTTGTTTTTTGCCGCTTCCATCTCTATCCTAGCAAACGTGGCCATGACATCACGTTGACTCCTACTAACGATGTCAATATCGTCGGCATATGTTAGTAGCACCGATTTATGGTAGACGTATGTGCCTCTGGTGTTGGCTTGGGAGTTTTGCACAATTCTCTCAAGAATCAGATTGAAGAAGTCATATGACAGCGCATCGCTTTGCCTAAATCCTTTTTTTTTTTGGTATCGAATGTTTCGGTGAGGTTTTTTCCGACCCTGATGGAGCACCGAAAATTGTCCGTCGTCATCCTACACAAACGGACGACTTTGGGTGACATACCAAAACTAGACATACCTCTGTATAGGTCGTCTCTATGCTGTCGTATGCGGCATTGGACTCGATGAATAGGTGCTGGGTATCGATTTGGACTTCTGGGGTTCTTTCCAAGTTCTGGCGGAGTGTAAAAATTGGATCGGTTGTGGACTTTTCTGGCCTAAGCCCACACTGATCAGGTCCGATCAGGTTGTTGGTAAACGGTTATAGGCGTTCACATGTTACGGCAGATAGGACCTTGTAGGCGATGTTGAGGAGTTTTATGCTCTGAAGTTGGCGCAGTTAAGATTGTCTCCGTTTTTGTGGATCGGGAAAACGGTGCTGAGGTTTCATTCTTCAGGCAAACTTTAATCCGACCAAATTTGGCTTTTGAGCTGGTATCTCCGCCGGCTTTATAAAGCTCGGTGGTAAGGCCGTTATTTCTGGCAGCCTTACTAAGCTTGAGCCTAGAAATTGCCTTCCTTACTTCACTGAGGTCGATTAGTTGGCAGTTTCAGCGGTCGTTGCCAATATTAAATGCTTCGTTCTGCCTGACAGCGGAATGTTGTTCGTTATCGCAGCTTAACAGTCTGCAGAAGTGGTTCTTCCAAATCCTCAGCATCGACTGTGTCTCATCTACGATATTCCTTGTTCATCTCGACAGGATTGTATCATTGGCTTTGACGTTTTACACTTTCTTAAGACTGGCGAACACCTTTTTTGGAGTAGCACTTCTCGATATCCTCGATCGCGCGTTTTTATTGCTCTTTTGTCTTCTTTCTAAAAAGCCGGTGTTTTTACCTTCTTCTCTGCCTGTAGAGCTCAACGGGAGCTATCTTCTTCATCAGCCTTGGAGACCTCGTTCTTGGCTGCGAGCATCTGTCGGCATTCCTCATCAAACCAGGGGTTTCTTGCTGGTGGGCGCGAGAAACCTTGCACATCAGTTGCGGCTGATCTAATGGCTTGTTGGCATCGCTGCCATTGTTCTTCGACATTTGATGCTGGGGGTATGGAGTTAATGCATTGGTTAAGGGATACAATTTTTACAATGAGGGATACAACAACAAAAAATAAATACAATAGGCTGACCAGGCCGAAGAGCTTGGCTTTCATTCACAACGAATCCTATGTGAGTTAAAACTTCTGGTATGATGGCTGATCCCGCGTTTTAAAGCGGATGCCTTATAACGTATGATCCCAACTTACTCATTTTGACTCAAGAGTACTCTATTAAATTAGCTTAGGTTAGAGTGGCTGCCAGCGATTCGACAGCATACCTAGACCTGTTTTTGGTCCATTGTATTACCACGTGGATCTTGTCCGTTCTCCCTGTTACCTCTAAGAAAACGAATTCCAGCTATTGATGAAACGGAGGAGCTTTCTCGCCTCCATGTTTATCAAACCGCGGAGATTTTGAAAGAAGTAATCTTCAAGACGGAGCTTTCTTTTGTTTGATAGGGCTGGACAGTTACAAAGAAGATGTAGAAATGTTTATTCTTCATCTGCTTCCATGCAGCTCCTGCAGAAATCATTCGAACGAATACCTAGCTTTACCCTGTGCCTACCTATTAGACAGCGTCTAGTTATGACACTTAAGGAGGCGCTAATGTATGGTCTAGCAAGCAAGATCAATAACTTGGATCTTCCTTAATTGAGCTTTGGCCAAATTTGTTTGGGTCTTTGACCCGTTATAGCAAGACTTCATATGAGATTTGATTTGCTGTTAGCATGCTGCGCTGGTAAGTGATGCAGCAATCACGATGGGAATACCAAGTACATCCGTGTCGGGTATGACTGTTATATAACTTAGTTCCATGTCTTGCAAGTTCATCGGCCTTACAGTTCCCAGGAATGTCGCTATGCCCAGGCACCCAGTATGGACCAATTTTAAACTGATCTGACAACTTACGAAGAGTAAGAGTCAACCTAGTGTTGTCTATGAATTTGTTGATAGTGATTCCAGGGGTTTTATGGCAGCTTGGCTGTTTGAGAAGCTGCTAATAGACTTGGCAGATAAAACATTCTTTTTCAGCCAAGAAAGGATTTCTTTGATCACCACGAACTATGCCTATGAGCTGTACAGCGGTATAGAAATCGTAAAAAAAAATCGACTTTGGAGGTTTAGATGGCTAGATCGTCTAGAGCGAATGGACATCAAAAATCCGGCTTGCAGATTATTCAATTCCCAGCCGGACATTGGACGCAGTAAAGGAAGACAACGCCTTAAGTGGCCAACAAAGTTGAAACCGATCTCAAACATAAGTGCGCATCTTGAGCCAGCTAGCTAAATGCACAGAAAGGGGGGCCATTTAAGTAACTAATTCGACTCATCTCAGGTATTTTATATGAAGAGAAAAAAAGGACAAATACACACGTTACATCAAAGTCCCTTTTTGGTTTAACCCATCACGATCTGATTAGTCTCTGTGTGCATACCTACCTAATCACCACGAATCAAAAATTCTCTCAATTAAAATTATCCAGATATTTGACACATTCCCCTCAAATAAGGGGAATAACCACTGCTTCCCCTGCAGAAAAAAAAATCTCTCCACTCTCCAATCTAAATCAATGACGCAACTCACAGAACACTTTTTCCCTCTTCCCAGACGAATTCGTTTTCACATCGGAACTTGCAGCTGACAGAGTTCCTATGGGAAGTGAAATTGCGCACACATGTAGTCGCAGCGAAACGATATCTGTTTACGCTACAACGGAAAACCAAACAATGCGCCACTCTATATCCCAGTGTATCAGATAACAGCACCGTACCGCTGCCGCTTTGTTGTCTGATCCGAACATAATCGGAAGCAATCATTTTTCCCACGCACACGTGAGCGGTAGACACGAGCCATTATCGCCGGCACAATGTGCCACAATCGGTCGCCCTAATGAGTGTAATCATCCCTATCCTCATTCGTCGTCCATTATCATGCCGCAGTGCGTAGGATTATGATAGCGCAGCGCACTTCTCTGTTTCGATTATGACAGGCGGACTGAGGGGTTGAAATCGCATTCACCCATTCGACGTCATTTAATCTGCGTAAACAAATCGACAGACGCCCTTTTTTCGATTAACTAGCCGAGTGACTCGTTGCCAGCAGCATTGTGATCTATTGCCAGGATATCTTTCCCTGTGACACTGGCAAACGTGTGAACCTTCAGTCTTTTGGTAATGAGGGTGCAATTTGTGCCCGTATAAGTTCAATTAGTTCTCCTCGCTCAGCCAGCCCATGAGAACTCTATTAAACCCTTGATGAGAAATCTGTTAATATAGAGTATCTAGAACATCGTTTAGTGGACAGAAGATACAATTGCCATTCACACGGTCGCGCTTTGTGAGAACGCGGACGTCAAGTGTGTGTGTGTGTGTGACTGGGAAAGGGACCACTTGAGCTCAAGTGAACGTAATATTGTTGTGATATCCCAACTTGGAATCAATCAAATGTTCATTCATTCACTCAGTGATCGGTGAATGGTCTGTCAGACTAAATCGTCCATTCAGCCGTTGCAGCTTCATAACTTAAATGCGCTGCCATTAAACTGAAACCGCCTGCCTGCCAATTCATTGGCTTGGCTGGAGTTTGGAGAGCGGCACAAAATTAACGGATTGACCGGGTTATGGTGGTTACCTCTCGACGATGGTAATGGAGGTGGTGCTGGTGGCCACCTACGATCTCTTGGTGAGTCGGCATGAAAATGCACTTGGCAGGAGTGTTCGATTCTATTTCAAGGAGTGGAGCAGGAACGGAACAACGATCGGTCAAAGAGATCACCATTGTGGTGGTTATGATGCCAACATCACGAGGAGGCATTAAATGGGCTTTCCACTGCACGAAGATATTTCTATTGTTAAGTTTCAGCTGCTCGCAGGCGCAGTGAGTGCTCCACGGTGATCAGTGCAGCAAACAGTGGGTTTCAACAGAATTCCATTTCATTATGTTCACGTGAAAGAGATCAGCAAGAGGTTAGGTTGGGGTTTCATTGGTTTTTGTTTTTTTTTTTTTGAGCAAAAAAGATTTCATGATGAAAGCTAGTGAGGAAGGAAAGTTGTGCTGGGTTGTCCATAAATTGGAGAAACATTAATGGGATGAGGACACAAATTGAGGACTTAATGGGGTATTGGGTTGTGTGATGAGTTGCTGCGCAGAAGTGTTGGAATGGCAGTTATTGTGTTTGCACTGGCCCTGCTTAAAAGATCGGGTAAATCAATTGTCATCGCAACTCAGTCGTTTGGATTCGGAATTCAATGTGTTGTGAGTCTGGGTCGGGCCACAGAAGCCATTTTCAATAATGGTGAGGCAAGGGACGATTGCCCTCTCACCGTATTTCACCTCTTCGACAAACTTTTCATATTGCATCCATGAAGTGTAACGAAATCGTCTCAAAAAGCAACGGATGCAGTTCTTTGGAAAGCGCTACAAATACGCAGCTTAGCTGTTTTACATAATGCTAAGAGCAGCCTAAAAACGCAAACCAGAACAGGTCCAACGACTGATGAGTGCAAAGATATTGGTAGGGGTTGGATAATTTTGCCTAACAGATGAAGAAATGCCCAATTTGCAAGGGAATTACCCAATCTTACCCGAGTTACAGAAGCTATTATATGACCAGTTGTTTCGGATGATTTTAGGGGGCTAATGGAGGAGTGCCTTCAATTCTCCGGTACTAGTGGTCCGAAAACCTTGTTAAAACAGACTGTGCTCGGATTCGTGGAATATCAACTCTGTAACAACCACTTACACACATAGAATGGATTATTGAGTGGGCTCGAGGAGTCGACCATAAAGAAACGTGCTGGAAAATTCCATTTCAAGGTAACTCAAGAAAGAAGACGGCGCTCAAAGTTTCAGGAATTCCGTTGTATCATTGTGATGTTGTTCGGCTTATGCCCAGAGAATGTATAGCTATAGGCATACGAACAAACCCATTCGCATACCCGCTTGCTTGAGAGAGTATATTTTAGTTTATGTCGATGAACCACTTGGTTTGCTCTCCAAATTTTCAATCCCATGTCATAGAATTAGTCTCTCCGACAAGTTGAGCTCAGTGGCACGATGGTAAGTGCGTTGAACTGCCACGTAGAAGGCCTGAGATCGATTCCGAGCTGTAGCAACACCTAAATGATTTTTCACCGGCCCTTCTCTCATGATGATCTGAGATTTCATCAGATGTCAATTGTCAAGAACTACTTATCTCAAATTCGCCGTTCCAAAATCATCATAAAACAGGAGGTCCCGCCAACCTGCAAGAAGTACACAAGCTCACATGAATGGTTGTGAGTAAGCTCGACCCTGGGACTTTCTGACAAATTGGGCTGACCAAAAATAAAGAGAAGAGATAATGCTGTTACAGAGAGTATCTGGGGTATATATATCGTCCGCGATAGAAGATATAACGATATAACTGATCTATCTGAGACATCGGTAGATGAGAACTTTCACGTCCGACAAGTTTAGCTTTAGCAACCAAAAGCGTGTCGACGATTAACAGCATCAGATGACTCTTAGTGGTGTTCCGTAATAGGTAGTCAATCCCCTCATACATCGTCTTAGTTAATCTTGGTCTACCTTCATAGATTTTAACTTAGGAATACAAGTCCGCAAAATCCTGAAGAGGCGACGATGGAGCGACATGAAGTTGGTCATTAACCAGCATGCCTCTAAAATTAGCTGGTCTTTAGCTAACTGCCTCCATCAAGTTGGTTGAGGTCAGATTTAACATGTGTCCTTACGATCTACATCCCAACTTACAATTTCGCTTCTATAAAGCACTATCGAAGCTATATGAAGCCTCATCGAAAAACATTTGAGGCACATTTAGGGAGCTATTTACTTCTTTAAGACTTCTTTAAACACTTCTTAACAAAACTTACAGAGAAAATTTTGTTTGCTGTAAAAGGCCTTACAGAAGGAAATTATAGGCTTCGTAAAAAGTCTTTCGTTCGGCGACTAAGCGTGAGATCACTGGTTGACATCCCCAAAGTGAAAATAACCGAGCTTTCTTCACTTCTATACGAACTATACGAGCTGTACAGCGAAATGCCCCTGTTCAAACTCCGCATTAGACGTTTAAGATAGCTAGGATATATAGAACAAATGGACACCAATAATCCGGCTCGCAGAGTCTTCGATTCCGAACCAGACGTCGGACGCAGTAGAGGAAGACCTCGCCTTAAGTGGCGCGCACAAGTAGAAACCGACCTCAACCAACTTGGAGTGCGCAACTGGAGACAGTTAGCTACGGACCGGGCTAATTGGAGAGGCATGTTGGTTGAGGCCCAGGTTCATTCCGGACTGTAGCGCCACTTAAGTAACTACCTTGCATAACACGTCCAATTGGAAATGATATTACGAATGTTGATGTCCCTTTTCATCTGACATTGTCTTAAAAAAAAAAACAATCCGCCCTTTCCTAGGCTACTGGTTGCTTTGTGCAGACAGTTTAACCAACTAAATCAAAGTTCAGCCACCATCGTGTGGTACCAGCTTGTTATTTAGACTCAATGACAGTGAACTCATCCTACATTTCCGTAAAGCTAATATCTGTGTTTTGTTGGAAATAAAAAGGTTATCGAGCACAATCTTAAAAAGCTCCACAGAGGGACGTTTGTGGTAAAGCTGCCAGGTCTTCACCTCAAAAAGATCGTTATATGTATAACTGTAGACAGAGTTTCATTTAAAGGTGCTCAATCCATGACGATCATTTGATAAATCATTGCATCCTTATATGCACCTTGGAAGCCCGCTAAAAAAATTATAATTCGTACATCAACACCTACCAACGGGATGTATAGACACGCATACACGTCTGCGGCAACCATGAACAGATTCAACAAATTAATAGAAACTCCATCTCGATCCATAAATCACTTCAATCCCAGGACACGGTTGAAGAAAACAAAACACAACAAACCTAACCTCCAATCAGAGCTACAAGCCCGAGAAAACCTTAAATTATCTTCCGCATTACGGCCCGCTCACAACAATCATGTACGCGATGTGCAATAGTTTAGCAAAACGAAACAACGACCAACATAAACTAACATACGGCCAACAATCCCGCCCGCCCCCAAAACAACTACCAACCGAGAGCGGCACCTCAATAAAGGATTCGAATGCGCGTAATTACATTTCCATGTCGGTGATAAAAGTGCAACAAAAAAAAAAAAAAACTCCGAATTGTAGACGTGTTCGGTCCATTAGGCAGCATTCGGTGCACGCCATGTTCACCCGACTGCGCCTCCTTAAATTGGCTGCGCGCGCAGCTTCTAGAAACGCTCTCGACAAGTTTACTACTTCCAATGTAGCAGCGGTGGCGGCGTTCGCAATCATCCTTGTTGCAGGTGTTTTCATTTGCCTTGGACATGGACTAAGAAGTCGACTCGTACACATCCGTCCATTGTACTGTCTAGGGGCGAGTAGAGAACGTCCTCGTTCGAAGCAAGTTCTGCGCAGCGGGCTGGCTGTGTCTTGTTGATGCTTTATATGGCCATCAGGCGTCTGGAGATGGCAAAATCGGATTAACTCATGTACTGGCCAAGGAATTCTGCGCATAACACCTACGTGCGCAATTGGATTCTGGTGCCGTATCAGCGCAGCGCGGGCGGGAAGCTTGCGATCACACACACAGACACATCCTACGAACAACAAGATCGCCGATTCAAGTCCTTATGCCGAGTGTGGGCAGGCAAAGAGTTTCAATCCAAGAGGAAGTTGCAAAAAAGGGCCAACAAAAATTCACCGGTACCATGTAGCGTCAGTGCTGGCAAAGGATGTGTCCAGTGCGCGCACATGGAACCCACCGAACACTCTGTGCTCCATGCGATCGGTGCCGACAACGACTCTACACCGTGGGGAAGTTGTGCTACAGAACATGACACAGAAATTATCGCATGTGCGGAGGCTGTTGCTAGAACCAAGTCCATCGCCGAGGCGTGCAGGTGTTCTTCAGACTCAATGGCGCCAGACAGCATTCCAATTTGGAGTTTTTGTCCGCCAACCGCAGCCACCTAAGCCCGGCTCTAACTATTATTAATGTTTGTCAGATGCGGCTCTGTGTGGTGCAGTTGGTTGCCTCGCTCTTGGTTCTTCTTTTGGTCTTGGTTGGGTCTTGTCGTGGTCCAACCAACAACAGAGAAGACTACGACGATGACGATGCTTTGTGTGCGCGCCCGTCGAGATTGAATTATTAATGAATATCATCGGCATATGGCATCTGAGTGAGCTCCACTTACTGCTGCTGCCCCACGACGACCGGGGTGGCTGGTTGCATGATCTTGGTGGGATTACTAGCGGGGCAACACTCTAAGGCCATAGGACTTACTCATACTCTTCGGAATCGTTTTTTTATTTTTTTTCTGCTTGCAATTAGATCCTGGTCAGGAGTTCTATGTTCTGCTAGTGTGTGTGGGTGGAAGATTGGAAAGAGCGATCAAGACACACATGGGAGTGTGTCACGATGGACGTGGGTTGCCATCGTCGTCATCATCATCGGGTCGTCGTGCTGAAATGTTTACTCTGTGGGCGCATATATGTGAGGTTCCAAAGCGCACATCTGCCGCAGATGTTTCACCAATCTTTCAAGGTTGGTGAAGAATCTTGACATTAATTCGAGATTTATAGATTTTCATCTAAAGTGGTCTTGCAGTGGAAACTTAACCACATCTGTGCTGGAGGATTTGGAATTTCTTTAAGGAAGTGTGTTCGATTAGTTTTCACACGGGGACGGGTCATGTGGTATATGAATGAGCTCATAAATTGAAGGTAAGCTCAGGGACGGAAAGTGGTACGCTGTGAACCGTCGATGGGAAAGATTATGAACAGAACGAAAGGTATCTCATCTTCACCCTCAAGCCTATACCTTCGGACATACTATGAGATATAGAGATTCATTCCTTAACCGAACAACACGAATGTGGAATGCTTTACCAAACTCAGTCTTTCCTCCCCATTAGAATTTACAAAAATTTAAAACCAATGCACATCGGTATCTCCTCTTTTCTTCTCCTCAATTTCCTTAATGCCCGCGCTGTGCAATACGATCCCGATGCACCTGGACTGTGGGAACATGTTGAAACATGAAAATGATGTGTCAGCGAATCTAATATGGTTCGCTGGCATGCACTTACCTCGTGGGCCAAGTGCATCGTGTTAACTTAACCTTTGCAAATAAAATCATTCAAGAAAATGCAATAGATACACTTTACCAGTTGGGCCAAAAGAAGTCATCCGATGTTGTTTGGCCTTCAGAATATCGCTTGTGGCTCGCTCAGTGTGTGCTGCTGCTTTGTGCTGTTGGAACCACATTTCCTCCAGTCCTAATTCGTCCAATTGCGGCAAAAAAGAACTCGGTTAACATGACCCTACAGCGCGCACCGTCCACTGTTGTCGCTTGACCAGCGGCCCCGATGACTCCTCCAGCGTGAATAGCGCACCATGCAATAACTTTGAGCGGGTGTAATGGCTCCTCCTAGGTCATGGTGGATTTTCGGTGCCTTGTCGTGGTCAAAATGAGCCTCATCGCTCATTATGGCTTTGGTCGAAAAATCGTCCACTTTGTTTTTTCCGCGTGCTTGGGGACACGGCTTATTCACTTGTATTTTACATCTGTCAGGTCCACAAATGTCAAAACAGATTTGACATTGGCCATTTGCAAAAATAAGAGCATCTGTCAAGAGGGTGATCTCTATTGACCCACCTTGTATATTTTCATAGACAATTTCACCGATGTTGATGAAGGATTTTTCTTAAATACCGTTTTACATCGTTTTCACAAAACATTGATAGAAAAGTTCCATTCTTCTGATTGTTAAAACGTATAAGTGACTCATTTGTCAGTCATTTACGGAAGTCCTGCAGTATTTCAAATGGAAGCTATTGCAAGACGCAAGTAAGAGAAGCCGGTTCCAAGTCATCAAAGTATTGACATTGACATCGACATAACATTACGTCGCACATGAAGGCAATGAACTACAGACAAATAACAGCATTGGCGACTGAGGCCATCGGCTAGGACAGATCAAGACATTAATACAACAGAGAGAGACAGATAGACACATAGAAGGAATGTGTTCAAGATCGCTGTCGCGATCTCACTGAGGGTGGTTTCTTCATTTTCCTTCTGTTATACTGAAATTAGGAGCGGAGGAAAAATATAGACCATTATATGTCAACTTTACTTGGAGGAAAATATATTGTTTCGTTTTTTGTCTTGTCGGTTCTTTGTAGGAGTATGATGTGATCACGGTCGGATAGATTAAGCAAAACATTGCACATGAATTGATTGTGTGACTGTGTCTGTATGAAGGTGTACGGTTTTAGATTTAAACCCTATTTGCTCATTATGCTTTCGTTGATCATTATTAATTGTGTCGTGCATATTGATCATGTGGGTACTGATATTGGCACGCAAAGTAAAGTAAATTGCAGTGTCACACCAAATTTTTGTTTATAACGGGTGATTTTTTAAGAGGTTTAGAACTTTTTTTAAAAAAAAAACACAAAACATTCGAAAAAATGAATGAAATATTTATTTGAATCGATAGTTTGAACCTTGCAATTTAATGGTTAAAGATAATTTCATGCAAATGTTGACCGCGGCTGCGTCTCAGGTAGCCCATCCGCACACTAGCTGATACGGCCGCAATATTTTCTTCACTACGCACAGTACGTAAACGTGTTGGTGGTTTAATGTCCAACAAAGTAAATTTGGTGCGAAATTTGGTCACAATCTTCCGAATAGACTGCTCAGCAGGTCGAGAATGCCGATCATAAAATGGAAGCAGCGCGCGATGAACATTTCGTACTGAGCACGAATTTTGATAGTAAAATTCAATAATTTGCAAGCGTTGTTCATTTGTAAGACGATCCATGGTTAAATTGCAAACCAAACTGAAGCTGTTTGACAGTGACACAAGGTACTAAACACACGTCAGCTGTCAAAACCAGTGTTGCCAAAACCAAACCAGCTAAAAAATCACCCGTTATCATTTAATTTGGGCGAGGTAGGTAAATTTAATAAAAAAATTACAATTTGGGAATTTTTTGGAAACGTAAACGATTTTATACCCAATAACAATAGGCACGATTTTCTGTCACAAAAAAGAGGATGGGGTATTAAACGGTTCGTTAAAGACAAAATGGTGAACGTTCTTGATTCTTCAATAATTTTTTTTTAAGAAATGCAGTTTTTAAAACTTATTGAACTACCTACCACTTTTAAATTTGTAACCTTGATTAAAAGTGTAAATTATAGCGAGATAAAATTGACGATGAATTGCAAATATAAAACAGATTTACAGCGAGCAGCAAGACAAAACACCAGTATACCAAATGGGTGGTTCGGTTTGGTTTGAATTAAGAAGTAAAAACACACACGTTTTAGTACTAAGATAAAAATATTTATTGGTTTTGCTACCTATATATGAAATAGTTAATATTAATGTACATATATTAAATTGTCAGTTCCATAATCGGTTGAAGAATCATCTCCTGGATTGATAATTATTGCATCCGACATTGTGTCCCACATCTGCTCGTGTGAAAAGTATTCCTCCTCTGTCCTTATAATTTTTTTCACAAACTTTGCGCCAATCTTCAACTGTTATTTTTGAAAATTCTTCTTCAGCTAGTTTCTGAACATCCGATAATCTAAACGTTGTATTTCGGCTTCCGACTCTTCCCTTGACTGGTGCCCAGATCTTTTCAATAGGGTTGAGATCTGGATGATAGGGTGGCAATCGTAGTACTTCGTGTCCCGCGCCGTGAATCATATCGTCAATCTTATGCTTGGGGTGGTGATTAGTCCGATGTCGCTTTATAAGGTCATAAAGTTCGACTTTGAGCATTTTTGAAGAATGCGGTATATTGTTGACGAAATGTTCAACCATAAAAAGGGTTGGGAACCCTTTCAAATACAATCGGACTTCTAGGTAGAAATGTATAAAAGTCGACCTCATAATAAAAAATTAAGTTTATTTAGATATTCAACAGCATTTTAGTTCTAAGCACTGTAAAGTTGGGTTACGCATTGTAAATTACAGGCAAAAACGCTAAGTGATTAAATCTCTTTCGCGTCATTTTTGTTCTCTTAAATCCTCTCTCTGCGCAATCGACCGTTGGCAAACTGTTTTGGTACGCGGTATAACTACGCATTCCTCTGAGCCACGGCCATCTATTGTTGCAGATATCTATCATCAAAATAATATTTAAAAACAATTCAATAAAACCATGTTATACAATTCATCCAAGACTTGCTGAGTGTTTTTATTCACGTCTTCTATTGATCAACGTTCGTGGTCCAACATTCAAATTTGAAAACCGTGATGGATTAGAGTGGCCAACTTATCATAAGGGGATACGGTGATCATCCGTCTTCTATTTAAGAGGACAGCTGTTGTAGCCACCCTGTTAGTCACACAACAGTTTTAACTGGGTGGCCGCGGTGTAGTGGTAATGTGTTCGTCTGTTGAGTGGAAGGTTGCGCGTTCAATCCCAACCAAAATCCATTTCACTTTTATTGAAAAGAAATAAAAAGGTCGGTGTAATACCTAAAAGTATGCACACCATCTTGAATTTCTTCAAATTTTACGAACACAAGAAAAAGTGACTCCCCGAAGCTAGTTCGGACACCACCCATGGAGAGTCTCCACTACATCCAAAAATCTTTCCTATCCTCTCTTTCTTCCCCTTCTCTAACGCTCATTCTATGGTAACATATAAAAGGGTATTCATAACCCCTTGAGTACGTGTAAATTATAAAAAAAAAAAAAAAAAACGACATCTATAGTAGCTAATTAGTACCATCGATTCATCTGCCATATGTATGTAACTGATTTTTTACAAGTTAGTGGTTTTTGTATTTATTGTTTTTGTTTCTATTTGTTTTTTTATCAACAAGCGTATATTTGAGGGGACTTATTGTGGAAGTATTTTAGATTAGATTAGATTTAGATTTATTGTTTTCTTGTTTTTTAATACAAATAATTTATGTTACAAAAATCATTAAGCATGGCTTTGCCGTCTGCCTGATTGACATGAGATTAAACATTTAATAACAAGTTTGTTTTAATGTTTATTATATTCTTGAATTTAAAAAGATTGAAAAAATATATAAAAAGCAAAACATACTAAAAAAAGTTAAAAGTTCTCAGATATAATTTTACAACGGTAATTAGTTGCAGCTTTATAGAAATAAAAGAGTTGTTTTACATCGCTTTCGCAGTTTAGGTAGGCTATAATTTCTTCCTGAGATTTTACGTCGTTTCCTAGAAAATATCTTCTTATTTCTTTAAGGATGGTGCATCTTCCTATAAAATTTAAAACGTCTTCTCTCGCGGATAAGTTGCAAAGACTACAATAAATTGGTAGAACTGGACAAGGAATGAGAGATATAAGATTATGCATTTAGGTGTTCAATTTTTGCTCGTTCTGCGCAGCTACGTCACAGGTGACATATTATTTGAAAGCTCGTTGTAATTGTTGATTATTTACATAGGAATTGCGTGAAATTAAATTAAAATGTGTCTTTTTGTCAAGATTCATTTTAATACATTGTTTATTGAATTATTAAGATGTTCTACTAATTTTCTACCTGATTGTAATGATTCTGTGAAAAAAGCAATAGCATTCGTATATATCATCACAATTGTATTTTCTCAAAGCGAAATAACATTTCAATAGTTTGTATTTTCTAAAATGTTATAGTGTGTCCTGTTTAAATGTATAATTTATTGCAACACATTGAGTCATTGCATGGTTATGTATTCCTAGAAAGGAAAAGTGAAAACTTGTAATGATGGAATGATGAATAAAAGATAAGTTGTTCATTGAGATTTTGTTTTTTTTTTTATTTTCAATGTATTATTTTATTAAACTTTCTCTTTCTTTTATTTTGATTTTCTATAATTTTCTTATTTAATTTTTTTATTCTAAAATACATTCTTGCTTTGAAAAATAGTTTTTTTACACTTCCCTCGCATTCGATATTCTCCGCCAGATCTAAAAGATTTTTTAGGAAATCATTGGAGATGAGTAGATCATCCCCATTGACTCTTTCAAAAATTTCTTCCAGTTTTTGCATGTGGTTCATAAGTGCTGCGGTTGGCTTCGATAAACCTCCTTCATTTAAGTGGTTTACCCATGTAAATGTAGAGTCTTTCGATGCATCTACTTTTAATCTACTCTACTTTATTAAAGTTGTTATTGTAGGTACTTATAATAATAATCATCAACTAACATCTCTTGTTTTAAAAGATCAATTTGATGCTGCAACTGATTTGTAGTTTCGTCTACAACATCTACAACGTTGTTGTTCATCTCTATTTGATCTGCATCATCAGGTTTGGCTGGCTCAGGAACAATTGGGGGAACTGGGGTTTCTTTCAATAAGCTTGCGATCATATTCTGCTTCGTTTTATGTATCATTCTCTTATCCCTGGATGAAGGTACCATCGTGGACTGTGGTTCAACGGTTGGACAAGTTCCCGGCTTAAACTTGTATCCGTTTCTTTCGCATAATCCTTTAATTATATATTAATAATATGTAAGCAAGGACTGATGTACAGGAACATACCCATTTCAAATTGTAGATTCCTCTCGAAATCTTCTGCAGTGAAATGTGCAGAGCAAATTCGCGCCGTTTCAGGATTAAAGTTGTCTTTCCTCCGACAAAAATGTATCCATTGCTTCTGAATACCGCCATCCTTAGGAAAGCGATAAAAGCGGATATTTAACTTGCCTTTATTATTATTTGCACTGCAATTGAACACTGCACAAATCATATTGATTTTTAAAATCTTTTATATTCAAAATTCAATGAAAAAATAATTTCCGTATAACCAATTCAAAATTAACGCGCGGAAATGTGATATTAATGCCTTCTTTCAGAAGGAAATAATATTCGCTTGTCTCCTGTGACGTAAGCATGATAGCAGAAACGTAAACATAAATGGCGGACATGCGCAATGCGTAATCTGTAATACATCATTGTTTGAACTGGACGATGTGGGATATAATTGAGTCTTATTAGTTCGCCTCTCATCTTAAAGAGAGCCGAAATCAGTTCATTGCTGTTGTCATTGTGGAAGTAATTTTTTTCAGACAGATTGTGTCTTAAAACGCTGTATGTAGCTCGGTGAACGGATGATGAAGCCATATTTACGCAATCCGCTCTGTATTGTTCATCTACTTTGGCAATAAGATTGCCAATCACATCCTTATGGTATCTTTCATTGCCATAAGCTAAATTGCATTCGAAACTGCAGTATGTTGCTAGCTCCTCGAGTTTTTTTATACCAGAGCGTATTTCTTTCTACTACCTTCTTGGCAATTATTTTTGGAAGTCTATCGTCCGACAGTTCTAAAACTTTAATTACATAATCTACATGCAATTTCAATGATTTAATGAAAAGCGGTGATAGTCCTGTTTCGATATTAATCATATAGTTTGGTGTTGTGCTTGTTAAGTTAAAGCATCGTTTTATGTAGTATCTAAGGAGTTTCTCTACTGTTTCATATTGACAAAATCCCCAAGACTGCGCTGCGTACATCATAACAGATTCTGATACAGCTTGAAAGACCTTGTATTTTACGCTGTGGTCAATTAGTTGATTTGAAAAACATTTTTTCCATGTAGCCGATATGGCACTTTTAGCTGTTATTAGTCTTTCCTTTAGATGTGGTTCCATACTAAGATTACTAGCTATTGTCACCCCGAGATATTTAAAGGTTTTCACAATTTCAATGGGCTGTCCGTTGAGATGCCATTTTTCATTTCTGCACTCTCTACCAGCTCCCATCTTAAAAATCATAATTTTTGATTTTGTAAGGTTAACCGTAAGTTTCCATAATTGGCAGTACAAATCAAGACGGTTAATCATTAATTGTAAGGATTCTGGCGAATATGCAAATATTACAAGTTAAGTTTTTCAGGTTGGCAGCACTGGTTAGTAATGGCACCCAAATGTCATCTGCTAAAGTGAAAAGTTTTCAGTGTGCTCTGCCTTTTAAATTTTAATCATGGAAAGACTTATAAACCAGCAACGATAGCAAATTATTGAAATTTATTATCAAAATTCGTGCACTGTGAAAAATTTATAACAAACCTGCATCCACAAAATAGTCGCTGTTTCTGCTCACGGTCCGTATGAAGTAGATGTCACAGTTTTTCATCCTCTTTTGGCCCGGCCCATCCCATCGCATTTCCTGGATGGCAGCAATGGCTGCTTTGTAGCAGTTAAAGTCTTACGCTAGTTCTTCCCTTGCACCACTCGTGTTCTCACATTCTAGGTGCAGATACGAACCTAGGAAACGGGGCCATCAGTATCCACCACTATGGGACTGAGCGCTGCCGTTGGCCTTTTGGTTCATCCGCCACCATCTCTTTTCAAGGGGCCTGACTAACCATTGAAATTGATAGACAACCTGTCGTCTGAATATGTCGAAGCAGCTTGTCTAGGCTTGCCTGGGACAGTAGGCCGGGTATTCTTTCCGTGCCATTCTGACCTGGCTGGTTATAGTGTTGCTGTTTTTCGTCGTTTTATCAACACTCGCGCTTATCGTTCAGCAAGTCAAATCCGGTTGGATGAGACCAGTACCCGATGGTTACCACTTGATGTGTAGTCAGAGTTACAACCACTGGACATTGCCAAGCTAAAGACAATCAGAGTCTACCCTCGTTCTACAACACTCAACCATCAAAGTTAACTTCGTAAAACTAAAATCCGGAACACGGCCATTTTACAAGAATCCATTATGCGATACGTCGTCGTAGTAACAGCTAGAAATTTGTCAAGCCCGACTATTGGGTGAACAGACATATTTTGGGAATTCAACATTTTAAAAGCTTATGCTCTGCAACCTACGATACCACTGTGACATATTTTCTCACTCGTATCGAACCCATCAAATCCTTTTAAAGGAAACCAACTGTAAACTCTACGATCACTTTCACAGATTACAACCGACTCCTCCTTAGCTTTATTTTTTTTTTTTTTTTGCCCAAAACCTATTCGGTATCTCTAGACCGACCACGTGTGAGCAAACGAATTAAATCCCATTCCTGGACACTTAGCAGGGAGAAACCCACACCCAGACTTCTTAAGCTGTTGCGCGTCCAACATAAATCGTAAATGAACACGTGTTCACACAAATGGCCATTCCTCCTCGCCGAAGATTGGTTCATTCTCTGGATCCGACAATTCGTCGAGATCTCGACAAGCACACCGGTGTTCAAGAAACACTCTGCATTTAGGTTTTTTTTTTCCACCCCGCGTTCTTGTGCAAGAGATTGAAAAACACACTCCGACTCAGCTGTGGTCTTCATGTCCGCGGATTCATCGTCATCCATCCATTTGAAAGCAAATAGTAAAAAAAAATCCAACACTCGTTGCTCATGCGAGCTGCAGCTGAACGAGAACCGCAGAGTTCAAGTTCTGCAGTTGCTGCCGTTCCCGTGGGTCGTCGATCTGAATGGCTTTTTGTGTCTATATCTGCTCTAAATAAACTGTGGGAACTCGTATAAGGGACGTCTTGTGCGGCCACACAAACGATCAGCACAAGATTCCACAATTGAATTGATTGTCACATTTGATATGAATATCGACGGGAAATATGTTTGCCCTTGGGGTGGCACAGGGAACAAAAAAAAAACCGAAACCAAATTTTGGGAGTGCAGCAGCCGTTCATATTGATGGACAAAGCATGAGTTTCCTGGTGTCATGGGTTTTGTCAAACAGAATGAAAGCTTGTATGTAACACCTGGAATGGTGCGATAGGTCATATGTAAATGAAAAGGGGATAAGTACCGAGTTTGTCACCGGTGTTGGACACACATTTAAAGACCTCCATTGTGACGAGGTACAGACGAATCGATATAGATATCAACAAAATGTAATATCGAGGTAGAAGATGTTAAAAGGCGTGGGCTTGTCCCCAAAAAATGCTTCCTCATTAATCGGCGTATTTTGACGTGTGCTCAAACTTTATGGGGTTTGGAAATAAGTATCCCTTTTTTTTTTTTTTTTTAAATGTGCAATTGAATTCAAGGAATCGTGCAATTTATGTATCAAAAGACGTCGATCAGGATTGAGGTACTATTACCAATAATAAAACACTTAATGACTACCAAACCTATTAACGGTCTTACACTAATTGAGAAGAAAAATAATAAAGTTTCGGTGAATCAATATTTAAGAAGTCAAATAGTTCAGATGTAAGCAAACGAAAGAAAAACTTCTTTGGGCCATTGAAAGCTTCAAACCATTTAAATCACTGGCACCAGATGGTATCATACCTGCGGAACTCGAATACAATCTTGAGACTCTGCTACCATGGCACCAAGACATGGAAGAAAGTTGAAGTTGTATTCATTACGTATCTAGCATCAGACCCATAGTCCTGTATGGTGTCTTAGTCTAGTGGACGGCTCTAAAAACAGTCTCCAACCGCAAACTATTAGGTAAACTTCACAGATAGGCTTGCATATGGATTAGCGGAGCTCTTAGAACAACTCCCTCCGCAGCCCTAGATGCAATCCTACATCTAGTGCCCCTAGATATCACCACAAACAGACCGCAGCTTGTGCAGCTGTGAGACTGAAAACCTCGTCACAATGGACACTACTTCAGGGTGAACACACAAAGATACTGAATCACCATAACATTACAAAAAACAGCGATCACACCACTACCCAACTCAGTTTTGAGCATAACCGCAGGACAACCGTTCCCAGTCGCCTTGGATGGGAGTCGGATTCGACAGAAACACATAACTCAATTGACATCCACACGGATGGGTCTGAACCCGAATCTGGAGTGGGTGGAGGTGTTTTTTCCGAGATGCTGAACCAAGGCATATTCTTTCGCCTTTCCGATCGTTTTAGCGTTTTCCAGAGAAAAAGCATGGCAATCAAAGAAGCCTTGTCCTGGCTGAAATGGAATGTAATATCCGCGATGCGTATTAGCATCTTCAGTGACAGCCAAGCGGCAATCAAATCCCTGGAAGCAATCTCGTTCAATTTGAAATCAGCCAACGAATGCCAACTGTCTCTTACAAGATGCCGGAATATTTTACCATTCACCTCTCTTGGTTGCTGGGCCACAGAGACATTACAAGGCAGATGAGCTTACCAGACAGTACACACACAACCCTCGAAATTCTACCGCCAGTAGACATGATAGGTATGCCCATCCAGATCAACTGGATGCGATCGAGAAAGCAACCAGCAGATGGATAAACGGCACTACGTGTCAAATATCCAGAGTGGCCTGGATATGGATATGTGGCCTAACTTTAACCAGAGCCGTTCCATCTGCTTGAGAATGCTGAACAGATTAAACATCAGCAGCATTATCGGTTTCCTTACAGGACACTGTGTCCGATATGCTTACATGCAAGAAGACGAGGCCTCTTTAGCAATGACTTCTGCAGAAGCTGCTTAGACGAAGAAGACGAGGAAGGTATTACTCACAGCTGGCTAACATCAATGTCAGAAACCTCTTTCGCTACATAGTTAGCTCTGAATGGTTCAATTATTTACTAAGGGCGTGTTTCAATTGCGTTAAAATGGGGGTTACACTTTATCCACTGGCTAATTTTTGACATTTCTGCAGTTGCTTTCCATCTCTGCCACGCCTCTGTAGGTATATCAAATGTCAAAAATTAGCCACTGGATACATTTTAGCGAGCTGTTGAGCAGGTTAAAATTTTGAAGTTTCCAGACACCATAATAATCTCAAAATTTATCCACTGGCTAAAATTTAAACGTTATTGACACACGGACTTACTTAACTGGCGCTACAGTACAGAATGAACCTGGGACTCAACCAACATGCCTTTTCAATTAGCCCGGTCCTTAGCTGCCTCCTTAGGTCTTCCTCTACTGCGTACGACGTCTGACTGGGAATCGAAGACTCTGCGAGCCATATTGGTGTATTGGGCGAGGAGTATTGGAAGCCATTCGTTCTACATGTCCTAGCCATCTTAAACGTCCAATGCGGAGTTTTTTTGACTGGTGGCATGTCGCTGTAGCAGCTGTAACGACTGTTATGTAAAGTCGTTAGTCTATGTGGACAAAAAGAAATAATCAAGAGGCGTTAGATCGTATGATCTTGGCGGCCAACTCAGAGGGCCATTTCGAGGGATAAGCTGCTCACCAAATTCATCCTTCATAATTTCCATTGTTTCACGAGCTGTTTGGCATGTGACACCGTCTTGATAAACCACATGTCAACCAAGTTCAGCTCAGCCAACTGGGGCAAAAAAAAATTCACGTGTCATGGCTCGATTTCATTCGCCGTTGACGGTAACGTTTCTTCCACGGTCGTCTTTGAAGAAAAATGGACCGATGATGCTACCAGCCCCTAAACCACACCAAACGGTTGTTTTTGGGGGATGCATCGGTAATTCTTGTATGGCATGTGGCTGTTTATCACTCTTTAAGTGTCCGTTGAGCCAGAAATGAGCCTCATCGCTGAACACAATTTTTCGTTAAAGCAGCGGATTTTCATGGAGCGGTTCTAAGGCCCATTCAACGCGAATTAGACGATGTGGTAGGTCATTCGGCTTCCGTTCTTGCGCTAGTTGAATTTTATAGGCTTTCGGATCCAAATCGACACATAAAATTGTCCATGTGGTTGAGTAACACATTGCAGAAAATGCAATAATTTGCAATCGTTGCTCGTTTGTAAGTCTTTCAATGGCAGAGTGTACTGAAAACTTTTCATTTTGACAGAAAACATATGGACGCCATTACTAACCAATGCTGCCAACCTGAAAAAACTTTACTCTTAAAAACTCACCCTTTATATGTCACAGTGTTTCATCCTCTTTTACCCCTGGATGTCAGTAATGTCTGAATTTTAGCAGTTAAGGGCTTACACTAGTTATTCGGCTGCACATATCCTCTTTTATATTCACAAATTTTAGGCGCAAAAACGAAAGTCGTTGTTCTTTTTATACCCTACCCCATAGGGGTATATATATATAATTTAGGTAGGTATACCACTATGTTTATGGATCGACTCAGAATCGCTAGCTCAGTCGATTAAGCTGTCCGTCTATAGGTAACTGGTTTTTGGGCCTTAAATTTTGAGCTAGGATTATGAAATTTGGTACATGTTGTCCTTGTATGTGGTGTTCGAATATGTGTGAAAAAATTCGCCCAGTGCCAAGCCCCCTTTTTTTTACAGAAAACCTAATCTTAGGCCAAACCGTTAAAAGTTTTGAAAAACTGTCTGAACAGGATAATCTATACAATCCTAATGTCTATATTTCGTCTGAACAAAGATTTTTTAAAGGGCTAAGTGGCGCGATGGTTAGTGCGATGAACTGCCGCGTAGATGGTCTGGGCTCGATTCCCAGCCGTAGCAACACCTAAATGATTTTTCACTGGCCCTCCTCTCGTGATGATCTGACAAATCATCCGAGTAGTATCAATTGTCAAGAACAGCTTATCTCAAATTCGCCGTTCGGAGTCGGCATAAAACAGGAGGTCCCACCAACGAGCAGGAAGTACACATGCACATGTGAGAAAGCTCGGCACTGGGTACTAACGGGCCTGTTGCGCCAAAAATTTGTAAAAAAAAAAGTTTTTTTCCACGCAAACTTTTTGGGGGCGTTTTCAGTAAAAAACGTTTTTCGTTGAAATTTTGCTTCGTAACAAAAACTTTTTCCTTTACTTAGGAGTTAACCCTAAGCACACCACTAAACTGCAATTTATTAGATACCCCTAGGACACGGGGCTATCAGTATCCACTACAGGATTCAGCGCTGCTATTGGCCACTCGGATCTACTACCAGAATATCTGTTTGACGGTCCTTACAAAAATTTCAGATTGCTTGATCACCTATTGTCCGAATTTTATGTCGGAGCAGGTTTACTTGGTCCTTCCTAACTTAGACTCTATCTTGCGAATTTCTCCGCTCCGTTTTAGATTGATTGAGCAACTTGCTACTAACTAGTTTTGGTCCGCGAGTGGTACTTTATTTCCCACCTATCCCAAATATATGCAGATAATTCTTCTATTCGCCACCCGAGCGAGGACGCTTCCGACAGACTCCACAAAAAGATTTAGAATTTTAAAAATTATGTCTGGCATTAACCTATACAGGCTGTCAAACCTAGCTTTTCCTAGGCTTTCTTTTGCCACAAAGAAGAGGAAAAGAAAAGAGGAAGAGAAGAGGAGAGCCTGTACATGCTCTCAAACATAGCTAGTCCTGTGCTTTCTTTTGCCATAAAGAACGCCAAATCCGAAAGGCAATGTTGAGAAGCCCCTTATGAGTGTGTTTCTCTTTGGTGTTTTTCAAACTCTTACAAGAAGCCGTGAAGAAAACCTGGTGTTGTCACTTTCGTGATTTGAACCAGGGACCTTGTTCAAACGAACTAACCACTAGGCCATTGGACCGGAACTTAAAAGTTAAATGGGTCCAAAACTTTGTGTGAACGGGGGCATTTTTTGTTTTTTTAAACGTCAACTGAAATCTGCTCGGTATTTGGTGTGAAAGCGTTTAGTCGGCTTTCGAAAACAATTTGTCGAAAATCTGCTCGGTATTCGGTCTGAAAGCGTTCAAAAGCTTTCGAAAACGGTTTGTTCAAAACTCAGTTTTCAGCTCGGTTTGAACATATAGGTGACTTATATAACAACAAGAAAATAATTTAGTCTCAGCTAATAAAATAAATTGGAGTCCCAAGGAGAAAGAACGTCATCCATGTACAGATTTTGGGGAGATCTGGGAGTGAAGGGAACACGCCTAGTGTCGCAGCTTGCTTTGTTGACCTTCATCTCTAAAGGCTTCTAACAAAATTAGAATCGTCCCAAATTAAAAAAAAAACTTCTAAATACAATTTCTTAATAATACTTATCGTCTCCAAAATACTGTTTTTCCCCAATTGAAAATCTAAAGAAAACTACAAATTTAATAAAAACTATACACAAACTCTTTTATTTTGGAAAACTCAACATAGCTTAACTTAAATGCTTTGGTCATCGGCTAAAATCTTTTCAATTTCACAGATCAGACCCATAGCGGTAACATTTCTTCCCTCTATAACGTAATTTTCCAACAGTCGAAGGCAGTCGAAAGCTTCGTCTATAGTTTCTATCGGACGGAACAAGACATCATCAGAAACCATCACTTCATCGGTCTGACTGTCGATGTCCACCTCTATAGCCTCCTCTTTAACCACCTCATTAGTTTGTATTCTTGAACAACACATGACATCATTACACTTCACCTGTTGAATGGTATTGATTGTCATTATTGAAGATTCATCATCGGATGACTCAATGATCGGCAGATCAAGATCACTTATCAAGCCTCCGTCGAAAAAGTTCTGGTATTCCTCTCTAACGATATCCGCTATAATCATGGACGGGTAACCGCTGACTGGAGGAACAGATTTTCGAAAATCATTTTGTTCCATTTTTGTTTTAAAGTCCACTGTCCAACTCATTGGTAAGAAACGGCCGTCCTTTTTTAATATCTGGGCCACATCTTTTGCTTTCGCCTTTAGTATTGAATCGGGCATGAATATGTTTTTATCGTTGCGTGTAGCCCGCTCAAGCCATATATGGACTACATGTCCAATAAAGTTGAGGTCTTCTGTTGAATAACATAAAGCGGATTCGTTTAATACTCCTTCCTGCTTTTTGATTTTTTTCCATGAATGTCGGGTTGCGACTCTCTTTTCAACTACCTTTGGGACTACTTTGACTGGATTGCATAAAGCCCTTAAGCCAGATCGTGTGGTTCGTTCTTTTAGTGATAAAAGTACGGATGGTTCTACAACGGCAGCACTGACATCGACTTCATGTTCTCGTTCTTTCACACTTTTTTCGATTTTCTTTTTCGGTCGTCCACGTTTTGGTATTGGTACACCTTGCTGCGATAATAAACTAGCTGCGGCTATAAGATCTTGCTGTTGCTGTTCCATTATGATTATTCACGGTCTTTTCGATTCTGGTTCAGATATCTAAAAAGGCAAAAAGATTTCAAAGAACTGTTAATATATTTTTTTTTTTTTCATTTATTTGTGTTTACCTCCAAGTTTGGTCGTTCTGTTATGAGTCATTCGAAGTGACACTCACTACTCAGTGACAGTGTACACAGTTTTTGTTTTTTTTTGATTTTCTGTTTTCTTTTGTGCGACGCGACGTCCGCTCTTTTTTTGGCTTTCAATTGTGAACACGCTGACGAGGGCGACGGGCAACTAATTTATTATTTCATTCGGTATTGTAAGGCGAGAGAGAACTCTCCCATTGGGAGAGGAAATTCAATTCGCTTGTGTTTTGTGTGTGTACTTGAACTCTTAAAAATATTTCAGTGTTAAGCCACTCACAACATGACTCATCAGCAGGTATTGTTAGTATTCAGCAAGTAATTCATAAGATAAAAGAGATTGCGTTCTCTTTCAACTCTTCTAATATGCTGAATTGCTGAATGAGATATTGTCTTGGCAGTATGGTTGGTATATATATATATATACACAGTGACAGTATACCTATATTTACTTATGAGAGGATGTAAGGAATGATTACTGTGTGATGGGTTATGCAGATGTTTTATTGATATAATTGTACGTTGCAAGAAGGAATGAACTTTTGATTTTGTCAAGCATGTTTGTGCGCTTGAAAACAATATTTTTGTTGTGAAGTTATGAACGAATAAATTGTGGTTTTAAAAACGTTACTGTTGCATTAACATATTCAGGCCTATAGAGTTGTTCATTATACTATCTCCCTCACAAGGGCGTTGTCTCTTTTTGAGGGAAAACAATGAGATATTTTATATGGTTCATTAGACTTCTCCCTCACACGTGCGTTGTCTTTTTCATTTAAATGTCAAAATCAATTGCAGGAAAACAATGGCTGATTTCCAAAACGTCAAAAAAATGCGCATTATGAATGCACACTGCTTTAATGATGCCAGGTTATGAATGCGTTTGCACTGCTTCGCATATGTTATGCAACACAAACATTCACGATGGTATTTTTGCATGTGTTTGCGCAGGTGATGCTTTCAAAATGCGTTTTGGAAAAATATGCTTTGCATCATAGTTATTTGTTTGCGTTTTGGAACTCTTGATTAAGCAGTAATGCAGAAGTTCTGCGGTTTGGAATTCAGCCAATGTGATATTTTGAATGGCGGGATTGCAGTTTTATGTAGTTTTTGCATTACAAAAATAAAATTATAAGTTGTTTACTGTGAAAAGCAAATAATTAACTCAAAATACAAAGTGAGTGTGTTCAATCATAAAATTGATATAAAATTATCGGGTAATTTTACTGAAATCAAGAACATCTTCATTACAGGTCGAAGAAAAATCAGCTGTTTTACACATAGCTGGGGTCCTATGTGTAAATTTTCAACTCGTTTTGTCAGTCATTTCTTCAGCTAATTGATAACTTTTTGATCCCAAAATTGGTAACTTTATTGCCGTTGAACACCCTTTAGTAGTGGCGACATCTATAATAGTTGTATGAAAATAAATGTTTGTTTGTATGTCCATTATATAATCGTAAGCTATACATTTGATCATGTGATGATCTTTAGTAAAGTTGTATTGCATGAGCCCACGAAGGTTTCTTAGTAGGTACGATCAATGTTCGACAGATGGCGCCACTGACATTCCAATGAATTTCATATATTGTAGTGTCCGTTCACGCTAATTTGAATTGAAACGAAACCAGCGAACGAATGATAGGTTTGTGCATAAAATTGTGAGTTAATTTTTTTTTTAATTTTAAGGGCCGATGTTGATTTTGAATAAAACACAAACGATTTAGGAAATTACTGTCACTTCTCTTTATTATGATAATATTCACATGGTTTAATTATGTGCGAAACAAAATACCCGCCAACACTTCCATCCGATTGTCCAAATTTTCGATGACGCTGAGGCATAATTGAGGTTCTATGCCGTTAATGTGCCGAATTATCTCATCCTTTAGCTCTTCAATGGTTGGGTGTTGTAGAACGTGGGTAGACTCTGATTGGCTTTAACTTGGCAATGTTTTAACTCTGACTACACATCAAGTGCTTATTTTTTTTACCTCCAAGTGGTAACCATCGGGTACTGGTCTCATCCAACCGTATTTGACTTGCTTAACGATAAGCGCGAGTGTTGATAACACGTCGAAAAACACTATAACCAGTCAGGTCAGAATGGCAAGGAATGAATACCGGGCCTGCTGTCCAAGGCAAAAGTAGAAAAGCTGCTTCGACATATTCGGAAAACAGGTTGCCTAGGAATTTCAAGGGTTAGCCAGGCCTCTTGAACAGAGCTGGTGGCGGATGAACCGAAAGGCCAACGGCAGCGCTCAATCCCTTAGTGGATACCGATGGCCCCGTGTCCTACGGGTATCTAATAAATCGGAACTGGCCCTCTTGGTTGGGGGTTGTGCTTGGGTTAACTACCCAACCATGGAAAAATCTAACGGTTACGAAGCAACCAATAGCCTCGGAAAGGACTGCTTTTATTCTTGACGACACGGCTAAACGAAAAACGGACAAGGTTTGATGAGGAATGCCGACAGATGCTTGCAGCCAGGAACGAGGCCTACAAGGCTAAGCTGCAGGTGAAGACGAGAGCTGCCGTTGGGCTCTATAGACAGAGAAGAAGAGAAGAACACCGGCTTTTCAGAAAGAAGAAAAAATAGCAAGAAAAGCGCGCGATTGAGGATATAGAGAGTGCCACTCCAGGAACGATGTTCGTAAGTTTTATCAAAGTGTAAAACGTCAAAGCAAAGGATACAATGCTCGAACAGAATCCTGTCGAGATGAACAAGGAAATATCGTAGTTGAGACACCGTCGATGCTGAGGATATGGAAGAACCACTCTATCAGACTGTTAAACGGCGATGGCGAACAACATTCCGCTGTCAGGAAGAACGATCGATTCAATATTGGCAACGACAGCGAAAGCTGCCAACCACCCGACCTGAGTGAAGTGAGGATAGGAATATCTAAACTTAAGCTTAATAAGGCTGCCGGAAATGACGGCCTTCCCGCCGAGATTTATAAAGCCGTCGGAGGTGACTTGGAAACTAACATCCACCAACTCATAAGCCGAATTTGGCCCGATCCACAAAAAAGAAGACCCTCAAAACTGCGCCAACTATAGAGGCATAAGTCTCCTCAACACCGCCTACAAAATTCTATCTGCCGTAATATGTGAACGCCTGAAACCGTTTACCAACAACCTGATCGGCCCTTATCAGTGTGGTTTTAGGCCAGGAAAGTCCACAACCGATCAAATCTTCACACTTCGGCAGATCCTGGAAAAAACCCAAGAAGTCCAAATCGATACCCACCACCCATTCATCGATATCAAAGCCGCATACGACAGCAATTATAGAGACGAACTATACAGAGCCATGTCTAGTTTTGGTATACCGCCCAAACTCGTCCGTTTGTGTAGGATGACGATGGAGAATTCTCGCTGCTCCATCAGGGTAGGAAACGACCTCACTGACGCATTCGATACCAAAATAGGATTTAGGCAAGGCGATGCGCTGTCATGTGACTTCTTCAATCTGATTCTTGAGAGGATTGTGCAAAACTCACGAGCCAACACCAGAGCCATATTTTTCTAAAAATCTGTACAACTACTAGCATACGCCGACGATATTGACATTATTGGTAGGACCCAACGTGATGTCATAGCCACGTTTGCTAGTATAGAGAAGGAAGCGGCAAAAATGGGTTTAGCAGTAAATGAGGGCAAGACGAAGTATATGCTGTCAACGCGAAAGGACACACAACATCGACGGATTGGACAGATGTCCCCATTGACAGATATAACTTTGAGGTAGTACGGGACTTTATCTATCTCGGCTCCGCTATTAACTCTGACAACAACATCTCGTCAGAAATTAAACGAAGAATTACTCTTGCTAACCGCTGTTTCTTGGGGCTAAGAAGGCAATTCAGTAGTAAAGCCCTCACTCTAACTGCTAAGGAGATCCTATATAAGACCCTGATAATCCCAGTCCTGCTCTATGGCGCATAAGCATGGACCGTCTCAAAAGCGGATGAAGAAATCCTTGGTCACTTCGAGAAGAAAATTCGAAAAATCTTCGGTCCCGTTTGCGTTGACGGGCTATGGAGATGAAGATTCAACCAAGAACTATACGAGCTGTACAGCGACATGCCCCTGGTCAAAAAAAACTCCGCATTGGACGTTTAAGATGGCTAGGACATGTAGAACGAATGGACACCAATACTCCGGATCGCAGAGTCTTCGATTCCCAGCCAGACGTTGGATGCACTAAAGGAAAACCTCGCCTTAAGTGACGCGCACATGTATAGAAACCCACCTCAAACAACTTGGAATGCGCAACTGGAGGCAGTTAGCTAAGGACCGGGCTAATTGGAGAGGCATGTTGGTTGAGGCCCAGGTTCATTCCGGACTGTAGCGCCACTTAAGTAAGTTTAGCTCTTCGATTGTTGCTGGCTTATCGACGTACAGTTTTTCTTTCAAATAACCCCAAAGAAAGAAGTCCAACGGAGTCGAATCACATGATCCTGGCGGCCAATTGACAACGCCACCACGTGAGACAAACACGGCCGTTGAATTTTTCGCGCAAAAGAGCCATTGTTTCGTTGGCTGTGTGGCAAGTGGAACCGTCCTGTTGAAACCACATATCGTCCACATCTATATTTTCCATTTCGGGCCAAAAAAAAGTTCGTTATCATCCCACGATAGCGAACACCATTCACAGTAACTGCCTGACCGGCCTCATTTTAGAAAAAATACGGCCCGATGATGCCGCCAGCTGTTAAACCGCACCAAACAGTCACTCGTTGTGGGTGCATTGGTTTTTCGACAATCACTCTTGGATTATCCATCGCCCAAATGCGGCAATTCTGCTCATTGACGAATCCACTGAGGTGAAAATGTGCCTCATCACTGAAGCAGATTTTCTTCGAAAATTGATCATCCACTGTTGCTATTTCTCAACACCATTCTGACCATTGACGACGCTTGAAATGGTCAAGAGGCATTAGTCCTTGAGTCAATCGCCTGTAAATGCAAGTCTTTATGCGAAATGTTTATCAACGACGAGCGTGAGAGGTGCAATTGTTGGGCACGACTACGAGTTGAGGTGGATGGCTCTTCAGTCACAATATCGCGAACAGAAGCAAATATTTTCTGCAGAACGAGCTGTACGAGCATGCACTTGTATTTTCACATCTCTCACAGACCCGGTTTGCTCAAATTTTTGCGAGATTTTTCCGATTGTCTGCACATTTGGACGATTAAATTGACCGAAAAAATCACGAAGAAGCATTTGATTTGAACGCCCATTTTCATAATAAGCCTGAATAACTTTAACGCGTTGCTCGATTGTGTATCTTTCCATAGTTCAAATTGAGTTTAGTCTGAAATTAAGAAATGTCAAGTGAATTGCAGAAAAAAACTTGACGTTTAGGTGTGGTTCACATTCAACATCGGTCCTTAGAATTTAACCACCCGTTATAAATCAATCGAATTGAATTTTCATATCTACCGTGAGATGAACCCGGTGTAACATGCAAGACTTTTCTTCTTTGATCACAAAATTATATTGCACTGGTCGTTGGATCATCTGTGGTTACGGCAATTCTTTTGGATGGTGACCGATCAGCGCATTCAGCATTGAAACTGCCGGTTAGTTTGCGAAACCAACATGCAACATCAGCAAAACTTTAGAATGGGCAAAGTGTCAAATAATCATATGGGACGAATGTAAAACGTCTCACAAGAAAGCATTGGAAGCGCTTGATCGTGCACTGCGAGATTTAAGAGATCTTCGCGGATCTTCGGTGGCGCACTCATTTTATTGTCTGGTGATTTTCGACATACACTGTCAGTTATACCACGTTCAACACCCGCTGTTGAGCAGTATTAGGCCTCAAATCATCAGTTTTATGATTTACAGAAATTAACTTCGAAAATGTCAGTCATTTCCCCTCAAATGTCACGCGACTAAAATGTTCGATTGACCGGAAAAGTCAATCTGAAATCCGGAACGCACCTAGTGTTGGAGTTGAGACCAATTCCATCTGTGGTTACGGCAATTCTTTTGGATGGTGACCGATCAGCGCATTCAGCATTGAAACTGCCGGTTAATTTGCGAAACCAACATGCAACATCAGCAAAACTTTAGAATGGGCAAAGTGTCAAATAATCATATGGGACGAATGTAAAACGTCTCACAAGAAAGCATTGGAAGCGCTTGATCGTGCACTGCGAGATTTAAGAGATCTTCGCGGATCTTCGGTGGCGCACTCATTTTATTGTCTGGTGATTTTCGACATACACTGTCAGTTATACCACGTTCAACACCCGCTGTTGAGCAGTATTAGGCCTCAAATCATCAGTTTTATGATTTACAGAAATTAACTTCGAAAATGTCAGTCATTTCCCCTCAAATGTCACGCGACTAAAATGTTCGATTGACCGGAAAAGTCAATCTGAAATCCGGAACGCACCTAGTGTTGGAGTTGAGACCAATTCCATCTGTGGTTACGGCAATTCTTTTGGATGGTGACCGATCAGCGCATTCAGCATTGAAACTGCCGGTTAATTTGCGAAACCAACATGCAACATCAGCAAAACTTTAGAATGGGCAAAGTGTCAAATAATCATATGGGACGAATGTAAAACGTCTCACAAGAAAGCATTGGAAGCGCTTGATCGTGCACTGCGAGATTTAAGAGATCTTCGCGGATCTTCGGTGGCGCACTCATTTTATTGTCTGGTGATTTTCGACATACACTGTCAGTTATACCACGTTCAACACCCGCTGTTGAGCAGTATTAGGCCTCAAATCATCAGTTTTATGATTTACAGAAATTAACTTCGAAAATGTCAGTCATTTCCCCTCAAATGTCACGTGACTAAAATGTTCGATTGACCGGAAAAGTCAATCTGAAATCCGGAACGCACCTAGTGTTGGAGTTGAGACCAATTCCAAAAAAAAAACCTTCTTGGTGTCAATCGAAGAACCTTGTTCGACGGACTGAGACTACGGCTGTCAAATAAAAAAAAACCTATGCCCACTAACTCTTACCCGGGGTCTCCACGAGCTTGTCATTCTATGAAAATTGCTTGTGGAGACTGGAGACCTCAAATAGTATTCTATGAAAAATTTCTTGCTATGTGTTGCTCACTCAATTGCTTTCTATGGATAGTATGCTATGGGCTGTCATTTCTGCTTGAGGTTGTAAGATTGTTTGAGATAGTAAGCAATGGAAATGCCCACCCTACATTTCATAGCATTCTATCATTATTTCATACTATGAAAAGTGACAGATAGTAAGCTATCAAATATTGCTCGTGGAGACGCGGTGTTATGCTAAAAAAAACATTTTACCAACATTGACAGCAACAGGTCTTTAAGGCGTTTCTCTAAAGTTGCTTTTGATGTTGATGACGATGCAAAACACACTGACTATACAAACTGTGAAAAAAAATTAAATAAAATCTCAAAGCATTCAAATTTTAAATACAAATTGTAGTCATCCAAATCAAGGCTTCCGATTCCGACATTTTAAAGTCCGACCGTGTCTATACAATCTCTGGTGTGTAGTCCGACCTTTTAAAGTGTATATACCTGTATTTCTCTTCTCTTGAGAGACATTTTATGTTCCTTATGTGTATCTGCGTCTGCGTTCTTCTCTTACGATTTTGCCAACAAGTTCTGTTCCGATCGTGAACGTCTTTCAGTTAGTCGACTACAGGTTGTGTTGTGCAACAGGTCGTCCACAAGTTCATTAAAATTCGTTTGTGTGGTGTTAGTGTCTACGGTCTGACGCTGCTAGCGACGCGGGGTGCTGAATCTCAGGTGAGGTACATTTCGTTCTGTTGCTATTCTGTATTGCTTGGGTGTGTAGGATATAATTTCAACGTGGAATTTGGGTTGTGAGTACATTTTAGAATCTCAACTAAATTTTATCAGAAGCAAACAAATAATGCGCAAGTATTTACAAATGAATATGGATAACTCCAAGAAAAATTCTTCAAAAGTATCTATAAATAGGGTGTTTAGTTACATAATTTTCCATTTTAAGAATTTTATGAAGAACACATAAAATCGCTCGATTACGTTTTACTCAGGCCTATGGCATGTAAATTTTCCCCAGAAACAGTTCCCATTCAGCAATCTGATTTACATAGCTGATAATGGAAAGCTCCCGGGCAAAATTTATTCGCGATATGCCTGATTATTATTGATTGATGGTCACTATTAACTGAGATCGGATTACATCAAATGAAATTTGGAATAAGTTCGATAATTTTGGCGTCAAAAATCGACAACGGCTTTTAATAGTGGAGTCAAAAACATTTTTTTACTACAGAATGGAGGATCTACCTCGCCCCGTTTAGGAGGTAGGGACAATTTTAGAGAAAAAAAGACTTAAAACGAAAAAAAAAATATTAAAAAATAACGGTAATACTTACAATTACGCAGTACACATTTTTTTAAAGCCAATACTTTGTTATATTAGCTATTTTTTAAATATAAAAATAACTATGCATAGTTTTCGAAAAAAAACGGGTTTTAAACTCAAAATTTAGGAAGCAAATATTTAAAAAAAAGTTGTAGGTATGTGTAATTTTTCCAAACTGTATTTTTTGTATTTTTTTTCTATAAAGTTAGTTGCTCTAGTAAATTCTAAAATCAAAAACTGAAAACTAGATGATTTTATGTCTTCTAGTTTTTGAGAAAAATGAAAACAACTAACAACAAGTTAGAAGCCTATGCAGACTCTTTGCAACCCCCCTGCTTGGGCTCACTGTAGGATTTGGGATGGGTCCGAGGTTTTTTTTCGTGTTGTGTTGTAAAATGATATCCACTTGATTTGCTGTACTTTGCTTCCAAAGATGAAAATTAATCCTCTGAGTGAGACACGAGAAAAAATCAAAAATCATAAAAAAATAGTTGAAGTAATCTAATCGACTCCGAACAGCGAAGTTGAGATAAGCTCCGCTTGACGTCATACTCGGATGATTTGTCAGATCGTCATTCTCTATAACTAGAACACATAAAACTATTCGGCAGTTTGTGTTTGATTCAGAATTGATATAAGCTTAACTTAAGTGGAGCTACAGTCCGGAATGAACCTGTGCCTCAACCAACATGCCTCTCCAACTAGCCCGGTCCTTTGCTAACTGCCTTCAGTTGCGCTCTCCAAGTTGGTTGAGGTCGGTTTCTACTTATGCGCGCCTCTTAAGGCGAGGTCTTCCTCTACTGCGTCCGACGTCTGGCTGGGAATCGAAGACTCTGCGAGCCGGAGTATTGGTGTCCATTCGATCTACATGTCCTAGCCATCTTAAACGTCCAATGCGGAGTTTTTTGACCAGGGGCATGTTGATGTACAGCTAGTATAGTTCTTGGTTCAATCTTCGTCTCCATAGCCAGTCAACGCAAACGGGACCGAAGATTTTTGGAAGAATTTTCCTCTCAAATCGACCAAGGATTTCTTCATCCGCTTTTGAGACGGTCCATGCTTCAGCGCCGTAGAGCAGGACTGGGATGATCAGGGTCTTATAATAGACCTCCTTAGTAGTTCGAGTGACGGCTTTACTACTGAATTGCCTTCTTAGCCCGAAGAAACAGCGGTTGGCAAGAGTAATTCTTCGTTTAATTTCCGACGATATGTTGTTGTCAGAGTTAATAGCGGAGCCGAGATAGATAAAGTCCTGTACTACCTCAAAGTTATATCTGTCAATGGTGACGTTCTGTCCAATTCGTCGATGTTGTGCGTCCTTTCGTGTTGACAGCATATACTTCGTCTTGCCCTCATTTACTGCTAAACCCATTTTTGCTGCTTCTTTCGCTATACTAGCAAAGGTGGCTATGACATCACGTTGAGTCCCACCAATGATGTCAATATCGTTGGCATATGCTAGTAGTTGCACCGACTTTTGGAAAATTGTGCCCCCGGTGTTGGCATGGAAGTTTTGCACAATCCTCTCGGGTATCAAATTGAAGAAGTCAACTGACAGCGCATCGCCTTGCCTAAATCCTTTTTTGGTATCGAATGTTTCAGTCAGATCGTTTCCGACCCTGACAAAGCAGCGAGAATTCTCCATTGTCATCCTACACAGACAGCCGAGCTTGGGCGGTATACCAAAACTAGACATGGCTCTGTATAGTTCGTCTATATAAATGCTGTCGTATGCGGCTTTGAAATCGATGAATAGGTGGTGGGTATCGATTTGGACTTCTTGGGTTTTTTCCAGGATCTGCCGAAGTATAAAAAATTTGATCGGTTGTGGCCTTTCCTGGCCTAAAACCACACTGATAAGGGCCGATCAGGGTGTTGGTAAACGGTTTCAGGCGTTTTTCATATTACGGCAGATAGGATCTTGTGGGCGATGGTGAGGAGACTTATGCCTCTGTAATTGGCGCAGTTCAGAGGGTCTCCTTTTTTGTGGATCGGGCAAACGATGCTGAGGTTCCATCCTTCAGGCATACTTTCTTTCGACCAGATTTGGCTTATGAGTTGGTGGATGTTATTTACAAAGTCATCTCTGCCGGCTTCATAAAGCTCGGCGGGAAGGCCGTCAATTCCCGGCAGCCGTATTAAGCTTGAGCTAAGATATTGCTAACCTCACTTCACTCAGGTCGGGTGGTTGGCAGTTTTCGCTATCGTTGTCATTTTTCAGTCAAACTTGAATCCGACGAATTTTGCTTATGAGTTGATGAATGGTACCACAGATTACAAAGTCATACAGATGACGCATTAAGAACAAAAAACAGAAACTTTTGCGCACCAACCGTCATTTCCAGCAGCCTTGTTAGACTTAAGCTTAGACATTGCTCGCCTGACTTCACTTAGGTTGGGTGGTTGATACTGTTCGCTGTTGTAGCGAATATTGAATAAGTCGTTCTGCCTGCGAGCTGGAGATTGTTCGTCTTCGCCGTTTTACAGTCTACAGAAGTGGTTCTTCCATATCCACAGCTTCAACTGTCAAATACGGTAATTTGACAGTTTCTTTGACTTAGAGTAGAACCTTTCTAAATCTTCATCGGCTGGTTTTCCTTTTGCTCTTTTGACTTTTTTCTGAAAATCCATTGTTCTCTCTTCCTTTGCATGTAGACCTCCATGGCTGCCTTCGTCTTTACCCGCAGTTCTGCGCGGTAGGACTAATTTTTTTGCTGCAAGCATCTGACGGCGCCCTTCATCACACCAAGAGCTTCGTGGTGGTGTGGTTGTTAATCGAGGGAGAGGTTAAGCAGATTCTCCAGGTAAGGCTTGTGTTGTCAAATTTGGCCTTGATGCAGTGTTGCAATGCGTTTGCTAATAAAAGACTTCTTACCTGGCACTGATAACGAATTCATATCGGAATAGTCGTTGTTTCTAATCACTTTTACACGGTCGGTAGTAGATGTCCCATTATTTCATCATCCTTAAACTGGGGTCATCCCATTATATTTTCTGGATACCAGTTATGTCTGCTTTGTAGTAGCTTAAGTGTTAAGTGTTAAGTGTTCTTACGTTTCCTGTGGCTAAACGAACGTCGTTATAGTTGGTCTTTTGGCTCATCCGATACCTGTTTTGTTCCAGGGCAACTGACTCATCCTTGAAACCTTTTTATGTCCGATTGTCCGAATACGTCAGACCAGCTCATATATGATTTTGTTGGCTCATCCGACACCATTTTTGTTCCAGGGCAACTGACTCACCCTTGAAACCTATTTATGTCCAACTGTCCGAATACGTCAGACCAGCTCATGTATGATTTTTGTTGGCTCATCCGACACCATTTTTGTTCCAGGGCGACTGATTCCAATTGTCCGAATTCGTCAGACCAGCTCATGTATGATTTTTGTTGGCTCATCCGACACCATTTTTGTTCCAGGGCGACTGATTCCAATTGTCCGAATACGTCAGACCAGCTCATGTATGATTTTTGTTGGCTCATCCGACACCATTTGTGTTCCAGGGCGACTGATTCCAATTGTCCGAATATGTCAGACCAGCTCATGTATGCCTTTTTTTTACCGCGTAGCCGCCACCGTTTACTCCATCTTGGGAAATGTTCTGCCTCTGTCTAGGGAGGTTTTTTTTATATTGAGGATCTTAACCCCGTCTATTTTTGGTCAGCGCTAGGCATTTTATTTCCCACTTACCCTGCATGTCTGCAGATATTTCCTTCATCCACTACGCGAGGACACGTCAGCTTGGAGGCTGGCAATTCCACACGGACTTTTCCCGCTTCTGCTAAAAAAAATTGAAGTAAAATTGCAGCTACAAATCCCAGGCTCCAACATTTTTCATTTGGATTTGATGTTTTCAGGGATATTGGTATCTCCTTAAAAACAGTTTGGACACAGTGTAGTACTACCACCTTGGATTTCCTCAAATAACTTTTTGCTGGTGATCTATTGACCTTATGAAACGGGTCATCCTTATTTGCAACCACTACAGACATATAGAATATATTTCGGACTTTTAGAACCCTGAAACATCGACATTCTACGACGCCATAGGGACTGGTTTTGGGTCATAATTAAATGGAATTTCGTATGCTGCATCTTGTTTGTTTATTGCGACTGGATATCGTTGCAAATGCTTGATTAAACCCCGGCTATTTTTTTTTAAGTTATGTCCGTTAGAGCGAACCCATAACGCTTTCAGATCTCCCTAAGAAGATGATTGCAGATGATTACTGACTCTGGTCTTCATTTTATGTACGTCATTCACATCACATGCTTCCAAGATCAATCCTTCCTTTCATAGGAATACAGGAATTTCTATTTTTATGGATCATTATGAAAATTCTTCAGAAATCTACACATGTCTGGGTATCAACAGAAGCCGCCTCTCCCACTTATCTAAACATTCAAAGCAGAAGTCTTCCGTCCACACATACCCGATCAGTTGGCGTTACACTGTCAAGAGTATCTCCGAATCCAATAACACTACCAGCACACATGCTTTCTTCTTTAACGGAAACAAATCTCATCCAGAGACATAATCCTCAAATTTAATACAAAATCCGATGAATCTGGCAATCATATGCTACCAGGCATCACCAGCGTGGTGCTGTTTGGTATGATCTGTCTGTGTTGGAAGTGGAATGCACATGTGCCAAAGTTCTTTCACCCTCTTCATCGATGTTTTCATACAAAACTCTCCTCAATCCTGTCATGTATCATTTTGCATCCAAAGAAACTACTGACATCAATGCGCATAAGGATCTCTCAAATGAGAAACAACAACAACGTGGTTCTACCCAAACACATGTTTACAGCGCACCGGCAGCGATCAATAACATGGCATAACAGATCCAGACACATTGGGCAATGTGTTAACTATTCGTTCCCCCTCCGATGGGGTGGCGTGAAACAGCGTCCCAGCGCGCCGAACACTTGAGTCTTGTTCAAGTGTCCTTTTTCAATGTTTGGGTTACCACTTGAACCCCTCTGCTGGTAATAATGTAAGCATTTTGGTGGTGCCGGTTCGACTCATTAACAAAACGGAGCCGAATTAGGCTCTTGATGTTTGTAGCGTATCTAGAGCCTGGGTAGACATGTGTGTGGATGTTGTACACGAGTGCAGTGGCTATGCTGTCTGGGAGTACTGATCTCGAACTGTTCGCGACCTATGTAGCATGTGTAGTGTAATTTTTCAGAGGCCGCATTTAGTTTTTCACACACTACAAGACTGGTGATGGTGTTATGTGGCTTTTGGGGTTCAATTGATCTCTTAATTAGTGAGCACAGTTGGATTCCTTTCAGCTGTGTTTGGGAATTTACGGGGCATGTGGGGAATTTATCATATGAAGTGGAAGTGGGGTGGTTCCTTATGTCGATACCTAATTTGAAGGGGATTGATATTTTTTTGAACTTGTAGAGTTATACATTCACCTTGCAATAGCGCCTTAAGACCCTACCTATATGGATAGCCTGCATTGTTGCTTAAAATTGTATAGTATGTCTCTGTACCAGGTACATAAATACTAACATTCTCACAGGATCGCGGATCGACACCAAGTGGGGCTGAAGAATACGACTGTCTAATCGAAAATGGAGGGTCATGTTGGTTGAGGCCCTGTTTATCCCAGACTCTACCGGAAATTAAGTTAAGTCAGTAGTTTATCAAAGACTTTCTGTCCCGTAATATTGATGAAATGGAGGATATTGGGTTCAGAGAGAATAGATGGTTTCCTATACCTTGAAAGAATTGTCGCCCCCAAAGATTATAAACCCCTTAAGAAGTTCGCAAAGAAAGCCTTGGTGGCTTCAGTAAATCGGTGGCTAGGTGACATTATAAGGACATTTTTATGGTCAAATCTTGTCTTGGTCATTAGAGAACGATGCAAGATCCAATATTCGCACCAAGTCAGTAGACTTAACATACACTGCGACTCATTATGAAAGCGAACATTAACACGAGGAAGCAGAACATGGGGTTATATGAGAACAACATGTCACACCACAGTGGAGGAGAAATCAGCCCAAGAATTCGAGACAGCTGAAGAACCTCTTCCATTTTCCAGAACAGCGGACAAATTCCTACCAGGGTCTGTGAACTCCACGAAATTGTTTGTCATTTATAAAAATGATCTTGTAAGTTCCCTCAGACTCTCTATAACGTACGCGGTTGAAAAAGTGGAAAATCGAGCTTATCAACATACCTTTGCAAGGTTGTTTTGATCACATTAAGATGATTGTAAACTGAAGATCAGTTTCAACAAAACCGATACCATTCTGTTTAAAACTCCATTGCTTAAGCCTTCTAGCGATACCAGAAAAAAACTATAAAAGATGTTGTATGCTTGGACAGCTTCAACATCTGGTAGCAAGTTTTTTTTTTTTTTTACAAGTTTTTATATTTCAACAAAATTTTGAATTCTAGTTTGGCTAGGGCTAGGGAGGATTACGCTCTGACAAGAAGGCTGTTTCAAAGCAGTCTACTGAATTTAAGCGTGAAAGTCGATATGCTACATGAACCTTACACGGCCAATGATCGCGCAATGACTTAGCGCCATCCAATATGGACAGATATGACTGTTTGAGAGGTGGTGCTCTGATGCTTTATGGGATTTTATTGACAATTTCTTGACAATTTTCTTATTAAGAGGCCTTGAAGCACATTTCAGGAGGGATGGCTAGCGAAAACAAAATTATCTTTGGGGTTAACTACCCAAATGTTATATACAGGGTATACACACATCCCCGAAAACTTTTTAGAAACCTCATACTAATCAATCTTTATAAGGTCTGTGAATTTACCTAAAAGAGTTATTATACATGCTGGACTTCTCCGCACAAGTACAAAAAAGCTTTATAGAAGAATTTGCTTCTTGAAATTGAAAATTTATGTCTTTTTGAAGAAAAATTGTTAGTTGGATGGAAGCATCTTAGCTTACTCTTACAACAGAGCTGGGAAAACTTTTCGAATCTCTAAGACTGAAGTCAGTGGAGAAATTTTATCGTTTAACTGGAGGTTTGAATGCCAAACACGAAAATTAGGAAAATCAATTACAAAACCCTCGGGGTTACCATCTATATAATTGGATGGTCCATTACAATGCTCAATATAAGATCGATATATCTCGAAAGATAGGCCATCGTTTCCCAGTAGCTGGGTTTTTCTGGATCTTTTACTACGCACTACACAGACAAAAAAGCTGATTTATGACAAGACGCAAACTCGTTTACGGACGACTGGCGAACACATGCGACCCGGAGATTAGTATACTGATGTCGTCGATCAAAAATATTAACCACTTGATCAAGTATAACTATCGGTTGTCAATTAATTTCTCTTCGAACAACAGAATTCGGATCGTAAATTCGAGCGACCTTAGTATGTTTCCATGAATAAATAAAATCTTTAGAAGGAAAGATCAAAACAATCTTCCGTGTATTAAGCTTCTAAGAACAAAAGTCAATAAGAAACAAAACAATGCCCTGACCCACTATTTCTATATTTCTGGAATGAGATTACCCAGTGGCGCCCTGAGAACCGCAATTTTACCGTGTTCAATGAAGGAAAACTTAGCAAACGCCATCATTGCCGAGCGTTAGTCCCCATTAAATCCTGAAGGTGGAACTCCAGATCAACTTCGTTTCAGTAAAGAAAAGGAAGTCAGCAGGAGTCGATGTTATATTCAACATTTACCCCTGAAGTTGTTGAAATTTACTGAACGTTGTTCAACACTGCGCATATTATCCAGTGCGGTGGAAGGTGGCTAGAGGACATCCTCCCCCGAAAAAGGAAAAGCACGTATCCAATCTGGCAAATTTCTTGTCGATAAGTCTTCTTGCGAGTATCAGCAAGTTTTTTGAGAAGATTCGCAAACGGACTCTGTTCAAGTGGGCTGAGGGCAATAAGATAGTACCAGAGACCCAGTTTGGCATCATGGCGGGCTGTGACACTACTCATTTCGGTCCCAAACTGGTCTCTGATCAAAGATTGTAAAGTCATACAAATGACGCACTGCATACAAAAACAAAAAGTTCTATGGCCGGTCGTACTTGCAAAGCCCTCCATATATTTGGATCTCGTTTCTCATGTGTGTATGTGCACTCCGCCCGCTCGAATATTGAAGCTGGTGAGAAAAAGTTTCTGTTTTGGCGATAGAAGGTGGCGATAGTTCATCCTCCCCCGAAAAAGGAAAAGCACGTATCCAATCTGGCAAATTTCTTGTCGATAAGTCTTCTTGCGAGTATCAGCAAGTTTTTTGAGAAGATTCGCAAACGGACTCTGTTCAAGTGGGCTGAGGGCAATAAGATAGTACCAGAGACCCAGTTTGGCATCATGGCGGGCTGTGACACTACTCATTTCGGTCCCAAACTGGTCTCTGATCAAAGATTGTAAAGTCATACAAATGACGCACTGCATACAAAAACAAAAAGTTCTATGGCCGGTCGTACTTGCAAAGCCCTCCATATATTTGGATCTCGTTTCTCATGTGTGTATGTGCACTCCGCCCGCTCGAATATTGAAGCTGGTGAGAAAAAGTTTCTGTTTTGGCGATAGAAGGTGGCGATAGTTCATCCTCCCCCGAAAAAGGAAAAAGCACGTATCCAATCTGGCAAATTTCTTGTCGATAAGTCTTCTTGCGAGTATCAGCAAGTTTTTTGAGAAGATTCGCAAACGGACTCTGTTCAAGTGGGCTGAGGGCAATAAGATAGTACCAGAGACCCAGTTTGGCATCATGGCGGGCTGTGACACTACTCATTTCGGTCCCAAACTGGTCTCTGATCAAAGATTGTAAAGTCATACAAATGACGCACTGCATACAAAAACAAAAAGTTCTATGGCCGGTCGTACTTGCAAAGCCCTCCATATATTTGGATCTCGTTTCTCATGTGTGTATGTGCACTCCGCCCGCTCGAATATTGAAGCTGGTGAGAAAAAGTTTCTGTTTTGGCGATAGAAGGTGGCGATAGTTCATCCTCCCCCGAAAAAGGAAAAAGCACGTATCCAATCTGGCAAATTTCTTGTCGATAAGTCTTCTTGCGAGTATCAGCAAGTTTTTTGAGAAGATTCGCAAACGGACTCTGTTCAAGTGGGCTGAGGGCAATAAGATAGTACCAGAGACCCAGTTTGGCATCATGGCGGGCTGTGACACTACTCATTGATTTTCATTAAATTAAATATAATTAAGCACTATTAGAACATAATGTTGAAATATTATTTAATACCATAGATTTAAAGATATCTCTAGAAAGATTCGAATAAAAATCAACTGAATTACAAATTAAATTTGCTTCTCTGATGCAACGGGATATAGTCTCGTTTCGTCCATAATTGCTACGATGAAACTGTTCATAAATTAAAAATCGACAACGTGTAGTCCTTGATGGTGCATTGCCTTCACTCACTAATGCTAGCAACGGGGGACACTTTATATGATATGTTATAATATCTCTTATAAACATTACGGAAAAGTATACCCTGCGATTTTTTAGAGATTGCATTCCAAATAATAAACACCTACTGTTATAAGATGGCCTTGGAATTCTCCAATTTAACTTGATGAACGCATATCTAGTAAATTTTCTTTGTACTTTCTCAATTCTTTCCATTGAATTATTGTAGTAAGGATTCCAAACTATGCTACAATACTCCAGAACTGATCTTACTAGAGAAATATATAATGACTTTAGAGTATAAGGATCCGAGAATTCTCTAGTGTTGCTTTTAATAAAACCAAGCATTTGGTTAGCTTTATTAATAATATAGTCGTAGTGTGGTAAGAATGACAGCGTTGTGTCTAATATAACCCCTAAATCTTTCTTCCTTCTTACTCGCTCAAGATTAATGTTATTGATATTATAATCAAACAAAATTGGATTTTGATTCCTGAAACATGACAAAAGTTGACATTTTGAAATGTTAAGATGAAGCAGATTCCGTTTGCACCAATGATCAAGTCTCGTCAGATCTTTTAAGAGAAGACAACAATCCGATTCACATCGTATCTTACGATAGAGTTTCAGATCATCGGCAAATAGAAGGCAAGTTGAATCAATAAACATACCGGGTATGTCATTGACAAATAACAAAAATAATAATGGCCCTAGATGACTTCTTTGTGGGACCCCTGACGGAACTGAAATGTTATTTGAGAGCGAATTGTCAATTTTTACTATTTGGAATCTACCCGTCAAATATGATTCCAACCACTTTAGTAAAGAAGAATGGATACCAAAAGAGAATAATTTACTAAGTAGAACTTTATGATTTATTCTGTTAAATGCTTTCGCAAAATCAGTAAAAATAATATCAGTTTGCCACTTTTTTTTCCATGTTTGATATGATGGCGTTAGTCATTAACGCTAGGTTTGTTGCCGTTGATTTGCCTGACATAAAACCATGTTGAGACACACTGATATGTAGTTCTGAACCAATTGTGATAATTTATTACAAACTATTTTCTCAAATATTTTTGGTAGAGCTGAAATCTTACATATTGGCCTGTAGTTTGTTATTTCGTGCTTTGACCCGGATTTAAAAATGGGAGACAAAAACGAAATTTTCCAACCATCCAAAAATTTGCCTTCTACAAGAGAAAGGTTAAAAATTATTGAAAAAAAAATTAAAAATTAACTTTAAAAGAACAGCAGGAAATCCGTCGGGTCCTACTCCTTTACTAGCATCCAATGCTGATAAAGCCTCTTCTATATCCAATGGACTGAGAACAATCGAACCGATGTCGACAACTCTACTAACAGAGGGCATTTCTTGTATGGAGGTAGCGTCCAATGAATACACCGATTGGAAATAGTTCGCGAATAAGTTGCAGATTTGTAGCACCTCAATAGTCGTTGAGTCAAGGTACTTCATGCAACTTGGTACTCCATTTGACTTACGCTTTGAGTTTATGAAATTCCAAAAATATTTACTGTGTGATTTTAAATCACTCTCAATTGATAGCAAATAATTTCGATACATAAATTTATTCAAAACATCGAACTCACGTTGGCGATTTAAGTAATTTATGCGCAGATCTAGATTCTCTTTGTCAATTTTATAAAGTTTGAATGCTTAATTTTTCTTGTTTTTGAGATTAATCAACCTTTTGTTAAACCAGGCCGGACTATTGTTATTTTTTAAACGTTTTACAGGTACAAATAATCCAATTGCACCTTTTAAAATGCTAGAGAAAACGGAGTACCTAAGTGTTTTCCAAACTCAAAGAACTCAGAATATTTTGCCACGAAAAAGACAACAAATAATCAACCATTGCATCATAGTCAGCTTTTCGAAAATCATATATAGTCTTGTGATTGGATATTAATTTCTTTATATAATGATAAAAGTAGATGTTGCCATCAATTGCAATATGATGAATTGAGTTTTTAATAACCGGGAAGTTTGACTTATCAAGACAAATGTTATACTCAATGTCCACAAAAATCAGATCAAGTATCCGGTTAATATTATTTCGTAGAGAATTTACTTGAATTAAATTATATTGACACAAAAAATCTATAACAAAGGATTCTATTTCCGTTGAAACATTGAAAGGAACCAAACACCTGTCTTCCAAGTCCAACGTCCATTCAATGTTACAAAGATTGAAGTCACCCGTGAATAGAATATGTTGCGAACTTTTCAGATTATCTAATATAGACTTTAAATTATTTAAATGAGCGCTATACAAATTGAAATTACTCCTAGGTGGAATATAACTAGCAGAAACGAATAATTCTGATTGACCTATTTTAACACATACAATAAGTTGGTCAATGTCTAGGTCCGAGTTAGAAGAGTTTGATTCCAAGCCAATCAAACTACATGCCAGTGAAGCACGAATTGCAACCTATACTCATCCACCTCTTTCTATCCCTGTCATTTGTGTAGATCTGTCTTTTCTAAAAATAGTGGGAAAACATTCAACACTTAAATGATTATCTGTTAACCAAGTTTCAGTAATAATATAATAATATAATAATATCATACGTATATGAAGAAAACGATACATAAATATGATCTAATCTGGTCCTTAGCTTACCAACATTTTGATAATAGAAAGATACATTTTCAAAACTACTTGATGATGTCTTCGGCAATCCAGCAGGAACATTTTGTAGAACGGGATTTCCATCTATATCGTCAGCAAATGATGTTATGTAAGATTGACTGATTTGGGAGCCCTGTCGTTTTTTGGATGATTTATAAATGGCTTTACTTTAACACCCCAAGGCCATAACGAAGCATCACTCATAAGTTGGTCATAACAATCTGATGGAACACTTAATTTGAAATTAATGTATTTGATATCGGATGGGGAAATGTCTTTTTTTAATAATTTGAAACACTTAAAGGCATTAAAGGGTATATTAGATTGGGCTGGTATGTGATTGATAATATCATCCGGCAGAGTATTCACCTTGAACTTCGTAACATGCAGCCATTTAGAAGGAGTTAATGCATTGAGATGGCTACAACCTGTCCCAACCAGTTCCTGATTTTGTTTAGAGTTTTGTTTTCTCTGGACCTTTTCCCACTTGCTACTATTGTTTACCTTTGCAGCATGTTTATGTATCTCTACATTTAGTTCTGTTTCCGAGATAACAATGGGAAGCTTGATTGGTTCGTCACTCAATACTTCGATGCGTTGTTTGTCTACGTCATCACCTTCACTCATGTTGACACTGCTTTCTGTGATAGTTCGCAGTTTATAAGAATCGTCATCTGCATTCATCTGCGTCATTAATCAGTGAATTTGCGAAAAATTTTGAAAATCCCTTTGTAATTGTATTCCCATACAGTTCCATGAAATAATCCCGCCAATTACCTTGGAACGTAAAACGTCTGCCCTCCTCCAAATGATGGGCCTTTACCTAATCCCTACCGTCTCCTATACGGTAATTGCTCCCGCCGCACCTGCGACCATACCGATGTCGTGTTTCAAGTATTGTGCGCGCATTGCATATACGAGCACATTGCGTGGCGTTTGGTTTGCCTCAATGGGATCGTGATTCCATGGAGATAACCACTTCTTCATTATGCCTCTCAAGACCATATACGTGAGATGCAGCACTCATCACATCCAACATTTAATCGTCCGCACTCAACTCTACCGTCTCTGAAATAACTTAATGCACCTGCAAATACTTGCTCCCTGCACACACTTGCTCCCTGCTCTCCCGCACCAAGTGCTTTAAGACGGACTCCAGCCAGCTGAAAAGGGTGAAACCAAATACGGAACATCTGTCTAGAATGGAATGCCATCAAACGTCTCAACTTCCCGGCGAAAAGCCGAACCAGAGACTAGGAACACCTAGTGCTGGTTGGTCTATGAGAGCCGACGACGACTCCCCAATACCAGTTCGCATCCGACTAAGACGCTCCAACGACCACAACAACGACGGGGCAATTATTATCATTATCAAAGCTGCAGAAAAGCGGAATAAATAATCGCGTACTCGATCGATGCGGATAAGGGAGCGTAGAGAAGTGCAGTTGGAGCAGAAGATGATGATGACGACGTCGTCGGTATGCATACATGCGGCATATCCTGTCTCTTCACGACACCATCAGCTGCTAAAGCTAGAGTTAGAGGTTTTCAATTTTTTTTTTCTCACCTGATGTTATTGGTTTTATGAGCAGGTGCAAGAAGTTATTCATTTGTTATTACAAGTCTCGAGATTCCCAGGTGAGGGACACAAGGTTCTTTTGCTTTCCATGATCGCCTGTGAAGAGGGATCCTCGCTAACTAGGATCGCGAATGAGCGAAAATAATCGATTGAACGTTGCAGAGGTGGTGTGTACGAGTCGATAAATTTCGTTCGCATCCAAATGTTTGTCTGGCTGGGATTCTAGGATGATTAATGGCCGAGCAATCCGCCCGAGACAGAGTGATTAGGTGAAATGTATTTTTCTTCAATTGCGCATGTGCGCAACACTTCAAGTGTGGGTAATTTGTGGCCGACCCTGCACCAAAAGTTCACGAGGATCCACCGCAATTTGCACGCTTGTAAAGTATAGAGGGATGTGGTTACTGGATCTGCTCAAGCTTGCCGTCTTGAAGGGAGGTGTAATCAGCGACATGGAGTTAGTGTTGGTTCGACGAAAATCACCGACATTCGCCGATTAGGAGGCGATGAATTACGAGCAAGTACTTGGGGCGGTTGTTGCTCGTCCAGCGGATAATGAGTTTATAATTGACAGACCGACATGATTAGGGATTCGATTGATTGAAGAAGAGGTTCTAGAAGATCGAGTAATCGAGAGCATGATTTGGCATGACAATTGTAATTTATTAGCTTTTGTATGCAGTCTTGAAGATTGTGGACTCGTACCTTGTTTTCAAACAAAATATTACAAAAGTGTGACTATAGAAAAGCATTTGAAAGTTTTTAAGCAAATCGGGTGTAAGACGAAATCCATCAATCCTATAACAAAGTAGGACATCTCTAATAACTCTTGGTGAAATAATCAATGCCCTACAGCTGATGGTTGGGTATTTTAGAACGAGAAAATTCCAACTGACAAAGTTAACTTGGTAAAAGTCCTTGTCATAATAATTGGGACCCAGCGGTATTGGACTACTTAGCACACGGTTCCTGGTTTAAATCCCGAAAGTTAAAACACCAGACCAGGTCAGGCTTACTGCCACACCTCTACTGACAAGGTCTAACAAAATTCATTCAAGTATAACCAAAGAGTACAGAACTACATAGAGTGCGCATCTCATACAACGAATATTTTCTATGTGGGGTACTGATATTGATACCCCAACCCCAGTGTTCACATTGGTACCCCAGCATCAAACAACAGCCTTACCGACGCATACTATCGCACTTACCAACCAGCTGCTGTAACGGCTACAAAATGTTTAGCTGTGATGAGTACTCCATGTAGTTCTATACCTTTGGTATAACCAAAGCTTATAAAGTCATACTGATGACGCATTGAATACAAAAACCAGAAACTTTTGCTCACCAACTTCATGGTACGGGCGGTCGGTGGCAGTGTGCACACTTGAAAAACGAGATGAAAACATACGGGCTGTACGAACACAACCCGCCATTGAAAAATTTTCTTCTATGCAGCCATACGCACCAGCAACTATTCGGATGCGGATTTGTTATAAGTGCCAGACTTAGGCAAGAAGTCTTATGTTTCCAAGACATTAGCGAACGCATTGTAACGATCCGCATCATGGCCAAATTCGCCAACATTGGCCTTATATGCGCTCACGCCCCCACCGGAAAAAAAAGATGATACAGCTAAGGAGTGCTTCTATGAGCTCCTTGACAAAACCTATGAGCGACTACCGAAGTACGATGTTAAAATCGTGCTGCGAGATTTTAACGCAAAGGTAGGAAGAGAAGACATCTTTAGCAGTATTGTCGGAAAACATAGCCTACACGACAACACGTCTGGTAACGGGCTTAGGCTAATTGACTTCGCTATGGAACGATGTGCCACTATAGCCAGCACACGGTTTCCTCACCTTGATATCCATAAGGGGACATGGCGGTCTCCAGATCAACGAACGGTCAACCAAATTGACCACATAGCGATAGACAAGAGGCACGCATCCAGTATTTTGGATGTCCGAACATTCCGAGGAGCTAACATCGACTCGGATCACTACCTTGATGCACCCAAGGTGAGAATGCGGTTATCCACCACGCCACAACAATCCAGAAATACTGTGAAAAAAATTTAATCTCGGAAGACTGCAATCGCAAGAGACCGCCAAGACCTTCGCGCAACGCGTATCCCTAAACCTCTCGATTAACTCCATACCACCAGCATCGAATGTCGAAGAACGATGGCAACGATGCCAACAAGCCATTAGATCAGCCGCAACTAGGTTTCTCGCGCCCACCAGCAAGAAACCCCTGGTGTGATGAGGAATGCCGACAGATGCTCGCAGCCAAGAACGAGGCCTACAAGGCTAAGCTGCAGGTGAAGACGAGAGCTGCCATTGAGCTCTATAGGAAGAGAAGAAGGGAAGAACACCGGCTTTTCAGAAAGAAGAAAAAGGAGGAAGAAAAGCGCGCGATCGAGGATATAGAGAGGTGCCACTCCAGGAAAAATGTTCGCAAGTTTTACCAAAGTGTAAAACGTCAAAGCCAAGGATACAAGGCTCGAACAGAATCCTGTCGAGATGAACAAGGAAATATCGTAGTTGAGACACAGTCCAAGCTGAGGATATGGAAGAACCACTTCTGCAGACTGTTAAACGGCGATGTCGAACAACATTCCGCTGTCATGCAGAACGAACGATTCAATATTGGCAACGACAGCGAAAGCTGCCAACCACCCGACCTGTGTGAAGTGAGGATAGCAATATCTAAACTGAAGCTTAATAAGGCTGCTAGAAAAGACGGCCTTCCCGCCGAGCTGTATAAAGCCGGCGGAGATGACTTGGTAAGTAACATCCATCAAATAAGCAGAATCTGATCGGAAGAAAGTATGCCTGAAGAATGGAACCTCAGCATCGTTTGCCCGATCCACAAAAACGGAGACCCTCTTAACTCTAAACTACAGAGGCATAAGTTTCCTTAACACCGCCTACAAGATCCTATCTGCCGTAATATATGAGCCCCTGAAACCGTTTACGAACAACTTGATCGGCCCATATTAGTGGGGCTTAAAGCGAGAAAAGTCCACAACCGATAAAATTTTACACTTCGCCAGATCCTGGAAAAACCCCAAAAAGTCCAAATCGATACCCACCACCTGTTCATCGATTTCAAAGCCGCATACGACAGCATTTATAGAGACGAACTATACAGAGCCATGTCTAGTTTTGGTATACCGCCCAAACTCGTCCGTTTGTGTAGAATGACGATGGAGAATTCTCGCTGCTCCATCAGGGTCCGAAACGACCTCACTGACACATTCGATACCAAAAAAGGATTTAGGCAAGGCGATGCGCTGTCATGTGACTTCTTAAATCTGATTCTTGAGAGCATTGTGCAAGACTCACTAGCCAACACCAGAGGCAGAATTTTGCAAAAATCTGTACAACTGCTAGCATACGCCGACGATATTGGTAGGACCAACGTGATGTCATAGCCACGTTTGCTAGTATAGAGAAGGAACCGGCAAAAATGGGTTTAGCAGTAAATGAGGGCAAGACGAAGTATATGCTGTCAACGCGAAAGGACACACAACATCGACGAATTGGACAGATGTCCCCATTGACAGATATAACTTGGAGATAGTACGGGAATTTCTCTATCCGGACCCGCTATTAACTCTGACAACAACATCTCGTCAGAAATTAAACGAAGACTTACTCTTGCCAACCGCTGTTTCTTCGGGCTATGAAGTCAAAGTCAGTAGTAAAGCCCTCACTCGAACTGCTAAGGAGATCCTATATAAGACCCTGATAATCCCTGTCCTACTCTACAGCGCTGAAGTATGGACCGTCTCCAAAGCGGATGAAGAAATCATTGGTCGATTTGAGAGGAAAATTCTTCGAAAAATCTTCGGTCCCGTTTGCGTTGACGTTTGCGCAACAGGCTCGTTGCTATCCAGAAGCCGAGATGTCTGACAACCATTCCAGTTTTAAGCCGATTCCGAACGGCGAATTTGAGATAAGCATTTCTTGACAATGGAGACTACTCGGGATGATTTGTCAGATCATCACGAGAGGAGGGCCAGTGAAAAATCATTTAGGTGTTGCTACGGCTGGGGATCGAACCCAGACCTTCTGCGCGGCAGTTCAACACACTAACCATCGCGCCACTGAGCCCGTCCTCTCTTCCTCCCTCTATGTAAATATCTCTGCCATACTTGTATTTAGTTTTTGGGCCATACTTCTTCCGAAATGATGCTGGAGAGTCGGTTACCGTTAATGGAGACCGGTAGAGATCCATGACAACCGACTATTTTGTTCCAGAATTGGAAGACATGAATGTGGTTGAGATGTGGTACCAACAAGACGCCTATACATGCCACACAGCGCACGTCAAAATCGATTAATTGAAGGAAACATTCGATGAGCTCATAATGGACCTGTCAATTGGCCACCAAGATCGTGTGTTTTGACACCATTGGATTATTTTCTTTGGGGATATGTGAAGTCGCTCGTCTTCGCCAACAAACCAAGAACTTTAGGGGACTTGGAAGCCAACATTCGTGGAGTTATTGCCGACATACAGCCCCAAATGCTCGAAAAAGTGGTTGGAAATTGTACCTCTAGACTTGGCTTTGTTCGAACCAGCCGCGGCGGCCACATGCCCGAAGTCATTTTTTTTTTTTTTCAAATTCATTTTTTATTTACTTAAAATATTAACTTACTACTAGACAAAAATGCTGAAATCTAACTTATCAATAACTGGTTTACTTAGGCCCGTTTGCTGAAACGGAACATAAATCTTATACATAGCTATAGCTATGTTCCACATACGTTCTATGTGAAGCCTAAATTTATGTATGTTGCAGAAAAAAATTTAATGTTGAACATAGTAAGTGGTGACTTTTAAATGAATACTAACTTCAAGTCGGTTTACACCAAGGTATACAGAATACAAGGTAATATATTGCGCATGTTGTTATCCTATCTCTTTCTATGTGTGACGTCACGTGAATAACACTTGAATTGGGAGAATAAAGAATGAAAACTGAAACTTCTCACATATAATAAAAAGCATAGCAGAATTTTATGAACAGATTTTATTTAATTTTCTTTTTAGTTGATTGTTTTTTTTAAAAGCATTATATTGAAGATTTTGATTTTGTATTATTCTTATTCTAAAATACATTTTGCAACGGAAAAACGTTTTTACGATTTCAGGATGAAGGGAACACTCAGTTGACAGAGAACACATGTTTTGTATGTAGTTTTTACATGGTTTTAGTGCTATTTTATCCCCATTATCGTTACATTTGTTAAAAACAGAATCTAGCTTCTTCAATTCCGCTATTAATAACTCATTTGGCTTTTGAAGACCTCCTTCATTGATTACATCTGTCCATGTTAAGCCAGTCGAATTTTGTTTATCAGCATAAGTGTCCATCATTGAAAACTGTATTCAAAAACCCAGGAGCAACATCTATTTTTGATGCCCATTTTTTTAACGTTATTACAGCAGGAAAAGGGTATCCGTTTTGTAGCAGGAACCTGTAGGCTTTTGGTCCGCTGGCATGTATTGCTATGCACTTGGATATGTCGTCTGAGGTCCATTTTACACGCCTATCACCTCGGCCAAGTTTAATTTTTTGCGTGGGAGTAAAAATGGAGTTAGTTGCATTACATTCTTTTTGTAGCTTAGAGTTTTCTCTCGTTAACTCAAGGATTTTGGACTGCAGAGACATTTTTTCCTCCTCAAGTGATGCTATTTTCTCTTGCTGTCTTGAAATGGTTTCGTTTAACTCCACAGTAGTTTTTTCTGGTCTAGAGATTTTGGAAATTTACATAGAAACACATTCTAATTGCAAATAGAAGAAACTTACGTGCTTGGTTTAAAATATACTTCTTCATGTGCCATGGGATCATCTGGTTGCTCTTCGTCAACCAAATAATTTGCCAGCAATGTTGTCACCTCACATCGCCGATGTCTTTTCTGTAAGCGTTCGCCTCGCTGTTGGTCTTTTTTTATTATGGAACCGGGAAGATTTTCTGTTGGAATCGCGTCATCCTTTAATTTTTTGCAGCTCTTTGGTGAGTATTTAAGCAGCTCATGTTGCAAGTTGCGTAAATATTGGTCACGGGTAAAATGCTTTGAGCAAATGTAGGCTGTTTTCACATTTATTTTATCTTTTCTGCCACATTTGCTCAACCAAATCTTTGCCATTTGCATGTCTTTGGGAAAACGAAAAAGTTTGATTTTCACACTGCTCACGTCTGTTGCATTGTTTTTTCTTTTATTATTATTATGGGTATCACAATTAAAAACTGAACAAATTGCCATAGTTTTATTTTTTACTTAATCACAAGCACAACTTTTAATCACACGCGGTACACCTATTCTACGAGCAAATGAAATGGTTGCCTACTCAAATTGCAGTACAGAACTAAAAATTGTTATTCGAGTGACGTCATGCGCAGAACATGCACAAGAAAATGCGCGCGAATATACTACCTTGTATTCTGTATACCTTGGGTTTACACAACTGTCAAAATATTGTGCGCAAATGTTCGTTTTTTTTATTTTACCGTGTGTTGTGTTTAAAAAGCTACGTCATGTCTGCAAACAATAAGAAAAGGAATCCGAACTTCTCGCAAAACGAAAAAACACTTCTTCTACATTGCGTCTACGATGACAGGGACATCGTAGAGAATAAAAAAACTGATGGTGCAACGTGAAAGGATAAGGAGAACGCTTGGCTCCGAATCGAGACAAATTTTAACAGCCAATCCACAGCTTGTTTTAGAAATAGCTAGTCACTCAAGAGGTTTTATGGCAACTATAAAGCAGAAATAAGAAAAGAGGCGGCAAAGGAAAAAGTTTCAAGCGTTCAAACAGGAGGGGGAAAACCATTACCTTCTGACCCTAATTTCGAACTGGCCGTTACCATTGTGAACCCAAAAACAATTTTCGGGTTGGAGAACGAATTTGATTGTGACATACAGGTTGAACAACAAGAAAGCGAAAAGTTAACCTAAATGAATATTTAAAACAACAGTGTAAAATGTTTACTTACACTAACAAATGTTTTGTAGTGCAATGAGAAATCAAACGAACGTCGACGACTGGAGTAACTATAAACCATCAATGCTAAAAAAAAAAGTTCATCCAAAATTAAAAATCCAAACTCCCGAATGCACAGTTAAGGATAACATTTTTGATGATTTTGAGGATGATATTTCGGGTGATGCTGAAAAGGAAATTACACCACAAATATTGATGTCAAAGGGCTTCAAAAAACAATTTGATAACACCATTCGACATGAAAATACTCCATGGACTTCCAGAAGAAGACCCGTCGCCTCAACATTGCAAAGCAGTAAGATTTCTGAACAGTATTCCGAACTTTCGAAGGTCAAAATCGAACTTGCCAAGCTACAATAAGATACTTTGAAAGAAGAAGCAGTTCAGAAAAAATATCAAAGCAATATTGAGCATGACTTGAAGCGAAAATCGTTGGAACTTGATATCGCAATTAAAAGTGAAATATGAAAAAAAATTACAAAAAGAAGACTGCACAGCTAAAGATGCCAAAAGTGTCTTAAAAGACATTTTGAGTTTTTATTTAAAGACATTAACTGACAATCTTTTTTATTTATCATTTATGTTTTTATGCTACCGTAAATAAGTTATTTTGTGTTACTTTTGACTGAGTGAAATAAAACTGTTTTTTTGAGTTGAACGTTTTGCATATTTGTATTTATTTTGCTTAGTTTTTGAAATTATGTTTACAATCCTGCAAAATACGGATTGATCAAATCCACACGCTTTTGCATATTCAAATTTAAGGAGTTCGAGGTTGAATTATTGATTGGGGAAGAATTTTCATTATCTATCTGCCCAGCAGTAATAACGCGTTGTAGATCTTCGTCACTAAAGTCGAAACTTTCAGGAGGATCATCAAATATACCATTATGCCTCATTATATTGTGCAAAGTGCAGGTCGCAATGATAATTGTTAATACAGTACTCAATTTTAATCGGACACCATAAGCCAAAACAGGAAATCGTCTTTTTAAAATTCCAAAACCTTTTTCGATTACACCTCTGGAACGAATTTGAGACTCATTATACAACTGTTCTGCTGTACTTCTTGGATTGAGAAGTGGTGTCATCAAATAAGATTTTTGAGGATAAGCCGAATCACCTGTTTTTTTTTTCAAAGACTATTAAATGGAAAAAAAACGTTCCTATTCAAACTCAACCAGGAAACTCACCCAACAGGAAACATTCTCCGTGGGCACTTGATTGTCTTTCCAAAAAATTTCGTATCCTGCAATTACTGAAAATTGTTGCATCATGAGTAGACCCAGGCCATCTAGCAACCACATTAGTATATAAATATCATTTTACCATTGCAAATCGCTTGAACGTTTATGGAGAAATAACTTTTTCTGTTTCGAAAAACTTCTGCATCGAGCCCACCTTAATGTAATATAGATATTAATTTAATATTAATATAGATATTAAATATTAAATTTGTAGTCAATATTAAATCTTAATTTACCGGGGGACTGAATTTTAACATGATTGCCGTCAATGACTCCAATTACGTTTGAAAACGATGCTATTTCAAAAAAAAATCGCGTTTTGTTCTTGAAATATCAGCTGGAGTTTCAGGAAAATCATTTCCAAGTCCAGCTATTGCTCTCGAAACTTTCAAAACCACTCTCGAAACTGTTGAGACATGCATTCCACCGAAATCGGCTATACTTAAGAGATGGTTTCCCGTTGCAAAAAACGCAAAGCAACCAAAAGTTGGTTAATAGGAGCGATAGAATTGTTCCTGAAAGGAAACATATCATATAATTTGTGTTCAATTTGGTATAGCTTTTGTTGCACTGCATAACTATACCTACCTGTTGGATGGACATTCTAAAGATGATTCTATCTTATCCAAAACAACCATATTGTTATTTCCTTTGTTAGTCGAAATCTTTCGTAAAAAGAAAGCTCATCAAAAGAGTAAAAATATTCATTTCTTTCGTAAATTTGGCGAGGAACTCCTACTTCTAGAATTTCAAGAACTTCCACGTCATCTTCAATCAAGTCCGACAATTCAAAATCCATTTTTATTATTTGTCTTTCGTAGTAGTCACTTCACTATTCTTGACAGAAAGCGTCTAAATAACAGTACATGTAAATTTATGTTTGACATAAATATCTTAGGGGCCACTTTTTCTACCACCTAGGTTATGTTCAACATAGCGATTTCTATGTTTCAGTTTACGATTGGTGCAAAGCACTAAGTGTCACTTAAGGGTTTATGTTGAACATAAATATTTATGTTTCGTATCAGCAAACGGGCCTTAATCTAACTTATCGGCCCTTAGTGGGCGCTGTAAATAAACAGTTAAATATATTAACTGTTTATTTTGCCTTTAGGCTTAAATTTGTCGGTTTGTTTTGGTTTTATATTTAATTTTTAATTACAAAGAAAAAATAGAAAACTTTGTATAGTGACTTTTTTTTTATAAAAAAAAGCTTATTCTAGATTATAACTAACTTAAGACTACTTAGGGTGATTTTATTCACTCGAAGTTGAACACAACTCGGGGATTTTTATTCTCAACTTGAGAAATTGTTTTTATTCACTCAAAGTTGGCACGCTCAACTTTAGATATTCCGAAGTTGAGAAAACTGAAAGTTGATCAACTTTGGATTTGCTCAACTCCCCGAAATAGTAGAAGTTGTAGAGCAAACTTGGGAATTTTAACGTCAAATGTCAGATTTTTTTTTCCCATTTCTGTTTTTGACTGTGCGAACATCAAATCAAGTGGCGAAAATAATCAAATATTAATTTTTAAAACTTAAACAATGTATCGTTCAAATTATTTTTGGGAGGATTGGCCATCGTCTGATTCGGGCAGCGAAGAAAACGAGCGCAATTTGGTCTGTGAAAGACGTCAATATAAGATGCTACCACGTGTTGGACTCGAAAAATGGGACGACCGCGACTTCATATATCGTTTTCGTCTCTCAAAGCGGACGACAATGATGGTGCTCCAACTTATAATGAATTCGTTGCCGTACGACGAGAGAAGATATTTTACGTCGAATATTGTACCTATATTTCATTAAGATACGTGGTTTTATTCCTCGATAGATCGCGTGAATTACGACCAATAACCCAATTATTATTCGTATTACGGTACTATGCACTCGGATCAATTCAATTGGCGGTGGCCGATTTCATTGGCGTAAGCATTGCCAACGTGCATCATATGTTGAAACGAGTGTCGAGAGCAATTGCCAATCTTGCGCCACAATTTATTCGGATGCCGGAAACGCAATTGGAACTGCTGCAAGCAGCATCTAACTTTTTCGCCAAAGCAAAATTCCCTCGAACTATTGGCGCGATTGATTGTACGCATATCCGAATTCAATCACCAGGTGGAACTGACCCAGAAAATTTTAGGAATCATAAAGGATGGTTTTCCCTAAACGTTCAAACGGTTTGTGATGCAAATTTAAAGATAAACGATATCGTCGCTCGTTGGCAGGTATAGCTTACATGAAAAATAAACATTTCAAATCGGTCTTAATTTTGTATGTATTTTCCTTAATAGGGCTCCACTCATGATCAACGCATTTTCAACCTGTCGAGTTTGAAACAACGATTCGAAAGAGGCGAGTTCAAGCAATTTATTCTTGTTGGTGATTCGGGTTACACTAATACAAACTATCTTGCGACACCTTTTCTGAATGTCACGAACTCCGTAGAAAATTTATATAATGAATCGCAGATACGCACTCGCAATTGCGTAGAACGTTCGTACGGCATTTGGAAAAGGCGTTTTCCAGTGTTGGTCACTGGCTTAAAGTGCAGAGTGGAGACTGTACAGTTGATTACAATTGCTTGTGCTGTTCTCCACAACGTAGCTATTGACTAGAATGAATCAGAACCACCACCGGAAGTGAACGGATTGTCCGATATGTTAGCCGCCACATATGTTCCTTCGGCTACGCCTTTGCAAACAACAGCAGCACCCACAAACAATGTCCGCTCTCGATTGGTTCGCACATATTTTCAGCCGATTTTAGATCAAGCTGAAAACAGTCCAATAAATGAAGAAGAATGAATGAGAAATATAAACAAACGTGAAAAATGTATACTTTTTTACATATAATTTATTTAAAAAAAAATGGTATCTTCTAATGAACTTAATCACAAAAATATTCTTTTTTTGCTGCTGCTGTTGGGAGTGATGATAACGTTCCCATCGGATTTGATGGTGTGTGACTGAGCGACACGATTTCAATGTCCTTTCCTCTATTTAAAGCGGCCAAACGAAGACGATGGAACTCTGTGTCGTGAAGTAGTTGAGCCTTTGACCGCTGTAATTCGATGGCCGAACGTTCTCGATCCAGTGCAGCTCGATCCCGATCAAGTTCAGCCCGTTCACACTCGAACTTATACCGCTCTCTCTCACATTCCAAAATTTCTATTTCAATTTTCTGTTTCTTTGTTAAATGCTGCTGCTTTTGCTCTGATATTTTTGCTGGTTCCGATTTTGATTTGCACCGGCGGTTGTTCAATAACAAATTCACCGGTTTGCGCAGTTTGCTTGGATTCATTCTCTCCCAAGTACGGTCAACAGCTGCACCATCTTCCGACAACATTTCACCAACAGGTTTTTGCAGATTTGTTGCAGTTTCAGCAGTTGCCAGAGCATCAGCACTTGAAAACTGCTGATGAGTCGGATTCGCCATCGCATTCATGTCGTCGGAAAACAAATTATTATGATTAGCATCTCCTAAGTAGTATGAGCCATCATCGACGGAAATCTCATCAAAAACATCTACTTCTATCATACTCATACCAGGAGATGCTAATTTGCGGCTGGCGGATTGCAGTGCCAATTGGTTGGCAATTGTCACATCGCTATCTCCGGCAGTTGCAGCAAGACCAATAGTAGAGGGCATTATAAGCTCAGCTAACTTTTTCATTGGTTCGCTTAACGGGGGAAGTTCCTTTTTGGGTGGACCGCCACCGGTCTTTTTTGCGTCCTTTGAAAAATAATACGCCCGATCTTTTAGCGTCTGTTTGATTTTCTGGTATTTCTCACGCAATGACTTGACAGCTCTTTTCTGTACAAATGATAGAGATAAAGGAATAAAGCAACATAAATTGAAGAACTGGTCCGCACTTTGACTTTCTCGTTTATTGCAAATTTGTTTTCATCCGAGAAAGCTAAAAATACAAATATGGATGCAACATTGAATGATTTTGTTATTTTCTCCCACGCCTGCTCTTTGTCGCGATTTGTGGCACCATCGGTTTTTTTATTTTCTATTATACCACGGTGTTCTAAAACATTGGTAACTAGCCAATCTTCCTCCTCATGGGTATATACGATTTTTGGCAATTTTTTATTATATTTTTTTTTTCCATTTTAAAACGAATCACACTACACAACGAAAATAACGCTCGAAATACAAACCGTAAGTTGAAACTGTCATATTATGTGTCATGTGTCACAAATATCCCAGGGATATTTTACAAACTGCAAGTAGGTGAACTTTTGAATTTCAACTGCGAAGTTGAAAATAAAAGATGTGAATAAAAACAATTTTCAACTTCCCGTTCAACTCTCGAGTTGAAATCAACTGCGAAGTTTACCAACCTCGGATTTTTCGGTAAGTTGAACAATAGTGAATAAAACGACCCTTAAACTAGTTAAACCTAGCTGAAGACTACTTAACTACTTAAACATAACTTAATTATAATCGGGGTGGCGAGCCCTCGTTGCACATGCGGGAGGGGTCGCCATCCTGATTGCGTCTTTCGGTCCCACGGCAGCCTGCGTTCAACCATATTGTACGCCAATATGGTGCACAAGCCCCGCCCCAGACCTTGTTCCTAATTTAAAAATCTTATCTATGGAGTTGGACTAAGAGTCCGCAAAGTCCTGAGGAAGTGCAGAATCACCTTCCTCATATAGCCACCAGAATTCAGTGCGCTGTTTTGTAGCATCGATCCTATCGCGATCCGATACCGCCGTGCTAAAGCGGAGGAGTTCCGGAGCATTGTCGACGTACCCGTCGCGGATTAGCCGTTTGTCCCGCGCGTTACGATAGCGGTGGTATAAAACCGGAATACCGTTCCTGTGTTGTACTAACCCTAACGAATCGATGTAAATGCCCGAAATCTTATTTAAACGTCAATGGCATAAAATCATCCTTCAAAAAATGCCAAATTGATGGACATTTAAACGATTTTCTTGTGTTTTGTTTCAATTCGAAGTTCCATACCTCTAATGAACAACAGAACACCCTTTAATATTGGTATTCTGTTCTCAAAAATTGATAAAAAAAAATAGCTAGCTAGATATTTTAGTTTCATGATTTCATGAGTATACCAACACCATGTGTGAGAATACATTCTTAGACATTTGGAAACAATCGTTTGTTTTCACTTCCAGCTAATTTTGAGTGCAAAAACAAACGCTTCCATATTCCTAAAACGCGTGACCCATGAAAATATTTACAATCGACAGCTTCCCAACACAAATGCATTCAAAACACACTATCTGGCCATATACAGTATCCCGGGCAGAGAGCGAGAAAACAAGTCCATTAATCTTAATTGAGTACTTGCGTTGCGAACTGGCGTACGGCCGGGCCTTGGGACCGTGAGGTTGTCCAATGTCCATACAGTCACATTTCTTTATTACTCGTTGGACGACCGTGCCGCCGCCGCAGCTACGCTGGTCGTCAAAATATTAAATGTGCGGTTTAAAAAAAAAAAAATTAAAAGCAATAAATACATGAAGCAACCAGTTAAAGTTGAACGGCGAGTGTGGTTTATGGATTATGCCTTGTCGACATTTCGAGAATTTTATAGATTTTATCGGAACCGAAATCTTTTATTGTGTTCGTAATGCTTTCAACTCGAGTGTTGTGCGATAAACTATAAACAACGTCTCGTAGACTATTGAAAACGAACGCCTTGAGCTTGGGGAATTGTGTGCGGTTGTTGGTTGATAGCACTTCTAGTTTGATCTGAGCAGTCAAATTCATAAAGCAGACGTTTGGGTGTGAGTCTTTGTTTACTTTTTTGTATTTTTTTATTTTTTTGTGGCCTGTGTTTCATTCTGGTCCAGTAAAACTAGAACTTCACTTCGCATAAAAATCCGATCAAGCTGAATTATACACATCCTGCTTGGCCTTTATCGATTGACCTAATGCGACATAGATGGAAAACTTTCTTTATACCTAATCCCAGATAGTGGTACTTTTGATTAAAAGTCTACAATTATAAAGGGTGATCCATTTCGAGGTTCCCTACTTTTTTAAAGAAAAAAACACAGAAAATTCAAATTTCATGGAGAATGTTTATTATCGTTTGAAAGAACATTCTTTGGCATTTATTTTTTGAAGATTATGTCTATCAAATGTTGGCCGTTGCTACGTCGCAGATGGTCCATCCGTTGAGTCCAATTTTCGATCACTCGTTCGAGCATTTCGACTGGTAACTGGCGAATGACACGCGTGATGTTTTCCTCCAAGGCCTGAATCGAAGCGGCTTTGTCGGCATAAGCTTTTGACTTTACATATCCCCACAGAAAAAGTCTAACGGTGTGATATCACACGATCTTGGTGGCCAATCGACCGGCCCAAAACGTGAAATTATGTGCTCACCGAAATGTTCTCTCAATAAGTCCATTGTTTGATGCGATGTGTGGGAAGTGGCGCCGTCTTGCTGAAACCAAATGTCGCCGAGATCGCGAGCTTCAATTTCAGGCATCAAATAGTCGGTTATCATGGCACGATACCGGTCGCCATTGACGGTTACGTTCGCACCGGCATAATTTTTAAAGAAATATGGAACGATGATTCCACCGGCCCACAAACCACACCAAACCGTTGTTTTTTCTGGATGAAGTGGTAGTTCTTCAATCTCTTCAGGTTGCTCTTCGTCCCGAATGCGGCAATTTTGTTTGTTTACATACCCATTGAGCCAGAAATGGGCCTCAGCGCTAAACAAAATTTGCCTCGAAAACGTCGGATCTTCTTGGAACTTTTCAAGAGCCCATAGAGCGAAGCGATGTCGCTTGGGAAGGTCGAGCGGCTTCAGTTGTTGCACAAGCTGTATTTTGTACGCTTTCAATTTAAGATCTTCACGTAAAATGCGCCAAGTCGTTCCATACGTCAGTCCGAGTTGCTGCGAACGGCGCCGAATCGACTCTATACGGTCTTCGTGTACACTCTCAGCTACGGCCGCTATGTTTTCTTCACAGCGTGCTGGACTTGGTCTATTCGGTCGAATATTATCCAATAATGAATGCTGGGTCTCAAAATGGGTGATGGTGTTGCGAATAGTACGCTCAGTAGGCCGATTATGTTGACTATAAGTTGAGCGAAGTGCACGAAACACATTCCTCACAGAACGTGAATTTTCATAATAAAGTTGAACAATTTGTAAACGTTGTTCACGCGTAAGTCTTTCCATTATGAAATGCCAAACAATACTAAACAAAAATAACATGACAGCATGACACGACTCACACGTGATCTGTCAAAAAAGGCTATTGAAAAAAGTATCTCTTCTTGGACCACCCGTTAAATCAAAATCGATTGCTTAGTGAATAAAAGCCGTCCCCCCGCTAATGTCCGCATGTAACCAAATTTTTAGCATTCAATTGGGAGATTTATTAATGAAATTTTGTATCAACTACTGCCTCTGGTGTTTGGTCTGGAGTACCGAGAATTCTCAATCTTCATCCTGCAAAGACGGACGGGTTTGTAAATATTTTTTTTTTTTTCGTCTGAGTAAATTCTGTCGAAACTGCCTCAGAAATCGATGAATACATGATCTGCCGAAGCGTGAAGATTTGATCACCTGTGGACTTTCATGGCTTAGTAACCAAGGACTAGAGTTTTCCTCAAAACATTTCATGCGTGCGTGTGTATTTCTAGTACAACGGCAGGACCACGTGTTTTATACCGAACGAGAACGGCTGAGTTGCGGGAAGCTTTTGTTGATAATTTTTCAGATTATAGCAAGGTTGGATCATACGGGTGGGAATCGAACACAGGCTTTTTGCTTGGCAATTTATTGCACTGACCATCATTCCACTGAACCCGAATATGAGTTAAAACATGTGGATTGTTAAAAATAGTTAAAGTGAACATGGCCTTGGTTGGATGTTATAGAACGAACGACTTGGGCTAATTGACTACGCTGCGGATAAGCTCCTAAAGACAGCACATGGGTACTTCACATTGGCATTCATCTGATAAACACTTGGTCACAAGAACGACCGATAAGAGGCATGCATCCAGTATTTTGAAAGTCCGAGGAGCTAACATCAACTCGGACCACTAACTTATTGAAGGGGTCATGGTAGTCATCTGATCAATACTTGGTCACACGAACAACCGACAAGAGACATGCATCCACATTTATTTCAAAGTTCGAGGCGAGTGGCTAACAACCACTCGGACCACAACCTTATTGCAACCAAGGTAAGAATGCAGACCACGACAGAAGAAATATGAAATGCTCTGACAAAATTTAATGGTTAATGACTGGAATCTCAAGAGACTAGCAATTCCCCTGGAACACGAATCATTTAACCTCTCGATGAAAACCATACGATGTCAACAAGGCATTAGATCCGATTTTACTGATGTGCTAGGTTTCTCGCGTCCACCAGCAAGAAACCTTTGGTTTGAGAAAAATGTCCACAGATGAGACCTACAAGGCAAGGTTAAGGCGAGGTTAAGATGAGTGCCACCAATTATCTTTATTTGCAAAGACAGACGAAATAATATCGCAATTTCGGAAAGAAGGATAATAGAAAAAAAAAACACTAGCAACTAAGGATGAGGGATGTTTTCCAAATTGCAATATCTAAAAGGCAATATTGTTATATCTCTCTAAACGCCTTGAACAGAATCCGGTAGAAGTAAACAAGAAAGAATCAAAGTTTAGTAAGAATCGGTGCTGAGTTTACAGAAGATCCATTTCTGCAGACGGTTGAACGGCGATGACGAACAACACTCCGCTGTCATGGTGAACGAACCATTCAATATTGGCAACGACAGCGAAAACTGCCAACCACCCGACCTGAGTGAAGCGAGGATAGCAATATCTAAACTTAAGCTTAATAAGGCTGCCGGAAATGACGGCTTTCCCGCCGAGCTTTATAAAGCCGTCGGAGGTGACTTGGTAAGAAACATCCACCAACCCATAAGCCAAATCTGGTCGGAAGAAAGTATGCCTGAAGAATGGAACCTCAGCATCGTTTGTCCGATCCACACTCTGAACTGCGCCAACGACAGAGGCATAAGTCTCCTCAACACCGCCTTAAAGATCCTATCTGCCAAGAAATGTGAACGAAAAAAAACACTCATTAGATCGTCATGTCTCAGTTTAAGACCAGGAAAATCGACAATTCACAAACCTTTCAGCATATCTTGAAAAACACCCTTACTTACTTAAGCGCTACACTCCGGGATGAACCTGGACTTCCAGCAAAATGCTTCTCCAATTAGCCTGGTTGTTAGCTAACTGCCTCCAGTTGCGCACACCAAGTTGGTTGAGTTCGATGTCAAAATATTTGTGCGCGCCACTTAGGCGAGGTTTTCCTATACTGCATCCGATGTCTGGCTGGGAATAGGAGACTCTGCCAGCCGGAGTATTGATGTCCATTCGATCTACATTTCCTAGCCATCTTAAACGTCCACTGCGGGGGTTTTTTTTTTGCCCGGTGTACATCGTTGACAGCTCGTATCATTCTTTGTTGAATTTTCGTCTCCATAATCCGTCAACGCAAACAGGACCGAAGCTTTTTCGAAGAATTTTCCTCTCGTATCGACCAAGGATTTCTTCATCCGCTTTTGAGACGGTCCATGCTTCAGCGACGTAGAGTAGGACTGGGATTATCAGGGTCTTATATAGGATCTCCATAGCAGTTCGAGTGAGGGCTTTACTACTGACTTTGACTTCATAGCATGAAGAAACAGCGGTTGGCAAGAGTAAGCCTTCGTTTAATTTCTGACGAGATGTTGTTGTCAAAGTTAATAGCGGAGCCGAGGTAGACAAAGTCCCGTACTAACTGAAAGTTATACCTGTCAATAGTGACGTTTTGTCCGATTCGTCGATGTTGTGTGTCCTTTCGTGTTGACATCATAAACTTGTCATGCCCTCATTTACCGCTAAACCCATTTTTTCCGCTTCCTTCTGTATTCTAGCAAACGTGGCTATGACATCACGTTGACTCCTACTAATGATGTCAATATCGTCGTAGTATGGTAGTTGCACCGATTTTTGGTAGACTGTGCCTCTGGTGTTGGCTCTGGAGTTTTGCACAATCCTCCCAGGAAGATTGGTTGTTGTGAGAGTTCTCATCGTCATCCTACACAGACGGACGAGTATGGGCGGAATACCAAAACTAGCCATTGCGCGTTTTGGTTTTTTTCCCAGGATCCGCGCTAAAGTGTGAAATTTTGATCGGTTGTGGACTTTCCTTGCAAAAAATCATACTGATAAGGGCCGATCAGGTTGTTGGTAAACGATTTCAGTTTCAGAAATTCACATATTGCGGCGTGTTGAGAAGACTTATGCCTTTGTAGTTGGCGCAGTTTAGAGGGTCTCCTTTTTTTTTAATCGGACAAACGATGCTGAGGTTCCATTCTTCAGGCATACTTTCTTCCGACCAGTTTTGGCTTAATGAGCTGTTACGTTCCGACTCATCTCCGTTATTTCCGGCAGCCTGTTAAGCTTTAGTTTGGATATTGCTATCAGCACTTTACTCAGGTCCGGCTGGTTGGCAGTTTTCACTGTCGTTGCCAATATTGAATGGTCCGTTCTGGTTCATCGCCGTTTAACAGTCTGATGAAGTAGTTCTTCCATATCCTCAGCATCGACGGTGTCTCAACTTCGATATTTCCTTGTTCATCTCGAAAGATTCTGTTCGAGCCTTGTATCCTTCGCTTTGACGTTTTACACTTTGGTAAAACTTACGAACATCGTTCCTGGAGTGGCACCTCTCTATATCCTCGATCGAGCGCTTTTCTTGCTCTTTTCTCTTCTCTCTGAAAAGCCGGTGGTCTTTCCTTCTTCTCTACCTATAGAGCTCAATGAAAGCTCTCGTCTTCACCTGCAGCTTAGCCTTGTAGGCCTCGTTCTTGGCTGCGAGCATCTGTCGGCATTCCTCATCAAACCAGGGGTTTCTTGCTGGTGGTCGCGTGAAACCTAGCACATCAGTTGCGGCTGATCTAATGGCTTGTTGACATCGTTGCCATAGTTTTTCGACATTCGATGCTGGTGGTATGGTGTTAATCGAGAGGTTTAGGGATACGCGTTGCGCGAAGGTCTTGGCGGTCTCTTGCGATCGCAGACTTTCGATATTAATTTTTTTGCAGTATTTCTGGATTGTTGTGGCGTGGTGGATAACCGCATTCTAACCTTGGGTGCATCAAGGTAGTGATCCGAGTCGATGTTAGCTCCTCGGAATGTTCGGACATCCAAAATACTGGATGCGTGCCTCTTGTCTATCGCTATGTGATCAATTTGGTTGACCGTTCGTTGATCTGGAGACCGCCATGGATATGGTGGTGAGGAAACCGTGTGCTGGCTATAGTGTCATTTTGTTCCGTAGCGAAGTCAATTAGCCTAAGTCCGTTACCAGACGTAATGTCGTGTAGGCTATGTTTTCCGACAATACTGCTAAAGATGTCTTCTCTTCCTACCTTTGCGTTAAAATCTCCCAGCACGATTTTATCATCGTACTTCCGTTGTCGCTCATAGGTTTTGGCAAGGAGCTTGAAGAAACAATCCTTAGCTGTATCATATTTTTCCTCCGTCGGGGTGTGTGCGCATATAAGGCTTGTAATATCGCATTTGGCCTTGATGCTTATTGTTACAATGCGTTCGCTAATGTCTTTGCAACATAAGACTTCTTGCCTGAGTCAAGCACTTATAACAAATCTGCATCCGAATAGACGGTTTTTCTGCTCACTATAACACCGTCCGTAGTAGATGGCACAGTTTTTCATCCTCTTTTAGCCCGGCCCATCCCATCATATTTCCTGGATGGCATTCATTCCGTGCCATTCTGACCTGACTGGTTATAGTGTTGCTGTTTTTCGTCGTGTTAACAACGCTCGCACTTATCGTTTAGCATGTCAAATCCGATTGGATGAGACCAGTACCCGATGGTTACCACTTCATACATACAGATGACGCACTGCATACAAGAAAAATGGTTCTATGGCGGGTCGTACTGGCACAGCCCGCCATATGTTTGGATCTCGTTTCTCATGTATGCACGCTCACACCGCCCTCCCGTACCAAGATGCTGGTGAGGAAAAGTTTCTGTTTTTTGTTCCCAATGCGTCATCTGTATGACTATTTAATCTTAGTGTGTTGTTAGAGTTACGACCACTGGGTATTGCCAAGTTAAAGCCAATCAGAGTCTACCGTCTTTCTACAGCACCCAACCACTGGTGGCCACTTGATGTTGCAATTATTTGAAAGCACAAGTGCGGGGAACTATCGTTGCAGTAACTTTTAAAACCGAAAAGTCCGTTATCGATTACGGAATTGAAATTCCCTCTCGGGTTCTGAACGATTGATTGATTTCGACTAAAATTACAACTACCATCGACAGATGCTAATCAATGGTTAGCTTCCTGAAATTCCCCAAATAAAAATGCCATCGATAGTTGGAAAAATATATTGGTACATGCTATCCTTGATAAATCATCAGAACACCATACCTTTAAGGATAACAATAGCATCTTTGTCCTGTAGAGCAAACATAAGCAATGACTCCTCTTAGTCCATGCAGCTCATGTAGATTTAATTTACAAGGATGCCAGGATGTGAATATCATCAAACATGATTTTATGACAAATAAGTGAAAAGACGTACAAATAACTTCCACATCCAATGAATAAGTGTGGGGAAATGCAACAGCAACTCACTCGCTCCAGATCCTGGGAAGTTTAAGATATATTTGCGAAGAACAATTTACCGAGAGTCACTTGAAATGCAAAAGTGTAAAACCCTTGATAAATCGATTGCTAGAGCACAGCAAACCGAAATAAAATATGCACCCGCACAACAAAGGCTTCTTCCTTCCTTAGTCACTCCATAGTGTAAAATATTGGATACCTATATCTTAGATGCCTCAAGCCGGTGAAGTGCACTCGTTTACCACATTATTGTATGACAATACTTCAGCCAACAAAGGACACGTTTTCCGATTTTCACTCACAAGTAGGCATATCCATTCGTTCAGGGAATCGATATTTGCCCTACGCGCCAGTTACTATATCCTCCATGGTTCCATATCAGAACTATAAACAAACATTGCCAGTTGGGTATAATGTTGGCCTTATGTCAGATCCAGCAATCATTGGAAAAATCGATAGACATTTTCCTTCTCCGATGAGTTACTTCGGTGAGTTCGGTTGTGTCACTCAGCTCGGCTCCTAGAACGCACACGCAAAGAGTACCCTCGCTCTTTTCTTCTCTGTGGCGAAATCCACAATCCACCTGGTCGTACTCGACGCACAAAAAGCGGTTCGAGGGTTGCCCTTCCTGACAGTCAACGTGTGCGGGTTGTTATCCACTTTCTCTCGTTAACATTGCTTACAAAAAGATAAACAAAAATGTAAATAAAATTAAATATAACTGTCTTTAGTATAACGCAAGCTATTCCACAGAGACTGCCTTGTTTTTGACGGAGAGACACCACCAGGATATCCAGGACAACCCCTCCAGACGACATGGAAGAAGCCGCGCCACGAGTAAGTATTCTTTGCCAATTGTATGCCCGAACTGTTTTGTCAAAATCGATTCATTTAGAGTGGTCGACGACGTCGAGCATTACTGCTGCGGGAACGGGTAGCAGTCATCGAATTGTACAACACACGACCACGTCCAAACTATGAGACTCTAGCCAAAATGTTTCACTGTGGTCGCAGTCAAATAAAAAACATTCTCCGCCAGAAGGGGCAAATTCTGCAGGAATACGAAAGGGATCCCGATTCGAATAGGGTGCGTCGTAACGTTCCCCACATCCTCATTGCTCTCAACATTATTCTCGATGAGTGGGTGAAGAGGTCACTCTGCCATGAGATCGATGTTACCGATAAAATGATTCTGAACAAGTCGATACGGATTCAGAAATTCCTCGACTATGACGAGTTTGAGCCGACAAAAACCTGGCTTAGGTCTTTCAAGCGGCGACATGGATACTATCGCATCGACTTGTCCACCGTTAAAATGACGACAGACAAAATGAAATCTCGCAAAATTAGAGACATTTTCGAGGACATCAAGGAGCTCATTGATCCATCGGTATGGTACGCCGTCGAGCTTAAGCTCGACCAACAAAAACAACAAAACTGCAGCGTGGATCAGGACGAACCAAGCCAAGATTTCAATTGGGACCTTTCAACAGATGAATTTCAATCATCCGAGTCGAGTGAAACTGTAATTCTCAAGGACAACTCACAAGCGCTAGAGTATCTCAAACCGCTGGAGGAGTTTGCTTTGTTAACGGAAAACTTTCGTGCGATAGGCCTGATATCACAGCTGGAGATGATATTTCGTTCGAAAATTCGTGTTTCCGAGGATAACGGTACCGTGGAAACGAACTAAGAGGTTCGCTGAGAGATTATTGTGTCGTCTGAACGTATGCTTCCAAAGGTTTTTTTTTTTTTTTGTGAAAAACGAAATTCTTCCGTTTTTGTAACTTCCATAGTTTGTATGTGTGCGCAAGCGATATATTGTAGATATGTTTTGAATTTGTTTTTTTTTTATTTAGTGAATTAGTTGATATAGAGAAATGCACTTTTTTTTTGTAATAAATGAATGATACAAATATTTTTTTTTATTTTTGTCTGTTTGAAGCAACAGCTTAATAGTGACGGTCATCATTTGCTACCCCACATTAGTTTTTACACACACACACACATGTGCTTTATACATAAAATTGATTATGTTCTGTTGTTTGTGTTTACATCAGTCACGGATTGCCTCTGCTGTTAGAGTAATCCCCATCAATTTCCATGTTGAAGCAACAACCCCTAGAAACCCCTGTTTGCCGATATCTTGTTGTCAATTATGAGAGTTAGTGACGTGTGATTGTAAGTGATGTGAGGTGTTTGGGTGGGTGCACAAGTGTTATCGAAAAATCGAATCGGGGAAAAGGTGGTTTTCATTAAGTGAGACCACAACGATACCTCATTTTCGAAAAGAACGAAAAGTGGTTTAGGTTGTTGATTCGTTATCGCATTCAAGCCAATGTGGTTAAATTTTAAGGGCCGATGTTGATTTAGAATAAAATACAAATTATTCAGGAAATTATTGTCATTTCTTTTGATTATGATAATACTGGTGTGGTTCAATTATGTATGGAATATAATATCGGCCAAATGGCCGCCGCGACCTCGGCAACACACCTCCATCCGATGGTCCAAATTCTCGATGTTGCTGAGGCATAATTGAGGTTCTATGCCGTTAATGTGCCGAATTATCTCATCCTTTAGCTCTTCAATTGTTGCTGGCTTATCGACGTACAGTTTTTCTTTCAAATAACCCCAAAGAGAGAAGTCCAACGGTGTCAAATCACCTGATCCTGCCGCCGATTGAGATCGCCACCACGTGAGATTACACGGCCATTGAATTTGTCACGCAAAAGAGCCATTGTTTCGTTAGCTGTGTTGCAAGTGGCACCGTCCTGTTGAAACCACATATCGTCCAAATCCATATCTTCCAATTCGGGCCATAAAAAGTTTGTTATCATCCCACGATAGCGAACACCATTCACAGTAACTGCCTGACAGGCCTCATTTTAGAAAAAAATACGGCCCGATGATGCCGCCAGCTCATAAACCGCACCAAACAGTCACTCGTTGTGGGTGCATTGGTTTTTCGACAATCACTCTTGGATTATCCATCGCCCAAATGCGGCGATTCTGCTTATTGACGAATCCACTGAGGTGGAAATGTGCCTCATCGCGAAGACGATTTTCTTTGATCATCCACTGTTGCCTTTTCTTGCCACCATTCTGACCATTAACGACGCTTGAAATGGTCAAGAGGCTTTCTTGAGTCAATTGCGTGTAAATGCAAGTCTCTATGCATAATGTTGATCAACGACGAGCGTGAGAGGTGCAATTGTTGGGCACGACTACGAGTTGAGGTGGATGGCTCTTCAGTCACAATATCGCGAACAGAAGCAAATATTTTCTGCAGAACGAGCTGTACGAGCATGAACTGGTGTTTTCACCACATCCCCTCCGGACCGGGTTTGCTCAAATTTTTGCACGATTTTTCCGATTGTCTGCACATTTGGACGATTAAATTTGACTGAACAAATCACGAAGTGCACGACATGCATTTTGATTTGAACGCCCATTTTCATAATAAGCCTGAATAACTTTAACGCGTTCCTCGATTGTGTATCTTTCAATGGTACAAATTGACTTAGTCTGAAATTGACAAATGTTGAATGAAATGCAGAAAAAAACTTGACGTTTAGGTGTGGTTCACATTAAACATTGGCCCTTAAAATTTAACCACCCGTTAGATCAATTGTAAGTACGAACTTCCTTTGTCAAAATTGTGCCCTTTGTCTTTTTTTATGCCTTTTTAGACCGGATAGACTTTCCTGCAAATGTCCATTTAGCATTAATTCTCTACCCTTTCATTTATGGAAGCCCGAACCTTGACATCAATTCAACTTTTTACGAATTTGATGCCCTTCAACTCAATTGGCAATTGCTATTCAAACACCGGCGACGAAGTTGGTCGCAAAATCCTTTTTTTTTTCTGAAATAACTTTTTACAAACGAATTTTTTGTCCAAAGTGTTAAGTGTAAATAGTGATGATGAAACTACCAGTATTTGTTTGCTGTCTCCTGGTGGTAGCGAGAATTACTTCGCGTAGGACTCCAGAAATTCCAATCAGCTCGGAAACATTTCCGAGATGTTGGCACTGAAATTGATCGCCTACGAATGAATTTGTCACACAACACGATTGATGGTATCACCACTGAAAAGTATTACGCGGCAATTTATATTGGAACAGCTCCCCAAAACTTCAAAGTTGTCTTTGATACTGGATCCACCAACCTTTGGGTGCCTTCTAAGCAGTCACCAACATCGTTTGTTTGATGCAGATAACAGGTACGATGCCAAGAAATCAAAAACTTCGCTTAAGAATTGCACTGAATTCGCCATCCAATACGGATCAGGATCACTGTTGGGCTATCTATCTACCGACATAGTCAACATTGGAGTATTAGGCATCAAGACCCAAACTTTTGCAGAAGCACTTCGTATTCCTTGCTGCTAAATTCGATGGAATCCTTGGCCTGGGCTACATTTCAATCTCAGTCGATGGAGTTGTGCCTCAGTTCTATAATCTCTTTAATCAAGGTTTGGTGCCGGCCCCAATATTCTCAATCTACCTGAATCACGATCCCAGTTCACCTGAAGGTGGCGAGATTATCTTTGGCGGATCTGACCCCGCTAACTACAAGGGTGATTTCACTTACTTGCCAGTTAACCGCAAGGCGTATTGGCAAGTGCAAATGGAATCTGGATCGATTGGTGATGTAACCTTCTGCAATGATGGTTGCCAGATCATCGCCGATACAGACACCAGTCTAATTGCCGGCCCACTCGCTGTGGTTGCATCCATAAAAAAGGCGATTAGCGGTACACAAATTATTGGCGGACAATACATGGTCATTTGCGAGTTGATTCCCAAGTTACCCGTTGTCAAGTTTGTGGTGAGTGGCACGACATTTGAACTCGAGGGCAAGGCCTTAATTCTGCGCATCGCATAGAAGGGAAAAACCCTTTTGCTTGTCAGGCTTCATGGGAATCGATATTCCATCACCAAATGGACCCCTAAGGATTCTTGGCGATGTGTTTAATGACAAACACTACACCGAGTTCGATATGGCCAACAATCGTGTTGGCTTTGCTGTAGCTGTGAGAAAGAATGAAGAAGCATTTTTGACAGATTTTCCAAAAGCTACAGAGCCCATAATGTAAACACAGCGTAAACAAACATGTCGCTTGATTTCGGTAATTTTTTTGCAATAAAAGTTTTAGACTTACTACACCGAAAAAAAAGAAGAATTGTATCCTGCATCCTTTTTTTTGCGTGGGATGGTGGAAATCGTTGTAGACATTATGAGCACGTGCTTTCCGTAGTGTGAGATTTTTACTCACTAAACCCACCAACCTTTTTGTATGTATGTATTGCAACTTAGTATGCAACTTATCTAGCAATTTTTTTACCACGAGTATATATAAAGGTTTGACAGGTAAATTTCCTTTGACCGCAATTTAGAGTGCGGTTTGCGATTATCGGACTAAATCCATGTGTTTAGTTCTTTGAAGGCGCCTCAACAAATTTCGTCAAGATTTTGGAAGACCGTTTTTCATGTTTGCGTGCAAAACTTTTTGCTTCACCTTTTACCGGAGGAATACCCAGATCTCTGCGTAGATCTTCATTCCTTATAAACCACGGTGCATTGACGAATGATCTTAACATTTTGTCTTCAGAAGTTTGTAGAATGTTTAGATTCGTTTCACTGGTACAACCCCATAGTTGTTTACCATACGTCCCACTCGGCTTTAGTGTAATAGCAGCTTGTTATCAAGGTTAAGCTTCGAATATTTTCCGAGTAACCAGTACTGTTCTCTGTCCTCGCATTTCTTTTTCAAATGCGACTTCGATTTTAATTTTTTATCGAATGTCGTTCCAAGATATTTTGCTTCATTTGCAATAGGGACTATAGAATAGAACCTAGACCCCAACAAACATGCCTCGCACATTAGCCCGTTCCTTAGCTAACTGCTTCCAGTTAACATTGGTTGAGGTCGGTTTCTACATATGCACGCCACTTAAGGCGAGAGGTTCCTCTACTGCGTCCGACGTCTGCCTTGGAATCGATGAATCTGAAAGCCGGAGTATTGGTATCCATTCGTTCTACATGCCTAAGCCATCTTAAACATCCAATGCGGAGTTATTTCACCAGGGGCATGTCACTATACACCTTGTATAGTTCTTGGTTGAATCTCAGTCTCCATAGCCCGTCAACGCAAACGGGGCCGAAGATTATACGAAGAATTTTCCTCTCGACCAAGGATTTCTTCATTCGCTTTGGAGACGGTCCATGCTTCAGCGCCGTCGAGCAGGACTGAGATGATCAGGGTTGTATATAGGATCTCCTGACTAGTTCGAGTGAGGGTATTACTTCTGAATTGCCTTCATAGCCCGATGAAACAGCGGTTGGCGAGAGTGATTCTTCGTTTAATTTCAGACGAGATCTTGTTGTCAGAGTTAATAGCGAGGCCGAGGTAGGCAATAATCAGTACAACCTCAAAGTAATATCTGTCAATGGTGACGCTCTGTCCAATTCGTCGATGTAGTGTGTCCTTTAGTATTGACAGCGTATACTTCGGCTTGCCCTCATTTACTGCTAAGCCTATGTTTGCCGCTTCGTTCTCTATACTAGCAAACGTGGCTATGACATCACGTTGAGTCCTACCAATGATGTCAATATCGTTGGCATATGCAAGTAGTTGCACCGACTTTTGGAAAATTGTGGCTCCGGTGTTGGCATGGAAGTTTTGGACAATCCTCTCGGGAATCAAATTGAAGAAGTCAACTGACAGCGCATCGCCTTGCCTAAATCCTTTTTTGGTATCGAATGTTTCAGTCAGATCGTTTCCGACCCTGATGAAGCAGCTAGAATTCTCCATCGTCATCCTCCAAACGGACGAGCTTAGCCGGTATACCAAAACTAGGCATGGCTCTGTATAGTTCGTCTCTATAAATGCCGTCGTATGCGGCTTTGGAATCGAAGGGTACGTGGTGGGTATCGATTTGGACTTCTTGATTTTTTCCAGGATCAGCTGAAGTGTGAGAATTTGATCGGTTGTTGACTTTCCAGGCCCAAAACCACACTGATAAGAACCGACCAGGTTGTGGGAAATCGGTTATAGGCGTTCACATATTATGGCAGGATCTTGTAAGCAGTGTTGAGGAGACTCCTGCCGTTGTAGTAATAGCAGCTTAGAAAGTTTTCTATTTGTGGATTCGATTCTAATCTAATTGCTGCATTTACAATGTAGAGAAGTTGAGTAAATGTTTTCCGAGGCAACATTTTAAGAAATTCTCCGAGGAGAGTACGACAACTTAGGCGCCAAAAATTAATAACGGTTTTTGGTAGAACACTTCAGTACAAAACATTTTTACTATGGGACAGGGTCAATCTCCCCCCGTTTATGCAAGTGGGACAGTTATATTTTTTAAAGCCAATACTTTTTCTATTAGCTCGTCTTTAAATTAAGTAAAATCTCTGCATAGTTATTGAAAAAAAAGTTTTAAACTTAAAATTTTTGCAAACAATATATAAAAACATATGAGGAAGCTACAATCCACTGTGTGGATTGTTTTATACCCTATCCCATCCCATCCTAAAAATTATTATCTCTTAATTGTGATTTTTATGGCAAAGAAATTGAAATTGTCGCAACATATTGTTCAGACAGTTTATCAAAATCTTGTATGGTTCGACCAAAAACACCGTTTTTCTCGCAACATATAAATGCCGTCGTATGCGAACAGAGAGTTTATCAAAATCTTGTATGGTTCGACCAAAAACAACCGTTTTGGTGTTTTTGCGTACGGTATACAAATGGTTTTTGTATGAAAACGCCTCCAAAAAGTGGGAGTGGATAAAAATCTTGTATGGAAGAAACGTTTATATTACCAAAATCAATTACTTTGCATCAATTTTTTTTTTAGACTTTTTAAATTTTACCAAGAAACGTTTTTTACTGGAAACGCTTCCAAAAAGTGGGCGTGGCAAAAATACTTTGTATAAACGAAATGTAGACATTAGGATTGTCTAAACATGTTGTTCAGATACTTTTTCAAAATTTTGAATGGTTTGGCCTAAAATTAGGTGTTTCTAAAAGAGAACGTGGCAGTGGACGGATTTGAAAAAGTTTTACACTTGTTCGAACAGCACATACAAGGATCACGTGTACCAAATTGCATTATCCTAGCTCAAAATTTAAGGCCCAAAAACCGGTTACATACAGACGGACGGACGGACGGACGAACGGACGAACGGACGAACGGACGGACGGACGAACGGACGGACGGCTAATCGACTCAGCCAGCGATTCTGAGTCGATCTTTGAGGTCCTAAATTATTTCACTTAGTTACAAACTACGTATCAAAACTAATAGTACTCGCTCTAATTAATTCCTAAGTCAAAAACTGAAAACTAGATGATTTTTTTAAAAGTAGGCTTAGGAAAGTTGGTTTGAAAACTACCAAACCTACTTTCACTGAGGACTTTAAAAAAAAATTCTTTCCAATAGGTTTATTGTAGTAAGTCATGTAGCGTTACCCAGAATGCACCACGAAGAGGTATACTTACATTGCATTCCACGTCCATGCATTCCATGCATTCTTCGTCTGTAGTTTCGTTTCTGTCAAGTTCGTTAAGTTTGTTAATTTCGTCGTTTAGTTGAGATAACAGCCTCTAAGTTTTCACTTTCAACGGTGGGCGGATACACTAAGCTGAAAATTAGGCCCAAAAAAATTAGGCCTTATAATCAAAAATGAAAGAAAGCCCCAAGAACTGGGGCATATTTCGTAATGAAATAATGGCCCACTTTAGATGTGGAAATTAAGCCCCGAAAATTTTTAATAGGTCCCAACCAAAAAAAAATTAAATAAATCCCCAACAATTTTTTGTTTTTTGTTGCCAAAAAAAATTAAGTTAAACCCCAACTTTCAAATGAACACTTTCGTTGTATCTTGTACAAGTTGCTCCATGAAGGACACTGAAAATTTTAACAAAAAGAACTGTTGACTGGCAACGAAGTGACCGTGGACCGTCCCCAGAAAGAGAGTTAAAATCCTGTAACCATTCTACTCCAGGTGTGCCTATGCGGCTAACGTCGAATTTCTTCTTCTGGGCAGTTCGCAGCTTCTTCTCGTTGGACAGTCGAGCTCTGAATTTTACTGCGTCAAGAAAATGGTCAGAGTCGACGTTTGATCTCGGATTAACACATGGTCGTTTTGGTTGGCGGTTCGAACGTCTGGAGAGCGACAGATTGCAGTGTTGATTCTTAGCCTTTGGAACCTAGTGCTACTTATCACCGTATTACGAGCTGCTGTTGTCATTTCGTGGATTTTGTGCTAACCAACTAAACCGCTAGCTCAACTTTTACATAATATCCCGGACAGGCTCAGTAGGCTCCATCCAGGAGGTCAAGAAATTCCTCCTAAATGGTATCTGCAGCTCCATCGATAGGGTCGTGTGCACATAGTAGGCTCATGTTTTGGAACGAAGCTTTTATGCGGATCACAGAAAGGCAATCACTTATCGGCTTGAAGTCAATGGCTTTTGTCCTAAGCCGATTTCCTACGACAAATCCGTATCCTAATACATGCAATCTTTTGCTGCAGCTGTAATAAATGTCTTAATGTTTTCTCTTCATTATACCTGATCCTAGCCATCGTATCTCCTGGATTGCGGTTATATCTGACTTGTACCGCGAGAGGAGATATTCAAGTTTTTGAGTAGCACGCGGGGTGTAGAGTGTTTGTACATTCCAGGGATGTACATACTCTCATATTATGGTCCATTGACGTCTCGGGTCTTGTTGCCATATGAGGAGTTCCATTATCTGAGGTTGGTTGTAACTCTCTCATAACCATTTTTTTTTTATCGTCGAGAATTTACCCCGACGGCACGACTCCCAACCGTGAGGGTTGACCCTAGGACAGTGGGTCGGAAATACTGGTGTCAGTAACCCATTTTGAGATATGAGCGCCGCCGTTGACCCATTGAGGGCTCCTCCGCCACCAAGTCTTTTCCAACACCCTGGCTCAGTATTGGGAATCCCTATAAACCTGGTATTCAAATATGTCGAAGCAGCTCAATTAGGGATTACACTTTCAAGTTCGATATAACTGTGGCTGTAGGCGCCACCGTTGATTCCATCTAGGGAATTCCTCTGCTGTCGCCTGAGAGTGAGTACCTTTGTGAGAGGACACTTCTCCCCGCTCTCTCGTTCGCTGCAACCAACGACCTTCAACAGGGTTTTCTTCACTATCTCCAGTCGAGGTACTAGGAATTCACCAGTCACAAGCGTGGAGGCGAGAGTAGTAGTTGAAAGGCTTGAGTTCTCTTACAATCGCATCAATACCCTTAAATATCCGATGTGCTACTGAATACATAACCCCAATCTGAATTCTAATTCTGATTAAAAATCTGCGTTTTCTATCAAAATTACATTTTGCGTGGATTATGGGACACCCTTCACTTTGCATTGCCCTTGGTAACTACAAGACCAACATGTTCGCCTCTCCTCAATTGCGGTAAATGCTTCTATCCGGCACAGTGCGAGTGCTTAAGATGGCGATGTCGTCTGCATACCGCAGTAACTGGACGGATTTGTTGAAAATAGTGCCTTCCCTGTGCACTATCTGTTCCACCACGATATCAAAGAAGCCGCATAATAGCGCATCTGTTTGTCAGAATCTTATAGAATTTTGAAAAAGTTCAGAAGACCTGTTTCATGTCCTGTAATGTTGGGCGACACAGCTGCATTATTTTGAGGGTATCCCGAATTCAACCATCGCTTAATAAAGCTCTAAGCGATGGATGCTATCAAACGCAGCCTTGAAGTCGATAAAAGATGGTGTGTTTCGACTTGAAATTCGTTAGTCTTTACAGGGTTTGGGTTGGATCTTTCATGCAAAATTTAGCAGGGAAATGTTTCAGGAGTTGGTGCCAAGATATGAGATCACCGCGCCGGTTTTGTTGATTAGACATATGGAGCTGATTTTCCAGCCATGCATCGGGAATGCTCTTATCCACCCAGACTGGTTTGGTGCATGCACACTTCTAAGGCAACACCTCAGTTTTTGGAATTTTCTGCTGGTAATCAGTTCTGTTCTTCAGTTCTTCAATACTGGGAGGAAGCGTTACCTCTTCGTTGACTGGAGGTGGTTTAGTTTCTTGTCCTGTTGACATTATATCCATTAAGAAGATCCTGGACATTCTCCCGAAATACATCTTCAATTCTCTGCACGTCTAGGATTCCGTTGTTATTTCGTAGAGCCTGCGTTCCTACTTCGAGGCCAGCTGCCAGTTCTTATAGAATGGACTGATGTTCTGCTTGTCGCGAGACTCTTTGATTTCCCTGAGCTGGTAGGCTGCGTGTTCCCTTAATTTTCCTACGCAGGATTTTCTTCTGTTTCCTTATCCTGGTACGGTAATCTTCCCGTGCTGAGCGTGATTTGCGTTTTAGCGCCTTGATATGTGCCAATACTGACATCACTGTATAAACAAAAATTAGGGCGCAACAGGCTCGTTAGTACCCAGGGTTCAGCTTGTTTCCCACAACAATTCATATGTGCGTTTGTACTTCTCGGCACGATGGCGGGACCTCCTGTTTTATGCCGAATACGAACGGCTTTTTTGAGGTAAGCTTTTCATGAGGGAGTATCCCTCTCAGTTTTTTTCGTAAACTCTGGCGATCTCCGACTTACTAAGGCACCCAACATGAAGTCACTTCTTTGCACCAATCGCAGCTTCTTCTCGGTAAATAGTCGGGCTCTGAATTTGTCTGCGACGACAAATGGTCATAGTCGACGTTTGCTCCTCTAAATGTGTGTACATTCAGGACGTTGGACGAGTGCCTCGCATCAATGAGCACATCGATGATTTGTTTAATGGCTCGACCATCTGGAGATATCCTGCTTGCTTTAAAGATTCGAACACTTGTGAAACTAGTGATTTTGATTACCGTATTACATGTTGCGCGGAGTCTGTTAGGCGGAAACCATTACCTGTTCTGGTTTCGTAGAGCTTGTGCTTTCCAACTAACCTGAGGAAGATGGTTTTCTTAACGATCTTCGCATTGAAGTCGCCTATAACGATTTAAAAAATTAAAAAAAAAAAATCTCCTTTATCGGTAGTGCCGTGTTGGCTGATGTTGCTAAACATCGCTATAACGCGGATCACAGCTTACCAGCTTAAAGTTGTTTATCCTTGACCTAAGTCGGTTCCGCCCAACGAGGCCGCCTCGTTATGTACCTACCCTGTACCGCGAGAGGAAAGATTCTTGTTTTTGAGTATCACCCGGGGTATACAGCGTTTTTACTTTCCAGGTGCATTCTTGTTAGTCGTTATCCGTAGACGTTCCGGGACTGGTTAGTACTTGAGGGGATCTGTTATCTGAGGCTGTTGTCTCTCTCATAACGATCTATTTTTTGAGGTGGTAAGGAAGCTACCTTGGAGGCCAAAACCCTTACCTGGGAAGCCAGTTCCAATTTATTAGATACCCCTAGGATACGGGACCATCAGCATCCACTACGGGACTGAGTACTGCAGTTGGCTTTTCAGCTCATCCGTCACCATCTCTGTTCAAGAGTCTGGCTTTGTGGGTGATATATATGTTTACTACCGGTACCGTTGTTAATCCAGATATTCAGAAGAGCTTAACGAAATCATATCTACCAAGACTTGTGACATTGGAACCACCCACCAACAGGACAGCTTCAGGATATAGATATACAGTCCTAGGAAGAACGGAAAAAAAGCGGTAACAGAACAAGCAAACAATGCAACAAACTTTCAGTAGACATATTTTTACCAATAAACAATTGGCGTGTTCACTTACAAGTCCCTTTGATATCTCCGAAATATCCTTAAGTGGAACACGATTCCACATACGAGGGTTCAAACATTTGTTTCAAATTGCTGAGTCCTATCAACTTTTCTACTAAAAGAGTGCAGCTGATTATTTTTGACGTTTTCTCCCTCTGCTGAGGACATTGTTCCACTTAATAACAAATTTTCAGCACAGGAAGCAAAAAAAAAATCCCTGAGTAAGAGAAAATTATGAAATATCTTGCATTACCGGCCGATACAGGGATACAGGGTCCTCATGCTAGCTTCTTGATTGTCATGCGAAGTAATATTTATGCCACAAAGTATGAGACCTCCGGTTTAACGGCTATTCCGAGCGGAAAATTTGAGGTTGTCATGACTGTTTTATACTCATGGATTTTTCGCAGAATTTCGCAGGATGTGTGGCAGTGAAAAAAATCGTAGGTATTACTGCTACATAAGGGATTTGAACTGCGGACTCCGTGCTTATTAGTCCAACCCACTAACCACTAGGCCACTGCACCCACGCCAAATCTCAGCAGTTCAAGAGCAAGCTTCTCAAAGCGCCTGTGACAGAGTTATAGAGGGACTTCACCTTAAAGTAAAAATGTGACGCAGAAATACTATCGGTATCGCGTATCTAGCTGAAGACAAGTACGAGATTAGGATTTCTTACAAAACGAATTCAGAACACTAGACACTGGATGCATACTTACATATGTGACCACACCCTTCCCATCAGCCTTCATAAGAAGTCTTGAAATAGATTTTACTGCCTACAACCTTACCTCTCTAATATTCATTTGTCACCCCATGCAACCACTGACATAAATTCAAATAACAGTTCCTATGCGATAAGGACTTATCTTATCCTTCAACAGATCTTGTACCCACAGCAACGTTGTAGGTATTCCATTTTGCATGGAATCTTCCATTTCCATTTACTAGGTACTTTGTGAATTGTCTCGTTCAGTTCAGAGAACTAGTTCAAGACATTATCCTTGATATACCCTCAAACATCGTCCAAGGATTTCCAATTCCCCTTCTTCTACAGCCAACAAAAAAAATCCTTTTATCTTCTTGAATACATATACACTCTCCTCCAGCAGCAGCAGCGTCTTTTGCTTCCTGCTTGAATCCTCGCACATACATTCACAAACCTATACACGCCGCTCAGGACTTTGCAACCCCTATTGTCCACGAACTGCTTCATCAGAAAAAAAATCGTAATTCGCCATACCTACCAAATACACAAGGAAACCCTGGCAAGACAACCGAAATGTTATCCCTTACTTATCTTTCCCTCTACCTATTCAACCGTACTCTTGAATCTTCCCCCTTATCCAGCTGTACCATGAATAGCCTGCTGGGATGTCGCAGTGTCTGTTCATCGGAAATTTCACAAAAACACACAGCGCCCAGGTATACAGGAGCGCATTCCACATGTATATGTACACAGTCGACCAACCCAACAACAACTCAAGCAGCAGGCCAAACATCCAGAGCCAGCACAGCCGTCGTCAGCCCGCCAGCCAGCCAGCCAGTCACGGCCATCAGTTGCACACTTCCAGATCTCTGCGGAACACGACGTCGACATCGAAACCAGAACAGAACCACCCCAGAAATACTCTGCCAGCAAGAGACTCAAACAAACTCAACACAGCGAGAGCAAAACCGGATAAACCAACAACAATACAACAGCAGGAACGAAACACAAGCGCAAAGCAAAGACTGTGAAAGCATTTTCAAGTACGCCATCGAGTGAGAGTCACGGCGGCCTGAAGCCCTCTGTCGTAATAGTCGTTGTAGTCGACATCGTCGTTGTGTCGTCGTCGCCGTCGTCAGCTGTGTATATCTCAAGGAGAACTCGCATACAACGGCTGTCGCTGTGGTGTGTGGACTCTGCCTGTACGTACGGTTTTCAGTATTCCCGAGTCTTGTGGGTTAGTTAGTTTTTGACAACGACCACGTGATAGAGGGTCGATTTCTGTACGGTTCTTCAAATTGGAAAACGTTTTTTTTTTCTACTGTGAGATAAACAATGGAAAACAAGGACAAGGGACGCAACAACCGACGATGCATTATCCTGTGCTGTAATTCGTCATCGCTGAAGGATAGGAATCTAAAGTTTTTCCGCTTTCCGATGCCCGACACTCCGGACTATCAAATATGGCTGTCCGCTTGCAAGGATTCCTATAATCAAATAAGGGTCCTCAAGAAGCCGCTCATCTGCAATCTACACTTTGCTCCCGAAGATGTTGGCGGACGACGCTTAAACCCAGGCGCATATCCTAAGCTGCGGCTTACCGCCAAAAGAGACGCTATCGATCCACAGGCCCGCCAGGAAAAGATCAAGTTCTTGAATGACGTCATGATGGAGTGGATTATACGCAACCGGCCGTATCGCGACATCTATGGCAAGCTGCTGATTGAGAAGGCTCGAGAAGCAAGAGAACTTTTAGATATACCCAGCTATATGCCGGATAAATCTTGGCTGAAGAACTTTAACGAAGAGATAGCGCAACCCCAGTCAAGGCTTTACGAAATGAACGCTTGCGGAAAATCAGTGCGCATGTCGGACATAATCAGGGAGTTGCGTCAGCAGGAGGAGACCCAGTCATATAACTACTCGGGTGCGGAAAATTCCATCGAAATAAGCGACGACGATGATGATGACTATGATGATGGCGACTTTAGCGACAGCTATGCGGACCTATCATCTAAACTTGAGGTCTCCGTAACGGTGGATGGAGAGAATGACTACTACGAGCCGAGCACAAAGATGCCAAAGATCCAATCGATATCGCTGGACCTTGATGAAGTCGAGGCTAATGAAAATAAAAAGCAAAACATCGGGTCGTACAAAGATGCGTTGACCTTTCTAAAGCCATTGGAGGACTTTGCCCTACAAATGGAGGACTTTCGGGTAATTGGTCTGTTGGCACAACTCGAGGCGATTTTCAAGCTACAGCAGCAGCAGCAGTAACTTTGTTTTGTACCGTTATTTTGTAGGAAGAATGTAAATATTTATTTCTTTGTGAATCCTAGCTGTAAGAAGTCCTTTAAGATTAAAATTTTTTTAAAAAAGAAAAAAAATTCGTTGGCATTTCTCATTTCTTTTGAAGAGTCCTTTCAGCTGGGTGATTGACATACAGGCGAATTCTTCGATTTTTATTTGTTTTGGCAATCAACTCCTGCGCATAAGGAAGCAAGCGCACTCTCGCTCTCCCTCTCGTTCTGGAATATTTTCTCAAGTAGTTTTCAAGGCATATGTGCCGGTGCACAGTGCTGATGTCATTTCTTGAGATTTATTGATGGCCATTGGGGATTTCTTCTTCTGTTATATAGGTAGGTACATACATGGAGGAGGACAATGGGTATTTATATGACAAGGGTCATTCTGACCAGCTAGAGGTGGGTATACATATACATTGTTCGGTAGGATAATTTGCAGGGATTTTTTGGCAGTCATACAGCAGATGGTTTTAGCAGGTACAGGTTGATGATACTTTAGGACATCACAAGTAGGTATGCTTGGGTGTATAATATAAAAATGGAATTGTGTGTGAAATGTCCAGGGAATGCTTGTGTGTCCTTGGAAACAGAAAGCATCTACGATGGTTAATTGTTTGCTCTACCTGCGGTCATTTGGAAACCGTTTGTAATCCTCAACGGGCTTATGGATAACAAGGGTAACTTTTCCTTAATTACCGAAAGGATATGTACTAAGTATTGCGAATCCGGGAAAAGTCAAGGCGTATTATGAAGTCGATATTTTTATGGCACTAGGGACATTTTTCAAAATGGCCATGCACTCAAAGGGGACGTTTTATTGCTATGATTGGCTAGGGTCATCTTAATTAGGCTGTCATTAAACATTTCGTTGGTTTCTAGGTTTTGTTCATTCTGAAGGTGCTTCGGGTGATTGCATTCCTGCAGATTATATGAAAATATATATAAATTTTCCTGGGAATTTTTCCCTTGTCAGCAATGTAAATCAGATTGCTGAACGGGAAAAGTTTCCCGGTAGAAATTATTCGCGATATGCCTGACTAGCTAATGCCTAAGAACTCCGACTATCAGCCGAATCGTGGAGACAGCTGTGTGTGTCGTATCTGGACCAGTGTTAAGCCTTGGGGCAGCAGATGAGCGTGGGCCGGAATTTCTGGCCTTAGGCATGTCTAAATTTTCCAAGACGGCAGCGGAAGAATTCCCAGATGGAGTCACTTATGCCGTGTTCAGGATGAACAAAGTGAACAAACTACATGAGCTACCACGACATTTTCGGACAACAGCTTTGGGGGTTGTGGCGTCAGAATAACTTTCTAACTTACCAACATGGCTCTACAATTATCACGGTTCCTAGCTCCAGTTGTGCCATTCAAATTGCTTGCGATCGGTTTCAATTTGACAGTAGTGACAGCTTCTCCTCCTTTTCCAAAATGGCGAGTACTTAAAAAGGAGTCAACAGTGGCGTCTACAGTCCCAGTTAGGATGCACAAATGAACAACTGTTGTGAACTGCTTTGACACAGTCGGACATCCAAACACCTAGCAATCTCAGGGATTAGTCAGGCCCCTTGAAAAAAGATAGTAGCGAATGAGCTAGAAAGCCATGGGCTGCTCTCAATTCCGAAGTCGGTTCTCATGGCCCATTGTCCAAAGGCCTAGGATCATTCCGGGCTGTAGTGAGATTTATATATGTAAGTACGGAGTTAACCTGAAGACACAACCCATACCGATCTTATTCTTATAAACTGGTTAGGGGTTGTGTCGTCAGTTTAACTCCATATTTACATACATAAATCTCACTTCAGCCCAGAATGAACCTGGGCCTCAACCAACATGCCTTTCTAATGTCTACACGGTTGCACTTGAAGTTTGTTGAATTATATGCCACCTAAGACAAGGGGTTCCCCTAATGCGACCGATGTCTGGCTGGGAAAAAGACTCACCGGGCCGGTTTGTTTTTGTACATTCGCAGTCATGTAACACTTCGAATATAAATTTATCAATGGTGGTGTTCTGTCCAATTCGACGATGTTGTGTGTCCTTTCGTGCTGACAGCATTTCCTTAGTCTTGCCCTCATTTACTGCTAAATCCATTTCGGCCACTTCCTTTTCTATACTACCACTCACGGCTATGACATCACGTTTAGTCCGACCAATGATGTCTATATCGTTAGCGTATGCTAGTAGTTATAACAATTTATGGAAGATTGTGCCTCGGTATTGGATGGTGAGTTTTGTTCCATTCTCTCAAGAATTGTCTTAAAGAAATCACATGACAGTGCATCGCCTTGGCTAAATCCTTTTTGGTATCGAATGAGTCGTGAGGTCGTTTTCGACCCTGATGTAGCAGCGAGAATTCCCCATCGTCATCCTACACAAATGGATGAGTTTGGGTGGTATACCAAAACTAGACATGGCTCTGTATAGTTTGCCTCTGCAAATGCTGATGATGAGTATCGAGTTGGTCTTCTTGGATTTTTTCAGGATCTGCCGGAGTGTGAAAATTTTAACGGCTGTGGACTTTCCTGGCCTAAAACCACACTCATAAGGGCTGATCAGGGTGTTGGTAAACGGTTTCAGGCGTTCAAATATTACGGGAGATAAGATCTTGTAGGAGATTTTGAGGAGACTTATGCCTCTGTAGTTAAAGCAGTTCAGACGGTCCCTTTTTGGGTATCGGGATGTTACATAGCAAGAACTCTCCGCCGGCTTTAAAAACTCATTTCCAGCAGCCTTACTAGATATTGCTATCTTCACTTCGTTCAGACCGGCTGGTTGGCAGTTTTCGCTGTCGTTGCCAACATTGAATTTTTAATTCTGCCTGACAGCTGAATGTTGTTCGTCGTCGCCGTTTAGCAGTCTGCAGAAGTGGTTCTTTCATATCCTCAGCATCGACTGTGTCTCAACTACGATATTTCCTTGTTCATATCGACAGGATTCTGTTCGATCCTTATATCCTTGGATTTCACGTTTTACACTTTGGTAAGACGGTAAGACGAGGATATAGAGAGTGGCATCTCTCTACATCCTCGATCGCGCGCTTTTCTTCCTCTCTGAAAAGCCGGTGTTCTTCCCTTCTTCGGTGCCAATAAAGCTCAATGGCAGCTCTCGTCTTCACCTGTAGCTTAGCCTTGTAGGCCTCGTTCTTGGCTGCGAGCATATGTCTGCATTCTTCATAAAACCAGGGGTTTCTTGTTGGTGGGCGCGTGAAACCTAGCACACCAGTTGCGGCTGATCTAATGGCTTGTTGCCATCGTTACCATTGTTCTTCGACATTCGATGCTGGTGGTATGGTGTTAATCAAGTGGTTGTCGGAAACTCGTTCCGCGAAGGTCTTGGCGGTCTCTTGCGATTGCCGTCTTGCGACGTTAAATTTGTTCACAGTTTTCCTGGATTGTTGTGGCATGTTGTGGTACCACGTGGATCTTTGCCATTCTCCTTAAAATCCGTGAAAGTTCCATTCTGACTTTTTAATGAAACGAAGGATACTTTTAGCTTCAATTGTTATCAAATCGCTGAGGTTTTGAAAGTAGTAAGCTTTGTTTTGTTTGAAGTATTGCTTCCTCATCCTCTTCGTTCAGGCAGCTCCTACAGAAGTCATTTGAGTAGAGGCCTAGCGGTAGAGTCTCTGCGTTTTTGCCTATTTAACAGTATCCAGTGATGACACATATAGTTGCGCTAATGTACGGTCTATATAGCGACATCAGTCTCATAGATCATATACCCAGCTTTGGCAAAATTTGTTTGGTTATTTGACACGTAGCGATAGGAATACTTAGTAACTTGACGGTCATTTTTATAGAACACCGGTATGAAAACCGCACCAACCATTGACGTTTTGCGGACTAAATACTTTTTCATGAAGCATGCGGGTTCTCACCATTCCATAAATGCATATTCCGCTTGTTGTCAAAGCTGTTTAACCAAGAATGCGCTTCATCGCTGAACATGATTTTGTCCAGAGCCCAATTCGAGAACGTCCGTCGCTTCGTTTAACCAAGAATGCGCTTCATCGCTGAAGATTATTTTGCCCAGAGCCCTATTCGAGAACAATCGTCGCTTCGTTTAACCAAGAATGCGCTTCATCGCTAAATGTGATTTTATCCAGAGCCAAATTCGAGAACGTCAGTCGCTTCTTTTAACCAAGAATGCGCTTCATCGCTAAATGTGATTTTATCCAGAGCCAAATTCGAGAACGTCAAGGTGCTTTAGTTTATGAGTCATCTTGAGCTTGTAAAGGTGTAGGCCAAGATCCTTAATCCCAAAATTCGCCATATTGTGGTTTGGGAAAGACCAAGTTCTTGAGAACGCCTTAAAATTAGCTAATTTGGCTCGTTTGCGACGAACACCTCGACGATCGCAATTTTCTACACACTTCGGGCGAAACGTAGTCTCATTGGAACCGCTTCATCAATAGTTTGACTAAATTTTGCTCACTAGACCATGAATTGCTTGTCTACTGAGTCGATAATTACGGCCGAAAATTGACGTTAACGCTTTTAAAGTTGCGACCATCAACTCGGATTTCCGGTAGCAAATTTGTAGACATTTTGCCCTAACGAGGTATACATCGGAGCGGACAATTTTCCACAACGCATACTTCGTCGGAGGTTACAATTCCATTACAGGTATGTGTCATCGGAGAAAAATCACTTCACTACAATTCGTAAAAAAAATTCCGCGAAGAATTTGTGTCGGAGGAAATCGGATAAAGAATTGCACTTAGCTGTCAAAAATTGCGTTGCAAAATGTCGGAGTAATATTCCGAACAGCTGTTCAGAAGAACACCTCGAAGCTAAACTCCTCCGAATCTTACAAAATTGGAGAATTTTCCGCTCCGACGGATACCTTGCTAGGACTGATTGTTCCTTCGTGTACTTTACCATGATGAAAGTTTTGATTTTACTGAATATTTTGACATTAACAGTTCAGTAATCGGTTTTAGGGTGTGTTCACACTTAACGTTTGATGTTGTCAAGTCGCTTATAAAAGACCCTTTATTTGATGGAAATGAAATATCTGGTATTGGGTTCTTTTTTGAACCAGGGACCCACACTTACTTGTCCAACTTAGTTACCATATACCACAATCTTAGCAAACAAATAAAACAAAATATTTTAGACCTCTTAAGCCTTCATAGTTTCACATTTATTCACAACGAACCACTTAAATCAATAAAACCTTAAACCATCCTTCATTCTAAGACTCAAGCGTGTCCTTATAAATCTGCTCTAGCTGTGCAACTAGTCCGATCGCTCGAAAATTCTCCTGAAGCATGGAGTACTCCTGCAACTCTTTGATAACTTCCCAAGCTTGGGCATCGCTCATTGTTCTGACTGTGGATTCATTCAATTCAGTCGGTTTGATGTTAATCTCATCTTCACTCAAGCCAAGCGAAAGTGGATCTTTATCAACCTTAATCAGTTCGTTGTGGGATGTGTCAAGACTCGTTTCCGTCATCATTCCGCCAGATTGAAATTTCAACTTATTTCCTTGCTCCCTCAGTTCCCATATTATGTCTATCATTTGGACTGACTCCCCACATGGAATTATCTGGTCGAGCTTTGAGCGGGGCGTAATCAGTTCATTGAAAATATGGAGCCACGACTTGTCTGGTTCAAAGTTGGGCATCTCCAAGAGGTCTTTAGTTTCTTGAGCCTTGTCAATCAGAACTTTGCCTGTAATATTGCGATGGGTCCTGTTCCGTGAAATCCACTCCACGATGACTCTGTTCAGGAAATCAATCTCTTCTTGGGTTGGTGGTCTGTTAATGGTTTTTGTTTCTTCGCCTAGTCGCAGCGTTGGGAAGGCATGAGGTTTTAGATTCTCACCGTCAATATCTTCGGGAGTAAAATGCTGATCGCAGACCATCATCTTCCTATGCGGTTCGGTTGTGTGAAAGGAATCTTTGCAAGCAGACACCCATTTTTGAAATTCCGGGTTTTTGTCCATCGGGAAGGAGAAAAATCGGACTCTGTCGTTAAGCGAAGGCGATAAGCAGCCGTTGATATAGCATCGTTGATTGCCGGTGTTTTCCATAGTTTGACAGTTGTCACACAAATTTTCGAATTAAAAAAAACAAATACGTGCACCCCATTGGCAATGATGAGCGAAACTAGTACTCAAGTAATTAAAAAAACAGAGGCAGATACAGAATACCAATGCAACTGTAACAGTGTAACCTAATAAAATGTATCTCCGCTGAAAACAAAAGAGCGAGACGTGAGAGAGAACTCTCTTAATAGGTAGATAGCTGAAAGCTGACAAAACGACGATGTCGACCGATGCCGCGTGTTCGTGTAGTGTACCAGAACCAGACCAATACGACTTACGAAACGATACGTACGACTTTACGAGTACGGCAGCGATACCAATACCAAAAAACAATTTGCCGGTACTCTTACTAACTATGCGGTCTACATCGCATTCACATTGTTTTTACAGTTTGCTTGCGTTTGTGTTTCTTATTTGGCTGACGTCACGTGATAAATGTTGATGGTTTTTGCTTTGTTTTCGTTTTGCTTAGGCGCGTTTTGGGGGCTTCAGATCTTTCAAACTACAGTGCAGACAAGAACGTTTTCGACTGAAGACCGGACGAGTGAAATTAACTACCATCGCGAAGGTGGTGTAGCTGTAGTTACTGCTTCCTGCTTGAGTTGTTGTTTATCTACAGGCCTACATTTAACAATCGATTTTTACTCTTTACAGCTGTTGTAAATTTTGTACCCGAGAACTTTTACTACCTGAGAACAGATACATGTTTTCCCAACAGAAGGTCATTAAATAAAAGAGTAAATAACGAACGACTGTTGAGAAAGCATATAACAAGATGCGCCACTAGGATGAGGCCATTGCGAATATTACAGTGCCGGAGTTCACATCAGCGGAAAGTTTTGTAATTGAATATCTAATAAAAAAATATGGGTTCCGGAAGGACTTTGACAGCGACAGAAAAAGAACAAATAGATGCCTTCAAGGAGTTTGGACTATCAGGCCGAGAAATTGCAAGGAGACTTAATAGAAGTAAGACTGTTGTAAACCGTTATCTTGCAAATCCAAAACACTATGGGGACAATCAAAAAGGACGAACTGCAGAAGCAACAACATTGCGAGAAAAGCAGTTGATACTACGGCTTGCCTCGAATTCAACTCTACCAGCGACTATAATAAGGGACAACAGCGGTGTATCAGCGAGCATAGCAACGGTCCGAAGGGTAATACGAAAAGGTGGTATACAGACGACCAACGTCAGTCCGCCAGCCAACCAGTCACGGATGTCAGTAGCAAACTTGCAGATCCCTATGGGACATGACTTTGACACCGAAGTTACGGGAGCAAAACCAAAAAAAGCAACAACAGTACAACAGCAGGTAGACGAAGGCGACTTTAACGGCAGCTTAACGGACCTCACATTCAAGCTTGAGGTGGATAGAGAGAACGACTATTACGAGCCGAGCTCAAAGATGCCAAAGATCCAATCGATATCACTGGACCTCGATGAAATAGAGGATTTAGAAAATAAAAAGCAAAACATCGGGTCGTACAAAGATGCGTTGACTTTCCTAAAGCCATTGGAGGACTTTGCCCTACAAATGGAGGACTATCGGGTAATCGGTCTATTGGCACAACTCGAGGCGATTTTCAAGATACAGCTGCAGAAGCAGTAAAACTCTGTTTTGTTCCGTTATTTTGTAGGAAGAATGTAAATGTTTATATCTTTGTGAGTCCTAGTTGGAAGAAGTCCTTTAAGATTAAATTTATAAAAAAAAACTTAAATTTCGTTGGCATTTCTCATTTGTTTTGGAGAGTCCTTTCAGCAGGGTGATGGACATACAGGCGAGTTATTCGATTTTCATTTGTTTTGAGATTCAACTCCTGCGCATAAGGAACTTTCGCTCTCCCTCTCGTTCTGGAATATTTTCTCAAGTAGTTTTCAAGGCATGTGTGCCGGTGTAGAGAGCTGTTTTCATTTCTTGAGTCGTATTGATGGCCATTGAGGATTTCTTTTTCATATATATACAGGTAGGTACATACATTGAGGGGGACAGTGGGTACTGACGAGGGTCAGTCTGGCCAGTGAGCGGTGTGTATACATTTACATTGTTGGGTAGGCATAACCTGGATAATTTGCCGGGATTTTTTAGCAGTCATAAAGCTGATGGTTTTAGCAGGTACAGGTTGTTGATACTTTAGGACATCACATGGGGATATCCTATTCCTTGGGTGTAATTTGTGTATGAAATGGTCCAGGGACTTCTCGAGTGTCATTGGAAACAGAGGGAATATACGATGGGCAATTGTTTGCTCTACCTGCGGACATTTGGAAACCTTTTGTAATCCTCATCGGGTTTATGGATAACGAGGGTAAATTTGTTCTTAATTACCGAAGGGATGTGTACTAAGTATTTCGATTTCAGGAAAAGTCAAGGCTTGTTATAGAGCTGATATTTTTATGGAACTACGGGCATTCTGCGAACGATTTATTGCTTTGACTAGCTAGAGTCGTCCTAATTAGGCTGTCACTAAACATTTTGTTGGTCTGGAGTTTTTGTTGATTGTGCTTCAGGTAATTGGAAGCCTTCAGGTTACATGAAATCACTGGCGTAAAACTGAGTACGCATCACAGCTATAAATGTTGTCGCTGTTTCTGACGCTGTTGTTAGATGCTGGGCTAGCAATGTGAACACGGGGGTATCAATACCAATATACCCAACATAGAAATAGTTCGTTGTATGAGATGCACACTCTATCCAGTTCTATACTCTTTGCTGGCGTTAGTTATTAGCTGATGACATGATCCGACAGATAGACGGAGCTGCCGGCTCATGGCGACCGCTGTGTGCATTGACCATAGACAGGCTGTGTAAGCTTTTATATAAAACAAAAAAAGTCACTAAACAAAGTTTTAATTTTTTCTTTGTAAATTAAAATCAAATATGAAACCAAAAAACCGACAAATCTAAGCCTAAAGGCAAAATAAAACAGCTAAATATAATCTTACAGCGCCCACTAAGGGCCGATAAGTTAGATTAAGTAAACCAGTTATTGATAAGTTAGATTTAAGCATTTTTGTCTAGTAGTAAGTTAATATTTTAAGTAAATAAAAAATGAGTTTGAAAGTAACAAAAAAAAAAAAAATAGACAGGCTGTGAACCCCGGAGTAATTCTGGAGACAGGAGGTGAGTCTTCTAGGAAATTTGTAGCCATAAGCCTTTTCCATGATGACAGCGGAAGAATTCTCAAGATGAAGTCACTGGTAGCGTCCGCATACTTTTCCAAAATAGTGACGAAACCGACCGCAACCAACTTGATCTGCCTAACTGGAGGTCGTTAGCTAAGGACAAGGCTAATTGGAGAGGCATGTTGATTGAGGCTCTGGTTCATTCCTAACTGTAGGGCCACACAATAAAGTATGTGTGTGATCTACAAGGTCATCGGCATGGAGAAACAGCTTTACAATAAAATCAAAAAAAGATAACCCCCTAGGGTAGATGGTTGTCGATGTAGTTTATAAAAAGGGAGAAACTCATGCTTTACAAAATGAAGCCTTGGAACCACTTGCACACCTGCTTTAGATCAGAACTTGTTCTGTATTTATTTTTATTGACTTTTATCGGCCTATAGCAAAGTCCATAACCGATCAAATATTCATACTTCGGCAGATCATGCAAAAAACCAAGAAGTCCAAATCGATACACACCACCTATTCGTCAATTTCAACGCCGCATACGACAGCATTTATAGAGACGAACTATACAGAGCCATGTATAGTTTTGGTATACCGCCCAAACTCGTCCGTTTGTGCAGGATGACGATGGAGAATTCTCGCTGCTTCATCAGGGTCGGAAACGACCTCACTGACACATTCGATACCAAAAAAGGATTTAGGCAAGGCGATGCGCAGTCATGTGACTTCTTCAATCTGATTCTTGAGAGGTTTGTGCAAAACTCACGAGCTAACACCAGAGGCACAATTTTCCAAAAATCGGTACAACTACTAGCATGCGCCGACGATATTGACATCATTGGTAGGACTCAACGTGATGTCATAGCCACGTTTGCTTGTATGAGTAGTAAATGAGGGCAAGCTGAAGTATATGCTGTCAACACGAAACGACACACTACATCGACGAATTGGACAGAACGTCAACATTGACAGATATAACTTTGAGATAGTACGGGACTTTGTCTACCTCGGCTTGGCCATCAACTCTGATAGTAAAATCTCGTCAGAAATTAATCGAAGAATTACTCTTGCCAACCGCTGTTTCTTCGGGCTTAAAAGGCAATTCTGTAGTAAAGCCCTTACTCGAACTACTAAGGAGATCCTATATTAGACCCTGATCATCCCAGTCATGCTCTACGACGCTGAAGCATGGACCGTCTCAAAAGCGGATGAAGAAATCCTTGGTCGATACGAGAGGAAAATTCTTCGAAACATCCTAGGTCCCGACTGGATTGACGGGCTATGGAAACGAAGATTCAACCAAGAACTATACGAGCTGTACAGCGACATGCCCCTGGTCAAAAAAAAACTCCGCATTGGACGTTTAAGGTGGCTAGGGCATGTTGAAAGAATGGACACCAATGCTCCGGCTCGCAGAGTCTTCGATTCCGAGCTAGACGTCGGACACAATAGGGGAAGACCCCGCTTTAAGTGGCGCGTACACCTAGAAACCGGCCTCAACCAACATGGAGTGCTCAACTGGAGGCAGTTAGCTAAGGACCGGGCTGATTGGAAAGTCATGTTTGTTGAGGCCCAGGTTTATTCCGGACTGTGGCGCCACTTCCGTAAGTAAGTAAGTAGAGTAATACCTCACGTTAGTCAACCCGTACAAGTAGAAACCGACCACAACCAACTTGAAGTGAACAGCTGGAAGCAGTTAGCTAAGGACTCAGGTTCATTGCGCTCAGGCTCAGGTTCATTGCGAACTGTGGGTCCACACAACTAAGTATGTGGGTGATCTATTTAAAAGGAGCTGTTCGTAGGTTAGATTAGGTTTGATGGGCTGTTGATGCTCTGGGGAGCCATCAAACCTGCATAGGCCTACGTGGGCCCATAGCGATACAGTTTATTGTACCTGAAAAGAAAGCTTCGTTAGTAAAGGTTGAAGAGCAATGATCTTCTATTTTTAGTAAAAAAAGCAACTTTAGATTTATTAAAAATTTTACAGAAGACCTTGTTTTTTTTTTAATAAAACGCTGCTGCTGGCTGAGCTAGAATATTCAGCTTGGTGCCAATTGGTTATGTCGGTACTGTCGACCCAACTTGTAAGTCTTTGGTATTTTTGCATAATAATTTCGCAGACTTCTCTCTTAATTTCTGCAATTCCATTTCTAACGTCCGTTAGCATCGAGGTTATGCTTGGTTGGTTATGGTCATTCGAGTTCCCTTATAATCAGGCCTATCGCAAATAACGGTTCCAGGAAAACTGATCTCATTCAGCAATCTGATATTCATTTCTGACAAGCGAAAAACTTCCAGTAAAATTTATTCGCTTGACAATTGATACTACTCGGATGATTTGTCAGATCATCACGAGAGGAAGGTCAGTGAAAAATCATTTAGGTCTTGCTACCCCTGGCAATCGAAGCCAGACCTTCTGCGCGGATCTTCATCGCACTAACCATCGCGCCACTGAGCCCGTCATGCTTGATTACAACTTCTTAACATTATTCGTCCGGGAAATTTTTTTCGAAAAATTCGGATCATAGCACAATCTGTATGCTATATCGCTCCGTCTTGTTGGAATCACATATTCTGTAGATCTAATTGGTCCAGTTGGGGCACGAAAAAATTTTGCAATATGTCCCAGTACCAGTAACTGTTACAGCATTGCCTATGACATCCTGAAACTAAAATGGCCCAATGACGCTACCGGACCAAATGGCGCACTAAACTTACTCTTCGCGGATGAAGTGATCTTCCGTGTTTTTAGGCAACCAACAAAATTCGACGTGGACATAAACTTATCCTGAAGATACTCATACAAACAACCTTTAAATGCTTTAATACTTTCAATAAACACCTTTATTAACAAACAAAATTAACACCCAATCTATAAACAGAAACCAAAATCTATGATTCAAGATCCCCCTTATACACTTGCTCTAGTTGTGCTATGATTCCCATCGCTCGAACGTTCTCCTTAAGCAGGAAGTATTCCTGCAGCCGTTTGAGCTTTTCCAAAGCTTGTGTATCGTTCCTTATCCCGACATTGGATTCATTCAAGGTCTTGGCATTGTTACTTTTCTTGTTTGTTGATCCAGGTAAAGCTGATGCCTTGACATAAAACCCATCTTCGCAGAAGGCGTCATCTTCACTCACTTCCACCTTAACACTCTGCAGGGTTTCATTAAATGCTGATTCGTCGAGTGTCAAAACATACTTGCTCACGGTTGGGTGAGGTCTTCCAATCCTTCTACCTATTTCGCAATGACCAAGACCGTCTTTCTTATAGGCTCGAATTTGGGCTTTCTCATCATCGGAAAGTCGCTTCTTTTTTAACATTTCTTGTGGAAGCTTTTTGTATAATATCACTGGTGGTACGTAGTCCTTTTTGATTCTGCGTAAGAACTGGTTTATGGACCCTACCTGTCGCCCCAGCTGATTAGCTATATCGCGAGTTAAAACACCATTAGCCTTACTGGAAAGGATAAATGCTTTTTCTTCTTCGCTAAAGAACTTAACCTTTGATTCGACTTTTCCGTTTTCTTCTTTTCGTTTTTTGGCAGTCGGCTTGTATTCACTTTCGTTGTAAGCTGATCCCTTGAGTTGGTTAAAAGGCGGGCTGATATTTTGATGTGCGCTTCCAATCTGTGAAGCTATTTCGCGATTGCTATGACCAGCGGCTTTATATTTCAAGATTAGGGCCTTCTCTTCTTCGCTAATGGGGTTTTTCGTTTTTTTACCCAGCTGTAGTTGGTCTGCATTATCCGCAATCAAAGTCTGTGGAACTACACTTTGAGTAGTCAACTCCTTGCTTAGACTAGCTGCTTCGTGTAATCTCTGAATCCGGAAAACTTTGTACACCGTTGCGAGATTTCTACCAATCTTTTTAGCTATATAGCGAAGATTATGACCAGCTTTCTTATAAGCCAGGATTTGAGATTTCTCTTCTTCGCTAACATACGTTTTGCAAACGTCATTTGAAGTCTGTGATGCTATACTTCTCGCAGATGCAGACGTATTTTCAATTTTATTAGTATATTCGTTGGAGCTCTCAAAAAGCGAGGTTTGATCCGGCCAACATTCTGTTGGTTCAATTTTAATTTCTTCATTGCAAAGGCTCTCAAAAATCGATGCGTGATATTCAGCATCAGTAGTCGAAGTATTCGGATCACTTTCAGATGGGGACTCTAAGGGCTCAGTTTTAATCTTAACTTTACAGAACTTCTCTTCAGATAGGGTTGGATAATTACTATCCGTTGGGATTAGGTCTTCCATTAGTTTGCTAAGCTTTTTGTCGGGTTTTTGTAACATAGATACTTCCAAATACAAATACTCAGCTTGATCAATTTAAATCTCAGGAATTACCAAATGGCAGTTTTGATTCTCGTTTATTCTATTAACCCTTGACATAATTGCGGACTCGATAAATAGACCTCTTGGGTTGGCTATGGATTAATAAGTTGCATCCTTATATTTTATGTACAGGCAGCCTTAAACGTTTGATACAAAAACGGTTAAATTATTGGACCTTACTAGTCAAGGTTAGTATATTTACCTATAATCAGCTCTAATTAGTAATAAGGTTAGCACGCCTTAATTTGATTTGCTGAATAGGGAATAAAATAGTAAACACTTATGCAAAACTTTCGATTTGAATTTTACGGAGGTGTACCGAATTGTATTTATTTTCGATAATCGACAACGTAGCGAAACGTTCCACACAAATTAAAGAGAGTAACTGCTGCTTGCTGCGACTCATACTGCATTTCTGTGTTTTGAGAATTCGTGAGTCATGGCATTCATGGAGAAGTCTCTTCACGAGTCACGCGGAAACACATTCTCATCTCTTAACATTTAATTCGATATGGATACAGTGTTGCCATGGCGGTACGATTTTGTTTGAAAACTTTTTAAAAATAAATAATTATGTGACAGTAAATTATTTAGATCGTGTGTTTTTCTTGATTCGTTAAAAAAAAATCAAATAATAATGGAACACAAACCTCTGTAGCATTCTATATAAAGTTTAAGTAAACCAACCTTCGCTTAATGGTCTATTTGCTGTTTTAACATTATTATAACTAATTATAATATAATCACGAATACTTACTTAAGTGGCGATACAGTCCGGAATGAACCTGGGCGACAACCAACCTACCTCTCCAATCAGCCCGGTCCTTAGCAAACTGCCTCCAGTTGAGCACTCCATGTTGGTTGAGGCCGGTTTCTACTTGTACGCGCCACTTAAAGCGGGGTCTTCCCCTACAGCGTCCGACTTCTAGCTCGGAATCGAGGACTCTGCGAGCCGGAGTATTGGTGTCCATTCTTTCAACATGCCCTAGCCATCTTAAACGTCCAATGCGGAGTTTTTTGACCACGGGCATGTCGCTGTACAGCTCGTATAGTTCTTGGTTGAATCTTCGTCTCTATAGCCAGTCAACGGAAACGGGACCGAAGATTTTTCGAAGAATTTTCCTCTTGGATCGACCAAGGATTTCTTCATCCGTTCATTGCTTCAGCGCCGTAGAGCAGGACTGGGACGTTCAGGGTCTTATATATGATCTCCTTAGTAGTTCGAGTGAGGGCCTTACTACTGAATTGCCATCTTAGGTCGAAGAAAAAGTGTTTGGCAAGAGTAATTATTCGAATAATTTCTGACCAGAAGCGTCGTATGTTCGTGAATTAGGCTGAGCAACAACATGAAAAATATTCAGATTTTCATCGAAAAATCATCTTGGCTTCGTCAACAAACAAAATATGCAGGCAGCAATCCACACGTACTTTATGAGTCATCATTGCATCCCGAAAAAATTACGGTTTGGCCGGCGGCGTCAGTGGGCCGTACTTCTTCCGTGATGATCAAGACCGGCACGTTACTGTGAATGGGAATCGCTACCGTTCAATGATAACCGACTATTTTTGGCCCCAATTGGATGATATGGACTTGGAGGACATGTGGTTCCAACAGGACGGCGCCACAAGCCACACAGCGAGTGCCACAATCAATTTATTGGAAACCAAGTTTGGAGAACGTGTTATCTCACGAAATGGTCCAGTCGCTTGGCCGCCTCGGTCGTGCGATTTGACGCCGTTAGACTATTTCCTGTGGGGATACGTCAAGTCTATGGTCTATGCCAACAAGCCAGCGACGGTTGCTGAACTTCGTACGAACATCGAACGTGATATTGCAGCAGTATCGGCCGATTTATGCTTGAAAACCGTCGAAAATTGGGTTCAGCGTCTGGACTTCTGCAAGCGTGTCCGTGGTGCCCATGCAAAAGAAATTGAGTTCCATACATAAAGGCATCGAACGTACTTTCACAGTTTTTGTTTTATTTAAAAAAAAACTTTTGTAGCGCTCTTATTGAAAAACTTTTATGATTGATTTTTCTGGCAAAAAAAAAAGTGAAAGATTTTGTAAATCTGGGCACACTGCCTTGCGATTTTGTTCGTTTGTGTTTTATTTTATTGTTCCTGCTTTATCCGGTCTTGCTCTATCAGTGTGTCTCTTACTGCCAAAATATTTCGGGGGTGGTTCTCTTAGGATATCGTTGTCGTCGTCGTCGACGTCATGTTCCGTAGAGATCTAGAATTGTCCAGCTGACACCCGTGACTGCTTGGCTGGCAGGCTGACGACGGCTGTTCCTGCTCTGGATGTTTGTCCTGTTCATTTAGTTGCTGTTGTTTTGTTTGAGGGTATAAATCATTTTTGATAATTCTTAGCAAACATGACGGAGACAACCCTTAATTCCTGGGCACGTCGTCGATGAGAGGTACTCGGGCATTCAGTAATACTCTGCCTGACTGCATCAGTGTTTTCTTTCGTACGTTGGCTTACTGGTCGTCCAGTCTTCGCCATATCTCCCAGTGTATGTAAATTTTCAAACTTCAAAATTATACGCTGAATGGTTGATTTGCTCGGAACGTTATTAACACCGAATGAATCATATAAAAACGTTTTAATAATTTCAACACGTTCTTACCGGCGTTAGATGTTCCACAAAAAATTGCTATCGACCCGTTTTTACGACTGTCAAATGCCAACTAAAATCGACCTGGAATATAAAAAAAGCACCCTGCTACTCAAGGATTCAAGACTCAAGAGTATGGTTGAATAGGTAGTGCTAGAAGAAGGGTAAGTAGGGGATAACATTTCGATTGACTTTCGACATCCTTGTGTGTATACATACCTTATCGCGAATAACTATTTTTCTATGAAGCAGTTCGTTGACAATAGGGGTTGCAAAGTTCTAAGTGGTGTGTATAGGCTTGAGAATGTGTTAGAGGATTCAAGAAAATGCAAGGATCCTAATATTGTGTAAGAAGGGCAAGTGGAAATCCTTGGACGATGTTTGATGGTAGATATATCAAGATTATTAGGTCTGTTTCCGTACTTTTGCAGTAAAAATTAGTAAATTCTCAAATTCCTTGGAGTGGAGTAAATTTCCCGAGTACGAAGTATTGTTGTGGAGCGAATTTTGTTGAGTTGAGATTTTTACATATTCTTATGTTTTGTGATACCCTGTGTCAAAAAAAAAAGAAGTTTGTCTGTTTGTCTATAGTCTGGAGTTTGTGATCTGTCATCTGGAGTCTGTTATTGACACTGGAGCCCAAACTATTCGCCCTAGTTGAACGAAATTTCGGGTATGTGTGTTGCTGGTAGGTATTCTCAAGTGAAGCGAACCTATTAAGTCTAAAAAGGCTCCGAAATTATGCTTGAAATCGTTTATTGACTTTGGGGCAAGGGGGCACAGGCCCTGGGCGGCACTCTTCTAGAGGCGGCAAAACGGAGCGGTTAAAATGTAAAAAATTTAAGAGCATAAACCCTGCTTCACAGTAAGTATGTATGTTACAACTGCTAACTAGTATCCAACTACATTTTATCAGAAAGGACAACCCTGAGTACTCATTCCTTAACTTTTGAAATCACACTTACCTACGTGATTTTGTAAGTGTAGATTTTCAAAAATCGATTAAAACACTCAAATTTGCATCAAATATTCAAAATCTTATTGTAATCGATAAATAGGCCTTTGCCAATTACGTTTTAAAGACAACTTCATGTAAGGGTTATCCGGGGCTCCGTTTCAAATGGTCCATTCGGAAGGTCAAATGTTGCGTCACTTTTTCGAGCATTTAGGCATGTATTTCACGAATTTTGCGTGTTATGTTATTCTGTAAGGCTTCAACGACTTAACATAACCCCACAAGAATTAGCCTAATTCCGTTACCAGACGTGTTGTCGTGTAGGCTTTGTTTTCCGACAATACTGCTAAAGACGTCTTCTTTTCCTACTTTTGCTTAAAAATCACCCAACACGATTTTAACATCGTATATCGGTAGTCGCTCATAGATTTGGTCAAGGAGCTCGTAGAAGCAATCTTAGTTATATCATCTTTATCCTCCGTTGGGGAGTGAGCGCATATAAGGCCTATGTTTGCGAATTTCGCTTTGATGCAGATTGTTGCAATGCAATCGCCAATTTCTTGGAATTTTAAGACTTCTTGGCTTAGTCTGGCACTTTTAACAAATCCGCATCCGAATAGCCGGATGTTTCTGCTCACTATAACACGGTCCGTAGGAGATGTCACAGTTTTCCTTCCTCATTTTTCCCGGCCCATCCCATCGTATTTTCTGGATGGTAGTAATGTCTGTTTTGAAGCAGTTTATGGCTGCTCTCACATTGTAGGTGCAGATACGAACTTCTTTATCCTTTTTTCGTATAGCCGGTCGTCAACAATAAAATCAGCCCTTTCCGATGCTATTGGTTGCTTCGTAACCGTTAGATTTTTCCATGGTTAGGTAGTTAACCCAAAGCACAACCCCCCAACCTAGAGGGCCAGTTCCAATATATTAGATACCCCTAGGACACGCGGCCATCAGTACGGGATTAAGAGCTGCCGTTGGCCTTTCGGTTCATCCGCCATCATCTCTGTTCAAGGGCCCTGACTATCCCTTGAAATTCCTAGACAACCTGTGGTCCGAATTTGTCAAAGCAGGTTGTCTAAGTTCACCTGGGACCGCAGGCCGGGTATTCATTCCCTGCCATTCTGACCTAACTGTTTATAGTGTTTTTCGTCGTGTTATCAACACTCGCACTTATCCGTTTAGCAAGTCCAATCCGGTTGGATGAGACCAGTACTCGATGGTTACCACTTGGAGGTTGAAAATAAGCACTTGATCTGTAGTCAGAGTAACAACCACTGGGCATTGCCAAGCTAAAGCCAATCAGATTCTACCCTCGTTCTACAATACTCAACCATCTATCCTTACACATAAACTGTGATGAAGTGAATCTTATTCTTCGTAAATTTACTGATTTATGCGGATATCCCAAAAAGAGATCCGTAAATCGAACTCAGCAAAAATATGTAAATACTTAAATAAAGAACGGTTTAACCTATTTCTTGCATTTTATAATTTTTATTAAACAAGTAAAAGCCAATCTATAAACAAACACCATAATCTAAGACTCAAAATATCTCCTATAAACTTGCTCTGGTTGTGCTACGGTTCGGACCACCCAAAAGTTCCCCTTAAGCCGACTCATTCCATGCCTTAGTGTGGCCACTTTTCATGCCAACTGATTACTTTAGTCGGCTTAAATGCTTGCTGATATTTTGGTGAGCGCGTCCAATCTGTTTCGCTATTTCGCGAATGCTAAAGCCAGCCGCTTTATACTCCAGAATAAGGGCTGTCTCTTTTTCGTTAATGGGGCTTTTCCTTTTTTTACCATTATTATATTTAGGCTGTGCATCTAGACTTTGAGTGGTCAATTCACTGCCAAGACTCGCTGCCTCGTTTAATCTCTGGATCTGGAAAACTTTGTACACTGTTGCGAGATTTCTACCGATCTTTTTAGCTATATAGCGAGGATTGTGACCGGCTTTCTTATAGGCAAGGATTTGAACTTTCTCTTCTTCGCTAACATTCCCTTTCCTCTTTACAGCTTCATCGGTATTTTTCTTGGATGAAGGCTTATGTTCATCCTTATTTGTATATTCTTTGCGGCTCTCAATAAGCGACGCTTGATCCTGATTATTTTCACTTGAAGCCTGGCTATAGCTACTTTTTAGCCAGGAGCATTCTGTCAATTGTGTTGGTTCAATTTTAATTTCATTTTCGCAAAGGCTTTGAAAAATCGATGCTTGATTTTCAGCATCATTAGTCCAAGTATGTGGATAACTTTTAGATGGGCACTCTGTTAGCTCTGCAGTTTCAGTTTTTATCTTAACCTTATGAAAATTCTCTTCAGATAAAGTTTGATCCTCGCTATCGGTTTGGATTAGGGCTTTCTTTTCTTTGCTAAGCTGTTTGCCTGATTTCTCTTGCATAGATACATCCAAATATCTCAATGTGGATTTACTCTCTTTTGGTTCAATTTTAATATCAGCATTACAGGACTTATCCAGATCATAGCAGTGATCCTCACTTATCTCAATTGCCTTCGACATAGTTACAAACTCGATAGATAGACCTTTTGGACCGGCGATGTGTTAACATGTTACATCCTTATATTTATTTTATGTACAGGTAGCTTTAAACGTGTGAGACAAAAAGGGTTGGTTTTATGGACCTTATTAGTCATGGTGAGTATATTTACCTGTACTCGTCCTTAATTAGTAATTGGGTTGAAATTTCTTATACGGATTTGCGGAATATTCCAGGGAACAAAATAGTAAAGTGTTGTGCAAAACTGTAGATTTGAATTTGACGAAAGTGTATCGAATTTTATTTCCTTTAGCGACAACCGACAACGTAGCGAAGCGCTCCATACAAATTAAAGAGAGTTACTGCTGTGACTACGGTTGAGTGTTTTACCAAACCCAACGGCCAACGCTACCTACCGTACCACACCGCAGTCAACAGTTGGAGTGACTTTACGAGAGTTGGTGTGAGTTTGCTCTCCCATGATTCATGCGTCATTCTCTTCTCTTAGCACTAATTCGATGTGGAAATGTGCAGTGTTGCCAGTGTTGTTTGGGTCCACTTTGTATGATCAACAATTTAAAAAAAAAAAAAGTTGATGTTCTTCCTTTTTTTAATTTCTTTTATTTTTTTATTTAACAAATGTTTAAAATTAATATTATGACAGTAAATAATTCCGATCGAATGTTCTTCTTACCAAATGACAGACATCTTGTCTTGGCCATGATTGCTCAATGGTATAAGGAATACTTACTTGAGAGGCGTTACAGTCCGGAATGAGTCTGGGCCTCAACCAACATGCCTCTCCAATTAGCCAGATCTTTACAGTTGCTCCTCCAAGTTGTTTGAGTTCTACTTGTGAACACCACTGTAAGCTAGGTCTTCCTCAACTGCGCCCAACTTCTGACTGGGAATCGAAGAATCTGCGAGTCGAAATATCGGTGTCCATTCGGTCTACATGTCCGAGCTATCTTAAACGTCCAATGCGGAGTTTTTTGACTTTTGATGAGCTGTACTGCTCGTATAGTTCTTGGTTGAATCATCTTCTCTTTGAATCTTTTTCGAGGAATTTTCCTCTCGAAGGATTTCTTCCTCCATCCACAGAGCAGGACTGGGATGAACAGGATCTTATATAGGATAACCTTAGTAGTTCGAGTAAGTGTTCTATAAATATGTGGCTTTGAAATCGATGAATAGGTTGTGGGTACCGATTTGACCTCATCGGTTTTTTTTTCCAGGATCTGTCAAAGTGTTCAAATTTGATCGGTTGTGGTCTCTCCTGACCTAAAACCATGCTGATGTGTTCACATATTACGGTAGATAGAATATTGTAGGCGATATCGAGGACGATTATGCATCTGTAGTTGGCGCAGGTTAGAGCGCTTCCTCTTTGTGAATTGCTCAAACGGTTCTGAGGTTTCATTCTTCAGAATACTAAGCAAAAATTGTACCCCTGCTTTATAAAACTTAGTGGTATGGCAATCATTTACGTGAGCTTTGTGCTTAAGTTTGGATATTGCTATCATCACTTCACTTAGGTCGGGTGGTTGGTAGTTTTTGCTGTCGACACCAATATTGCTTATGCTTCGTTCTGGCTTACTGCGGAATATTGTTCGTCATCGCCATTTAAAAGTCTGCAAAAGTGGTTCCTTCATATCCTCAGCATAGATTGTGTCTCAACAACGATATTTCCTTGTTCATCTTGACAGGATTCTATTCGATCTTTGTATCCTTGGCTTTTACGTTTTACACTTTGGTAAAACTTGCGAATATCGTTCCTGGAGTGGAACCTCACTATATCTTCGATCGCGCCTTTTCTTCCTTTTTTTCTTTTTTATGAAAAGCCGGTGTTCTTCCCTTTTTCTCTGCTTATAGAGCTCAACGGCAGCTCTCGTCTTCACCTGCTACTCAGCCTTTAAGGCCTCGTTCTTGGCTGCGAGCATCTGTCGGCATTCCTCATCAAACCAGGGGTTTCTTGCTGGTGGTCGCGAGAAACCTAGCACATCAGTTGCGGCTGATCTAATGGCTTGTTGGCATCGTTGCCATCGTTCGAAGGTGGTATGGTGTTATTCGGTGGATTAAGGGATAAGCGTTCCGCAAACCCCTTGCCGTACTTTTGCGATTGCAGTCTTTCGACATAAAATGGTTTCATAATATTTTTTTTTTTTTTTTTGGATACCCACATTCTTACTTCGGAGCATTGAAGAGGCATGTTTGTTGAGGCCCAGTTTCATTCTGGACTGTAGCTCCAACCAGGTAGTGGTCGGAATCAACTTGTAAAGTTCGGATATCCAAAATGGGCCCGCGCAAGCTCATAGTCAAAGTGAATAATTAAAACGCGCTATTTCGATATATTCAGACAATAGGTCATTAAGAAACCTCTAGGGTTTGTCAGGCCCCTTGAACAGAGATGGTGGTGGAAGATCCCAAAGTGAATACTCATGGCCCTGTATTCAATAAATTTGAGTTTGCCCTCAATGTGAAGTGTTTTGTTTTGGGTTAAACAAAATTATTGTTCGACTCAACGCGATGTCACAGCCACTAACTCCGGAAATCATATACCTATAGAAGAATCACATCATCCCAACCCAAGTCGCTGATGAAGCTTGGACTGTATCAAAAGCGGATGAAGACATTTTTGGTCGTTTTAAGCGAAAAATTCCTCCGAAGAGCTACTACTACTCTGGATGGATGCATAGGTATCGTACGACCTCAAATACTAGTTGTTGCCATTCAAGAGTTAGGAAATTTTTTTTTACAAAAACAATGTGACAACCCGCATTTTTTTTTTTAAAGCATATTTATTTACATAAGGCCCTTAAAACTATGTACTTAAACGACAAATTAAAACCTAAGACTCTATCTCGCCCCTATAAAGCCGCTCCAGTTGCACGATCAATCCAATGGCGCGATAGTTATCCTTCAGCATTGAGTATTCCTCCAGCTTTTTGAGAATTTCCAATGCCTGAGTATCACTACTTATTGTACCGGCGGATTCGTTTAACACTACTGGTTCCTCCTCGATCTGAGCTTCACAGAAGCTTTCAACATTCCAAGACTGATCGTCATTGTCCTCACTGATTTCATTGTTCGAAGTTGTAAAACTCTGCTCCATTACCATTGCTTGTGGACCTGTGTCATAACTGTTTTCATTCATTAAGAAATCCTTGTATTCAATTGTATGTCGACGACGAGACATAGCGTTATTAATGGATGCCTCTAGAGTTCCTTTTATATCCACATAGATGTCGCTTAGCTTCATCGATCTAATCTCACAACATTCGTAATTTGTATTTGGTGTCACCAGATCAACGCCATCCAATCGGAAACGTCTTTTAAATCTGTCCAACCACCTCTTATTTGGCCGGAACTCGCCGTATTTAAAGAACTTCTTCGCTTGATAGGCCTTATCGATGATCATCTGATCGGTAAGTGGCAATCGAGCGGATCGACCTCGATGAATCCATTCTGCTACCATTTTGTTAATTGCCACGGAATAAGCAGATGGCCGACGTCGCAGCCGGTTCGGATCGCCGTTGTTCGCCCATTCCTTGAGAAGACGGTCTTTTTGTGAGAGAATCGACAGAATCTGGGTGCGGCCGCAGTCAAAGAGACGCGCCATCTCCCTTGTGTCGCGTAGAGTTTCCGCCATCGTGATGACATCTATGCGTTCTTTCAGCGAAAGAACTCGTCGTGTTTGTATCTTCTGAAAAGAAACGAAAGAATTTCAATTTTAACCTCATCCCACGGGGTTGTGAGTAAAGAAAACCGGTACACACAGCGAATTAACTTCCAACACACAAACCTTTTCCATATTGCTCTTGCGGTTCCCTTGTTCGCTGTCCGTCAAATACTGGCAAATGCGGAATACGTTGTTGACCGACCGAACTGTGTTTGGAACTCTCTCTCTCGGTATCGCTGTAGTTCTATGGGCGTCGGACAAAATCGTTGTCCGTCAGATACACAACGGCACCGACTCGACTGTTACATGCGCACTAACCACGTATTCTCTCTGTTGGCAGAGTCGTTCCGTGAATGTATGGCATGAAACTTGGCAGCGTTGCTGGTGAGAATTGGTGTCGGACAAGAGATACATGACTCAGCGTTTCTTTGTATCTAATGGGTTTGGTTGCGGTGCAGGTGGGGATTGGAGCAAAATGCACACTTTGTCCGATTCTTGAGTGATAAACCGACACGAACGTTGTGTGAGGTGACGCTATCTATATTCGTATTTCGTTTGTTGGTATTGTTGAGGTTGATTGCATGCTTGGTCAATACTTTCTGTATGTCATTCGGTAGAACGTTTCAGATAAGAAAAAACAACAACAGTGATGTAGGGGTTGTTCGGCTGTGTGGATGTGGATTATTTGGATTTTTTTTTTTTTGTTTTTTCGCTGCAATCTAATCGCCCGTTTTGTTTTCATTAAATGAGGCGAATTTTTCAGACACTCTTTTCTGTGTTAGATACTTTTCGGAATTCTGCTACGTTTGAGTTTAAAATCATGGGGTATTCGTCGCAAAAATGTGTCAAGGTCACCGATGAAATTGTGGTATGTACCGAAAAATACCTACCTACCTACATAATGTAGATATATCCACTACGTAGCTGGTAGGTACCTAATTTATTATATTTTTACGAGCTGTGCGCTGGTTGCGCACGTTTACAAAAAAAAAGTCTATGACCGAAGACCAAACCGCGCGGTAATGACAATTTTATGGACCGTCCAAGTTAGATGCCTACATAGCTAGTTTTAAGTTGTCAATTGGGACAACATATGACACAAACTGTTAGATATGCGATGTGAGAAAACTGTAAATGCCGATTAATAAAAAATAAGACCTCTAGATATATTTAAATACATGCTCTAGTACCTGTTCTGCCAGACGTCCCGATTTTTAGCTCAAACTTAAAGCTCCCGCCCGGGTCAGGCCCAATTCCGCTTTCTGCCCTATTATTACTTGGAAAAAAATTTAAATTGAAGGATGCAATACAAAATTATAAGAAGCATTCATTTTTTTTATTTCTACGGATGCCAGCAATGAGGGAAACCAAAATGTTTTCACTATGTCTGCGATAATTAATTTTTGCGAAAGGCGTATGAAACAAATTATTAGCTTCTGTAACGGGTGTTTTTTTAGAGGTTGGTTTTTCAAATGGAGATAAAACTGACATTTTTTGGTCGAATCGGGCAACTCTAATGTCATTTATGTTTAGTTTGGTTTGCCATTTTATCATGAACAGGTTGAAAATGGAACAACGCTTGCAAATCGCAAATTTATATCAAAAATGATGGTGCAGTTCGAAGTTTACTGCAAGCTTCGTCCATTTTATGGTCGACATAATCGTCCATCATGGCAATTAATTCGGTTAACCATGGATAGTTTTCGCACTACGTTTACTATATGCATCGGCTGAGACGTCTAACAGTGCGCATCGAAGAAAATATTAAGGAAAGTGTTGAAGAGGACCCGAACGAATCGATTCGCCACCGTGCACAGTAATTGGAGCTTTGTCCATCCACTTTATGGAAGATTTTGCGCAAAGATCTATGCTTACGACTTTACAAGATCCAGCTTGTGCAAGGGTTGAAACCGCGAGACCATGCAATGCGTCGTGATTTTGGTGTATGGGTCGAAACTGATTTTGACCTCGATGCTGATTTGCATCGCAAGCTTTTTTTCAGTGATGAGGCTCATTTTTGTTTGAATGGCTACGCCAACAAGCAAACTTGCCGCATTCCGAGAGAAGAAAATCCACATGAGACCCTTTAGGCGTCATCACATCCACAAAAACTGACGGTTTTGTGTGCTCTATGGACTGGTGGAGTCATTGGGCCATACTTCTTCCGAAATAATGCTGGAGACTCAGTTACCTTTAATGGAGACCGGTATAGAGCCATGATAACCGACTATTTTGTTATAGAATTGGAAGACATGAATGTGGTTGAGATGTGGTTACAACAAGACGGCGCTACTTGCCACACAGCGCACGTCGCAATCGATTTATTGGAGGAAACATTCGATGAGCGCATAATTTCGCGGAATTGACCTGTCAAATGGCCACGAAGATCGTTTGGTTTGACTCCATCGGATTATTTTCTTTGGGGATATGTGAAGTCGCTCGTCTACGCCAACAAACCAGAAACGTTAGGGGACTTGGAAGCCAACATTCGTGGCGTTATTGCCGACGTACGGCCCTAAATGCTCGAAAAAGTAGTTGACAATTGGACCTCTATACTTTGCTTTATTCGAACCAGCCACGGCGGCATAAAATTCTCCTTCCAATAAAGCCAAATCAACTAAAAACGGGGTTTTTGTGTTTTATTTCAATTCAAAGTTCTATACCTCTAAAAAAAACACCCGATAGGATATATAGGTGAAACAGCCGACCAAATAACAAAGACAAAGTGATTCCTTTCGAAGGATTGCTTCGCTATATTGTCGTTAGGTTTCCTCAGAGTGTTGCTTATCCAACGCCACTTCCGCTGCGTGATGTCGATATCTAAATTTTTCTGTCCAGTCCTTGAGACCATGCTTATTTTAAGACAGTTGACCTCCAAGTTGTTTTTGGTCTTCAAACTTGTCTGTTACCCTGAGGATTCAATTCAAAGGTTCGCTAATTTGTCTTTAGGTTTCCTCAGAGTGTGGCCTATCCAACGCCACTTCGGTTGTTTTATGTCGACATCTATATTTTTCTGTCCGGTCCTTGGGACCGTGCTTCCTTTAAGACAGTTGATTGCCAAGTTGTTTTTGGTCTTCCAACGCATCTATTACCCTGAGGATGCAATTCAAAGGATTGTTTCGCTACACTGTCGTTAGGTTCCCTCAGAGTATGGCCTATCCAACGACACTTCCGTTGCTTGATGTCGAGATCTATATTTTTCTGTCCGGTACTTCGGACCTTGCTTCCTTTAAGACAGTTGACCTCCAAATTTTTTGTTTGGTCTTTCAACGCGTCTATTACCCTGAGGCGTCCATTCGAAGGATTGTTTCGCTACACTGTCGTTAGGTTCCCTCAGAATATGGCCTATCCAAAGCCACTTCTGCTTGATGTCGGAATCTTAATTTTTCTGTCCGGTCCTTGGGACCGAGCTTCCTTTAATACAGTTGACCTCCAAGTGGTTTAAGGTTTTCCAACGCGTGTATTACCCTGAGGATTCTATTCGAAGGACTGTTTCGCTATATTTTAGTTAGGTTTTCTCAGAGTATGGTCTATCCAAAGCCACTTCTGCTTGATGTCGGAATCTTAATTTTTCTGTCCGGTCCTTGGGACCGAGCTTCCTTTAATACAGTTGACCTCCAAGTGGTTTAAGGTTTTCCAACGCGTGTATTACCCTGAGGATTCTTTTCGAAGGACTGTTTCGCTATATTTTAGTTAGGTTTCCTCAGAGTGTGACCTATCCTATGTGACTTCCGTGTTTTGCAGGAGTTCCACACAGGAGAAAGGATTGGAATCCTTTCTCCTGCACTACGATGGTCCGTTCCGCCATCGAGTGCTATGAAACTGCCCAGACAATTAAACTGTGTGACCTTCTCTATGGGTCCCTGCGATAGAATAACTTGTTGTGTGCTTTGTCCCTTTGTCATTATTTTTGTCCTATTTACGTTGATCCTTAAGCCAGCCACTTCCCCATCCAGTTGCAGCGAATGGCATATTTGACTTAGCACAGCCGTTTTGTTAGTAGTCTATGTGGCTTAGTTGTCAAACAGACTCCATTGGATACCATGTCTTTCAGATTCACCCACCGTGGCAGTCATCACATCGTTAATTGCCAGCAAAAATAGAATTGGTGACAAGATATCGCCTTGTCGCAATCCTTGACGCACGTCAAAGGAATCGGAAGGCTGTCCATTGTGCAAAACGAAACACGTCGCGCTGTTGTAAGGCTCTTTAATAAAAGTGACAGCTTTCTCGGGTAAACCTCTCGCAATAAGCGATCGCCAGATGCACTCATGATTAACCAGCTCAAACGAGTTCTCAAAATCTACAAACATGCGGTACAGCGGTAATTGGTTCGAGTATGATTTGCAAGTAGTTGATGTGGTTGACGCATGTTCGGCCAGTACGAAACCCCGCCTGGTGCCTCTTGAGGGTAGACCCGAGTCTGAATTTCATCCCCCCGAGAGCAATAGTTGCCATTAATTTCGGAAAAACAGACAGAATGGTGATACCGCTCCAGTTATTACAGCTTTTAAGGCTCCCTTTCTCCGGTAACTTCACAATAACTCCATCCTTCCATTCTCGTGGGTTAGTTTCACTCTCCCAGATAACATGTACTAGTTTGAGTAAAATACGGAAAGCTGCTCCAGGGTTTGCTTTTAAGAATTCTGCGGGAATACTGTCAAGTCCAGCTGCTTTGTTTTTCCTAAGAAGATGAATCGCGTTTCCAATCTCTGTATTTATTGAGCGACTGGTGTCAATAGCAAATCTGCGCCTCTGTTGTTCAACTGAGGATGCAATCCAGCGGTTCAACTGTAATGAAAAGTAATAAGAAACAACTGGATAGGTAAATATTTATTTTTTTATGTCCCGCTTTCAATGCAAAAATCCCGCTTTTTTAATCAAAAGGTCAATAAATTTTCAGTGGCGAAATGACGTTTTGTTGGTCAATTAATCCATTTTCACTTGATTAATGCCAATGATTGACAGCCTGTAGAGAATGCGTATCCCTTAACCTAACACCATACCAGAGCATCGAACGTCGAATAATGGTATGGTTGTCAACAAAGCAATCAAATCAGCTGCGCTAGTTAGGATGAGTTGGACTTCTCGCATCCACCAGTAAGAATCAAGAAACCCATCGCCAAAAACGACGACTACTGACTATTGAGTTAATCAGAGCTCCCATCGTCAGTGAGACATGGCCAACGTTGAGAATTCGGAAGAACCACTCCTTCGGACTGCAAAACGGCGATGAGGACCAATCTCTCGCTACCTCGGCAGAACGAAACCTTCAATATTGGAGAAGACATTGAAAACTACCAACCACACCACCTACATGAAGTGAAAATAGCAAAAGCTAAACCCAACCATAACAAGGCTGCCGAAAACGACGGTCATCCCGCCGAGCTTATAAAGCCTGCGGAGATGATTTTGTAAGTAAAATTCACCACCTCACAAGCAACTTCCGGTCAGATGAAATTATGCCTGAAGAATGAACTTCTTAATCGTTTCCCCGAACCACAAAAATGGTGACCCAATGAACTGCGCCAACTACAGAGGCATTAGTCCCCTCAAAATCGCCTATGAGAACATATTTGCCGTAATATATGAACGCTTGAAACCGTTTACCAACAACCTAATCTATCCTTGCCAGTCTGGCTTAAGGTAAGGATGCCCCCAACCGTTCAAATTTTCCACACTTTGGCAGATCCTGGAAAAAACCCAAGAAGTCCAAGTCGATGCCAACCACCTATTCATCGATTTCAAAGTCGCATACGACAGCAATTATAGAGACGAATTTTACAGAGTCATGTCTTGTTTTGGTATACCGCCCAAGCTCGGCCGTTCGTGTCAGGGTCGTAAACTACCTTCTCGACACATTCAATACCAAAAATAGGATTAAGGCAAGGTGAAGCACTGTCATGTGAATTCTTCAACTTGATTCTTGAGAGGATTATGCAAAACTCACGAGCCAACACCAGAGGCACAATTTTCCAAAAATCGGTGCGACGATATTGAAATCATTGGTAGGACTCAACGTGGTGTCATAGCCTTAATTGCTGATAAATATATAAAAGGAAGCGGCAAGAATAGGTTTAGCTGTAAATGAGGCTAAGACCAGGTATATGCTGCCAACTCAAAAGGACACTCAATATCGACGAATTGGACAGAAGGAAGAAATGGCTCGGAGGTAGTACTTGACTCTGACTCTTCAGCTCCGCCATTAATTCTGACAACAACATCTCGTCGGATATTAAAATTACTCTTGCTAACCGCTGTTTCTTCGGGCTTGTAATTCAGTAGTAAAGCCTTCACTCGTGTTACTAAGGAGATCCTATTCAAGGCCCTGATCATCCCAGTCCTGCTCTGCGGCGCTTAAGCACGGAATGTATCAAAAGTAGATGAAGAAATCCTTGTTCGATTTGAGAGAAAAAATCTTCGAAAAATTGTAGGTCCTATTTGAGTCGACGGGCTTTGAGGACGACGATTTTAACAAAAACTATAGGGGCTGTACAGAGATACACCGCTAGTCAAAAAAAAATCCGTAATCGATAATTTATACAGCTAGGACATGTGGAGCGAATGGAAAGCAATACCCCGACTTGCAAAGTCTTCGATTCACAGGCAGACGCTGTAGAGGAAGACTGTTCGTTTTGGTATTAAATAGAAACTTACTTGAGGTGCGCAACTGGAAGCAGTTACCTAAGGACTAGGCTTATTGGAGAGGCATGTTGGTTGAGGCCCTGATTTACTCTGGACTGTAGCGCGTTTTAACTAAGTAAGAATACCTCGATAGGGCTGATGATAATATTAATGACTCCCAGTACATGTTAAGCGAGAAAAGTAGTTCTGTTTCATTTGACTGCAAACATATTTTCATTGCAGCGTTTCTGAATATGAAATTATCACGGTGAAATATCTCGGAATTCACCTGAAATAACGCGTTTTGGTTCGGTTGGAAATGTGAATGTTTTAAAAGTATCTGCATCCACTTTGACGAGTTGTAATGTGATTGAAGTCAGTTCGAATTTTTAAGGGTTTTGTTCGTTGTATGTATGATGCTCTTGTACAAGGTTGGCCAAAAGAAGTCATCCGATGTGGTGTTGGCCTTCAGAATATCGGTTGTGGCTCGCGCTGTGTATGCCGTTGCTCCGTCATGTTGAAACCACATGTCCTCCAGTCCTAATTCTTCCAATTTCGGCAAAAAAAACCACGCTAACATTGCCCTATAGCACGCAACGTTCACTGTTGTCGTTTGACCAGCGGCGTTCTCGAACAAAAGTGTCCCGATGACTACTCCAGGGTGAACAGCGCACCATGCAGTGACTTTGAGCGGGTGTAATGCCTCCTCGTGGATTTTCGGTGCCCCAGAATCGATAGTTTTGCATGTTCATGTACCTGCTGAGGTGAAAATGAACCTCATCGCTCATTATGGTTTTGGTCGAAAAATCGTCCACTTCGATTATTCCGCATTCTTGGGGAGTGCATCGCTCCATGGCTTGTTCACCTACCTCTACCTCTTTCTAATCCACAAATGTCAAAACAGATTAGACATTATCGGCAATTTGCATAGGGGCCGGATTTCCAATGCGAGATGATCCAAATTTCAAAAACATGTTTTTCGTTCAATTCTATTTTTGAGTTGACCTAACAACTTTGATGATACCTCTCAGAATTAAATTATCTCGATTTTCTAACAGTTAGTATCGCACTGAAAAACCAGTTCTGGGCAGAAAAACTTCATTAATGAACAGGCTAATACCTACCCATAGTAGAAATACGTTTTTAAGCCACACGTACCTGTCACTTTTCAAAATTAAACTCAGTAGTGCAGACCCTTTGGAGCAAAACTATAAGAAATTTTCAAAAACACAGCAACACTTTTCGGAGTATTTGAGAGTATGGCGTTAGGTCTATCATCTATTTTTGAAATTAAATAACAACGACATTTGAAATTCTTGCATAAATCAATTTTAATTGAAAACAAACTAAAACCTACAAATGAAAAATACAATCTAAGTGTCCAGCTCGCCCTTATAAAGTCGTTCCAGTTGTGTTATGATTCCAATCGCTCGAAAGTTTCCCTTAACCCTGAAGTACTCCTGTAGCCATTTGAGTCTTTCTAAGGCATGTGCATCGCTACGTATGCCAAATTTGGATTCAAAGAATTCCGTTGGTTCCTCTTTAACTTCAGTCTTAAATAAGCTCTCAGTAAGTGTATCTCCATTTTTCCTTTCGCTATATACCCAACCTGTGGATTCGGTGAATTCCGTTGGTTCCACTTTAATCTCAACCTGTGTATCTCCATTTTTCCTTTTCGAAGTCTTGCCATAGGTTTTCAAAGGCGTCCCATCTTCTCTCAACCTCACAGCAAGCCAAGTCGGCTCTACATTAGTTCCAATCGAAGGTACTTCCTTAGGTGGTGACATCTTTAGTGTCGATGTATATCTTTTCACTGTAAGGAACGATCGTCCAATCGTTCTAGCTATTTTCGTAATGTTAAAACCGTTCTTCCTATAGGCTCGAATCAGCTCTTTCTCGCCTTTCGTAAGCAACTTACATTTCAACGACTTTTTACCTATACCGTAGGTGGAGGCACCTGCTTTATTCTTTGCGACAAGGGAGGTTGGTTTTCTTAGAATTTTTGGACACATAACCTGGGAGGTCTTGAGAAGATGCTTCTTGTTCTTTTCGAAAGCCTGTGCACCGAAACTTGCATTCCACATGGACTCTGTCTGTTGTGCGGGTTCGATTTCAATACCATTTTTGATGATCTGAATAGGGGAAGTTTGATCCTCATCAAGTAACGTATGATCATCACTCTTAACCCTAAATTCGTGGGGAAGGTAACGCCGGACTTCATCATGAAAATAATTTCGCACCGGTCCAAATTGTATCTCAGGTTTGTAAAAGCTGTTTACAGGCAACGTTTTATTATCCTTACACAAGTCAATGTTTGATGTGTCATCACTTACTAACGGCGTAGTTGCGAGTGCATCATTAGGGACCGCTGGACAGTTATTTTCCGTTTCCTGAATATTTTTCTTCTTTCTTGACATATATGTACGCTGAATACGAGGAATCTCGACCTTTTCGGGCTGAATTTGGGGTGTTCCTTCGTCGGTTGGTTGCAATGTTGGTTCTTTTTTATGATCATTACCCACCGACTGAATTGTTCTTATCATCGTCAAAAATCCACTCTGGTGTCGATTGCTTACATCGTTCTGAATTTCAGTGTCATCTTCACTGATTAGAATAATCGAAGTTTGGTCGTTGATATAATCACTGAAGTCACACTTCGATGTGACCAGAATCACCTCCATCGTGTTCAACTGTGGACTCGAACTGGGTTTTAGGTGAGTTTCGTTCTCCACTATTCGATAAACAGTTGATTTGGTCTTAGCTGCTGTTTTTGTAAATGAAAGGATGCAATTCAAGTCCACTGGAGTTCCGTTCGGGGTTGGGATGGTAAATATTCCAGTTTTTCCCTTCATTTTGTTCCGTATTTGCGGATGGGATGACTTTTCAGTCATCGATTCAGTGTCACTCAAAGTCGTCAATGAGGATTCGGTTAGTTCTGTTGGTACAAATTTATTTTCATCTTTACAAAAACGCTTATCAAGCGCAATTTCGTCTAACTTTTGCACAGCGTATCACTGATCCTCAATATAAAGATAGTCCTTCGGTATTGGTTATGTCCTCGTTGAACAGACCTTCTAGGCTAATTGTTTATTCATTTGTTATATCCTTATATTTTATGTGCTTTAAGGGTTCATTTTATAGCCCCAATTAGTTTGTTATTTATACCTGTGCTCAGTTGTGTAGATTAATGCTGCTAACTTACTTTTGTTTTTAAAGATTTTATTATCCCAGGTGTTCGAAATCCAAAATGGACGATTTGAATTTTAGTTCTTGTTTGGTGTGCAGGTAGCCTTAAAAGCGTGGAGAAGTGTTTTCTTTTTAGCTCCTATTAGGTTATGTTTAATGTATTTAATTGTACACTGTAAAATCCTTTATTAAACATTTTTCTTATAAACGAACGTGAGACGCAAAACCGTATCACCCCGCACTCTTGAAACAGTGTAACTGCCACTACTGGTTCGCTGAATACAGAATACAAATACAGAATTAAAATTTGCTTTGAAGCCGGTGACGGAGAGATAAGAGGGTAATCGAGTACTCTCATGTTCTCTTCTCTTAAAATTTAATGATATGTGAAATACAGTGTTGCCATTATAGTGCTGTCGAACGTACTGCAAAAGCAATACTTGTTTTGCTTTTGTTATTTGTGTGCACAAGTAATTATATTGCTGGCATCGAGCTGGCATCACTTTTCATTTTTTTGATGTAGGTGTACACTTCCAGGTTCCACGCTACATTTCCAGATGTAGATGATTTTTGTTGTTCCAGTTGTGCCACGAACACAATTTGAAATGGATGTAGTTGTATCGGTATGTAATTTAGTTTCGCTAGCGGTCTATCAGAAAACGCTTTTCAAACATTTGTAACAAAAAAAATGTCATATCGTCGTGCAGTCGTATTGTTAAGGACTTAAAAAAGGAAATAAAAAATAATCGAAATTGACGATAATATAAAAATTTCCACAAGTGACAGCCTCAGTGTAGGTAGTTTGATTTGTTGTGATTGTGATGTGGATTGCTCTCCTGTTGCTTATAGATACGTACAGTTTCTGTTTGCTTGGTGTTGGTGGTTGCTTCAATTTTATTTTCAATTCAAAATAACTTTACCGAAGCACTATTGTGTTGCATAGTTATAAACTTTAATTTAATTGATTAGTTTTAATTTCTACTAAATATGCACGAGGTATTATACAAAAACTTTTTTTATTGTCTTTTATACACAAATAAGTTTTTATTTTTTATTTATAAAGTAAAATAATATTTAAAATAAAAAGAAAAAATAAATAAACTTTATATTTGTATTCAAAGTAGATGATCTAGTTAGGGTAAGGTTGAGGAAACAAATAAATGGTAAAAAAAAAACAAAAATAAAAAATATACATTCATGTACATAGGTGTCACTTTACGTGTAATGTACTTGAAAGAGTATTTATATAAAAAAGTAGAAACTTATTCAGCTAACTAATAAAGAATAGATACAGATATTTATTTACAATGCCTATACATAAAGTTTGTTTGCTTGATAGGGAAACTTGAAGGCACTCGCAAAGTAAACTGGATAAGAGCCCAGTTATAACGGGTGATCCAAGTAGAGATACTTTTTTCAATAGCCTTTTTTGACAGATCACGTGTGAGTCGTGTCATGCTGTCATGTTATTTTTGTTTAGTATTGTTTGGCATTTCATAATGGAAAGACTTACGCGTGAACAACGTTTAAAAATTGTTCAACTTTATTATGAAAATTCACGTTCTGTGAGGAATGTGTTTCGTGCACTTCGATCAACTTATGGTCAACATTGAGAGAACATTTCGGTGAGCACATAATTTCACGTTTTGGGCCGGTCGATTGGCCACCAAGATCGTGTGATATCACACCGTTAGACTTTTTCCTGTGGGGATATGTAAAGTCAAAAGCTTATGCCGACAAACCCGCTTCGATTCAGGCCTTGGAGGAAAACATCACGTGTGTCATTCGCCAGTTACCAGTCGAAATGCTCAAACGAGTGATCGGAAATTGGACTCAACGGATGGACCATCTGCGACGTAGCAACGGCCAACATTTGCTAGACATAATCTTCAAAAAATAAATGCCAAAGAATGTTCTTTCAAATGATAATAAACATCCTCGATTAAATTTTAATTTTTTGTGTTTTTTTTTTCTTTAAAAAAATAGGGAACCTCGAAATGGATCACCCTTTATTAATTAATTGTTAAACTATTATTATTTTTACTGTAACAGAAAAATATATGCGTATTGCTTTTTTCCCTAAATTATGCAAAAAAAAAAAGTTTGGACGTATTGCTCTAAGCATTTTTAAAACGACAGCACGCCCATGATACTCACCTTATGCAAAAGAGTACAATGGTAACGTACGACAGTGATCACCGAACGAGCTTGTGGCGCTGGAGGAGTATGTGCCTGTGCATTCTTACAACTACGGTAAGACGCGCTGGCCTCGCTTCACCAACGCCTTATCAAGTGAACTACGTTCGAGGGCCATTTCACCACCAAACAACAGAAACCTAACAAACAACGAAATCGACGAATACTTACAACAAATGGACGAAACGATTCAACGAACAATGAACAGGACGATACCGCAATACAAATAACATGACATAACGTCGACGTACAGAAACGCGACCATTGACGCACTACACAGGCAAAAAAGCGGACTTCTGACAAGACTTAAACTCTTGTACAGACGACTGCCAAACCTACGCGACCCGGAGATTAGAACACTGAAGGCGTCGATCAAAAACATCAACCAATTGATCAAGGAGAACTATCGGTTGTCCATTAATTTGTTTTGGAATATCAGAATTCGGGCCGTAAATTCCAGCGACCCGAGTATGTTTCCACAAATTAAGAAGTTCTTTAGGAGGAAAGGTCATAACGACCTTCCGTGTATCAAGCTCCAACGAACAACTGACAATACAAACATACTTTTGACAGCAGGAATTGATCCGCGGGAAACCGTCTTCGACGATTTCTATGTCATTGTAGATCCTCAGGAGAAAGTGGAGGCAGTGGAGGTATAAGGTGGAGGTATAAGGTGAATGATAGCATTAGCCCGAATCGCGTCCTGGAAAACAATGCCCTGCTCCATCATTTCTATCTCCGAAACGACATAACGCAATGGCGATCTGAGAACCGTGGTTTCACCCGGTTTGATGAAGAAAACTTGGCAAACGCCATAGTCGCCGAGCGAAGTGGGTCTAGTCCCCTGTTAATCTCGAAGGAGGAACTCCAGATCATCTTCGATTCCATAAAGAAAGAAAAAGAAGTCACCGGGAGTCGATGGTATTTCCAACATTGTACTGTGACACTTATCCCCTGAAGCTGTGGACATTTACGCCACGCTGTTCAACAACGCACTGAATAATGCGCGTTGGAAGACGGCGGTGGTTCATCCTCTCCCGAAAAAGGGTAGGGACAACTCCAATCCGGCGAATTTCCGGTCGATAAGTCTCCTTCCGAGTATCAGCAAGGTTTTCGAAAAGATTCTCAATCGATCACTGTTCAAGTGGTCTGAGGACAATAATATTATACCAGAGAACCGGTTTGGTTTCAAGGCAGGACATGAATGTATTCATGCTGCCTCCAAACTAGTCTCTGATATACAATGGAACAAAGCCAAAAAACAGTGCACGGGTGCATGTCTGGTTGATTTAGAGAAGGCTTTCGACACCGCATGGTAAGAGGGACTTTATATAAAGCTGTCCAGACTTGGCATAAGTTAACCATGGCTATATATGTCTCATGATATTCATTCTAACCTTCGTTGTAAAAAGTGGCAATGTAACTTCTACCACCGACTTTTTCATAAAAATATTATTGTTGTGTTTTTCAGCTGCGGGAGCCAAACAGAGCGTAGATTGGAGCAGAAAGAATAAGAGATAGAACGCTTTCACAAATTATGGTTCCCGAGAGGGTTTGATTTTATTCAAGTTTTTTTTTTGTAATTAATTTTACGACTATGGGATAGGATAGCTGGTGGAATTTCGAATAGACTCGGTCGTTGTTTGATCGGCTTTTTTATAGTCCTCCCTGCCTTTCCAAGGGTCTTCCAGTCTCCATTGACATCTCTGGAACGGTTTTGACGTCTTTTCCAAATGTCACACACTCGCTATGCTGGTATTTTCTACCAGGCTCATATTTCGGCAAATCAAGCATTTTTCCCGTACTCCTGGTGTAATTCCCTCTTCAACGATGTGCCATACGTCTATATTTGGTGTAAAAATTGTTCCCACCTTAGATTTGTAAGCACACCTGAATTCCGTTTACGAAATTCCACCAACAACACGTCTGCCTAACTCCCCTTTTCCCTGGATGCGTCCGCTGAAAATTCGGCTACTCATTTATTGTCGTGGTTATCAGCTGGTCGTTTGACAGTTTTCGGAAGAAATTCATAACTCGTCACTTCATCAGTCTACCTGCGGCGAATACTTCTATTGTTTGTTGTCACCAGGCTCTGCCGTTCCGCCGTTCGTGTTTCAGGTGTGATCGGCGAATTCCCATACCTGGTAACAAACAACAATGTGAGCAGGTAAGTGTTTGTGTTTGAGGTTATGTGTGCTGCTGTGGTCTAATTCTATTTTCTGTTTAGGTGGATTTTGGCACAGAATGGTGATTGTCCACAACAATAAGCAACAGGGAGCGGTAAACTCGCCGATTCTCTTCACCATTTACACCAGTGAAATCATAGGTAGTATTACCCAGGCGCATGAGGACGATCTTTTCGCGTAGAGAACAGCCCCTACTGTCGAAGTCATTCGAACTCTTTTGCAGCGGGACTTCGACAAGATCCAGAGATATTGTCATGACTGGAAGTTGAAAATCAACTTTCAGAAAACAGAAACTATCCTCTTTAGGACACCGTCGTCTAGGGCCTCTAGGGATACGAGAAAGAACTGGTGATCGTTGAACCAAATGGACAGCCACTGGCGAGTAAAAGTGTAGTAAAGTACCTTGGCATCTGGTTAGATCAGTATCTATATTTCGGAAGACATGTAGATGCTGCTCTGGCGAGAGCTAGGGGAGCATTTGCCCTGACAAGACGATTGTTTTATAGCAGCCGTCTTGACAGCAGGGTGAAGGTGATTTGCTACATGGCCCTCATTAGGCCGATGATTGCCTATGGGTGTCCGGTGTGGTTCAACGTTGCCCCATCTCAAATGGAAAAGATACGGGTGTTTGAGAGGCAGTGTCTGAGGAGCTGCCTTGGACTTTACAGAACACCAGTATCTGACTACACAAAATACTATTCCAACCAGGTCCTATACAACGGGGCCAACATAAACAGAAAAGACAATATTCTGGTGAAACTCATTCGGTTTCACGCTGCAAGAGTGATGGCTTCGAACAATAGTCTCATCTTTGGGGCCTTCTATCCCAATGATGAATATTTTGAAAGTGCGCGTTTAAGCGGCTTTATTCTGCCCGAAGCTTTCCTATATTTGGATAGTCGAGGGCTGATACAGGATAGATCGGCGGTTCCGCTAATCTACCACGTCTGTCGACGAACTGTGGATAGGCGGCTCCTAGAGACGTCGTCGCTCAGGGCGGAGGAGAGTGCCTGCGGTTCAGCAGGAGTGTGTCCGATTGGGACCGTCGGAGTAGGTCACAACAGGAGAACCTGTTGTGGTGGTTGAATGAGTGTTAAAGATAGTTGACTTAAAATTGTTATTTTATGGCCGACTTACATAGTTTTAGTCTTAGGTCTAGGTTCAAAGCAGACATGGTGGCACAAAAAAAACGCTTTCTATGGCTGTTCTAGTTTATAAGTATTTTTAGGTAGTTTTAATTATTTTTAATTAATTTTAGTTAGTCGATAAGTAGTTTTAATTAGTATGTAAGTTTAAATAAAAAAAAAAACTAGGAACCAAGTTTTTCAAAGTTTTCTTGGTATTTATATTTATATATCTATATTTATATATTAGATAATAGGCCGAAAGGCATTTTAGAATTAAGTTATCGTATAATTTAGGGCGCCTGCAAAGGGCAAGTAAGTTAGTTAAGTAGTTGATAAGTAGGCTAGTTTTTTCATGAATTTTTGTCTAGCATGTAAGTTAGTTTTAAGAAAAATAATATAAAAATGAATTTAAAAAAAAAAACAAAAGTACAATTGTAACGTAAGAGATATTTCATCCAAATGTTTCTCGACGATAGTGTATGAGACATTCTAGATACGTGACACATATTGATTTTGCATGCATTACACTAAACGTACTAAGAAAATCCAGATCAATTTAGATTCCATTAGGAAAAAGAAGTCAGTGGGAGTCAATGGTATTTCCAACAATCAGGCCTATCGCGAATAAATTTTTCCGGTAATTTTTGCCCTTGTCAGCAAAGTAAACCAGATTGCTGAATGGAAGGAAAAGATTGGATATGTCAATCTGCAAATTTTAGGTCGATTGTCGAACAGAAAGTAAATACCTGCCAAATTTCATCATTCCAGCACAAAATTTAAGGCACAAAAGTCGGTGACACACAGACGAACAAACTGACAGACGAAATTACGTATACTACTTTGTTTGGTTATAATTTTTGTTTAAATAAAAGAGAATGGTTCTTATATTGATAAATGTATTACTTAATGTCGGCAATTTTGTATAAAATACAATATCAGGTAAATGTCCGTCTCTGTTAGTCTCGCAAATGCGAGCCCTTTGGAGCACATTTTTCATTACATTCTCACACATTTCACGCGGTATTTCATTACTTTCATCAGGAATATTTTTCTTGAGTTTCTCAAGCGTTTCTGGTTTGTTTGCATAAGCCTTGCTTTTATCCCCACAAAAAGAGGTCCGGATCAGTCAAATCAGGCGACCGTGGATGCCAATCAAGATCACCATTTCTTGAAATCACTTGTTGTGGAAAGAGGTCTCGTAATATTTCCATTGTAATCCTGGCTGTATATGATGTGGCACCGTCTTGTTGATACCACATGTTTATCAAGCCCAAAGCATGCAGTTGTGCCGTTAAAAAGTTTCAATCATATCACGATATCGCTCCACATTCACAGTTACCGTTACTGCGTTTTCATTTTCAAAGAAGTAACCGACCATTCTGTTTATTCAAATATCCATTCAAATGAAAATGTGCCTCGTTACTCATTATGATTTTTTCATGAAATCGGGGTTGTCATGGGCTAGCTGTAATATCTTATTGGCATATGTACGGCGGCGTAAATGCTCTTGTGGAAGGAGCTCTGAATCTTAAATGGAAACAAATACAAATCCTTGAGGCCAAAGTTGTTCTTTCAAGACCAAGCTCCTGAGCACGGCGTCGAATTGAGGTTGATGGATTGTTTTGAGCACTTCCTTGAGCAGCATTAATGTTTTCAGCCGCTCTTGCAGTACGTTGTGGTCCATGCATGGCCCTATCACCTACAGACCCTATTTCTTTGAAATCGTTCACGTTTGTTGGCACGTTATTTCTCCCAATAATTTCAAGTAACTTTTTCATCGTCACAGTAATCGATGATTGATTTTGAAAAAATGTTTTAGCGCTTAAAACACGTTGGTTTATCGAAAATTTGTCCATAATAAATTTGCCACGTGTCTACTTCACGACTGCCAAATATGAACTGTCAAAACTATTGTTTACCAAAATGACGGCAAAACAAAGTAGTATCCTTCCCGGCGGACACCCTGTACAACTATTATAGGGAGGGTATCAGCGTATCTAGCAGACGTTGTCCTGCATGATATTTTTAGTTTATTCAGTAGTCCCATCGGCAGCAGCCCCATCTGCCGGGCTGATTTGTGAGTCTAAGCCCTCCAGGTTGCCACCCAAACGTATACAAAAAATTTCAAAAGTTCAATGACATACACACGTACAGTAGAATTATATACAGTGAACCAAAAAAAAACTGGGACACCCATCACCCTTAAGTTTAACTTCAAATATCTCCGCCATTTCTTAATATATTGAAATAAAATAAATTACACAATAAAGCATATTTTATTGCAATTTCAGTAACATAAACACATTTTATTTCCTATTTTTAATTTTAACAAAAATAAAATAAAACAAAAAATTTCATAAATTCGTCAGCCAAAAAAAAACTGGGACAGTTGTTTAACAAGGCCACTGTTGAAGTCCCGTTGCTTTGTTTTCCTTATCTTAGATTAAATATTACTTCCGCTAGTCAAGTAGTTTGCAATTGCATATTGATGTCATCAAGCGTTGTTGTGGAAAAAATGGAAAATAAACAGACGTCTCGCGATATGAAAGCTTTAATAATTGATTATTACGAAAAAAATCACAGTATTCGTGAAATTTCTTTAATAGTTAATAAACCTAAATCAACAGTTTTTTAATATTGTGAAATCTTTTAAAGAAAACGGTTTTCTTCATCGTGCTTCGGAGGATATTGAGAATTATAAATGGAAACCCGAAGGAATCAGCTGTCGAAATTGCCAAAACCTTGAAAAAAGACAAAATTACAGAAGTTCATCCCCAAACGGTGCGCAGTTTCCTACATAAGGAAGGTTTCAAAGCCCGCACACCTCGCAAAAAACCGGCATTATCGGAAAGAAATATAAAGAAGCGACTGGAATATGCAAAGGAGTACGTGCAAAAAACGGATGACTTTTGGAATCAAGTGATTTTTTGTGATGAGTCCGAATTTAACATATTTGGAAGCGATGGTCGACGTTTTGTGTGGAGGAGGGACGGAACCGCATTGGATCCAAAAAATGTTACTCCCACGGTTAAGCACGGTGGTGGAAACATAATGGTTTGGGGTGCAATGGCAGCAAAGGGAGTTGGTTCCCTTCATATAATTGAAGGCAATTTAAACAAATTTGGATACATTGACATCCTGAAATGTTATATCCCCGAAACGAAAGAAAAATTGGGACAAACACACAGCTGGTGTAACAAGAGATTGGTGTGTTTGGAATATAAAAAAGGTGTTGCCGCATCCTCCGCAAAGTCCGGATCTAAATCCCATAGAGCACCTTTGGGCAGTTTTAGAAAAAGAGGTACGAAAAAGGACAATTAGTTCCAGAGAAGAGTTGAAGATAGCGTTATATGATGAATGGCAAAAAATTCCAGTGACTGTCACAAAAAACCTGGTCGGATCGATGAATAGAAGATTGCAAGAAGTTTTGCAAGCAAAAGGGCATCACACAAAGTATTAAAATTTATAATTATTTCCATTTTTAGTTACTGTCCCAGTTTTTTTTTGGCTGACGAATTTATGAAAATTTTTGTTTTATTTTATTTTTGTTAAAATCAAAGATGGAAAATAAAATGTGTTTATGTTACTGAAATTGTAATAAAATATGCTTTATTGTGCAATTTATTTTATTTCAATCTATTAAGAAATGGCGGAGATATTTCAAGTTAAACTTAAAGGTAATGGGTGTCCCAGTTTTTTTTTGGTTCACTGTATGCATATCTATAAACATGCAGCTAAATGTACCGTTAATTAGCAGTGTTTGAATAATCTGAGTAGTCACGGCATACTAATTTTTATTTTAATGATTGAACGAGTCCTTGAGAAGTCGGTTATTTTCAAAAGCAGATTTATGTCAATTTTTGACAAAAAACAATTTATGTTGCCCTGATATTGTGCCAAGCGTAATGATGCAAATATTTTTATTTGGCATCACTACGCTAATGTCACTAAGGTCACTAAGCGCGAGACTGTAGGTACGCACTCAACTCTTTTGCCGAATCCGTTTTTTTTTTAATCAACTGCAACAACAAACAACAGCACAGCTGGGGTTATATTTTGAAATGGAAATGAGTCCCGCTTGGTTGGATTTGGGTTGCGTGCGAGGTTTGGTGTCACCTAGTTTTCTTTGTATTCATGTTTAAAACTCAAAGTAACATAGCGCCGAATAGGTGTTATGATATCTAATTTACCTAAGGACATTATGCCAAATGTTAATATTCGGCCTAGTGTCACTTTTAAAAGCTTCATTACGCCAAATTTTTTATTTGTCATAATGACGCTTGGCACCATGTCACGGCACCCATTTGTATCGACATCGTCAGAGCCGTGATCGAGATAATTGTGTAAGTCCGTCATATTGTTGGTAATTTAACTGCTATAAGTCCAATTCCAAATAAATGTCTGTAGAACCACCAACAATACACAGACCCAAAATTTCAGACAATTCTGCAGAATAGATTTGGCACGCACTGCTGACTTCTGACGACAGACATACATTTTTGAAAAACTAATTTTCTGCAAAAATAAGAATAAAGAAAAATCTCAACATCGCGCCATCACAATACGTACATACTTCCCTAACTACGTATACTGGGAAGAAGAAAAATAGATACATGAAAGCTAGATAGATACTGTTCCAATCGATATAAATTTTCCGTAACCACGGTCTTTGTCTATGGACTACCTCATTATGGACAATTCGTTAACATACAACTCATAGGTTATAATCGGTTACTTACATAATCAATATAAAAAAAAATAATTTAGGTAGGTATCCTAACCATAGCAACCATAATATCATTATCAATCTGCACGCATTTTTGCAAATAAAATGTCTATAGGTATCTTAAAGTAAATAAAACGAAATCACAAGCAAGTAACGCATAAACAAATTAACTAAAAATTTCGCTTCACTTAACTTGAAAAACAAATCAACCGAGTAGGTGGTTGCGAAAAAACCGCCAACCATGCAAACAAAATTCCAAGCAATACACGACTCCACAGCCACACAACCTAACAACCCCTATATCTGTGTTTTTGCTTTTTCTTATCTGGCACGTTCTACAGAACGACATACAAAAGTATTCACCCGACCTAACATGCAATAAAGAATAAACCTCAACAATACCAACATACACAGCCCTACGTCACATAACGTTCGTGTCGGTATAGCAATCAGGCATCGGACAAAATGTGCAATTCGTTCCAAACCCCTCCGGAGGAAAAAAAACAAACAACGGATGCCATTGCCATTAGATACAACGAAACGCTGAGCCATGTATCTCTTGTCCGACACCAATTCTCCGGCAACGCTGCCAAGTTTCATCCATACATTCACGGAACGACTCTGCCAACAGAGAGAATACGTGGTTAGTGCGCATGTAACAGTCGAGTCGGTGCCGTTGTGTATCTGACGGACAACGATTTTGTCCGACGCCCATAGAACTACAGCGATACCGAGAGAGAGAGTTCCAAACACAGTTCGGTCGGTCAACAACGTATTCCGCATTTGCCAGTATTTGTCGGACAGCGAACAAGAGAACTGCAAGAGCAATATGGAAAAGGTTTGTGTGTTGGAAGTTAATTCGCTGTGTGTACCGGTTTTCTGTACTCACAGTCACAACCCCGTGGGATGAGGTTAAAATTGAAATTCTTTCGTTTCTTTTCAGAAGATACAAACGCGGCGAGTTCTTTCGCTGAAAGAACGCATAGATGTCATCACGATGGCGGAAACTCTACGCGACACAAGGGAGATGGCGCGTCTCTTTGACTGCGGCCGCACCCAGATTCTGTCGATTCTCTCACAAAAAGACCGTCTTCTCAAGGAATGGGCGAACAACGGCGATCCGAACCGACTGCGACGTCGGCCATCTGCTTATTCCGTGGCAATTAACAAAATGGTAGCAGAATGGATTCATCGAGGTCGATCCGCTCGATTGCCACTTACCGATCAGATGATCATCGATAAGGCCTATCAAGCGAAGAAGTTCTTTAAATACGGCGAGTTCCGGCCAAATAAGAGGTGGTTGGACAGATTTAAAAGACGTTTCCGATTGGATGGCGTTGATCTGGTGACACCAAATACAAATTACGAATGTTGTGAGATTAGATCGATGAAGCTAAGCGACATCTATGTGGATATAAAAGGAACTCTAGAGGCATCCATTAATAGCGCTATGTCTCATCGTCAACATACAGTTGAATACAAGGATTTCTTAATGAATGAAAACAGTTATGACACAGGTCAACAAGCAATGGTGATGGAGCAGAGTTATGCCACATCTAACAATGAAATCAGTGAGGATAATGAAGATCTGTCTTGGAATGTTGAGAGCTTTTGTGAAGCCCAGATTGAAGAGTCGACCGAATCCACCGGTGCAATAAGTAGTGATACTCAGGCATTGGAAATTCTCAAAAAGCTGGAGGAGTACTCAATGCTGAAGGATAACTATCGCGCCATTGGATTGATCTTGCAACTGGAGCGTCTTTATAAAGGTGAGATTGAGTCATAGGGCTTAGCTTAGCTTTTAAGTATATTTTAAGTTGTAGATTTAAGGGTTTATGTAAATAAATTTGGATTATAAAACATAAGAATCGGTAATTGGCTTTTATTTTCACTTTTTTCAGGATACGGAGTTTAGGAAAGTATGGTGATGGCCCAAAAATTCAAAATTGAGATTTATACAAATTCTTACAAGTTGAGGTACCTCGCGTACAAAAAAGTAGTACGTTTTTTTTAAATGTCCATGTTCTAGAAAATGACTTATTTTACTGTTGACGACCTTGTTAAACGAAAAAAGTACAACGACGTTCGTATCTGCACCTGGAATGTGAGAACATTAAACAATAGAGGTGCAAGCTAACAACTAGCGGAAGCCCTAAACTGCTACATAGCAGACATTACTGCCATCCAGGAAATACGATGGGATGGGCCGGGCAAAATGAGGACGAAAAACTGTGACATCTACTACAGACCGTGTTATAGTGAGCAGAAACAGCGACTATTCGGATGCGGATTTGATAAAAGTGCCAGTCTATGGCAAGAAGTCTTAAGTTTCCAAGGCATTAGCGAACGCATTATAACTATCCACATCACGGCGAAATTCGCAAACATAGGCCTTATATGCGCTCACTACCCAACGGAGGAAAACGATGATATAACTAAGATTGCTTCTACGAGCTCCTTGACCAAATTTATGAACGACTACCGAAATACGATGTTAAAATCGTGTTGGGTGATTTTTAAGCAAAAGTAGGAAAAGAAGACATCTTTGGCAATATTGTCGGAAAACATAGCCTACACGACAATACGTCTGGTAACGGAATTAGGCTAATTGACTTCGCTACGGAACGGAATGCCACTATAGCCAGCACACGGTTTCCTCACCTCGATATCCATAAGGGGACATGGCGGTCTCCAGATCAAGGAACGGACAACCAAATTGATCACATTGCGATAGACAAGAGGCACGCAACCAGTATTTTGGATTTCCGAACATTCCGAGGAGCTAACATCGACATGGCGGTCTCCAGATCAACGACCGGACAACCAAAATGATCACATTGCGATAGACAAGAGACACGCATCCAGTATTTTGGATGTCCGAACATTCCGAGGAGCTAACATCGACTAGGACCACTACCTTATTGCATCCAATGTAAGAATGCTGATATCTTGAAGAAGACTACAATCGCAAGAGACCGCCAAGACCTCCGCACAACCTCTCGATTAACACCATACCGCCAGCAGCAAATGTCGAAGAACAATGGCAACGATGCCAACAAGCCATTAGATCAGCCGCAACTAATGTTGAGGAATGCCGACAGATGCTCGCAGCCAAGAACGAGGCCTACAAGGCTTAACTGCTAAGAAAGGAAGAACATTGGCTTTTCAGAAAGAAAACAGAGCAAGAAAAGCATGCGATCGAGGATATAGACTGGTGCCACTCCAGGAATGATGTTCGCAAGATTTACCAAAGCGTAAAACTTCAAAGTCAATGATACAAGGCTTGAACAGAATTCAGTCGAGATGAACAAGGAAATATCGTAGTTGAGACACAGTCGATGCTGTGTATATGGAAGAAACACTTCTGGAGACTGCTTGCAATGGGCTTTATAAAGCCGGCGGAGATGACTTGGTAAGTAACATCCACCAACTTATATGCCAAATCTGGTCGGAATAAGGTATGCCTGAAGAATGGAATCTCAGCATCGTTTGTCCGATCCACAAATAAGGAGACCCTCTAAACTGCGCCAACTACAGAGGCATAAGTCTCCTCAACATCGCCTACAAGATCCTATCTGCCGTAATATGTGAACGCCTGAAACCGTTTACAAACATCCTGATCGGCGCCTATTAGTGTGGTTTTAGGCCAGGAAAGTCGACAACCGATCAAATTTTCACACTTCGGCAGATCCTGGAAAAAAACCCAAGATGTCCAAATCGATACCCACCACCTATTCATCGATTTCAAAGCCGCATACGACAGCATTCATAGAGACGAACTATACAGAGCCATGTCTAGTTTTGCTATAACGCCCAAGAGTGGTCCGTTTGTGTAGGGTCACAATGGAGAATTCTCGCTGCTCCATAAGAGTCGGAAACGACTTCACCGACACATTCGATACCAAAAAAGGATTTAGACAAGGCGATGCGCTATGATGTGACTTATTCAAGAAGTCGGCGCAGGTACTCTAGTAAAAAAAAAGCCCCTGTTTTTTTAATGTTAATTTTAGTAAAATTGAAGATCCAATCATCTTCAAAATTACAAGTGTGGACTAGCGCCAATGATTGCAAACCACACTCTTGTCAACCGCAGTTTATTTAGGCTAAGAAGGATATTTAGTAGTAAGGCAATCATTCGAACAACTTAAAAGATTCTCTTACAAGATCCTTATCATCCCAGGTCGATTTGAGAGACAAATTATTTGAAAAATCTTCAATCCCGTGTGCGTTGACGATGCGAGATTTACGAAACATTCATAGACGGTTTGTTTGCCATGATAAAATTGGTAGGGGACTTTCGGCAAATATTGCCAGTTAATCTAAGGTCAACACCAGCCGATGAACTTAATGCATGTTGTCGTCCTTTTTATGGAAACACTTAAAAAAAACTCAAACTGAAGAAGTTTTTTCAAAGCAATTACTGGTCAAAATCACCGGTGAAATTTCCTTCGGCTGTATTCAATTGACCGTCGCTTTCTGCCAGCTAAGCGAATCAAAATCCAAACGCATCCGTACTCATCATAACGTTGCACAAAATTTTAAAAATCATTATTGATCATGCTGCGATAAACATTGGTGACTTACAAACTGGTGGATTCCGTTACTTTCCAAGATGATATCGTCAAATATGCAACCGAGTTTGTAACCCCGGTTTACCAGCTCATAATCTCCAACTCAAAGCAGGATTTATTTTCATAAGAAGTACAAAGGGGAAGATGTTTTGATCAAATGACAAGTCGGTCCTTGTTATTTAATGCTTGCTATTTCCGGAACGGCTTGCATTCGCATTGACAATGAACAAATCTCAAGGGCAATCAATGCGAGTTTGCGGGGTTAGGGTCCAGATATAACTACCATCCAAAACCTCATTGAACATTTGACGTCTGGCGACTTTTTTACATTGGCGAGTTGGTTTGAAAACAAAACTTTTGCAGAAAATCACTTTTGGTTTTTCAGTGATCCAGGATATTTTTTCTGAAGTAATGATTTTGCTTCCGGCCAAGTGAAATAGACTTCTCCAATGATTTTATAACCGCATATGTACATAAGAAAAGTGTCAATCATGTTTTGTGTTTCAATGAAGTTGATCTATGATAGCTATAATTGGACCATTGACCTTGAAAATCCATACACCCCAAACCTATACATTCATCACAACCTGTAGATCATTCAAAAATACGTTTTAAAATTTGAAGGCAAAAGAATGTTAGCCGAGTCAGCTAGTTAATTAGTAAAAGATTTTGTAACATAAATACTCAATTTTATTAAAACTCAGAAATATCCCATATATGTGCACAAAATTTCAAATTCTTAAAACTAAATAAAAAATTACCAGGCCAAAGTAAACTAGAACATGGCAACTCTGGATTTCTCTCATTCTCTTTAATCGCCATTCGCTGCCCCCATTTCTCTTGATAAACATCTGCGTCTGCACACTGCACAACTGCACACATGCACAACACTCTGCCCAGCCCAGCCACATAATTAATGGCATATGGCACGACCAGACTAGTCAAACAAAGGGTTTTCGACCGGGTGGACGCGTTTTGAAATATTCCTACATGGGAAAACGGAAGTGTAAACGAATAAATTAGAGTGACATTCTATGAGTTAATTGATTCGATATTTATCAGTGCCATAGAGTAACAAGTTAAATGGTGTCATTGCGCAAGTCTTCTTCATCATCTATGTAAACAAAAGCAATCTCAACGCAACACAAGTGTGCTCTCGTATCTATTCAGAGTGTAAAACAATTTAAAAATAAACTCACTCACCGTTACGAGATGCCCCCGAAGAAGGAATGCTGTGTATTAGGTTGCTCGTTTGGGAATAAGTCTAAAGAAGTCCTTTATGCCTTTCCTTCCAGTACTACGCAGCGCTACAAACGCTGGTCAACACTCTTCCCGAACAGTTTCTCCCTGCAGACTGATAGAGGAAATTTCATATGTCGTCGCCACTTCACTCCAGAGAGTTTCGACTCAATGGCAAGACTCCGCCACAGTGCCGATCCTTCGATAAACATCGACACCAGCTACGCACAGGACAAACTATTGAAAAATTTCTTCAAAAAAATCGTTTTCGAATATTCTGAAAGAAATAAGGTGTTCGATGAAAACGAGCTTGCCGCTAGAGCCCAAGAGGCTAGTGACTTGCTGGGCATGCCAAAACTTAATGCCGACAAGGCATGGTTTCGTGCGTACTACTGCTTTCGTGAAATGAATAAAAAGAATGGCTTACGCTATGGAAAGAAGGCATTTAAAGCTAAGCCCATGTCGATATTTGACATCATAATGGAGCTTCGCAGTACCTTTCCAAGTAACTTTAACCTTCCAATTGACAAGATGCTTGTTACATCAGACGACGCTGAAGTGGTAGAGATCAATGAGGACTATGATAATAAAATGCATGCTAATCCATTGAATCAGCAGTTGGGTGAAAATCGAATTTTGGAAAATGCACCACAACTTCAGGCTGTGGATAATTATCTAGATGCATTAAAGGTCTTGAAGCCTTTAGAAGCCTACATAAGCCGTATTGGGAACAAAAATGCCCTACTTCGGCTAAAAGAGATAGAAAAGGTGGTTAAACTTGAAATTCCAACGGATGTTGTGCCTCGTAAAAGGGCCAAGGTTAATATGATGAAATAAACTTTAAAAAATCGAGTTAATGTTTTTTTTTCAATATGTGGTATTGACAATATAGGGCCTATGAAAGAGCTTTTAACCTTCCTAGCATGCGTAGTATATGGAAGTAATGGCGTGGGAATTCAAAGGCCTTGTGTTTTGAGGTAACCTGAGTCCAAAAGAGTAGGCTCAACAAAATATATGTCTTGCAGTCTGGAGTCCATTATTGATAATTTTGAATATAACCTTTTCTCAAACCCTGAGACTTGATCTGTTGTGGATTGTGTATTGGAAGAAATATGTCATCCGGAAGATTGTTCCATTAGGCGTGTATCACTTCTGCTGGCTTGGGATTTTTTTTTTCAGTGGAACAACATTTTCAGCAGAGGGAAACTTTTTCTGTCAAAAAAAAGTTTTCTTTTTTCGCAGCTTACAATAATGATGAAGTTCATACGTCATGATACGGGTTGGAGTCGTTTTCCCGAAAATCAGTTGCCCGCGTAACGTTTGCCCGAATTACATAATCCCAAATAACGCTTTACCGAAAAACGCTTTACCGAATCACGGTTCCCCGAAACACGATTCCCTGAATAACGTTTGCCCAAACTTCCCTACCTTTTCAATAGTAAGTGATGGCAACATTCACTATATACAAATCGTAGGAATAGTTGCTCTAATTGATGAGAATCACGGAGACCGAATTAAGTATTAAACACTAGAGACGGCAACACGGATGATACAATAACCAAATGGAATTGTGTGCCAATTGATGAGAATCAAGGAGGACGATCGTTTTCCTTTTTTGCGTTTTGTTGTAAGCAAGCGGTTTTTTGTTAATAAAGTGAACCAATAATAATTCTTTTAAGTTTTTAAATTCTATTTCGAAGAGGTAAGTTTTATCTTTAGTTTTCATAACTTATATGTGCAATAGATAATCGAAATAATTGTCCTTAAATCTATAAATGATTGTCTATAACCAAGCGAGAGGCTGCCTCTTCTATTTTGACAAATAATCTGGAGAAAAGTGCAAGGTCTAGGATACTCTCGAAAATATGGAAGCAATGAATCTTTTTCGCAGGAAATCCGGATGCTAAAAGCACTTGCAAAAGATTTCAACTCTCTTTCTGGGGACAGTCCACCCTAACGCAACTTCGTTGCTCCGCTCAGGGTATGTAAAGTCGTCAGGCAGGCGCCTGAGTCAACAGTTTTTTGTTGTTAACAGTACTCTGGGTGGACCGCTTCGCGGGAACAAAGGATTTGAACTCTCTTTCTGGGGACAGTCCACCCTAACGCAACTTCGTTGCTCCGCTCAGGGTATGTAAAGTCGTCAGGCAGGCGCCTGAGTCAACAGTTTTTTGTTGTTAACAGTAATCTGGGTGGACCGCTTCGCGGGAACAAAGGATTTGAACTCTCTTTCTGGGGACAGTCCACCCTAACGCAACTTCGTTGCTCCGCTCAGGGTATGTAAAGTCGTCAGGCAGGCGCCTGAGTCAATAGTTTTTTTGTTGTTAACAGTACTCTGGGTAGACCGCTTCGTGGGAGCAAAGGATTTCAACTCTCTTTCTGGGGAGAGTCCACGCTTACGCAACTTCGTTGCTCCGCTCAGGATATCTAAAGTCATCAGGCAGGCGCCTGAGTCAACAGTTTTTTGTTGTTAACAGTACTCTGGGTGGACCGCGTGATTTTATTTTTGTACACTGAGTCTTTGAAAAGCCGGGCAAAACATTCGGGGAATCGTTACGCGGGCAACTGATTTTCGGGCAAACAACGCTCCCCATGACATATACAAATAAACAGCTGTGTTCCTTTAGCAGAATGGGTTAGATGACGAATTCAAATTTTGTCTCAACATATTGCAGAAAATCTCAACTTTGCCAAGTGAGGAATCGTGTTCATCTCTCGGATATCTTGGAGATATCGGAGAGATCAGGAAGTGGATCATGCCTATTGGATGCTTGTTCTGCAGCAAGAATCATCTGTAAACCGAATTTCGTTCGCCTTTGAATACAGTTGAGAAAGTGCAGCCTAGCGGAAGCCCTAAGCTGATAAAAGGCAGACATGACTGCTATCCAGGATATACGATAGGCAGGACAAATCGATGATGTTACGGTTTGTGTTACGGTGAGCAGAAATAGCGACTATTCATGTGTGGATTTGTTATCAGAAACAGACTAAGATAGGAAGTCTTATAAAAAAAAGACAAGGATTGTTTCTACGAGCTTCTACCGACTGCCGAAGTACGATTTTAAAATCGTGCTGGGAGATTTAAATGCAAAGGTAAGAAGAGATGACATCTTATATAGTATTGTCCGAAAACAGCCTTTACACCAAAACAACTGACAAGGGGCTTATGCTAACAGACTTCCCTGCGGAACGAAATACCTTCATAGGCAACACACAGTTTCCTCATCTCGATATTCATAAGAAGATATGTCGGTCTCCAGATCAACGATCAAAAAAAAAATTTGGCGCAACAGGCTCGTTATTGCCTTGGGTATTAACGAGCCTGGTAGCGTTCTCAGTATTCATGTGTGCAAGTGTACAAGAAGTATGCAAACTTCGAACGTCGAAGTTGATATAAGCTATTCTTGACAATTGATACTACTCGGATGCTTTGTTAGATCAGCGCGACGGCCAGTGAAAATCATTTAGGTGTTGCTACGAGCTCAGATCTTTGTAATAGCAATTCATCACACCAAAGTCATACAGATAACGCATTGAGAACAAAAAACAAAAACTTTTGCTCACCAGCTTCATGGCATGGGCGGGCGGTATGTCCATGCACACATGAGAAACGAGATCCAAACATATGGCGAGCTGTACTAGTACAACCCGCCATAGAACAATTTTTCTTAAATGCAGTGCGTCATCTGTATGACTTTGTAGTCTTTGGTAACATTCCCTAACTTATAAGCCGAATTTGGTCAGATGAAAGTAAGCCTGATGAAAAGAAACTCAGATTCGTTTGCCCGATCTAAAAAGCAGTCTCCTAGTAGTCCCAATAACATCGCCTACAAGATCCTATGTCGCAATATATGAATTCCAAAAAAAACGACCAGCAACTACCTGATCATCCTTAATCAGTACTGTTGTAGGCCTCGAACGCCTACAACTGATGAATCTTCACACTTCAGCATGCATAGAGACGAAACGATTTGACAGTAAATTATCCAACCCAATGTATATGCTGTCAACATGTTGGGGCACATATCAGCGTTGCAGAACACATCGCCGTAAAGTGGCACAAGCATATAGAGGGTGAGGAGTTTTGATCTCATTTGTTTTTCCAAGCCAACGTATTACCACTTCCAATGGCCTAAACTCTTCCACTGAGGTGACATTTGTAAGGTTGATTTTGACTACGAGACTTATGAACTCCCCAAGTACCTCAAAGTTGTTGCTATCTAAAGCCACTTCCATAGTCCATAGTTGTAGATCAATATTATTTTATATGCTGATAGCATCTACTTTGACCGCTATTGCAAACGTCGTTTACAATCTAACGGATCATTTTTTAAGAGTTAAGTTTTTCAGATTGACAGCACTGGTTAGTAATGTCCAAACATCATCTGTCAAGGTGAAAAGTTTTCAGTATACTCTGCCATTTAATCATGGAAGACTTATAAACACACAACGGTTGCAAATTATTGAAATTTATTATCAAAAGTCGTGCACCGTTTTTTACGACCATAATAAGGTTCTCATAATTGACCTGGTGAATCAACAACTCGTGCTGTTGTCACCAAATGTACTTTGTTCGTACAGTGCGTGTCGAAAAGAATTTTGCAGTCGTAGCGTCCAATGTTAATTAAGATCGTGAAATTTGAATTCGTCGCCGTTCTAAGGAATTGGGCATGTGTTACTCAACCACATGGAAAATTTCACGTGTCGATTTGGGCTTAAGAACCTATAAATTTCAACTCGTGCAAGAATTGAAACCGAATGACCTACCACAACGTCTAATTTTTGGTACATGTGCATGAAAATCCGATGTTTTTCGAAAAATTGTTTTTAGCGATGAGCTCATTTCTGCCTCAATGGATACGTAAATAAGCAAAACTGTCGCATCTGGAGTGATGAACAGACACATGTCATACAATAATTACTGACAGTTTGGTGTGGTTTATGGGCTGGTGGTATCATCGGTTAATTTTTCTTCAAAGACGACCGAGGAAGAAACGTTACCATCAACGCCACAGTTGGCTGAGTTGAGCTTGGTTGACATGTGGTTTCGTCGAACCTTCACTTCTCTGCTTAGTTTTTCTGCGGTATTGTGCCTTTCATGTCTGGCTGTGATAATGGATGGGAAATTTAGAGTGGACGTGTGTAATATTCGTGGGTAAAGGTCAAATCTTTTTTCGGCTTACGTCCATATTTCCAAATACAAACCAGCTATTTTGGCAGTAGGTGAAACACAGGTGGGGCCAAATTCTGACTTATCAGAATTAACCCTGTCTGGATATAATTTGGTGCCATTATTCGTTTTTCACCGCGGTCTCGCCATATATATATATGTAGTGACAGCCGTAGATGGTTGGGTGTTGTAGAACGAGGGTAGACTCTGATTGGCTTTAACGGCCGGGCAAAAAGAGGATGAAAAACTGTGACATCTACTACGGACCGTGTTATAGTGAGCAGAAAATGCGACTATTCGGATGCGGATTTGTTATAAGTGCCAGACTAGGCAAGAAGTCTTATGTTTCATATAATGATCTGCATTAAGGCCAAATTCGCCAACATTAGCCTTATATGCGCTCACGCCCCAACGAAGGAAAAAGATGATACAGCTAAGGACTGCTTCTATGAGCTCCTTGAAAAAAACCTATGAGCGACTGCCAAAGTACGATGTTAAAATCGTGCTGGGAGATTTTAACGCAAAGGTAGAAAGAGAAGACATCTTAAGCAGTATTGTCGGAAACCATAGCTTACACGAAAACACGTCTGGTAACGGACTTAGGCTAATTGACTTCGCTACGGAACGAAATGCCACTACAGCCAGCACACGGTTTCCTCACCTCGATATCCATAAGGGGGCATGGCGGTCTCCAGATCAACGAACGGACAACCAAATTGACCACATAGCGATAGACAAGCGCCACGTATCCAGTATTTTGGATGTCCGAACATTTGGAGGAGCTAACATCGACTCGTCCCACCACCTTGTTGTAGCCAAGGTTAGAATGCGGATATCCGCTACGCCACAACAATCCAGAAATACTATAAAAAAATTTTATGTCGAAAGACTGCAATCGCAAGAGACCGCCAAGACCTTCGCGCAACGCGTATCCCTAAACCTCTCGATTAACACCATACCACCAGCATCGAATGTCGAAGAACAATGGCAACGATGCCAACAAGCCATTAGATCAGCCGCAACTGATGTGCTAGGTTTCTCGCACCCACCAGCAAGAAACCCATGTTTTGATGAGGAGTGCCGATAGATGCTCGCAGCCAAAAACGAGGCCTACAAGGCTAAGCTGCAGGTGAAGACGAGAGCTGCCGTTGAGCTCTATAGGCAGAAAAGAAAGGAAGAACAAAGGCCTTTCAGAAAGAAGAAAAAAGTGGAAGAAAAGCGCGCGATAGAGGATATAGAGAGGTGCTTCTCCAGGAAAGATGTTCGCAAGTTTTACCAAAGTGTAAAACGTCAAATCCAAGGATACAAGGTTCGAACAGAATCCTTTCGAGATGAACAAAGAAATATTGTAGTTTAGACACAGACGATGCTGAGGATATGGAAGAACCACTTCTGCAGACTGTTAAACGGCGTTGACGAACAACACTCCGCTGTCAGGCAGAACGAACCATTCAATATTGGCAACGACAGCAAAAGCTGCCAACCACCCGACCTGAGTGAAGTGAGGATAGCAATATCTAAACTGAAGCTTAATAAGGCTGCCGGAAATGACGGCCATCCCGCGGGCTTTACAAAGCTCGTCAGTACCTGGATGACTTTGTAAGTATCCATCAACTCATAAGCCGAATCTGGTCGGAAGAAAGTATGCCTGAAGAATGAAACCTCAGAATCGTTTGCCCGATCCACAAAAACGGAGACCATCTAAACTGCGCCAACTACAGAGGCGTAAGTCTACTCAACATCTCATACAAAATTCTCTCTGCCATACTATGTGAACGCCTGAAGCCGTTTACTAACAACCTGATCGGCCCTTATCAGTATGGTTTTAGGCCAGGAAAGTCCACAACCGATCAAATCTTCAAACTTCGGCAGATCCTGGAAAAAAAACCAAGAAAACCAAATCAATACTTACCACCTATTCATCGATTTCAAAGCTGCATACGACAGCATTTGTAGAGACGAACTATACAGAGCCATGTCTAGTTTTGGTATACCGCCCAAACTCGTCCGTTTGTGTAAGATGACGATGGAGAATTCTCGCTGCTCCATCAGGGTCGGAAACGACCTCACTGACAGATTTGATACCAAAAAAGGATTTAGGCAAGGCGATGCGCTGTCACGTGACTTCTTCAATCTGATTCTTGGGAGGATTGTGCAAAACTCACGAGCCAACACCAGAGGCAAAATTTTCCAAAAATCTGTACAACTACTAGCATACGCCGACTATATTGACACGTTTGCTAGTTAAGAGAATTAAGCGGCAAAAATGGGTTTAGCAGTAAATGAGGGCAAGACGATGTATATGCTGTCAACACGAAAGGACACACAACTTCGACGAATTGGACAGAACTTCACCATTGACAGATATAACTTTGGGGTAGTACCGGACTTTATCTATCTCGGCTCCGCCATTAACCCTGACAACAACATATCGTCAGAAATCATTACTCTTGCCCACCGCAGGAAGAGACGAACTTCTAAGGAGATCCTATATAAGACCCTGATCATCCCAGTCCTGCTCTACGGTGCTGAAGCATGGACCGTCTCAAAAGCGGATAAAGAAATCCTTGGTCGATTTGAGAGGAAAATTCTTCGAAAAATCTTCGGTCCCGTTTGCGTTGACGGGCTATGGAGACTAAGATTTAACCAAGAACTATACGAGCAGTACAACGACATGCCCCTGGTCAAAAAAATCTCCGCATTGGACGTTTAAGATGGCTAGGATATGTAGAACGAATGGACTACCAAGCTCAAACTCAATACGGCCAATTTTGTATGGCTGAAATTCCATGTCCGTAGGCATTTAATTCACTATTGTTTCAACTATAGAAGCCCAAACCTTGACAGTAATAACTTTTAATGAGGCAAACTGCATTTGTCCAGCCTGTACCAAAAAAAAAGGCGAATCTTCTTTCCAAGGTCATGGGAACGCTGATAAATCGTCAGCTTATGAAAAATCTCGAAACACGAAACTTGTTAGTGACCGGCATTATGGTTTTCCACTGGTGATTTGATGACATATCTCACCGAACAGTGGAACCAATCAATCCACCTCGGTGGAGAAAGTTAGATTATTGCACTTGATGTTTCAAAGGCATTTGGTAGGGTTTGGCATCAGTCCTTTTGTCGAAATTGCGTGCATTTGGAATTGATGAAAAACTTATTCTATGGATTAGAAATTATCTTTCGAAACGTTCAATTCAAGTTGTTTTGGACGGTTTCAAGTCTGCAACTCACCAAAAAAATGCTGGTGTCCCTCAAGGCTCAGTTTTGTCTCTGACTCTCTTTCTCATTTTTATCAATGATCTCCTGTCTGCAACTTTTAATCCAATGCATTCCTTCGCTGATGATAGTACTCTCAGGTTCTCATATTCGTTTTCAGGTCCACGTCCCTCATATTCGAACGTATTCGAACCTAGAATCTAAACGACAGCATAAGTGAAGCACCATGAATTCTGACCTTGACACTATCATCAAATGGGGTCAGTTTAACAGAGTACAATTCAATGCTTCCACAATACAATGCTGTCTTCTGTCGTCAAAGCGAAACCAAAATCTAGAGCCATTATCCATCAATGGCACTTACGTCGAAGAAACTGAACAATTTTCCATGCTAGGTATGTGTGTTAGTAACGCAGTTGGAACGCCCAAATATTCCAAGTCGCTAAAATCGCAGCAAAATGTCTAGGTATCCTTAATCGATGGTAAAAATATTTCACCCCTTCTGATCTGGCCACAATATATAAAGCGTTTATACGCCCTAATCTTGAGTTTAAAGCCCACATCTGCTCGGGTGCACCAAAAACAACATTGCACCTCCTAGATAGGATTCAAACGCGTGCGAAAAAACTTATAGGGCACATTAGAATATCGAACTTTTAAGTTTCGCTTGAACGTCGTCGAAATATCTCCTGCCTTACACTGTTCTATCGCTATTTTAACAACCAATGATCAAATGAAATAGCCAGCTGCATTCCTCCAATTCAACAATTCAGTCGCAATACTCGTTACGCTATGAATGCAAATATCAGTTTACCCCAAAGCCTATCTTCGGGCGAATGCTGAAATATAGAGATTCGTACATATACCGAACAAACATAACGAACATAAACCTTTCCATTATAACTTACAGGCCTTTAAAACCAATGTGCATCGGTATCTCCTTTTTTCTCTCTCAAATTTCCTTAACGCCCGCGCTGTGCTAAAACATATAAAGGGTATTCGTAACTCCTTGATTGCGCGCAAATTAAAAAAAAAAGAAGATGAATTTGGTGAGCAGTTTATCTTGCGAAATGACCCTTTGAGTTGGCCGCCAAGATCAATAACGCCTCCTGATTATTTCTTGTGGGGTTATGTAAAGTCGTTAGTCTATGTGGTGAAGCCAAACACAATTGAAGCCTTACAGGGTAACATAACAAGCGCAATTCATGGAATGCAGGCCAAAATGCTCGAAAAAGTTACGCAAAATTTGACCTTTAGAATCGACAATTTGAAACGGAGCCGCGGACAACATTTACATGAAGTTTTCTTTAATACATGAATGGCAAAGGCCTATGTATCGATTACAGTAAACATTTTGAATATTTGATGCAAATTTGAGTGTTTTATTAGATTAAAAAAAAAACGCTAAAAAATCACCCGTTGTATTCACAATAGGGGTCATTCTAACTATTTATATGACTGGCCACTAACAACTGACACAAACCCAAAATTTTAGTGAAATCGACTGAGTAGCTTTGTCTCCAGTCTAATACACAAGCTCTAGATTCCAAACGGCTGACATATATATTTTTTTAAAACTCTTAGTGCCATCACTATACTTTGCTGAACTACGTGTTTTTTTAAAGCCCGAAGATGAAGGTCCTGAGAACACATTCAGTCCTTTCGTGAATAATATATTTTCCTGGGAAACTTTTCCCATTCAGCACTCGGTTTAGGTACATTGCTGACAAGGGAAAAAAAATTTTTTGTTTGTTATGTTAAAATCGTCAAGGGACATGGCATGCGATCTTTACGATTATGTAAAGTACTTTAACCCTCTAAAAATGCTGTGAATTGTTAGTTTTCCACAAAAAATAAGTACAACAGACATGTGACAAATTTGTAACACTTTGCACATTTTCAATAAACAATATTTTGTATTTCATTACCTATACAAATAACAACAATATATCCTTAGATCATATTCGGCTTTTCAAAATCTCCTGCATATGCTTCAACAGCTCGATAGCCCTGTCATTATGTATCCTCTTTGCGTAGTCTTCCAAAAGTTTCACCCTATCTATGGCCTCACTGTATGTGTGTATCGTCTGCTCTGCTTTCAAATCATCCACGTGCGCAACAGACTGGACATTACTATCACCTGTCAGCTGCAACTCCTCGGCTGTCAAACTTTTCGACGCTTGTTTTCCCTTCCACAAGTGCTGTATACCATTCAGATTCAGGTAGACCTCAAAATTATGCAGCCATCCAAAGTCAACGTCGAATTTAGTTATTTTTAAAATGTTTGCGACTTCCGTAGCCTTCGCTTTGAGCATGGCCCCGTTGACGTTCATTTCGGGATGCAATCGATGTGTCAAAATCAGCCATTCCACAACGGGTTGATTTATTGACGCCCATTGAGTTTTAATAAATTGGATTTCGTTTTTTGTCAGGAACAGCGAAGGAGTGTCTTTTGGATAGCTTATCCCTTTGATCGAATTTCGAAAGTGAATTGGACATATTCGAGGATTTTTTAGCTTCTTTATGTGTATGGCTGACTCTGAACAAGCGGATAGCCATTGTTTATATTCCGAACTACTTTTGGGTGGAAACGTAAACAATCGATTGGCATGGTTCGCTCTGACGATCGTTGGACAGCCAATGATGCAGCAACTAACAGCCATTAAGCTAACGGAATAAAATTAATTATACTATTTTTTTTTAATAATATTTTTATGACGCACCATATCTTTTTTTTTGTTCACTCTTTCTGCCGTTGGATTATTTTTGTTTTCTGCTGTGCGGAACAGAGATGACTGAGTTTTCCATTTGAGAATGGTCTTATATTCCATGCTTACATTTTGTCAGAGAGTGAGAGAATAACAGTGGGTAAGGCAGAGGCAATTTTGGCGAGAGTAAGATTCTCTTAAATGAAGCATGTGTCGAAATTGAGTCGAGATGATCACGAGGTGTTGACCTTGCATTTGCGTATTGAAATTTCAGTTCCTGGACCTGGATACTGATGGTTCTGTAATTTTAACCGATTAGTAAAACATTCATTCAAGAGAGCCAACGCCAGCCAAGCCCGTCGAATGCAAGGAAATATTTAAGAACGACAATGTTGCCATTTTAATTTCATTTTTTGCTACGAGTTTTTATTTTTTATGAAATAAGCTTATTGCTTACCCATGGATGGATTCAAAGTTTACGATATAATTCTGCAACCTTAGTTGATATGGATAGAGGGTATTTCATTAAGCGCTTCCTATCTTTAAATTTAAATAAAACAATGTGTGTGTGGGATATCATGGAAATTTGTTAATCCTATAAAAGGACTATTAGTGCCATTATGTATGGCATATAACATCATTTAAATGTCCCTTGCGGCTTCTCTGGGTGGCACGCATACGAAATGTCCGATTTTCCCAGGCTAAATTTGACAGATGGCATGGTTAGTTGGCTTTCAGAAAACCCCGGATTAAAATCGCACGATCTCGCTGGGCCCGTTCACATCACATCGTTGTGAGATGACCATCCACTCGAATCGCTCGTGCAGATTTCCAATTTGACGTGAGCTCTGTTTCTTGTAGCGCCGTCCTGTTGAAACCACATTTCATCCAATTCAGGTCAAAAGATGTTGGTAATGATTGACCTATAGCGCTCCCCGTTGACGGCGATGGCCTGTGCAACGTCGTTTTTAAAGAAATATGCAACGATAACGCGGTCAGCTCAAAATACACACCAAGCTGTGACTTTTTCGTGATGAATCATCAACGGGCTCTTGAGTGGGCCCGTTCACATCACCCTACCTTGAGATGATCATGCATTCGAATCGCTCGTGCAGAATTTCCGAATCGGCGTGAGCTGTGTGGCACGTAGCGCCATTCTGTTGAAACCACATGTCGTTGGTGTCCATATCATCCAATTCGGACTAAAAAAGTTGGTAATCTGTGACTTTTTCGTGATGCATCATCAACGGGCTCTTGAGTGGGCCCGTTCACATCACCTCACCGTGAGATGTCCATGCAATCGAATCGCTCGTGCAGAATTTCCGAATCGGCGTGAGCTGTGTGGTACGTAGTGCCGTTCTGTTGAAACCACATGTCGTTGGTGTCCATATCATACAATTCAGACTAAAGAAGTTGGTAATCATGGACCTTTAGCGCTAATCGTTGATGGCAATAGCATGGGCAACGTCGTTTTCAAATAAATATGGACCGATGACGCGGCCAGTTCAAAATCCACACAAATCTGTGAATTTTTCGTGATGCATCATCAATGGGCTCTTGAGTCGGCCCGTTCACATCACCTCACCGTGAGATGTCCATGCAATAGAATCGCTTGTGCGGAATTTCCAATTTTGCTTGAGCTGTGTGGAACCAAAGATTATAAAGTCATAGAGATGACTCACTGAATACAAGAAAAATTGTTCTATGGCCCGCCATATATTTGGATCTCGTTTCTCATGTGTGCAAGGGTACACCGCCTGCCCGTACCAAGAAGCTGGTAAGCAAAAATTTCTGTTTTTTGTTCTCAATGCGTTATCTGTATGGCTTTAAAATCTTTGGCGGAACGTAGGGCCGTCCTGTTGAAACCACATGTCGTTGGTGTCTATATCATTCAAATCAGACTTAAGAAGTTGGTTATCATTGACCTTTGGTGCTCCCCGTTGACGGTGATGACATGGGCAACGTCGTTTTGAAAGATATATGGACTGATGACTCGGCGAGTTCAAAATCCACACCAAGTTGAGACTTTTTCGTGATGCATTAGATGCTCTTGGATTGCTATAGTAGCAAATTCGAAAATATGGTTGACGTACTCATTCATCCAGGAATAGGCATCATCCCTGAAGATGATTTTTCTATAAAAATAATCAACTGCTCCAGAGCCCATTCTGCAAAAACACACGTCGTTGTCGATGGTCGTTTAACTTCAGCTCCTCGTTCAGTTGAATTCACCAAGTTGTGGTCTTCGAAATGCCAAGTTTGAATATGAGTGGGAGGGGATGGCTAATTTGATAGATGTAGCTTCAACAATTTGGCCGTTATCAACTATCGCAAAGTTCGTAACTCCCTATTGGAAGGCAGTATACATTGAGCCAATAAATTTTGTTAGTAACTGCCCCTTGGTTCAAAAGAGAATTCGTATAACAAATATCATCATCCTTGCTTAAAACCTAAAAGTAAGTGAGGATCAGACGTGTTAACGGATCGACGATTGGACAGACAAAGATTCCAGATTGACTCTACTTCTTAGCTTCCATTTATGTTCTCTGAATTCTCACAAGTTTGGGGATATAAGGGCTTCATATAATGTGGCCAGATTAGAAGGTGTCAAAAATTTCTTCGACTTCGAATATGTGGTCGTTCCAAAATAAGGCGTTACTAACACAGATACCGACTATGGAAAAATTTCGGTTTTTCGACGTAACATATTCATGGATAATGGCAGTGGATTTTGGTTTCGCTTTAATGACGGAATTCAGCATTGTGTTTCAGGAGCACTGAATTCCACTCGGGATTTAACTATTTCATAATGCTGTCAAGGTTGGAATCCAATGAGCTTAACTTGTTTTGTCGCTTAGAGACCACGTCCGAAGGTAAGGGATGAAAAGCTGAAAATGAATATAAATAGCTAAGATAACTATCATCAGCGAGAGAACGAACTTGATTGGAAGTTGCAGACAGGAGATCATTTATAAAAATGAGAAAGAGAGTTGCATACAGGACCTTGCTGAACACCAGGATTTATTTGGTAGCAGACTTGAAACCATCACAAGAAAACTTAAATTCAACGTTTCGAAAGATAACTTCTAATCCGTAGAAGAAATTTTTCATCGATTTCAAATACATATGCGTTTTAGACAACAGAGCTTGATGCCAAAACCTGTCAAATATCTTTGAAATATCAAGCGCAACAATCTTGCTTTCTCCACCTTGGTCGATTGATTGCTTCCACATTTCGGTCAGATATTTTCGTCAAATCACCAGTGGACCTATGGCTGCGAAAACCATACTGTAGGCCAATCAGGTCTATCGCGAATAAATTTTCCCGGGATTTTTTTCTTTGTCAGCAATGTAAATCAGATTGCTGAATGGAAAAAGTTTCCCGCCAAAATGTATTCGCGGTAGGACTGACAGTGGTGATTTCGTGTTTCGAGATATTTCATACCCTTACAATTTATCCACGTCTTCATGACCTTGGAAAAAGGGAAGAAAGTGCGATTTGTCAGTAGCTGGCGGCAAAAAGAGTCCTGATAAGTAGAACATAGAGAAAACCTTGTGCAGTGGTTTTGCTAGTGTAGAAGAACACCCCCTTAGAATAATGGAGGACACCATCTGGAGAAGCAGACTTGTGAATGAACAGTGCGAATGTGTGCCATTGAATCCTCTACATTTTCAAGTACAAGACAGCATCCTCTGGCAACGTGGAGCTGGATGTGAAATGCGCAGCTGGAAGATTGCCTTTGTCCAGCTGAAATGTCAACGTGAATGACCTTTGAAATTGAAACGGATGATGGGCCGAATTTTTCTAATTTTTGACAAATGACCAATGCATCTCAAGTCATAACACCCTTTTGCCTTTGGTCTGGTGCTTCCTACTTGGTTTTCTCGCATTGCCATACAATTTATTTGGGGTTTCGTTCTTCAATGGTGTGGTTGGAGGACAAGAATTTTTACAGTGGCAGGTGAACCCAGAGGCCAGAGGCGATAATAAATTGTTGGTGTACCTATTTATCAGAATGAGAGGTAAGAATCCAGACCAGAGTGTTGGTGGCTTAATTGTTAATATCCTGTATGGAAATCGGTTCATTCCCAAGCCGTGGATCGTCTGCAAGCGACTGGTATACTTGAATCAATACAATTCTCTTATCCTTGAAACAACTGCATGGTATGTACATACAAATATAATGTCTCGTCTGGATGGAGTTCTTGCATAGTCAGTCTGTATGAACATACGAACATGATCTTCTCTTTGTATTTATATACATACATGTCTACGAATATGGTGTCTCGCCAGCATGGTGTTCTTGAATCAATGCAATGGTCTTGCGCTTGTTGGTTTCAAAAAAATCCCAAATATCTGTAAGTTCATCACCAATTACTTTGAAATTTTAAAATAACGCTGCACTCGAATATGATCAGAAGTATCTGTCTATGTATTACACATCGAATGTAAGTATGAATTAGGGCTCTTAAATCCAATGGCATGGAGATATAATATTCGCCAGGGTACTCATTCTGTAACTTTCGAAACGATAACTGTTGACCACTTTCTGTGTACCTTGTAATCTGTGGATATATACATGAGCACAGTGCACACTCACAATACAAAATTACAGGCTATATGCGTACCTTCAAAGTCTCCTACACTACCGTCAAAAACAGTCGTTTTAAAACCAGGTTTCGACACGAAAAATAAAATCCAAAAATGCTTAATTTTTTAGGTAGTTTATTGAAAAATTACCCAACTTGACTTAAATTTTATGAATAGACATCTGTGTCCTACTTAAGCTTTGACTGACTACGATTCCATCTTGATAACCTGCTCAACTACATTTTTAACATCCAAAAGTCGAAGTAACGCATTTTGGTTTCCAATTTGGTTTATGTAAGCTTCCAATGGTTTTAACAAGTCCAATGCGTCTTGATAAGTTTCCACTGTCTGCATTGCAGATTCACTTTCTAGAGTTGGGTCGATCTCCTTAGCTATTTGGCTTTGCCTAATCGATTTCAATGGTATATCATCATCAATATCCCAATCGCTGTTTGTTGTTCCAGACATTGTGTTTTCTTCGGATGATTCGGAAGATTCTCCGCAATTACTTGACGAATCTTTACTTTTGGCCTCATTACCATATCTAGGTTTTTGAGATTAGAATAAAAAAAATTAACAACGTTTCAGAGACTTACCAAATAAATAAAAACCCACCTCAAATCATACTCCTGAAAAGCTTCTTCGACTAATACTTTCGATGACGACGGTGTATTCCACTGAGGATTTACCATAACTCCAGGTGGGAGCCTTAATATTGGAACTGCATTCGCATTAAGCTGGCGATCTTTTAATTTGGAGTTAAGTAATCGATCCTTCAGACGCCAATCATCTTCAGCAAAGTGCAGTGAACAAACAATTGGTGTTTTTTTAGTAATTTCTCTTCCCGTTGCTTTTATCCATTGCTCTCTTCTGACAGGATCTTTCGGGAAAGTAAAATATTTTAAGGAGTTTCGAAACTTCTTACTTTCACTTAAGCTGATGCAATCCCTTACTGCACATCTTCGCATTTTAAAAGAGATAATCTTGCAGAAATAAAATCAACAAGAATAATAATTAATTTTAATTTAATTGAGAAATTTTAATTAACTTACATTTTGCAAAAAATAAAAACAAAAATCGTCTAATTCTCTGTCGCCAAACACTTCAACAACCTACAGTTGATGACGTCTGCAAGTGAATAACATGGCGACTGGCGTACATGCGGTTGCAAATTTACATGGTGCTCAATTTCCTTTTTTCTCATGATGTCATTCAGATGCCTGAGCCTGATACTGTGTTCTCTTCTGCCCTTGTTCACAATTTCTCATATACATACCCACATGCTACAAACAAGTTTATTGTTCGCACACGTAAATGTTTGTGTCGATGACCATGTGTCATCGCAATAAGTGTTACCATCGCATAGTCGAGAATCAATTCAAGTAGGTATTAGTGGATTAAGTACTTCGTAGAAAAATCATAACAAAATGAGATTTTGAAAACAATTGTCCTTTTAGTCAAACGGTTTCAACCCTGATAAAATTGATTTTTCAAAACGAGGGCCTTTTGATTTGAAGTACCTGACTATTTTTGTCAACACTTGCAAATTAAAGCATCAATCGATGAGACAAGACTTGTTAATTTAACATTAAGCTTAGAAAAGGGTTAAGAGAACTAAAGATTTCTTCGGCAGGAATCCGGTGGCGTAGCGCGTGTTGGGTCCTCCCTGGCGGGTCCATTTATGCCGCCACAAGTATTATTTTCACACACTAAAAAGAAAACGTTGTCTACGACTTCAAGCTGTTATGCTTACATATAGGTAAATAAATTAACTTGGCAAAATTTCTATTAAAAATTTTGCCAACAATTTTTCCTATCTGCCGTAATATGTGAACACCTGAAGCCGTTTACCAGCAATCTGATCGGCCTTTATCAATGTGGTTCTAGGCCAGAAAAGTCCACAACCGATCAAATTTTCACACTTCGGCAGATACTAGAAAAAAAAATCCAAGAAGTCCAAATGAATACCCACCACTTATTCATCGATTTCAAAGCCGCATACGAAAGCATTTATAGAGACGAACTATACAGAGCCATGTCTAGGTTTGGTATATCGCCCAAACTCGTGCGTTTGCTTAGGATGATGATGGAGATTTCTCGCTGCTCCATCAGGGTCGGAAACAACCTCACCGACACATTCGATACCAAAAAGGGATTTAGGCAAGGTGTTGCGCTGTCATGTGACTTCTTCAATCTGATTCTTGAGAGGATTGTGCAAAAGTCCCGAGCCAACACCAGAGGCACAATTTTCCAAATATCGGTGCAAATACTAGCATACGTCGCCGATATTGGCATCATTGGTAGGACTCAACGTTATGTCATAGCCACGCAAAGGGCTTAGTAGTAAATGAGGGCAAGACAAAGTATATGCTGTCAACACGAAGTGACACACAATATTGACGAATTGGACAGAACGTCACCATTGACAGATATAACTTTGAGGTAGTAAGGAAATTTGTCTATCTTGGCTCCGCTTTTAACTCTGACAACAACATCTCGTTAGAAGTTAACGAATAGTTACTCTTACCAACCGCTGTTTCTTCGGGCTTAGAATGCAATTCTGTGAAGAGTTACTCTTGCCACAACCACTGTTTCTTCAGGCTTAGAATGCAATTCTGTAGTAAAGTAGTAAAGCCCTTACTCGAACTACCAAGGAGAGCCTATATAGAGAGCCGATCGTATTTCTGTTGGCCGAGGTTTTTGTTTTTCGATTGCTGCCTGCTTTGGCTTTGAGATAAGTTTAGTCGAAATTTTCGGCTTTTGCTTAGTGAAATTTAGTTTCTAAAAAATTTAATTAATAAATTTCATCCGTCTTTTTTGCAACTCTTTAACTACTTCGCAGACTCAATAATTTGCGATATGATCGCCTTTATAATTAAAGTCAATAGCAGGAGTTTTTTTATCTGACCTGCAATCTACCATCAGAAGATTTCCGGCACATTTTACACACCGCAGCTCTTTCTGACAATGGGTTTTCGTAGGACTTCATCCTTGGCAGGAACTAATTTTAAATCCTTACGCATGGGTTCGATTTTTATAACAATATTTGGTATCGTTTTTGTTTCATAAATTTTCTTCAAACTTTCTGTTTTATCGAAAGTGAGTATAAATAAAGGCAGAGCTCGTTTTATTAAATTTTTTCACCCTCTTTTTGCCTTTTTTTCGCTTGACAATTTTAATTGCACCTATAAATTTATATCGCGTGTATTTCTGATCGCTAACTATAATCCTTTAAGCACGACGCATGTAACCCTCTAGCTACATCGCGTTAAGGCCTCTCAGATTTATTCTCAAATTGATTTTTATCGGTATTTAGTTTGCAAGATAATAAACGGTAACTTTCTGGATCTTTTACGCAGACTTTCCATGTATTTTTTTTTTTAAGTGAAGTTACTTGGTAGTCTGATAATGGTAACGATTTTATCAAGGTATGCAACTCGTTATAGTCGTCTTTACCGTTCAAATTAATTGTTGGTGGGGCCGTTGTTTTAGCTGTTTCGCTTTTATAGTATTCTCTTTATCGTGGTTTATTAATTCAGGTGACGATATAGCTTTCCTTTTTTTTCACCGGTCTTTTCTGTAGAAACTATTTTTCTTGACTGAGTTCTTCTTCGTCGGTATGTTATTCTGAGATAACCGGGCAGTTTGCACTCGGTTTTGGTTCATTACATAATTTTAATGAACTTTTCAAGGTCATATTTTCATCCTTATGGTGGAGAATTTCTTTCCGAAGCTCATCTCAGAGCAGTTCCACTTTGTTAAGCCTAGTTCGAAGAACGTCGTTTCCCTCCTCAAGACTTTTAAAGAGTCTCGTTTTTCGTGGGCCGACACTTCTGGCGCTGTCGAACTCCTGCAGACGGATATAATTTTTTGAGGTTCAGATGTAGGCGACCTCATTACCCTTGAACTTTTTCCGGAAGGGTTACAAAATTGCAATAAATGGCTCTCTCAAGATTCCGTAGAGCTGACCTCCGAAGCGGGTGGATTTTCAAGTGAAACTAGATTGTCACCTGGGTTATTACATCTTTTTGTTTTATTCATTGCATTTTTTTCTGTTTTTTGTACACACTTTAAACTCGGTATAGGGGAGTGGATTTTAGTCGCCTTCTAGGGGTATATCTAACCCCTAACCCCAATTGACATAGCAAAAACCCAACTTTTGTTTTCCATAGCAGAAAAGTAAAAAAATAGCCAGTGAATAAAATTTAACACCCATTTTAATGCAATCGACACACGGCCTAAATGTCAAAACTATGGGATAGGGGATAAAAAGTGGGCGGGGCATAAAACTGAATATGGATGATATATAGAAAATGGCATTGTCATCACATCTTGCTAGTATAGTTTATCTTAATCTTGGATGGTTCGACAGAAAAAACATCGTTTTTCTGTTGCATATGCTATGTGGTAGGGTATATAAATGATATTTATAGAAAAAGGCCCCAAAAAGTGGGCGTGGGTTAACATGATCTATTAACGAAATGTTTTACTATCATAACCAATGATTTGCATCAACATTTCTTTCGAATATTCTAAAATGTTACCCAGAAACGCTTTTTCCTGAAAACTCGTTAACGATATACACTCGCTAAGCACGTAGAGTGTAATTTTTATATTGTGTGTGCACATAAATATAAATCTTACGGAAAATCTCCTTCACTATCGTCGACCGTTATCATTTTGTTAAAATAACAGTAACATATGCGTACACAAAACTTCCAGCGAGCAAAGGGAAAAAGTGGGTTGGTGGCACACTCCATAGACACGATGAGCACGTGCCCAAAGTAGTGTGAGACCTTAACCCACTAAAACCACCACCCTTTTTGTATTGGTATTGCAACTAAATATGCGACTTATCAGCCATTTTTTTTTATGGCGAGCAAGGTAACTTTCCTTTGAGAGCTCCTGCTTTTGCCGCAATTTATAGCGCGGTTTGTCATTATCGGGCCAAATCTAAGGGCTTAGTTACTTGAAGACGCCGCAACAAATTTATTTCGTCAAAAATTTGGAGGACCGTTGTGTTAACGTGTCCCAATAAACGTTTTTTATGTTTGCGTGCAAAATTTATCGTTTCATCCTTAACCGCGGGAATACCCAGATCTCTGCGTAGATCTTCATTACTTATATACCACGGCACATTGACGAATGATCTTAACATTTTGTTTTCAAAATTTTGTAAAATATTGAGATTCGTTTCACTGGTAGATACAACCCCATAGTTGTGTACCATATGTCCGGACCGGCTTTAGCACTTGCTTGTATAATAGCAGCTTGTTATCAAGGTTAAGCTTCGAATATTTTCCGAGTAACCAGTACAGTTCTCTGTATTTATTTTTAAGTTCTTCGTTTTTTTTTTTATATGCGACTTCCATTTTAATTTTGCATCGAGTGTCATTCCGAGATATTTCGCTTCATTTGCAAAATGGACTCAAACCTGATTGAGAAATGCAGGCAAATTGTTTGTCCGTTTATACCGAAATTCTACATGAATCGGTTTGCCCTCGTTAAGTGCAATCCGCCAGGATTTTTCCATTCAATAACATCGTTAAGAGCGTTAGTCAGATTTCTTTCCTCTATCGTTGTGCCAACTGTTAGTTTAGCTGTGTCGTCAGCGAACGTGGCAACTATTGTATCGTTTGTTTGTGGGATATCACGTGTAAATAGGAGGTACAAGAGTGGTCCATGGACGCTTCCTTGGGGTATTCCTGCCAATATTTCTTTGAAATCCGAATATTCGTTTGCAAGTTTCACATGGAAGAGTCTATGCTCAAGATACGATACACGAGGATTTTATATAATTTTTCATTCAGAACTTGCCTTAGCTTGCATTGAAGGCCTCTATGCCAAACTTTGTCAAAAGCTTGCGACACGTCAAGAACTACTGCTGTGCAAATTTTCTTTCCTTCGAAAGCTTTCTGAGTTACATCAGTAATTCGATGAACTTGGTCCACAGTGAAATGTTTACTTCTAAACCCAAATTGATGGTCAGGTAAAAGGCGTGTCTGATCAATAATGGGGTGTAAGCTACCGAGTAATATCCTTTCAAAAACGTTTGAAATTATTGGAAGAAGTGAAATAGGTCTGTAAGATTTTATTTCGTTCGGTGATTTTGCTGTTTTGAGAACCATAATCACTTCCGCGACTTTCCATTGTCTTGGTATGTGCTCTAGTCTGGTTTCCGCTTCTATGAGAAGAGAAGTTAAGTTAGTGCTTCAAGAGGCAACATTTTAAAAAGTTCTCCTTTAACTAGGTCACAACCCGGAGCTTTTTTTAGGCTTTAATTTCTGTATTTCCCGTTTAAGCTCGGCAAGACTTGTATATCTATCGGTTGTAGTCTCGAATAAATTAATTTTTTCTAGACCATCAAAAAGTTTAAATGTTTCCTTAAGATATGCGGCAAAAACGTCTGCTTTTTCCTTATCACTTTTTGCCCAAACATCTTGGGTTACCTTAATTGGGGGCATAGCGTTATTAGGCCGTTTTATGACTTTAATTGCTTTCCAAGGTGAACAATTCGATTCTTTTCCAGCGGTTAGGTTTTGCAGATAAGTTTCTACTGCATGGTTCTTAAATTTTTTAATCGAATGTGATAGCAAGTTACTCAACCGATTTAGATGTGTTTTATCATGCGGGTCACGAGTTTGATGCCATCTTTTACGAGCTTTTCTTTTTTGTCTAACCGAATCTTTTATTTCCTGTGGGTACTTGATATTACTACGTCCCACTGTTTTGCCTTATTGAGGAGTTTTATTTCATGCTGCTTTTTGAACGATATCGATAAAGGAGTCCACCGCGACTTCGACCTCCAATGCGATACACCAAGTCGAATATTATTTTCAATATCGTTTTTGAAGCCTTCCCAGTTGCTTTTCCCGTTCATTAGTCTAGGTAGGTTTTCATTTCTAATGAGTGACTTACTCGTTGTTAGAATAACCGGAGAATGATCCGAGAAAATATCAACGCATTCCTCAACTTTTTTTCGATTGGACGGCATACCATTTACGATGAAAAAAATCGATCAAATCCGGTATTTTTGTAACATCAGTTGGCCAGTTTTCCCGTAGAATAAAACTCGGTATTGTACGTTCTACCAACATTGTAAAGTATCCTACCTTTCTGAGATATGCATCTAGATCCCCAGAATGTATGTTTTGCACTAAAGTCCCCTCCGATAACAAAGCGCTGACCAAGGGAATTAAGCAAATTTTCAAAGTCAATTTTCTCAATCTTGCATCGCGGTGGGCAGATAACAGATGATATCTTCAGAAATGATTTCGATTTCTAATTCAAGATCAATCGAATGTTCGAATTTATATATAACAAGGCTCCAGCTTTAGCCTTATTCGATGGATGATTGCCGAGGTAACCCTTAATATTTATGTTCGAATTACTCTTTGCGTGAGTTACGGATACTAAACAGATGTCGATATCTACTTCTTGCATATACAATTCAAGTTCTCCAAATTTTTGCCAAAGGCAATTGGCACTCCACGCAAGAATTTAAAGAAATCTATTCATGTCGAAGGTGTGGTATTTTCGGTGTTTTCGAATGAATATATTCAGACCTATCGCGAATCAATTTTCCCGGGAATTTTTCTCTTGTCAGAAATGTAAATCAGATTGCTGAATGGAAAATTTTTCCGGTAAAAGTAGTGAGAAAACGATCCATGGTTAACCGACTTAATTGCTCTGATGGTCGATTTTTTTCCATTTCATTTTTGTTTTAAATACTCTTAAAACTAACTTACATGCTAGACAAAAATTCATGAAAAAACTAGCCTACTTATCAACTACTTAACTAACTTACTTGCCCTATGCGGGCGCCCTAAATTACACGCTAACAACTGAAATCTACTGCCTTTCGGCCTATTATCTAATATATAATTTAAAATGATGTACATATCTTTACTTTTTTTTACCAAGAAAATATAGTTTTTAAAAAAACTTGGTATCCTTTTTTTTATTTTATTGAAACTTACACCAAAATAAAATTACTTATAAACTAATTAAAAACTTAAAACTAGAACAGCCACAGCAATGTTTTTTTGTGCTACCCTGACTGTTGTACCTAACCTAGACTTGAAAACCTTAAACTATGGAAGTCGGCCGTACAATTTACACATCAACTCTCTGTATCTACTTTAGCCACCACAACAGGTTTTCCTGTTGCAACCTACTCCGTCGGTCCCAATCGGACACACTCCTGCTGAACCGCAGGCGCTCTCCTCCGCCCTGAGTGACGACGTCTCGGTCATATATGAGCCGCCTGTCCACAGTTCGTCGGAAGACGTGGTAGATTACCGGAACCGCCGATCTATCCTGTATCAGCCCTCGACTATCTAAATATTCGCTTCGGGCGGAATAAAGCCGCTTAAACGCGCACTTTCAAAATATTCATCATTGGGGTAGAAGGTCCCAAAGATGAGACTATTGTTCGAAGCCATCGCTCTTGCAGCTTGAAACCGAATGAGTTTCACCAGAAAATTGCCTTTTCTGTTTATGTTGGCCCCGTTGTATAGCACCTGGTTGGAATAGTATTTTGTGTAGTCAGATACTGGTGTTCTGTGAAGTCCAAGGCAGCTCCTCAGACACTGCCTCTCAAACACCCGTATCTTTTCCATTTGAGATGGGGCAACGTTGAACCACACTGGGCACCCATAGGCAATCATCGGCCTAATGAGGGCCATGTAGCAAATCACCTTCACCCTGCTGTCAAGATGGCTGCTATAAAACAATCGTCTTGTCAGGGCAAATGCTCCCCTAGCTCTCGCCAGAGCAGCATCTACATGTCTTCCGAAATATAGATACTGATCTAACCAGATGCCAAGGTACTTTACTACACTTTTACTCGCCAGTGGCTGTCCATTTGGTTCAAAGATGACCAGCTTTCGCCAGTTCTTTCTCGTATCCCTATAGGCCCTAGACGACGATGTCCTAAACAGGATAGTTTCTGATTTCTGAAAGCTGATTTTCAACTTCCAGTCACCACAATATCTCTGGATCTTGTCGAAGTCCCGCTGCAAAAGAGTTCGAACGACTCCGACAGTAGGGGCTGTTCTGTACGCGATAAGATCGTCGGCATACGCAATTGCCTGAGTAAGACTACCTATCATATCACTGGTGTAAATGCTGAAGAGAATCGGCGAGTTAACCGCTCCTTGTTGCAGACCATTCTTAATGCAAAATTCTGTGGTAGAAGTCACATTGCCACTTTTGACAACAAACGTTCTACCAGTCAGCATGTCATGAAGCATATATAGCAGTGGTTTACTTATGCCAAGTCTCGTCAGCTTTAGATAGAGGCCCTCTAACCATACGGTGTCAAAAGCCTTCTCTAAATCAACCAGGCATGCACCCGTGCACTGTTTTTTGGCTTTGTTCCATTGTATATCAGAGACTAGTTTGGAGGCAGCATGAATACAGTCATGTCCTGCCTTGAAACCAAACCGGTTCTCTGGTATAATATTATTGTCCTCAGACCACTTGAACAGAGCTCGATTGTGAATCTTTTCGAAAACCTTGCTGATACTTGGAAAAAGACTTATCGACCGGAAATTCGCCGGATTGGAGTTGTCCTTTCCCTTTTTCGGGAGTGGATGAACCATGATAGTCGATTATGTCGATTATTATGACCATATAATGAACTGAGCTTGCGGGAAACTTCGCGAACTGAAGCATTATTTTGGAAATAGATTTGCAAACGTTGTTCATATGTCAACCTGTTCATTATGAAATGGCAAACCAAACTGAACAAAAATGACATTAGAGTTGCCCGATTTGACCACAAAATGTTTGTTTTATCTTTATTCGAAAAACCAACCTCCAAAATAAAACACTCGTTAGCAAGTCTCCTAGAATATCGTCAACAATAATCATTTTAAAAGTTACGGAATGAGAACCCAGAGTTGACATTTCCGCTAAAATGTTGTTGCATACTACCAAATATTATAAAATAATACAGATGACGCACTGCATACGAGAAAAATTGTTCCAAAAATTGTAATGGCAAAGCCCACCATGTGTTTTGATCTCGTTTTTCATGTGTGCACACTGCCACCGACCGCCCGTACCAATGCGTCATCTGTTTGTCTTTATAATCTTTCATACTAGGGAGTAGCGTTAATTGGATTTTGTTGTCCCACGAGGACGCCACCACTCCATATTACCACCTCGGTCATGTGCCCCCATTGCCCATTGCCCCCCCCCCCTCGCTTCACCACGGCAAGAATCAAAAATTGTAGATGACAGATTACGCTTTGCGCATGTCTGTCACCTATCTGTCAATTTTTGCTCACGTAGGCTGTGACAAGCGGATGTATATCGATATCATTACGGAAATGTGTATTGAGCTACATTTTTCATATTTTACAGGACACAAAAAAAAAACTTCCTATGTCGGTAATTATTTGTGTATTTTGTAGTGTACTGTACATTTTATTGATTTTGTAGGTATCAATGGTAAAACTTCAAACCAAGACCAAAACGTGGCGCTTGCATTAATTATAATAAGAAAAATTGTCGCTAAGTACATTTTCGGGAAAGATATTGATATACCTACGCAATGACTGACGTCACGCCATCCCAAAGCATACTCAAAGGTTACAGCAACCGCAACCATCACTTAGATGAGTCATCAATATGCATAACAATATCTCAATATGTCCCTATGTCACTAGAGCAGTAATTCAAGGCCAATAAGTCGTCATATCTTCGCATTTGTTTACACAAGTGTTCATTGCATCCTAAGCCATAGTATTCGTCAATATTATTCCAAGATGATGAAATTGATTTTTTTGTTTATCTAACCCTCGTTATTAAATTTATTTGTTGATACAGATACATCCGGTCGATTTGCCTAATTGACAAATCTGAAGATTTTTTTTTTTTTGTGGGGGTTCGCTGGAAGGAAAAATCATCGAAAGACATTGCAGAGGTTTTATCGCGAGGGAACCTTCTGAAATAGTGAGGGACTTTAACCCGATCTAAAAAAACCTCCCTTAGACTGACTTTTGTATGTCTTCACGGAATCGCACCTAGTCGTTAGACTAATCAGCAATTTATTTTTCACATTTATTATATTTTATAAAAATATAAATTTTAAAAGAAATTCCGAAATTGGTCGGATTTCTATGAGTTTTGTTTGAAATTGTACTTAAGTTTCAGTATTTCTTTTTTTATATATATATATCTTTAGCTACATAGGTAAAGGGGTTTAACCCGCCTTAATCTCCTGACTATATTGTCGGTTCTTAAAAGCCGTGCTATTTCTAAATTAACATGGCTGAGAAGCCTATCTCTGTGTCTTAGAGCTACTTTTTTAGCTTCATCTTCAACCATTTCAATATATAGATCTCTATGTAGATCGGTGTTACGTATATACCACGGTGCGTTAACTATGCTCCGTAGTACTTTGTTTTGGAAAGTTTTGTATTTTTAGTAAGTTTGTCTTGCATGTGCATGCCCACAGCTGGAGCCCATAGGTCCATACTGGTTTAAGAGTTTGCTTATAATGCAATAATTTATTGTAGTTGTAGTTAAATAGTTGTAGCCAATACATTTTACTGTAGCGGATGTTTAACTCAACACCTTTTTTTCTTTACATGTGCTTTCCAGCGCAGTTTGGCGTCTAGAGTCATCCCTAAATATTTAGCTGTATTTGAATATTCCACTACATTACTATTTATGTATACTGGAACGTGTGGTACATTTTTTAACGTAAAATTTATATGAACTGACTTCAGGTCATTTAATCTGATCTGCCAATTTTTAGTCCATTCTGAGATATTGTTTACTGCCTTTTGAAGCTTTTTTGTAGCTATTTCGACAGTTTCCCCTACAAAAAGTATAGCAGTATCATCTGCAAAGGTAGCTAGAGTGATTTCGTCACTTTCTGGTAGATCACTAGTGAATAGGAGATATAGTACTGGACCTAAAACACTGCCTTGAGGTACACCAGCCTTAATTTCTCTTAATGTTGAGTACGTTGTTTCTTCGGCAGTTGCTTTTGTAATTTATGGATCAATCCTTTGTGCCATACTTTGTCGAAAGCTTGTGATATATCAAGAAATACTGTAGAGCATACTTTTTTCTCTTCAAAAGAATTTTCAATTTTATCAGTGATTCTATGCACTTGGTCAATTGTTGAGTGTTTATTCCTGAACCCAAATTGATGGCTCGGTACTAGCGATTTGTCTACAATAATATTTTGCAGGCGTTTTACCAGCATCTTTTCGAATAGCTTGGACAACATTGGTAGTATCGATATTGGACTATATGAGGTTACTTCGCTAGGTGGTTTACCAGGTTTTGGAATCATTATAACCTCCGCGACCTTCCATATGTTTGGCACATATCTTATTCTAAATACAGCGTTTATGATCTGCGCTATATGTTTCAGTATTTTTTTTTTGAGAATTGTTTTAAAATTTCCCCCGTTATTAAATCAAACCCTGGGGCCTTTTTTATGTTTATACCTTCTTTTATTTCTTTGGCAAGTTCTTTAGACGTAACCGGTCGAATTGGTACATCTTCCTGGCACGTTTCTTCCATTCCTTGATAGTCTTTATCTTCATATGGTTGGAAGACGCCTTCAAGATGCTCAGCAAAAGTATTTGCTTTTTCTTGACTGCTTTTTGTCCAGTTTCCTTCTCTGGTTTTCACTGGTGGGATGTGAGCTGTTGGCCTGTTCATTTTCTTTGTTGCCTTCCAGAGCGAGTATTCAGTACTAGCATCATTTTTTAGGCCTGTAAGGTATTTTTTTAGTGACTCATTTCTGAATTCAAATATTGATTTTCTGAGTTTACTATTTAGCCTGTTTAGTTTGTTTTTGACAATTGGAGCCCTTGTTTGTTGCCAACGTTTTCTAGCTTTTCTCTTTTCTGCAATAATTTCACATATTACAGGAGGGTATGAATTTTGTTTTTTTTGGAATTGCAGCCCATGCAGCTTTTTGTATATTGAGTGTAAATTATTGCACTGCTTCCTCTATTTGCTCTTCTGTTTCAATAGCTATCAAATCTGAAGATCATATAACATGACATACTCCTGGGTTATGTAATGTGAATGCTGGGTATTTAAGTACCCAAGTGGTCCGGGGATAGCAAATAATAGTTTGTTCGTACCATTACCGCTTAATTCAAGAGCTAAAGGCTGAGAAAAAGTCGGCACATTAACGGCATAGAACCTCAGCGGATGGAGGTGTGCCGCCGAAGTCGCAGCTGTAATTTAGCCGATATTTTGTTCCATACATAATTGAACCATTCCAGTATTATCATAATTAAAAGAAATGACACTAATTTTCTAATCAGTTTGTGTTTTATTCAAAATCCACATCGGCCCTTAAAATTTAACCACCCGCTATGTATATACGGATGTGAAATTTGACTGAATTGACTTCCGTGCGTTAAATTAAAAAAAAATTAAATTAAGTATTCGGATTAACAGATTGAAGAAATATATAATATCGCTGTATCCGTTCAACGAATTTCCGAAACGAAAATCAGTTTCGATCGCAACACAGTTTACCATCGAAGTATCCGTTGCGGAGCAAAATAAATGATGCATGCATTCGCATACGTTTGACAATCTGTCAGCTGTGTAATTTTATAAAAAAGAAAAGTGAGTGAAAAATATTGAAACAAATTTGTCTTGTGGTGTTCTTTTCGTTTTTTCTAGAGCACGATTTTGTAGTAATACACAAAATAATTTTATTTATTATTTTACTTACAATTTTGGGGTGATTTCCATTTTCTTGAGAAGACCTTCGAGTTCCTTGAGCTGGGAGACTTCTTATTCTCATTTGTCCAGTGCATTTTTTTAGCGCAGGGTTCCTTGTTCGGTACTGTTCTCGTGCGGCACGTTTTGTGGCCTTGTATGGCTTTCATATGTGGCTCTTATGTCATCTCTTTTTGGTACTTGGAAACATCATCAGAACGTGTACATTTTTTTGACGCGGCAAGTAGCCCATGGGGGTTTCAGCTACATACATTATGCTATTGCGATACTGTATCCACGGTTGTTGACATTTGTTGGAAGACTCTGGCGATCTTCAGCTCAGTAAGATGTCCGACTTGAAATCTCTTCTTTGCACCATTCGAAGTTTCTTCTCGTTGGACAGCCGTGCTCTGAATTTGGCTGGTCAGAAATGGTTAAAGTCGATGTTTGACCCTCTAAATGTGTGTACATCCAGGATGTTGGATGCGTGCCTCATATCTATGAGCACATGGTCGATATTGTTGGTGGTTCGACCATCTTAAAATCGCTTGGTTGACTTGTAGATTCAATCCTAGTGGGATCCTAGTGCTACCGATAACAGTGTTACATGCTGCCGCGAAATCGATTAGTCTAAGGCCATTAGCTTTTGTCGTTTCGTGGAGGCTGTGCTTTCCAACTAAGCCACCGAAGATGTTTCCTTACGCATTTAATTCCCCTAGTACGATTTTCACATCTTATTCCGGAAAGGCTTTGTAGGGTCTATCCAGGAGGTCGTAAAACTACTTCTTACAGGGTCTTCAGTCTCATAACTAAAGGCGTGTACACATAAAAGGCAAAAAAATACTAAATTTTTGGCGCAACAGGCTCGTTAGTAGCTACCCAGGGTCAAGCTTTCTAGAACCATTAATGTGTGCTTGTGTACATCTTACACAATGGCTGGATCTCCTGTTTCATGCAGACTCCGAACGGCAAATTTGAAATAAGTTTTGCTTGGCAATTGATACTACCTACTCGGATGATTTATCAGATCATCACAAGAGGAGGGCCAGTGAAAAATCAAGGAGGTGTTGCCACGGTTGCGAAGCAAACGCTGACCTTCTGCGTGGAAGTTCATCGCACTAACCATCGCTCTACTGGGCCCATCGCACATAAAAGGGTGATGTTGCAAAGTATTGTTCTGAAGCATTTCACAGCTAGGCGATCATAAGCCGGCTTTAAATCGATTTATCTTGACCTTAGTCAGTTGCCCACAACGAATCCGCATCCTTATATTGACAACCTTTGTTTGTGTATTTATGATCCTGTCCAACGCCTGCTCTGTAGCGAGTCGAACAAATTCATGTTTTAAGTAGTACCCGGGGTGCGCAATTTTAGGTGCATAATCGGTAGTCGTTGTCGAGTGGAACACATTCACGTTTTTTAGCAGATCCGGGGTGCGTTAGTTCCAGGTGCATACTCGTTAGTCGTTGTCGGTGGACGTTCCAGGACGTTGTTTGTGTACTTATGACCCAGTCCAACGCCTGCCCTGTAGCGAGTGGAACACATTCACGTTTTTTAGCAGATCCGGGGTGCGTTAGTTCCAGGTGCATACTCGTTAGTCGTTGTCGGTGGACGTTCCAGGACGTTGTTTGTGTACTTATGACCCAGTCCAACGCCTGCCCTGTAGAGATTCGAAAAGATTCATATTTTGAGTAGTGGCCGGTGTGTGTTAGTTCCAGGTGTACACTCCTTAGTCGTTGTCGGTGGACGTTCCAGGTCTTGTTGATATTTGAGAGGATCAAATGCTTACTTACTGACGGCACAACCCCCAACCAGGAGGGCCAGTTCCAGTACATTAGATACCACGGTGTATCTATTACTGGATTGAGCGCTACTATTGGCCTTTCGGCTCATCCCCCACCATCTCTGTTAAAAGGGCCTGATTTACCCTTGAGATTCTTAGATAAACTGTAGTCCGAATTTATGTCGAAGTATTTCATTAAAGTTATTCACTTCGTCCATTCTAACTGAGACTACAGACATCACCGTTGACCCCATATTTGAAGTTCTTCCGCTACCGCCTTGAATTGAATATGGACATTAGTGTCTTTAGTGCTGCCACCAAGGTATTACACAGGGTTTGAGAATCTGTTTCTATCGTTGCTGGTCTGCTATCTTCACTTGATATTGTTACAAAGATGTGATCGATTAGAACAGCGTCCTGAGCCTCCATCAACTCGGTTATTTCATTGACGAGAACATTAATTCCCATAACTTCTAAGGCCGTGTGTCAATTGCGTTAGAAATAGGGTTAAATTTTATCCACTGTTTAATTTTTGACTTTTCTGCACCATAGGTACTAATATAAAAAATTATCCACTGGCTAAAATTTTAACGCAATCGACACACGGCCTAAGTATGATTACACATGGGGATTTTAGCAATCCTTCTGGTCTATTTCATACCATGAAACTTATCGGTATGAAATTCGAAAAAAAATATCTTTGCTAAGCAATTAATTTAATGCGGCCCATTATTCGATTGCCAATAAATGATCAAAAATCTGATACCTGAAAGGACTTTCGCAAAACATATAACTTATGGCCGTCGCACAACTTCTTGATAAACACATAACAACCCTCTATCTCTTCGTCTAAAACTATGGTACATACCATACCCAAATGGACACACCATGCCATCTAGCACTCCCAACCGAATGACCCTCACCCATCTTAAAGGGGATACCATACGAACGATTCCTTTGGTATCTTCATCGTCACCACCGCACCACATTCCATTGTATCCCCATAGCTCTTGGTAACTACCAGCGCTGCAGTCACCTTTCTTAAAGGCAAGAAGAAGAAGCGAAAACAAAACACGAAGTAACGCACTCTCCTCCTGTATACCCCGGGTGCTGTATTCAGTTCTGATGAAACGAAACCAGTCACTGAAAAAATCGTCTACACGTGTGTGTAGTGTATGTCTATATATAGAAACTCCCGTTGTTATCACACAACCGCACATTCAAACAAGTACAACAGGCAACAGCCCCGGACGAACTATGAGAAACCCGTGTTGGTTTCGTGTATGAAAAGCTGGAACTATATAGCAGCCCCTGCCGTTCTGCGCCGCTGTTGTATGAGAAAAGGCGACCTAAAGAGTGAGATGAAAATAAAAACTAAACACCAACAAACTGATGATTCAGATTACAGTCGGACCGCGGTCGTCAGTGTTGTTTTCCAGACCCGAGTGGTTCGTTTATCGTTTGTTAGTTCGCTTGTGCCGCCCGCAGGTTATAGAAAAATTTTATTTCGCTTGTGAAACGAGGGTTTTTTTTTTTCGTATTGCGATTGTAGTTGTGCGATACTTTTTTTTTATACTCACACAATGCCTGATGTACGAAGATGCGCAATATACGGTTGTCGTTCGAATTCCCGCGACGACAGAGAGCTCAAGTTTTTCAATTTCCCAGCCCGGGAGAATCCGCTCTATGAGATATGGTTAGCTATCTGCAAAGAGTCGGACAACTCGATTCGATCACAACGAAAACCGTATATTTGTTCGAAACATTTTCTACAAAAAGATGTCGGTTTTCGGCGTTTGGCTATGGGATCGGTTCCGGCTTTATATCTTGAAGCTCCACCTGGGTTTGCTGAGGAAGAGGCCGCCAGAGAGGCAGAGGAAGCTGCTTTAAAAGCTGAAAAGCAACGCAAGATAAAATTAGTGAATGACACTGTTCTCGAGTGGTCGAGACGGGCCCAACACTATCCCGATACAGTTGCAGAGTGCAGATCTCGACGTGAACTTAGAAAAGTAGCAACACGGGCGCGTAATCTGATCGGCGCAACTCTTGATTTTTATATCGATGATTATTGGCTAAGGAAGTTTCGTCGATCGCATATGGTTGATATAGACGAGATGGACTTGGACGAGACTAGAAATAAAACTCTGGACATAGCTTCGATAATATACGACTTGGATCCAAGTGTACAGCTTGTGAGTGAAGAAGAAATAGCGGTTCTGTCCAAGGAAGAGGAAGTGCGGCAAATTATTCAAACCCAAATGAATGCGGAACAGAGGGCTCATCGCAAGCGGCTACAGCAAGCTGGACTCGAAGGCAGAGGTGGTCGAAAGAACTCAAAGGTTCGCCGTATCTTTTATGATTCCATAAACAGTTGTTATGATGCAAACGAGTCAAAACACGACTATAGCGACGGTTATAATGAGTTCAAGTCCGAAGAAAACGATTCGGTAGATTTGAGCCAGGAAGAGGTGTACTCGTATGACTTAGATGACGATGAAGAGGATATCGTGAGAGTCGACGATCATTTAGAGGAGTCTCGAAGTTCTGAATTGGTAATAAATTCGTACAAGCAAGCTCTAGAACATCTGAAACCACTGGAAGACTTTGTATTGCGGCAGGAGAACTACCGTGCCATTGGGTTGTTGTCTACGCTAGAGATTATTTTTAAAAATCCTATCAATATATAGTTTCAGTAGATTAAGGGTTATAAATATTTTAAGGTATATGTAAGCTATACATAAGAATGTTTTATTTATAATAAATATAAAGGATTTGTTTAAACAAAACAAAGGATTTTTGTTGAATCATCATTTCACAATGGATTGGGTGCAAGTTATGGAATTTGATTTGATTTATAGGTTAAGGCTACCCTATGTTCAGGGTTTGATCTTGTTATTTGCACGATTAAAAATGAGGGTATTAAGTTCGGTAGCGATACAGACCGTAATGAACATGGCCCCCAAACAACAGCCTGGGTACATATTCCTTTCAAAACGATAATCGTTAACGATAGTAGAGAAAAATGTACCTATCAAGCCTCTTACACTATCGTCAACGATTATCGTTTTGAAAGTTCAAAAACGAAAATACTGGTCGAATTGTAATTCGGGATGTCAATGCGAAAATCGAGAGGGAAACTTGATCTGCTGGTTTGTTGGAAAGCATAGTCTCCAGAAACGACAATTGTCTTAACACTTTTATGTCATACTGCGATTTGAAACACTTAGCCACGTAATCGCAGACGCGCAAGAAGTTGTATATGTATATTGTCCTTCAGGAGGAAATAATTCCCAATGACTAGAATATCATCGCATTTCTCATGAACAGAGGTAAATCCCTGTCTCAAATCAGTAGCTATGGGAAATTTAACGTCAGATAAGCTTTTTCTTCTGTATAAAGCCCAAGTATGACCAGGTTTTGTATACTGTGCTCATATTTGGACAGATCGTTATAGACGAATCGTTATAGACGAATCTTCCCTTATTTCAAATCTTCAAACTTTGACAAAGTGAAGATTTTTAGGAGGCCTAGAGGAGGCTTAGAGAAATCATTCCGCCTCACAGACTCACTGTGCAGCTATCAAAGACACGAACAACGCAATACCAAAATGATGTTTGTTATAGGACAGGCAAACAACGGAACGAACTTCCGGAAGACGTATTTTACAAATATCGGGTTTTTCAACAGGGACGATACAAAAGTTGAGCGACAGGCGCAGCAAACGACGCCATATTTCTTGCTGCTCTTTTGACATTTCTCTTCAGTAAGGTTTGCCATTTCATGATGGAAAGATATACGATCCAACAACTAGTCGAAATCATTAAAATTTACAACCGAAATTCGGAGTCAATGGCCTCAACGTTAAGGGCGCTACGTCCAATTTATGGTCGTCATAATCGTCCTAGCAGATCATTAATTGAGCGTCTAGCAGAAAAATTTGAATACACAGGCACAGTACAAAGTGTTCCCGTGCCAGTGGGACAAAGAAGTGCCCGAAGTGTCGAGAATATTGCTGCCGCTGAGGCTTCAGTTGAAGAAAAATTGTCTCTCACACGTCGTTCTCAAGCGTTGGGCATCTCTGTGACGTCGTTGTGGCGAATTTGGCCTACATCCTTACAAGATTAAATTGACGCAAGAACTGAAGCCGCTTGACCACCAGAAGAGTCATATGTTCGTGAATTGGGCTGAGCAACAACTTGAAAATGATTCGGATTTTCATCGAAAAATCATCTTCAGCGATGAGGCTCATTTCTGGCTGAATGGCTTCATCCCGAAAAAATTACGGTTTGGTGTGGTTTATGGGCCGGCGGTGTCATTGGGCCGTACTTCTTCCGTGATGATCAAGACCGGCACGCTACTGTGAATGGGAATCGCTACCGTTCAATGATAACCGAATATTTTTGGCCCCAATTGGATGATATGGACTTGGAGGACATGTGGTTCCAACAGGACGGCGCCACAAGCCACACAGCGAATGCCACAATCAATTTATTGGAAACCAAGTTTGGAGAACGTGATATCTCACGAAATGGTCCAGTCACTTGGTGCCTAGGTCGTGCGATTTGACGCCGTTAGACTATTTCTTGTGGGGCTAAGTCAAGTCTATGGTCTATGCCAACAAGTTTGCGACGATTGATGAACTTCGTACGAATATTGGACGTGAAATTGCAGCAGTATTGGCCGATTTATGCTTGAAAACCGTCGAAAATTGGGTTCAGCGTCTGGACTTCTGCAAGCGTGCCCGTGGAGGCCATGCAAAATAAATACGTAATGGCATCGAACGTACTTTCACAGCAATAAAGAATTTCATTGACATCCAAAACCGTTTTTGTTTTATTTAAACAAACGTTTGTAGCGCTCTTATTGAAAAACCCTTTGTATACAATCTAGAAATATTCAAGAGCAGAGTCAATAAGCATCTGGAAGCATCATCTCAGGGGCTCCTAGAGCATCATAGGCTTGTCGCACCTGAGAAATGTTTATTTAATAAAAAAGCAACTTCAGACATACCCAACATTTTAGTCAAATAGGGCGAATATTGTGGGTCCCATTATCAGACAGATCACAGACAGACAGAGATTCAGACATTCATTTTCTTAAAACTACTTTGTTGGTCTCGGGGTACTTCAAAACATAAAATTAAGTAAAAATCTCAACTTCGAAATTTCGTGCCATCACAATACTTACAACGATATACTGGGGAAGTAAAAATGCGTCGAATACATTGGCTCGGCAACATCGAACCAATGAATGTTAATACTCCAGATACAGCATATTGTAATCCAAGTCTTTTGGTTCGAGGCGACAAGAAAGACTAAACTTCCGGTATAAAGATCAAACGAAAGCGGAAGCTAGACCGTTTAGACTGAATGGGTGGAATTAACGTGGCCACGTTCGAAGAGAATTGAAGGCTGTCGTGTTTCAAGCAGATACCCTAAACTGGTCGGGAGCCAGTTAAGTGAAACTAAGTTGTAGTACATGACCTCAAACCTAGGTTCTTCATTAATTTGTGGTTGAAAAGTTGCATTTTAACCACGACCTCCTGTTAATGCGGTCTCCTAACGGATTTTTAAAAAGAGTTTTATACTACTGAAAAATTTAATGAAAGATATTTGAAGAATCTTGCACTAACAGCCCATAAAGTGTCTCAGAACTAAAGTACACATTTTTTGAAGTTACGAAGTTACATTTTTACCACCAACAATTAACGCTGCGTCGTATTATAAGGTTTTAGAAGCCTCTCAACACATTTTTGTGCTCCTGAAGGTTTTTCAAACTTTTTGATTTGAAACAGAAGTGCAGATTTTTTTACATTGAAGCTTATATTGGGTCTGTTTCCGTACAACATTATTTAACTTGTGCCTAATAAGTTTTACTTATTGCAGCTTACACACGCAAAAATCAACAAAAAGAAGAAACAAAGAGAGAGAGAGAGAGAGGAAAAAACAACCCTCCACAAAAATATGTAAAACAATTTACTGCAGAAATTTATGTTGGTAAGAATGAGTAAACTGTCAGTTTCTATCTGAAAGTTACAATACGTTTCATTTGACATGTGTCAGTCCATTAAACATTATAGAACACCTTGGCGCATCTTCTGTGGTAACGGAGAAGAAACCTCAAAGGCTTCTAGACTCCGTAAAATCCTCTTAAACAATCCACCAATATTAAGTTACTTACTCAAACCAGGCTACCTCCAGTATGAAACTATTGACCAATTTCTAGACACCCACTTTCTGGTAGCTCTTCTAACCCAATGTGTTCTGAACCAGAAACTTTCAGAACATCCATTGTGTGTGCCGTCAAAAGCTTCAAACCATTCAAATTCCCTCGACCAGATTGTTAAATACCACAAAAATCAGTAGATCACAATCGAAGTCGCGCAACAAAACCCACAAGAGCCAAAGGGTACATGCTCCACCTTTCGGAAAAAGTCCCAAATTTCGATAAAGCCGTCAAATTTATCCTCGGGAGAGATGAACGCTCAAAAAGCAAGCAGACATACCAATCTTCATTCTTCATCTTGCAGGCTCTTTCTCGTCCAATCTGTCTTTTCAAATTACCGTCAGTTGTATATACAACCACAAGCATCAGAGGCGTTTCCGATAGCATCTCTTTTTAAAAATGTTTTCATATGTATGGAGGCAGCACTGCAATTCCAAAAATGCACATTCATTATCACCAACCATATACAATCGGCCCTAGCGAGGTGGGGAAAATTCTCTGATTTTCTGCTATCCGAAAATTTCAGCTTCGAGGTATTCTTCCTGTTCGGAATATTATTTCTCCGACACTTTTAAACGCACCCCGGCGAATTGCATTGAAGTGCGTTCAGGTGCATTTTTCGTGGCAGGTGGCCATGGCTCGGAGGAGTGCGTAGCTGACAGCTAAGCCAAACGCTGCGTGTTAAAGTCCCAGCTTCGGCAGCATTGTTTTTCTACAAAATCGCCAGCTTACCTGAGGCCTCCTGTGTGATAACATGAGGCAATATAAATCTATGTCTCCTGCTCTGTGCCACGTAGGTCTATGTACATGGCTTTCCTTCTATCCTTCTATGTTTCTATCTGTCTCTCTCTTTTGTATTAATATCTTGCTCTGTCCCAGCCGATTGCCTCAGTCACCAGTGATGTTATGTGTCAGTAGTTCGTTGCATTCATGTGCGAAGTACTGTGATGACAATTTCAATGCATTTTTCGTGCAATTTTTGACAGCTAAGTGAAATTCTTTTTCCGATTTCCTCCGACACAAATTCTTCGCGCAAATTATTTACGAATGAAAGTGAACTGATTTTTCTCCGGTGACACATACCCCGAATGGAATTCAAGCCTCCGACGAAGTATGTGTTGCGGAAAATTGGTCACTCCGACGAATACCTCGCTAGGGCAGAATGTAACTGTTGACTGCAATGCCATTGCATACGTTCAGTACACACGATAAAACAGCCATAATATACAAAAAAAAAATCCAGAACCAGCTGCGATTTATTTTTACTCTTTTTCGTTACAATATTTCGTTTCATACATTACAGAGACATAAGTCTCCTCAACATCGACTACAAGATCCTATCCGCCGTAATATGTGAACGACTGAAACCGTTTACCAACAACCAACAACCTGATCGGCCCTTATCAGTGTGTTTTAAGGCATGAAAAGTCCACAAATGATCAAATCTTCACACTGCGGCGGATCCTGGCAAAAACCCAAGAAGTCCAAATCGGTTCCAACCACTTATAATCAATTTCAAAGCCGCATACGGCAGCAGTTATGGAGCAAGTCTGTGTAGGATGGCAATTGAGAATTATCGCTGCTGCATCAGGGTCGGGAACAACCTCGCCAACACATTAGATACCAAAAAAGGATTTAGCCAAGTCGAATAGCTTTCATGTGACTTCTTTTAATTGATTCTTGAGAGAATTGTGAAAAATCCCGAGCAAACACCAGAGGCACAATCTTTCGAAAATCGGTGCAACTACTACCATACACCGACGTAATTGATATCATTGGCCGGACTAAACCTGATGTCATGGCCACGTTTGCTAGTATAGAGAAGGAAGCGGCAAAAATGGGTTTAGCAGTAAATGAGGGCAAGACGAAGAATATGCTGTCAACAAGAAGAACACACAACATCGACGAATTAGACAGAACGTCACCATTGACAGATATAACTTTGAGGTAGTACGGGACTTTATCTATCTCGGCTCCGCTATTAACTCTGACAACAACATCTCGTTAGAAATTAAACGAAGAATTACTCTTGCCAACCGCTGTGTCTTCAAATGTTCAATTCAGTAGTAAAGCACTCCCTCGAACTACTAGGAGATCTTATATAAAACCCTGATCATCCCAGCCCTGCTCTACGGCGCTGAAGCATGGACCGTCTCAAAAGCGGATGAAGAAATCCTTGGTCGATTTGAGAGAAAAATTCTTCGAAAAACCTTCGATTCCGTTTGCGTTGACTGGGTATTGAGACGAAGATTCAACCATGAGCTATACGAGCAGTGCAGCAACATGCATCTGGATAAAGAAAAAACTCCGCATTGGACGTTTAAGATGGCTAGGACATGTAGAACGAACGGACAGTCATCGATTCCCAGCCAGACGTCGGACGCACTAGAGGAAGCCCTCACCTTAAGTGGGTCGCACAAGTAGAAACCGACCTCAACTAATTTGGAGCGCGCAACTGGAGGCAATTAGCTAAGGACCGGGCTAATTGGAGAGGTATGTTTGTTGAGGACGGACTATAGCGCCACTTAAGTAAATAAGTAAGTAAGTAAGCTGCTAGGGCTTTCGGCTAGTACTGTAATATTTGTTCTTCAACTATAAGAAAATTAAATAAGTTTCGCAGTTGGTGGAGTATTGTGAGTTAGGTAGTGGGGTAGTGGGGTAGTGGGGTGATTGGGCGTATAATATTAAAATTTTAAGAGACATACCTATGAGTTTATAAAATTATTTTAAATTTATTCTCTTTAAATTAAATCAATTTAAAAATATAAATTAGAAATAAGGAAACGTATTTTTTTTTCTTACAAAAACTTCTTCTTAGAAGAATGCTAGGATTTTTTCAAAAAGTGAGAGTGTTTGAACTTTCTATCCAATGCAAGCGAAGTTAACAGAACGTTATCATCGTTTTCGATGTTACCTGCTTCAAATGTATGTTTGTAACGGCACGCGGAGATGTGCCATCGAAGCCCCATTTTAAAATTATCTTTAAATTTTGAAGTTGATCTGTTTTTAATCCAAATGCAACTTATTATTGTGCCACTAGTTAGCTACTCACAGTAGGATCTAAAGTGACTTGAATTTTGCATCAACATCTATTTTTGCCTTTTAGATAGCATGGACATTTCAATTTATCCTTTTTATATAACAACCTTATACTCGAGCCTTGTAATAGGGCATTCACACCGAACCAAAAACTGAGTTTACGCAAAAACACCTGAAACCTTCATCATAAACCGAGTTTTCCCATACGTTTTCAGTTCTCAAAAACAAGTAGGTTATGGCGTAACCTTCTCAAAACCACTTCGCAGACGTCATCTCGTTGAAGGTTGTTGGAACGAACACACCTTTTCATAGATTCTACACGTGTTCCACACGTCCCACAAAACAGCTGATGAACTCGCTGTCAAAACAAATGTTTTTTTTCTTCATATTATATTTCATTGCATTTTCACAGGATTGAATAATTTTGAACTTCAAATGCTAATATTAGTTTGATTATATTAGAATTCATTTTATTATTCAATTACAATATTTTCACACACAAATGTTGCAGCTAGTATCAAAATCACAATTGACAGCTGATTGAAATGTCAAACGAAACCTGGTCAGAGTTCGTTGTGAAAGCATCTAGTGGTTTACGTAAACTTTTTGCCAAAAACTCAGTTTATGATTCGGTGTGTAAGCACTATAAGCCTATCTTCGATTGAAACAGATAATGCTTCCTCAACAGACAGTTAGGGACTGATTAATCACTACTTGCACGTTTCATTGCCTTTCTGTATTTAGCAGCGCATGTGGGTTCTAAAGTTCCTACTACTTCCTTTCCAATTTGGATGCTTTCCCACAGATCTCAATGACACCTGAATGGCATTTGCCAGCACTGGTAGTAGTATTTTAGAACTTAGCTCGGCTGTTATTTGTCATTTGGTTAGCTCAGAACATTCGGCGAATTCCAACTCATGTCTACAGCTCTGATTGAGGGTAGACTATTTGTGGGAAAATTTGCGTTTTTTTTGCATGCGAGCCATTTCTGTTTTACTTGAAAGCTTTGTGCAAAACTACACTGTTTACAACAATTTAATGACTTTGAAACCCTCATAATTTCGAACATGCACGTTCGCCTCACGGCCAGATTATCGCAATATTCTAACAAAAACATAAATTGTCAACCTTCTATTTTTTTTTGTATGTCTTACGACTACTAGACACGTAGTTTGAACACATCTGTTAAAAAAAAACAAACAAAAATAGAGAAACATTCAAAGAAATCCACATACAACGCCAAACTGAAATACAAAAAATATAAATAATAACAAATATTCAAAAAAGTGAATATAGCTGAAAATCGCACATTTCCGCAGCTTATTTAAATATCATTAATTGATACATAGACCGAGCGATCACAACAAAAAATCGAATCTGGTACTGCTGGGACTGATCTTCCATTACATTTTGTGGTTATGGAGAAAAACTACTATCGGAGTGGTTTTCTCATAAAATGTCACGAATAGACAATTTAAAACTTTATGAAACATTCATTAATAATTACTTGTATTGTATAATAAACCCAATTAATTAAAACAAAACTGCGAAAGTGTTTAATCATTTTTTGATTAATTAATGCAACAGTGATCCACCTTGCAATGTCTCTGTTGACAATTGGTTTGACTAATTCGCATGGTATTATGCTTTACAGCTGAAGTGCGCATTGTATTTTTTTTAATAACGAACATACAAAAAATTACGATTATGCCATGTTTCAGAGTCAAAAACCCCACTGTGCGTCGGACTCAGTAGAGGAAGATCTCGCCTTAAGTGTCGCGCACAAGTAGAAACCGACCTCAACCAACTTGGAGTGCGCAACTGGAGGCAGTTAGCTAATTGGAGCGGCATGTTGGTTGAGGAACATGTTCATTCCGGACTGTGGCACCACTTGGGTAAGTAAATATTTCGTTTCATAAAATTTAATTCACACCGTCCCAAAAAAAGCTCCGTTTGTTACGACCAAATTATGGTCGTCATAATCGACCTGGTGAATCAACAATTAGTGCTGTTATCACTCGCATGCTTACAGTGCGTACTGAAGAGAATATTGCAGTCTTCAAAAAATCGTCGGTCCAGTTTGCGTTGACGGGCTATGGAGACGAAGATTCAACCAAGAACTATACGAGCTGTACAACGACATGCCCCTGGTCAAAAAACGACTTGAACGACTGCTCCGGCTCGCAGAATCTTCGATTCCCAGCCAGACATTGGACGCATTAGAGGAAGGCCTCGCCTTAAGTGGCTCGCACAAGTAGAAAACCGACCTCAACCAACTTGGAGTGCGCAACTGGAGGCAGCTAGCTAAGCACCGGGCTAATTGGAGAGACGTTTTGGTTGAAGCCCAGGCTTATTCCGGACTATAGCGCCACTTAAGTAAGTAAGCGTCCAATGCTAACGAAGATCGTGAAATGTCAATTCGTCGCCGTTCTCAGCAATTGTGCATGTATTACTCAACCTATTGGGAAATTTCACGAGCCGATTTGGGTTTGAAATTCTTATAAAATTCAACTTGTGCAAGAATTGAAGTAGAATGACCTACCACAACGTCTAATTTTAGGTGAATGGGCATTAGAACAGCTCCATGAAAATCCGATGTTTTATCTAAAAATTGTGTTCAGCGATGAGGCTCATTTCTGGCTCAACAGATACGTAAATAAGCAAAACTGTCGCATCTGGAGTTATAAATAGCCACATGCAATACAAGAATTACCGATAAAAAAAACGACAATTTGGTGTGGTTTAAGGGTTGGTGGCATCATCGGTCCATTTTTCTTCAAACAACCGTTGAAGAAACGTTACCGTCAACGACGAACGATATCAAGCCATGGAACGCGACTTTTTTTTTACCCTAGTTGAATGAGTTAAACTTGGTTGACATGTGGTTTCATCAAGACGGTGCTAAGTAATGCCACACAGCTAGTGAAACAATGGAAATGTTGTAGGATGAATTAGGGCAGCATATCTCTAGAAATGGCCCTGTTTGCCGCCAAGATCATGTGATTTCACACCTCTCGATTAATTCTTTTGGGGTTATGTAAAGTCGTTAGTCTATGTGGACAAGCCGAAGACGATTAAAGCCTTACAGGATAACATAACACTCGTAATTCGTGGAATACAGGCAGAAATGCTCGAAAAGTGACGCGAAATTGGACCTTCCGAATGGATCATTTGAAACGGAGCCGTGGCCAACGTTTACATGTGAAGTTGTCTTTAAAACGTAAATGGCAACGGCCTATTTATTAATCAAAATTTTATGAAAACTACGGTTAAAAAATCACTCGTCCTATTTAAACTTTTATCCACAGTAAAAATGTACCTACATGTGATAACGGGTGATCCAAGTAGAGATACTTTTTTCAATAGCCCTTTTTGACAGATCACGTGTGAGTCGTGTCATGCTGTCATGTTATTTTTGTTTAGTATTGTTTGGCATTTCATAATGGAAAGACTTACGCGTGAACAACGTTTACAAATTGTTCAACTTTATTATGAAAATTCACGATCTGTGAGGAATGTGTTTCGTGCACTTCGCTCAACTTATGGTCAACATAATCGGCCTACTGAGCATACTATTCGCAACACCATCACCCATTTTGAGACCCAGCATTCATTATTGGATAATATTCGACCGAATAGACCACGTCCAACACGCTGTGAAGAAAATATAGCGGCCGTAGCTGAGAGTGTACACGAAGACCGTAGAGAGTCGATTCGGCGCCGTTCGCAGCAACTCGGACTGACGTATGGAACGACTTGGCGCATTTTACGTCAAGATCTTAAATTGAAAGCGTATAAAATACAGCTTGTGCAACAACTGAAGCCGCTCGACCTTCCCATGCGATATCGCTTCGCTCTATGGGCACTTGAAAAGTTCCAAGAAGATCCGACGTTTTCGAGGCAAATATTGTTTAGCGATGAGGCCCATTTCTGGCTCAATGGGTATGTAAATAAACAAAATTGCCGCATTTGGGACGAAGAGCAACCTGAAGAGATTGAAGAACTGCCGCTTCATCCAGAAAAAAACACGGTTTGGTGTGGTTTGTGGGCTGGTGGAATCATCGGTCCATATTTCTTTAAAAATTATGCCTGTGCGAACGTAACCGTCAATGGCGACCGTTATCGTGCCATGATAACCGACTATTTGATGCCTGAAATTGAAGCTCCTGATCTCGGCGACATTTGGTTTCAGCAAGACGGCGCCACTTCCCACACATCGCATCAATCAGTTGACTTATTGAGAGAACATTTCGGTGAGCACATAATTTCACATTTTGGGCCGGTCGATTGGCCACCAAGATCGTGTGATATTACACCGTTAGACTTTTTCCTGTGGGGATATGTAAAGTCAAAAGCTTATGCCGACAAACCCGCTTCGATTCAGGCCTTAGAGGAAAACATCACGCGTGTCATTCGCCAGTTACCAGTCGAAATAGTCGAACGAGTGATCGAAAATTGGACTCAACGGATGGACCATCTGCGACGTAACAACGGCCAACATTTGATAGACATAATCTTCAAAAAATAAATGCCAATGAATGTTCTTTCAAATGGTAATAAACATTCTCCATTAAATTTGAATTTTCTGTGTTTTTTTTCTTTAAAAAAGTAGGGAACCTCGAAATGGACCACCCTTTATACCATTAAAACACTCAATTTATACTATTTCACTCAATTGCGTTGAAGTGGCGAGCGTTTACTTTGCTTTGCTGCTGTAGCTCTTTTATTAAGTGCTGCTTGGGTTTTTTTTTATCTGTCCGAATAAAAGTTCAAACCTACATGTAATTTCAGAAATTCGTTGATGAGAACGCAAACAAATATTAACCTTCATCTACGTTATCTTTCCCTCTTCCTCGAATGGAAAAACAAGTAATCTCATGTATTTTATACTTCTGTTGCTTAATTTTAATTGAGAATCGGCGGCATTCACTGTAGATACATACGCAAGATACACACTTCTCTTCATTTAACATAATCAACCTTTCCCGCTTGCTCGCACTAGACAAAAGCCCATCAGCTTTGCCCTCTCATTTGTTTGTTGCCCTGCTGTTTCTCTGTCCTGCTCACTTTCAATGGGAATATCAAAGCGTTGCTATTCACTTTTATTGAACATATACCACTCTACAACGCCTGCATACATTCATAGCTGAGAGGAAACGAACAGCAAACACGATTTATCAACACGTCCGTTCTCTCTTGCTCTTGTTCAACATACTCTTTCGTTTATTACTCATACTAAGCACTTAGCTCGTGCATTGTCAGTTTGTGTCTCGAATTGTGAATATTTCTAGTGTTCCACCTGAACTATTTTTTTTTTTTTTTAAACGGTTTACTTAAGGGCAATTTAATTATTTATGCAGTAATGGTAGTGTGTGCAGTGTCGGGATGTAATAGTTCAAATCAACAACGGCGAGTTATAAACAGCATCGGCGACGAAAATGTGCAATTCTTTCGCATTCCCAAAGATAGCAAATACAAACGTAAATGGGAGGCATGTATTGGTAATATGTACTTGAAGAGCTCTCATGCGTACATCTGCTCAAAACATTTCAAAGACGAAGACTATGCTGGCAATTTCAATTGCGAGGATTCGCAAAAACGTACTAAGAATTTTAAGATATTGAGATCGGATGCAGTACCATCGATTAATGTACCGGTATTCCGTCCGCCAGGTGTTGTTCCTGTTAGGTAGGTACTTTACATGCATAACTGATTTTGCTGTTTAGGCAGTGTTGCCAATGTTGTGAAATTTATTGCAAAGTGTGTGTGGGTAGCTAATTTGAGTGACATGATTGTGGTGTTGCCAGATCTAGGAAATTTTCACTTGTCTAGGGGAAAAACAGCGCAATTTCGGACATTTTAGGTACTAGGGAATTTCTAGGGGAAAGTAGAAAACCAAAATAATTTTATATTCATATGGATGGTAATCATACCTGGGAATAGTGCACTATTTTAATACTGCATTGCTCAATGCACTACAAAAATTAAATCCAATTTTAGTTAAAGTTCGATTGCAATAGCGTTGAAAATTTCAATGCTTATCAAAGTTTATTGAAAATTTAGTGCTACTCTTCACTTTCAATTGAATTCCTTTTTTATACCCTTTCGAAAAGGGGTGTATTTGCTTTGATACAAAATTTTTAAATTAGAGATATAATTTAGCTAGATGTACCTTAAAATGTAGGGATCGACTCAAAATCGATAGCTGAGTCGATTTATAGCCATGTCTGTCCGTACGTCACCAGTTTTTGGGCCTCAAATTTCGAGCTAGGATGATGAAAGGCGGAACACGTGCTCTTTGGTGTCCGCAGCAAAACAAATGTACAAAAATTGAAGTACGTCCACTGCCACGCCCCCTTTTTAGAAAAACATTTTTTTTTGGCCAAACTGTAAGGAATATTGAAACAGTGGCTGAACAACATATTTATACAATCGCAAAACCTCTATTTCGTCTATACAAACTTTTTTCTACGCCCACTTTTTGGGGGCGTTTTCAGTAAAAAAAAACGTTTTTCTGTAAAATTTTAAAATTTTCGAAATAAGTTTAAATGCAAATTCATTGGAAATGATAACATAAACATTTCATTTATATGTTCTTTTAACCCACGCCCACTTTTTGGAGGGGTTTTCCTAAAAAAAAACCATTTGTTTACATTACCCAATTCCATATGCAGGAGATAAACATTGTATTTTGTCGAATCATAAAAGATTTTGATAAACTGTCGGTATAATATGTTTTCTATATTTCAACATCATGAGGCCAACATTGATATTAAGGATGGGTTGGGTTAGGGCACAGCGGATTGTAGCTTTATAAAATGTTTTATTCCTTGATTTGCTCCAATATAATTTTAGCTACTACCTTAGCCACAGAAGGTGACACGCAGCTACCTCAACATTTTTCGAAACACATTAAATTTTCGTTGTTTTTAGAATTATTAACTTCTTCTAATCATCCAAACAGTTTACGGATTCACATGCATTTTGTAAAGTTTATGTAAATTAAATTTTATTAACATGGGAGTTTTCAATGTTGATGGACGTTTTTTTTATATTAGAAGTGCATATAAGAGGAAGCAAACTTTCTAGCATTGAAATTTTAAATATTCAATGCTAGTTCAGGAGAACTTTCATTAGCATTGAAATTTTCAAGCCTAGTGCAAATGAATTTTCATTAGCATTGATATTTTCAATGTCAGTGCTTCAGTACACAGGTGTGATGGTGATATAGTTATATAATTACAAAAATCCTTATATTTTAACATTTAAGATTTTTTTTAGTTAATGCATAGTTTTCTGTACAGACATTTTCTGTCAAACAGAATCCCAATTTTTATTCAATTCAAATAAACAATTCATTCAATTCAAATAAATAAAGAAAGAAATTATAATGCATTTTTTTATGTATGCATCGATTTGTTATGTTTTTTTTTGATTCTTGCTCTTTTCCGCAGTTTTTGTCAAAATTTATTTTCACTAGAGATTTCTAGAGATTTTTTAACATTCATCTGGGAAAAACTGTTGAAAAACCTCTGGCAACACTACATAATTGTGTCTTTAAAGGCTGATAAAAGTATAAAAAAGGTGATTTGTATACCCTATCCCATAGGGATATATTAGTTTCGATACATAGTTTGTAACAAAAAGAAATAATATAGGTAGGTATACTTCAAAATCTATGGATCGACTCCGAATCGCTAGCTCAGTCCATTAAGTCATGCCTGTTTGTCTGTCCGTCAGTCTGTCTGTATGTCAGGGATTTATAGGCTTTAAATTTTGAGCTAGGATAATGAAATTTCGGTACATTGGATGCAGGCTACAAGACAAGAATTACAAATTTTTAAATCCGACCACTGCCACCCCCCTTTTTGAGAAAAAAGTAGTTTTTGACCAAGCTGTAAAAATTTTTGAGAAAATGCCTATATAAACAAAATTGTGTACAATTTGCCGCGCTCACGCCCATTTTTTGTGGGAATTTTTTGTAAAAAATAGTTTTCGGTTAAATCTTAACGAAATCTGAAAAAAAAATATTCAATCCATTTGACAAACATTTTGGGTATGTGTCATAAAACGTTTTTATTAAAACACGATTATCTCGATAACGTCTCTAACGATGTTTATAAAAATGAATAACTAAACTTCTACATGTAGGTATCTTGAATACAAATAACCGCATCCCAACTTACAATTCTTCCTCTATAAGGCAATAAAATTTAATTTCCATAAGCAATTATTTCTGTAGGCCTTATATATCACTTGTGCACGGAGGTTGAGCATTTTCGCCGTCGGTTTTTTAGGCCTATTTAAAAAGACATTATGCAGTAAAATTCATAAGCACAAGCAAAGTTTTGATGGTATAACCTCTGTAAGGTTGGTTTTAAGCTTCTTGGATGTTTGAACAGTACATGTAACTGAACTGAAGATGTTTTGATATAACTTCGCACAAAATTAATCCGAAGCAAAGCATGTATAGTGCTTACAATTAAAGGTTCAAAAACCCAAGGTTAAAAGATCGGGAAAAAGTTAAAAAGATCAGAAACCTACGGGCTAATATGTCAACACGATTCTTATTGGTCTTTCATGTTCCAGAGTACAACCTAGTGGATAGCGTGTTACAGTGCGGGAAAACGCGAGTTCGAATCTTAGTAAGATAAGAATTTTCATAAAATAAATTGTATCTCATGCTTTCTAAATAACGAACTGGGTTTTAATAATTATAAAGGATTGAAATTAATAAAAGTAAATAATATAATAAAACGTAAAAACAAAAAGAAAATCATAAGAAAATTTGTTATTTTTCAACTGTGAAAAGGCTTGCAAATATTTTCGGAAAGACTTTTTGCGAAGCCTATAAATTGCTTCCATAAGGCCTTTTGTAAGCAAACAAAGTTTTTTTCTGTAAGGCATTTAAGAAGTATTTAAATAAGTTTTATAGGAGTAAATAGCTTCTTGAATGTGAGAAAAATGTTTTTCCATAAGACTTCATACAGGTTATATTGCTGAGAGGGAAATTGCTTCGATAGTGCTTCACCGAAGCGAAAATGTTAGTTGGAATAGCGGTACTTTTGGAAATGATGGAAACGATCTCTCAAGAACGACCACTTTGATTTAAATGAAAATTTTTAGTAGGATATTCTAAATTGGACTGAATACTCAGATTTGTAAAAAAAACACTTAAAGTTACATACTGCAAGTTTTTTTTAAATGTTTATATATGTATATATTTTTTTTTAAACGTCTTTCTGTTTAGATAAGATTTTGAACCCTCTATTTTTTCCATAAGAGTGATTATACCGATATTTAAAAAACTTAAAAACTAGAGAAATAAGAAAAATAATTGCTTATGAACCAATATAGAGGGTTTGATCACGGCACCGACCTGGGCGATTACTTAATTTTTATTACAATTTATTACAATGTTGGAGAAAAAACACAAAAAGTACCGCTGTTATTGATAACCATTTAAAAAAAGAGAAAAGCTTCAAACGATTTTTAGTAAATTTTAAAGCTAAATTTCAAAGTAAAGTGTAAAGTGTAATTACATTAAAAAATAAAGCGAACAAAAAACTGAAAAAGGTTGTTTAGTCGTGTTAACTTTTATATATTTGACAACATAAAATTGCGATCTTTTAAACAATTTCAATATTTTGGCTAAAATTCCCTCTTTTACTATAAGACATTACTGCCATCCAGAAAATACAAAGGGATGGCTACGGACTGTGTAATAGCGAGCAGAAACAGCCACTATTCGGAAGTGGATTTGTTATGCTTATGCTTTCAAGATATTAGCGAACTAATTGCAATAATCCGGCTTAAGACAAACAAAAGCCTAATATGACCTTACGCTTCGACGGAGGCAAAAGATAATATTGCGAAAGAAGAAGAAGATGTTAAAATCTTTGCTGGGAGCTATTAACTCAAAAGTAGGAAAAGAGGATATTTTTGGCAGTACTGTCGGAAAACACAGCCTACACGACAAAACCTCAGGCAACAGATTTCGGCTAATTGACTTCGGAATGAAATGACACTATAGCCGGAACACGGTTGGACTCACCTCGATTTCCATAAGGGGATATGGCGGACGCGGAACACTACCTTGTTTCAGGAGAAGATAAGAATGCGGATATCCACCACACGACAACAAATGAGAAATACTGTGCAAAAATTCAATATCCAAAGACTTCAATGGCAAGAGTCATTGCTATTGTCTTCACGGTCTTTAAGGTTGGTACCATGTAAAGTAACATTTTTCACCTAAAGAAGCCCTTCTAGCAATTTTGTAAAGCTTGAATGGACAAAGGTGAATGGACAAGAAGACATGGCTAGATCGATAAAACTTAGCATATCAAACCCTTTTGCTTATAGTTTTGGATTTGGTCTCAAAATCTACAAGGTGGGCCAAAAGAGATCACCCTATTCGAAGATGCTCTTATTTCTGCGAATGTCCGCCAATCTGTTTTGACATTTGTGGACTAGACAGTTGTAGAATACAAGTGAACAAGCCATGGAGCGATACCCTCCCCAGAACCCGGAATAATCTTTTTATTTTTTGGCGTAACAACTCGTCTGTAGTGTTGGCGCAGCGCGAATTCCGTCTTCGATTCCCTGGCCGTCTGACACCGACGGCGCGAACACTGCGCCGTTTGGCCACCGGAGTGCCCGTTGTGTCGAAAATATCGCCGCTGTTGTCGAGGATGTCGAGCTGTCACCGGAAACATAGACCAAACGCCGTGCCTCGCAATTAGCCATCAGCCGGTGGTCCCTAAGGCGAATTTTGGTCAAAGACTTGTGCATGTTCCCGTTCAAAGTAAAGTCCGTGCATCAGCTGCTGCCTCTTGACCGCCAAACGCATGTAATCTACTCCAAAGCTATCCTCAATCTCGAGGACAAAGTAGACGAATTTTCGACCAAAAACATAATGAGCGATTAGGCTCATTCCCATTTCAGCGGGTACGTGAACAAGCAAAACTATCGCTTCTGGATCACCCAAAATCCACGAGTAATGCACGAGGAGCCATTACACCCGCTCAAAGTTACTGCATGGTACGCTGTTCACGCTGGAGGAGTCATTGGGCCATTTTTGTTTCCAGATTTTTCTAACTTTATTAAGTTATTGCACACAAAATTCAGATATGTAATAAGCTGAATTTTTCAAAACTTTCTATTATTCTGAATGACCTACAAATAATAACATACCTGTTGTACATTATTCTAAAACACCAGGTCTAACAAGTTCCATTCTTATTTCTTTTCAGCCTAACAAGAAACAAAAACTTTTCCCAAATCGAAGTATCTACCGAGAAATCACTAGATACCAACACAAATGTTATGGGCAATTGGAATACCGAGGTTGAGTTTTCACCAAAATGGATTGCGAATCAGATGCAATTCCTCGATCATGTTGTAATGATCTGGGTTAATCGATGTCGAGGTGGTAATCCAAGTATAGCCTTGCTCGATGTAATGATCAAAACCAAAGCTAAGGAAGCGGCAAAGATTCTTCGCCTGCATATAAATTTTATTGGAAAATGGATGAAATCATTCAAAGAAAAATTAAGAAAACAAGACGCTAGACATTCGCCGCTACTTGATCCGGACACTCAATCAACGAACATCGTAGATATTATTAATGAGGAATATGGTGAATTTCAGATTAACAATCCCGGCATCTTTTGCGTGGGAAGATTTCCTTGCACGTGTCCAGATAATCACTGGAATGTCGAAATCACATTTTCCGACGAGTGGCATGCAAAGCAATTGAAATTTCTTGATCACGTTATGATGATTTGGATAAATTATCGTCGCGGAGGTGATCCAAACATTTTTATGCTTGAATGGATGATAAAATCCAAGGCTAATGAAGTTGCAGCAATCCTACAATCCAGAATACGTGTTGCTAGTGCTTGGTTCATTAACTTTAAAGAGAAACTGAAACTTCAAACTGCTCGCAATCCACCGATACGTTTTAAGCCGAATTTGTCGATTGACGTCATGGACATTATAAATGAAGAATGGCCACTTTTTCGTGGAGACGATAGTGAAGTTTTGTGGGATGGTAATAATTTTAAAAAGTGCAGGTGTTGTAAAGATATGGCTATGGCAAAAAATGGTACGCACAAAATTCCCACTGTAAGCAAGTCAAACGATTCGATCGAGACGGTAGAAGATTGTTGTTTTGAAGACGGTTCAGAAGATTTAGAAGGACCCGATGAACCCGATCAATCAGATGAACCAGATGAGTCCGAGGAACATTTCACCTATAAAGAGTCCATTAATTCTTACAGTGAAGTATATGATTGCTTGATGGTCGTCAAAAGCTATGCATCAAGTGTCGGAAATATAGAGGCGTTGAATTTCATTGATGAATTGGAGGATTTTGTGGCAAAAGAAAAGCTGGGTGATTCATAGCCATAGCAAGTGTATAAATTTTTAAATAATAAATCTTACTTACGAAAAAAATCTATTTGTTGAATATTTTTGCGTATAAAAATCAGTACCTCTAGTAGCGAAACCGAATCAATGGAAACGATCAACACGAAAGTCGTTGAAAGTCGTTGCATGAGATAGTGTAGATATTGTTTCGATCTACTACTATTTTGGACAAGTCTGTATTCAATTACTGATGCTTAAGGTGGATTGTCAAAACGTTAGGTCTGTGATTCAATGGTGATACTCAAACAAAATAAAGGGCCTTCCAACAGGAACTTCCTTTCTTAATTTGACAGTTGATAGCGGCCATATTGTTGAAGCTACACGTTTTATATTGGCTGTCATTTATTCAATCTGTTTTGGACGCACATAACTGTCAACAATACGTCCAACACGTTTTATATTTGCTGTCATTTATTCAATCTGTTTTAGACGCAGACAACTGTTAACAACACGTTCAAATGATTGCCCACCCGAGAGGAATTTTCACATTGTTGCGGATAAGCTTGAGTAGACTGGTTCAGCAAACGATAAACCAACACCGCGTACCATAGTCGACGAGACTCAACAGTCTACAGGAGAATCCGAGCCAGTCGATTTCGCGACGCTTACAAAATTCGGCTTTTCGCAGAAAAGGTTACCTAAACCTGCGCTCGTACGAAATTCAACTGACCTAGGAGTTGGAGGTAAAGGACCCTTAACAACGACATGTGTTCGCTGAATGGGCTCTGGAGCAGTTGGAACCTGACCCTAATTTTCATTGAAAAATCATCTCTAGCGATGAGGCATATTTCTGGATGACGTTAACAAGGAAAATTGTTGAATTTGGGACGGTACCAATTCACAAAAGATTCAACAGCGTCCATTCATCCCGATAAAGTTACTGTTTCGTGTAGATTTTGGGCTGTTGGCAGCGTCATCGGTTCATATTGCTTTGAGAATGACGTTAGGTCATCACCGTCGACGGCGAGCGCTATAGATCAACGATTACCAACATCTTTTGACCTTTTGATGATAAATACATCAACGACAAGTTTTTTCAACCAGACGTCGATACGTGCCACACAGCTTACACCACATTGAAAATTCGGCACGAGTGACTCGATGGTCACCTCACGTGGAGGTGATGTGAACTTGCCATCAAAATCATGCGATTTGACCACGTTGGACTTTTTCTTATGGGGTTTTCTGAAGTCTTAGGTCCATACGAATAAGTCACGAATCACAGCCGCCAACAGGCCAACGAAACCCATGCCATCGAGCAAATTCAGCCTAATTTATCTGCCGGAATCATTGAAAAGTAGGCATTTACGATGGGCCACCCACACAAGCCGCGACGGACATTTGATCGATGTTATATTCCATACACAATGACATCGAAAAGACTTTAAAATAAATAAAAAATTTCGATGATATCTTTATTTATTTCATTTCATCATTTAAGAACAAAATTCTCTTATAGACTAATAGATAACAATATTTTATTTAAGTTACATTAATACGGACAACAGACAGATAAATATATATATACAAACATCAAGTAGATCTTAGTACATTTAAAACATAAATTTTGAACGTGTCTCTATTACAAATTCTAAAAAAGTCTAACCTAGTACAAACTGAATTTGCTTCCCTGATGCAACGAGAAAGCGGTTCATTACGACCACAATTAGATCGATGAAATTGCTCGTAAAAAAGAACATAATCTCTAGAATTGTAACAAGGAACACGAATCGATATAAGTGAGAGAAGTTGTGCACATTTGATATGATGACTTAGTATATCTCTAATGAACATTATCGCAAAATATGTACGTCGAATTTCCAAATTCTGCATACCAAATAAGAGACATCTAGTTTCGTAAGGTGGTCTAACATTACCCCAGTGGAGTTTATGATACATAAACCTTGAAATGTTTTTTTGAAATTTTTTCGATTCTTATACACGAATTATTGTAGTAAGGGTTCCAAACCGTGCTGCAGTATTCAAGCGCTGAGCGAATGAGAGAGATGAAAAGAGTTTTTATAGTGTATGGATCTGTAAACTCCTTAGTGTTTCTTTTAATAAATCCTAACATTTGGTTGGACTTGTTTATAATGTAGTCTATATGAGGAAGAAAGGAAAGTTTGGTATCGAGAATAACACCTAGATCTTTTGTTTGCACTACACGATCCAAAGAAGTACTACCAATTCGATAGTCATAGTAGATCGGAGAAATCTTACGAAAACAAGACATAACTTGGCATTTTGAAATATTAAGATGTAAGAAGTTTAAACTACACCATTGTGCCAGTTTATTCAAATCATCATTTAGTGAAGTACAATCCTCGAAGCATTTTATACTACAGTATAATTTAAGGTCATCTGCAAAGAGAAGACATTGGGATTTTAAGGAGATTTTTGGAATATCGTTAATAAAAAACAAGAACAATAATGGGCCTAAATGGCTACCCTGAGGGACACCGGATGGTACCAATATTTGATTTGACTGATGATCGTCAATATTAACAACTTGAACTCTGGATGTTAAATATGATTTAAGCCAATCAAGAATTTTAGAATGAAATCCCAATTCCAAGAGCTTGTGTAAAAGAATATGATGGTTAACACGGTCAAATGCTTTGGCGAAATCTGTGAAGATTATGTCGGTTTGACGATTTGATTCAAATTTGTTTATGATAAAGTTTGTCATTAGTGAAAGATTTGTGGATGTAGACCTTCCAGAAATAAATCCGTGTTGGGAATCTGATACAAAACCTTTTAGTTGAAAAGTAAGTTTATCACAGACTATTTTTTCACATATACGTTGTTTTATTTAAATTAATGAATGACCCCTTATTAATATTAACAAAGAAAAAAATCTCTTGCGTACTGAAATAAACGCAAAACTTGTACTAAACTTCGCTCTCTGTGATTCTCATCAATTGGCACACAATTCCATATGAATAGAAAATCATCCGTGTTGCCGTCGCTTTCTTTAGTTCGAAACTTCGCTCTCCGTAATTCTCATCAATTGAAGCAACAAATCCTTGTATGAATTAAAGCGTTGACATCAAGAAGGGGGTAAGTGACGTTTACGCTGTTTCGAGATAAAAGAGTTCAAAATCTTTTAACGAGAACTTTTTAGGGGTTAAAAACTAATAAATTCTGAAAAAGAATGAAAACATAAATTATTAAGACGACAATGACATAGAAATGTCAGTTTTCATATGACACTTTATTGGTAGAAAAAAAAAACCTAAAATGTCCAAAAATGTCACGTACCCCCTTTTTCGTCTCAGCGCTTCAATTGTTAGTCGTCACTGTTGCCATCACTTTGTAAGGAAAAGGTAAGAAATGTCGGGCAAACGTGCGTTGGCATATCGTTTCGCAGGAAACGTTATTCGGGACTTTGCGACAACCCGTTTAATCTCATGATCTATCGAGCTAATTTTGCGCGTACCAAACAAGCTAATGTCACTTGCTGTAATTAAATAATATTCCCAACACCATAGGTCGTGTGGCTGAAAGACCTAGGTAATCATTTGGCGATATTGAGCACCAGTAACAGTCTCAGCTCGACCAGGCTCATCTTTGAAGGGGTATGGTTCAATAAGGCCTCCAGCCCAAAATCCACTTCAACCAGTGAAATTTTGTAGAACCATTTGTCGACTGTTCTCTGAATCCCAAATGCGGTAATTTTGTCAATTAAATGTCATCAAAGTAATAAGCTTCATCGCATGAGATGATTTGAACAATTCGCATCCATGTATTATTGTTCGATAAGTGACCTCTCTTCAGTGGGCTTGGTCATTATCATAAGACTACAGTTATTGTGCTTATTGAATTTTGCAGCTTGAAATCAGGAGTTCTGGACTTTCATTTACACTATAATGGACTTAAACACTTGATCCAGTCTCTCTGAAGTCACTCTGAATTTTTCAGGTACTCCTTACACAGTTGACGAAGTTGTAACAGGTTCTCCAATTGCGTGAGCTATCGACCAAATACTTGTTTTACTTGAAATGTCTATTATGTATGGTATATATGACGCCATTCAAATCTCCGGCGAATTTTCACAAGGTGCAGGTGGTACAAATTCAAGAACTTCAATTTAAACAACTTTTGCTAACAGATCCGCCTAAAATTCAGTAATTGCCTAAGTTGTTTTGATTTTTTCGTTTTTTTTTGTTTGTACTAATTTTTGTGTATTTTCAAAAAGAGCAGATTTGACCAATAATTTGTTTTTGTCTTACTTAGGCTGATCACATGTTGATTTTGAGGGCATCGCATCGGTCGATTGTGGCTTATTGGTGACTTTAGAAATCTGCACAGGATAACACCCAACGAGATCAAACGCATAGTCTTGGTGGTCAATTAAGTTCAACTCCAACTTAAACATTTTATCCAAAATGTCCATTGTAGGGTTTGCTTTGTGTAGCCCTGTTCTGCTGGAAACAGATATCGTCTTCTATATCGGTCAAATAGTTCGAAAAGAAATTGGTTATCGTTGACTATCATTTGTCCGTTTCGAAGAAGTACTGACCAATGACGCCGCTATCCCAAAATTCGCACCAAACAGTAACTTTTTTGTGGATAAATTACTACCTGGTGTACCTCGTCTGGCTTGGCGTCTCTCACATACGGGAACTTTGCTTTTTAATCATTCATTCAAAGATGGGCCTGTCCGCTTAAGATGAATAAAAATTTGCCACGTTGAAGTCTGTGAAAGGCCGAGTTCTTGTCCAAGACAAGCAATCGACTGCCTTGGGTTCAACTGCACACTTTCGAGGACAACAGCGTTGTTGTCGGTCGATCTGGTGTTCCTTTGACGTACGAGTGTTTGCTGAATTCTTACCAAAAATCTTTTATTTTTGGACTTGCTGTTCAGTCGTGCGACCCTTGGTAATTTAGCATCAGCGTCAGAATAATAAACAGCAGATTTGACAGACGCCACTAAAACAATTTTTTTGGACGATATTTAGGAACTGTGGTAGACAAACTTGTAATATATTTTTCAACAATGAAAAATAGTTGATCCACCGTGTAGTGCTCTATTTTATCTAACCCTAAACTTTCAGCTTCCATTTGTTTTTGGTTGTCGAAACTTTACCACACATATGGCGAATTTGGTAAACTATTTTGCAATCACTTATTACAACATATCGGCGACAATTACCCGTTTTCGAAAAAAAAAACTTTTGAAGAAAGGAGACTCAATTGCCTCAATAAATACCCAAGCATGCCTCTTTCATCTCTTTTTCCAACATCCTGGTCGAGGGTTTCGACGAAATGTACTAACTGCCATAAAAAATAGGGCCTAGCTTCTCCCTTCACTTATGTGCGAAGTTATTGTATGACCTCCGGCGTAACACATCCAAATGGCAAATTTGTAAATCCCCTCATGACAGTTTTTTATGTTTTTCAGACATTCGTCAGAGGTGGAGAAGTGCTAAATTTTATGTGGTGTAACTTTCGGGATTTGAACCAGAGACCGCTCTCTTAGTACCTAGTCCAACGCACAAAGCACTCCACAGAAAAGAGTCTGAAGAGGTCAAATCGCACAATCTAAGTGTACAATTCAGTTCAACTCCGCCATAGATAGTCCCATCCTCAAACCTTTCATTCAAAATGTCGATTGTGGCGTTCGCTGTGTGGCACTTGTTGCTGTCTTGCTGGAACTTCATGTCTTCCACGTTTAAATAGGGCCAAAAGAAATTGGTAATCATTGATCTGCAGCGCCCGCCTTTTGCTCACCGTAGTCTTTTGCAAAGAACTATTGACCCCCACGCCAAAAGTTAACTTTTTGTGGATTTATTGCCACCTGATGAACATTGTCTGGGTTGACATCTTTTGCAATCTCTTATTCCAACATTTTGGCGAGAGTCACCCGTTTTCGATAGCGATTTTGTTCAAACAAATTTTGTTTGCAAAAATCATTAAGAATTCGACCTCATTCCAACACTCGTTTACAATGACATTCCAGCTGTCACCTATCTAGACAAAGCCAATCTGCTCGCTGCTTATTTTGCAGCTAATCCTAAGCCACCAAAATCTGCCCTGTCTCCCACTGTCCTAGAGAACGTAGAACATTCTATGGGACCAATCCACTTTCGTACTCGTACAGTAGCGCAAGAGTATTGATCGTTCTTGACACAAATCGGCTGGTCCAGATGGTATATCATCCATAATTCAGAAAAGGTGTTCTTCAACGCTAGCAAAATCACTGCGTAAGCTTTTCCATCTGTCCTATTAATCTGGACTCTTTCCGAGTCGATGGAAAACTGCATTTATCCAGCCCGTCCCCAAAAGAGGCGAATCTTTTTCCTTCTCCAACTATCGACCAATTGCACTTACATCCCTTCTTTCTGAAGTCATGGAAATACTGATAACCCTCCAGCTTATGAAATATTTGAATCACGGAAAATCCTCAATGACCGTCAAAACGGTTTTCGTAGCAACAGGTCCACTGGTGATTTGATTTCATATCTCACCGAAAAGTGGTGGCGAAAACAAGATCATTGCACTTGATATATCAAAAGCATTTGACAGGGTTCGGCACCAAGCCCTTTTGTCCAAAATGCGTGCTTTTGGTATCGACAATACTCTTTTTCAATGGATTGGAAACTGCTTTTCGAAACGCTCAATTCAAGTAGTTTTGGACGGTTTCAAGTCTGCAACTAACCAAATAAATGCTGGTGTTGCCCGAGGTTCCGTTTTGTCTCCTACACTCTTTCTCATTTTTATTAATGACCTCTTGTCTGCAACTTCTAATCCAATCCATTCCTTCGCTGATGACAGTATCCTCAGGTTTTCACATTCGTTCTCGTCCTTCACCTTCGGATGTGGAACAAAATCGACAAAATACTTTAAGCTCATTTAATTTCGTCCTCGCCACCATAATTAAATGGGGTAAATCTAATAGAGTGGAACTAAATGCTCCCAAAACGCAATGTTGTCTTCTGTCTTCCAAGCGAAACCAACATTTATAGCCATTATCCATGAATGGCACTTGCATCATCAAAACCGGAAAAGTTTCCATGCTCGGTATGTGTGTTAGTAAGGTTTCCTTAACCGATGCCAGAAATATTTCACCCTTTCTGATCTGGCCTCAATATATAAAGCTTACATAAGCCCCAAACTAGAGTTCAATGCCCACATATGTTCAGGTGCAGCCAAAACATCATGCACCTACTAGATAGGATACAAAAGCGAGCGATAGAGCTGATAGGAGATCCAACCATAGCGAACTCCATAGTCTCGCTCGAACATCGTAGGAATGTCTCCTGCCTTACACTCTTCTACCGCGACTACAACAACAAATGATCTAACGAAGTAGCCAGATGCATTCCACCCCTTCAGCAATTCAACCGTAAAACACGCCATATAATGAATGCTTATACGTTCAGCCTTAAGCCTATCTTCGAACGTACTATGAAATATAGAGATTCATTCCTAAACCGAATAACGCAAATGTGGAATGCCTTAACAAATTCAGTTTTCCTCTCCATTACAATCTACAGAAATTCAAAACCAACGCACATCGGTATCTCCTCTTTTCTACTCCTCTACTTCCTTAATGCCGTGATGTGATCAAACACCATAAAGGTATTCATAGTCCCTTTAGCGCCTGTCAATTATAAACAAAAAAAAACAAAGTAAATCATCCAATGATTAGGTTCGTCTCTTAATTTAATTTGACGGCCAAAATTTAGGTACACTTCCAAACGCTCCGGAGCCCAGTCTTCAAACAAACGGCGCTGTCTGTTATCATTTACTTCAAGCTTCTTGGCCAGTTGAATCTTGAGTGGTGCAGCCCCAAATCCCGATGAAAAATTTGAGACGAGATCTTGTCGCTTCAAGGAATCGATTGCTTCGGGTTCTCATGCAAACTTTTGACGTTGTTCTCGGTCGATCCGGCATCGATATTTTTCACTTGCTCCAGTATGTCCTCTTGTAAGAACGATAGTTTGGGTTATCGTGAATTCTTTTTCCCACGGAATTTTTCGTATTTTTCGTATTCAGCAAAGTAAATTGCTTCCCACTGAATTTTTCCTATTCAGCAGTCAGTTTACATTGATGATTGGAAAAAGGAATTCCCGTACTTTTTTCCGGAAACTTTTCCCTGGTCAGCAATGCAAATCAGATTGCTGTATGAGATTAGCTTCCCGGGAAATTTTATTCGAGATAGGGCTGAATATTTTTTTACATTTATTGAAGTAAGGAGAACATTTTTACAGAAACAGTTAAATTTACAAAATAGTACGGGAACGCGGTTATGTAAAATAATTTCTTTCGTCAGCCTATGAAACAAAAAATACGTCAAAACAATCGTTTCTTTCTGACACTGACACCAACTGATACTTTACTGATTATCACCAAAGAGTATAGAACTACCTCGAGTTCGCATCTCACACAAGGAATATTTTCTATGTGGGGTACTGATATTGATAGCCCAGTGTTCACATTGCTATCCCAGCATCAACAGCCTTGCCGACGCATACGTTCTACGAAATTTCCCCTTCGCACTTACCGCCCACGTCAAAAACGGCTACAAAATTTTTAGCTGTGATGCGTACTCTATGTAGTTCTGTACTCTATGTAGTTCTATACTCTTTGTTATTACCAAGAAAATTGTCTGAAGTCAATGTTTCTTATATTTATAGAGGGCTATATATCTCCTCTCTAACGAACCCTGTCTTAAAATATTTTTTTTACAAAAACCGCAATTTGTAAAAATCAGTAAAAAAAAGTCATATTGCTTTGTTAACACTTCTACTTACCAATGTCATTCAAAATAAATGTCAAAACTCAAATCTTTCAAGTCACTATCCATTTGAAGGTGCCTACTCCAGAAATTGCACCCAATCCATTATAGAAAAAGAAACGTATTTTTACGTAAACTTAACTTTTGTATTTTCTTCAATACTATCTACCTCTATCTATACCTTAAAACTTAAGTATAATCCTCTTCACATACTCACTACACGTTGATGGGATTTTTAAATATCATCTCCAGCATAGACAACAACCCAATGGCTCGGTAGTTCTCCTGTTGCAATACAAAGTCTTCCAGTGGTTTGAGGTGTTCCAGAGCTTCCTTATACGTTGATATAGCCTTTTCCGGACTTTCACCATCATCTGAATCATCATCGCATATAACGACATCTTCTACATCATCGTCGTCCAAATCATATGAATATATCTCTTCCTGGCTGGAATCTCTAGAATCGTATTCTTCGGACCTAAAATCCTTATAAGCATCTCTATAGTCCTGTTTTAAATCGTTGACACTATAATAATCGTTTTTAGACTGATCCTTTATGACTATATTAGACCCACTGTTATCATCATGTGATCGCTTTCGTTGGTCCTTCTGTAGCGCATTCAAGTGAATTGCTTGTGCCACACGACGTTTCTCCTCTTCCTCGCACAACATCGATATTTCTTCTTCGCTCAACAGGTTTGCACTTGGATCCAAGTCGTATATTATCGACGCTATGTCCAGTGATTTATTTCTAGTCTCGTCCAAGTCCATCTCGTCTATATCAACCATATGCGATCGACGAAACTTCCTTAGCCAATAATCATCGACATAAAACTCAAGTGTTGCGCCGATCAGGTTACGCGCACGTGTTGCAACTCTTCGCAGTTCACGTCGAGTTCTGCATAATGCAATACCTTCGGAATAATGTTGAGCCCGTCTTGACCACTCAAGTACAGTGTCATTCACTAATTTTAAGTGGTATTGCTTTTTAGCTTTGATTGCAGCTTCCGCTGCCAATCTTGCGGCCTCTTCCTCTGCAAAGCCAAGTGGAGTTTCAAGTAATAAAGCCGGTACTGCTCCGATAGCCAAACGACGAAAGCCGACATCTTTTTGATGAAAATGTTTCGAACAGATGTAAGGTTTCAGTAGCGATCGAATGGAGTGGTCCGATTCATGACAGATCTTTAGCCATATCTCATAGAGTGGATTATCCCGCGCAGGAAAGTTGAAGTACTTTAGTTCATTGTTGTCGCGAGAATTCGACCGACAACCGTATATTGCGCACTTTCGTACATCCGGCATTGTGCTACACAAATTTGGTTTTCAACTACAACTACAACTGCAACAGCAACACAAAATGAAAAACCCTCGTTTCACAGACGAAATAAATTTTTAATCCTCCGCCGTTAACCAGGCACAAGCGAGCCAACAAACAAACCACTCGGGTCTTGAAAATAGCACTGATGTAGTTTCATAAAAATTCTGAATCATCAGTTTGCAAGTGTGGTTGAGTTTTTTTTTTTTTTGCCGTCTCCCTTTTAGATCACTCTTTCCTGGTACACATCGCCACGGCGCAGAACGGCAGACGGCGACGTCCAGTTCTTGCTTTTCAATTTTCATACACAAGCCAAAGACGGGATTTCTCTTCGTTCGACTGGTGCTCTTGTGTGGAATTATTTTCTGTATACAGTTGCAGTCACCACAGCTTATAGGCAAGGCATACGTAAGTATCTAGAGATGAATTACAGAGACTGGTTTGGTTTGGTTTGGTTTCATCGGAACTGTGTACAGTTCTCGAAGTGTACTTCAACATGCGAGTAGAAATAGCATCTGATATGTGTGTCAGTGTATGTGTATAGAAGATAACAAACTATCAGCCCTGTTTTCATGCGTTTTATCTTTTTTTTTTTATACGAGTGGTTTGCTTGTGATTTGAAATTTTTGTGTATTGCTTTCTCTCTTTCACTTGTGCATTCTGCGACTATCGTATACCTAACGAATTTTCGTACCTGGGGTGTTGGTGTTGGTGTTGGTGTTTGACATTTTAATTTGCTTGCTGAATAGCATGCGGGTAGGTAGCCACGTTTTGCAACATACTCTCACAAAACAAACCCCATGACACAATTGCTGCAAGTTACACTCGCTTGTGTAAAATGTTAGTTAGTATTTCTTTTCCTTTCAAATGAGAGGTTGTTTCGGTCTCTCTGACGGGTTGATTACAAAAAAAAATGTCGAAAAAATTAAATAAGCTTCAGACGATGAAAATAATAAGTTTGTATAAGAAAAACGAGTGTTTGTGGAACTTTAGTTCACCTCTTTACAAACAATTGGATTCTAAAAAAAGAGCGTTCGAAAATATCGGAAGGCAACTAGGTATTTCGGCGGAACTAGCCAAAGAAAAAATAAGAAATCTTAGAAATACCTATGTTGCGGAACGATACAAAGTGCTAGGACGTAAAAACGCTGGGTTTGGAGACGATGATAAAGGGTATGTGACAAGTTTATTCTGGTACCATGAGATGGCTTTCTTAAACGATGTCATCACCCCGCGGAGAAAGAAATACAATACAGATGTAGCGGTATGTACGAATATTTATTTATTTAATTTTTGTTTTTATTTTTAAATTAATATTTTTGGTTTTGATCTTATATACAAATTGGTTGTATGTTTGTTTGATAAGGCCGGGTAGTTACAAAGAGATGAAGTATTGTTCCTTCGTCATATTTGTCCATGCAGCTCCACAGAAGTCTTTTGAAAGGCCTAGCCTCCTGCCTTCTAAACAGTGACCAGGGATATTACCTTTGGTAGCGCTAATGTATGATCTATCGAGCAAAATCAGTCCTTTGGATCTTCTCGAAGCCAGCTTTATCGAAATTTGTTTGGTTATTTGACACAAGCGTTGTGCTAAGACATCGGGTGTTTTCATAAACGTCTGCTTAACTAGGATCTGCGTTAGACGTGTTCATAAAGTCTGATTTTTGATCGAACAGACCCAGATGAAACGCAGAATGAAGAAATCTGCATCTGGCAGATTTTGCATTCACATTTTTTGACTGCAGAAAGGGTCGGAGGGGATCAGTGGCGCGATTGTCGGTGCGATGAACTGCCGCGCAGAAGGGTTCGATTCTAAGCCGTAGCAACACCTAAATGATTTTTCACTGGCCCTCCTCTCGTGATGATCTGACAAATCATTCGAGTAGTATCAGTTGTCAAGAGAAGCTTATTTCAAATTCGCCGTTCGAAGTCGGCTTAACACAGGAGGTCCCACCATCGTGCAAGAAGTACACGCGCACCCATGAATGGTTGTGAGAAGTCTCGGCCATGGGTACTAACAAGCCTGTTGCACTAAAAAAACAAAAACTATGTACAGGGTGATTTTTTAAGATTTAAGTTTTTTTTGTTGAAGGTTGGTAGCATTGGTTAGTAATGGCGTCCAAACTTCATGTATCAAAGTGAAAAGTTTCCAATATTCGTGCTCTGTGAAATTTGTGCACCGTTTGTTACGGCCATATTATGGTCGTCATACTCCACCTGGTGAGTCAAAAATCTGTGCTGTTATCACCAAATTTACTTTTTTGAACAATAAACCATCGACGCGCATGCGTACAGCGCATACTGAAGATAATTTTGCAGTCGTAGCGTCCAATGTTAATGAAGGTCATGAAATGTCAATTCGTCGTCGTTCTCAGCAATTGGGGATGTTTTACTCAACCACATCGAAAACTTTACGTGTCGATTTGGGTTTGAAAGCCTATACAATTCAAATTGTGCAAGAATTGATGCCGAATGACCTACCACAACGTCTAATTTTTGGTGAATGGACCTTAGAACAGCTCCATGAAAATCCACGGGTTTATCGAAAAATCGTGTTTCTGGTAAAACGGATACGTAAATAAGCAAAACTGTCGCATCTGGAGTGATGAACAGCCACATGCAATACAAGAATTACCTATGCATTCCGAAAAAACGACAGTTCGATGTGGTTATGGGCTGGTGGCATCATCGGTCCATTTTTATATAAAAACGACCGTGGAAGAAACGTTACCGTCAACGGCGAACGATATCGAGCCATGATACGCGACTTTTTCTGCCCCAGTTGGCTGAGTTGAACTTGATTGATATGTGGTTTCATCAACACGGTGCCACATGCCACAAAGCTCGTAAAACAATATAAATATTGAAGTATGAATTTGGAGCATCACATCTCTCGAAATGGGTTTGTGAGTTGGCCGCCAAAGTCATGCGATTTAACGCCTCTTGATTATTTGTCTTAGGGTTATGTAAAGTCGTTAGTCTATGTAGACAAGCCGAACACGATTGAAACCTTACAGGGTAACATAACACCCGTTATTGGTGGAATACAGGCCGAAATGCTCGACACAAAATTAGACCTTCCGAATGGATCATTTGAAACGGAGCAACGGACAACATTTACATGAAGTTGTCTTAAAACGTAAATCGCAAAGGCCTATTTATCGATTACAATACAAATTTTGAATATTTGATGCAAATTTTACCGTTTTATTCGAATTTTAGAAAAACTTAATCTTAAATCACCCCTTACTTCACAAAATTAAGTTTAAACCTATGATCCATTTCCTTGAAATTGTTAAATTATTTACCGTTATAGTGACTCATTTTTAAGAAATGATTTTATGTCTTCTAGTTTTTGAGAAAAATGAAAATTATTTTAATGTAGAGGGTGATCCATTTCGAGGTTCCCTACTTTTTTAAAGAAAAAAACACAGAAAATTCAAATTTAATGGAGAATGTTTATTATCATTTGAAATAACATTCTTTGGCATTTATTTTTTGAAGAATATGTCTATCAAATGTTGGCCGTTGCTACGTCGCAGATGGTCCATCCGTTGAGTCCAATTTTCGATCACTCGTTCGAGCATTTCGACTGGTAACTGGCGAATGACACGCGAGATGTTTTCCTCCAAGGCCTGAATCGAAGCGGGTTTGTCGGCATAAGCTTTTGACTTTACATATCCCCACAGGAAAAAGTCTAACGGTGTGATATCACACGATCTTGGTGGCCAATCGACCGGCCCAAAACGTGAAATTATGTGCTCACCGAAATGTTCTCTCAATAAGTCCATTGGTTGATGCGATGTGTGGGAAGTGGCGCCGTCTTGCTGAAACCAAATGTCGCAGAGATCACGAGCTTCAATTTCAGGCATCAAATAGTCGGTTATCATGGCACGATAACGGTCGCCATTGACGGTTACGTTCGCACCGGCATAATTTTTAAAGAAATATGGACCGATGATTCCACCGGCCCACAAACCACACCAAACCGTTGTTTTTTCTGGATGAAGTGGCAGTTCTTCAATATCTTCAGGTTGCTCTTCGTCCCAAATGCGGCAATTTTGTTTGTTTACATACCCATTGAGCCAGAAATGGGCCTCATCGCTAAACAAAATTTGCCTCGAAAACGTCGGATCTTCTTGGAACTTTTCAAGAGCCCATAGAGCGAAGCGATGTCGCTTGGGAAGGTCGAGCGGCTTCAGTTGTTGCACAAGCTGTATTTTGTACGCTTTCAATTTAAGATCTTGACGTAAAATGCGCTAAGTCGTTCCATACGTCAGTCTGAGTTGCTGCGAACGGCGCCGAATCGACTCTCTACGGTCTTCGTGTACACTCTCAGCTACGGCCGCTATATTTTCTTCACAGCGTGCTGGACGTGGTCTATTCGGTCGAATATTATCCAATAATGAATGCTGGGTCTCAAAATGGGTGATGGTGTTGCGAATAGTACACTCAGTAGGCCGATTATGTTGACCATAAGTTGAGCGAAGTGCACGAAACACATTCCTCACAGAACGTGAATTTTCATAATAAAGTTGAACAATTTGTAAACGTTGTTCACGCGTAAGTCTTTCCATTATGAAATGCCAAACAATACTAAACAAAAATAACATGACAGCATGACACGACTCACACTTGATCTGTCAAAAAGGCTATTGAAAAAAGTATCTCTACTTGGATCACCCGTTATCAGGCACCCAGAATAGGCGAATGTTAAACTGCTTTGACATCTCTTGTAGAGATGAGCGGCAATTTAGGGTTGTCTTTAAATTTGTTGAGACTGAATTTAGGGATTTGAATACCGCTTGGATGTCAAAGAAATGATAATGTCCTTGGTAGATATTAAATTCACTCTCAGCCAGGACAAGCCTTATTTGATCGCCGTGAGTTCCACCTGGGATAAACTGCAATAATCAAAAAGACGGAGTTTTAGCCTGTCGGAGAAGATAAAAGCACCCACTACGTCATTTGTTTTAGAGCCATCGGTATAAAAATGGATCGAGCCATTTTGCACAGGTTCGTTACTCTCATATGATGTCCTGTCTGGGATTTCGACCCAGACAGAGGTTCCCTCTGTTATCAAAGTTTAACCTGGTAAGGATGCAACCGGTATTTTCAGGAAAATTTGTGTGTTCGTTTAAAATTTTTGGTTGGCCAGTTTGTATATTCGACCATTGTTGAATGGCTTCAATGCATATGGCTGAGTTAGCTGCCATTTGCTTGCCGAAAATATCTAGGGCGAGTAGGAGAAAAGGAATGTCCAGTGCTGCTGAGGATGTTGTACAGAGTGCACCACTGATACACAAACACACAGTTCTTTGCACCTTCGCTGTTTATTTTTTTTTGTTGCTGTTTATAGTTATCTCTAGCGCTGCCACTACTAATCCATCAAGAAGTATAAATCTGTAATCCTAGATATACAGGTAGGTTCTATGTTTCACTTTCATTTCAAATGAAAGTGAAATGGCATGGCATCGAACGTACTTTCACAGGAATAAAGAATTTCATTGATATCCAAAACCGTTTTTGATTTATTTAAAAAAAATATTGAAAAACCTGATATTAGACCAAGAAAGTCCATACAAAAGAACGAAATCATTATAAAGTCTGCAATCGTTACCCAGAATATTTAGTTGGATAGTAAATTCGGAGTTTTTTTTATAACGTTTTTCATTTACAAAAATCAAAAAGCAATAACAAGTAGGTTTCATATCGAGTTAATTTGGAGTCCAGTTGATAAACAAAATAAGCAATGGCAACACTATGACAACTGGTTACACATCCAATTACACAAATCTCTCTTAACAGGAGTTCAATTCGGTCTTGGCTGTTGTTGTTGTCTGCTCTGTTTTTTCACTTAGCTAAAGTTTTCCCTCTAAGTGGAGTATTTTGTTGTTGCGGTGTTCTCAACCGAAATTTGATGCAATGTAGGGAGAGTAGGGAGAAATAAAGAGAGGATTTCAACCGTTCTTTATGGCACTGCCTGACTGCCCCAACAGTGACTATTGAGTCCAATTTCTGATTAAAATTTGTCTCTGGGTAAAACTAAATGTCTCGCGAATGTTTCATCCAGTGTTAAGAGCGCCAATAAACGAACGTCACTGAGAATTTCAATCAGACCATAGAAAAACAAAACAAACAGTTAAGGAATGAAATAAACAAAATTCGATTTTACACATTGGTAAGAATAAATAGTTTTGCTGGCAAACATTTCCCATACCTCAAACTTGTTTTCTCTTTTTAAAGGAAAACTATCATTTAACCCGGAAACACTATAAAAGCCTTAAGGAAGGAACTCCAATCCAACCCAAATAATGGAACCCGATAAAAATTTTTTAACTTCTAAATTCGCTAAAAACAAATATTTTACCAAGAAGGAAATGAATTTTGTCACTCACGTTGTACTGCTATGGTTAGATCAGACTCGGGGTGGTGATCGAACAGTCACCGTGCCTGACTGTTTAATCAAGGCAAGAGGAAAGGAGGCAGCTTCCATTATGAACAGTGAGCGAAAATTCCACCTCAATGATTGGTTGCGAGAATTCCTTTACAAGTTGAGACAAGAAGAGGCTCTAATCACGCAACGATACGCGACAATCTATCCAGATGTGTCTATAAATGATATTATCGAAGCAGAGTGGTTGAAGTTCTTCCCACAAAACAAGGACAGATCGGTGGAAGAAGATGCCATAAACTCGGGTCATAGTTTGAAGGTAATTGATGTAAGATCTCTCAATAGTACTGAAGAAATGGATATAATGGTTGAACCAGAACCAGATCCCACACTAAACATGGCAGAGATGTATTTTATGCAAACCGATCCATCAATAGATCCCGCCACATCTGATTGTGACATAGACAACAGTACAGCAAAGGAGTACCGTAGAAAATCGTTTAAAAAGGACGAAATGTGTTTCATAGATCACGTTGTCTCAATATGGGCGCATCAGAGGCAACGTGGCGATCACTCAGTCGTAGTTACCGATCGTAAAATCAAGACAAAAGCAAAAGAGGCAGCATGCATAATTAACAACGAATGTAAATTTCAGTGCAATAAATGGCTGAGAGCATTTAAAGCCAATCGAAGGCTAGAAGCTTCCCATGGACTTGATACTTATTTGAAGGACTATCCATATAAGTCTATGTATGACATCATCGAAGAAGAATGGTGGACATTTTTCGGGGACAATTCGATGACAACCAATGACACGAGAAGAATATGTAGTCACCAAGGAGATGAGGTGGACCTGAAAACTTTGACACCAGTCGACACAATTCAGAGCTACAGTGAGGTCTTGGATTGCCTGAAGCTATTGGAAAACTACGCAATAGACATGAGAAATTTAGAGGCTGTTCAGTTAGTGGCTCAAATGGAGGAATTTTTGAAGAATGAAGTTAGCTAAGAGTGTTATATTTTTGTTTAAATAAATTTAAAAATTTTGTACATTGACATAGTGGCCTTGATATTGATTTATTTGGCATGGTGCAGGTGATTGCATTTTTTCTAGCATTTATTCTAGCCTTCGTAGACGACTATATACTTCCACCGTAGGTCAAATACGATTTTTAACTGCATTTTCAAAATACGGATGATTTTGTAATTCCGCCCTCTGATTGTTGGACAAAATCAATGTGAAATGTCATAATTGTTTGTTACGATTATAAATTATAAATTACTTTGCTTCAGCCACAACAATAGGACTATTCCGCTCACGTATCCCTCAGAGATTTTACTTCGCTGCGTCAGATGAGATTTTTAATTCAGTGCAGTAGGTATTTCATTTCTTTGTGTCAAAAAATAATTTCCTTACTTTGGAGCTTTTAATAATGATGAATATCCTACATCCCCTCTTAGTAGAAAGGGTAAGGAGAAGAGTCAAAAAAAAAATCACAGGGACTAAACGAAAACCCAGTACGAAACCCACAGGCGCTAAAACGCACCCTCGTAAGTCATAACCAAAGAGTAAAGAACTACGCAGAGTACTTTTAAAATTTTTGTAGTCGTTTCAGACGCAGGTGGTTAGTGCGAAGGGGAATTTTCGTCAATCGTATGCGTCGGCTATGCTATTGTTCGATGTTTGGGTAGCAATGTGAGCACTGGGGTATAAATATCAGTACATGGAACATTTTCGTTGTATGAGATGCGCACTCTATGTAGTTCTATACTCTTTGGTCATAACAGATACTAAATCTGTGGTGACGACTGGAGTAGTACCTGAAAGGTCCATGTGCGAGATGTCAAATAGATCTAATAGCCTATTTTGCACTGCTGGTTAACTCTCAGTAAAACCAAATAATTTCATGTACATAGAACCTATACAGCAAAGATGTTGGACTAACCCAGGATTTAGATTTACTAAAAAACTGTTTTTCGAGTTAACTCAAGCTTAATCCTAAAACCAAGATAATCTTGCACTGAAAAACGGTTATTAGCTGACAAAGATTACACAAACTTCCTCTTTGAACTTAACTGCGGCATAAAGTTGCAGTAACGTTGATGGGAGGATCTTCCACATCTGACTGTTTGAAAACCTAATTCGTCTCGGGGTTTCTACCAACCTTATGATGATGCTAATGCAGATAAACCCTTTTCGTGATCGTGACTTTCCTGACTTTTAAATCGATCACTGCGCCGAAATTCTCATGAGATCTCGGAGAGATCCGAAATGCAATACGACTTACATACTTATAATATGAATCTTACTTTCAAACTGTTGGATCAACTGATCATCATAAAACAACATTTTTGTGACATACTGAGGACGGATAAATCATTGGGCGAGATCGCCTTAAGGATCTTTCAGAGATTTTTCTTCAATGGCCCTACTGAGATGTTTTAATGATTTTATAAGTGCGAAATTATCCTTGTTTAAGGACTTTCTAACACTAGGAAAATCCTTAAACAAGGAGAGTCATGAGAATCATGTTGTTCAGTAAATTAAATCCCATGTTAACCCATTTCGTGACTAACTTATTCTGTTGTTGATAACAGATATGTTTCCGTAGTTTAGAATTCAAAATTTGTAAATTCTTAATTTTGATATCCCTTACCATAGGGGTACATTAGTTTTGACATTAAGTGTGTAACATAGAAAAATGATTTAGATAGATATACCGTAAGCTATGAATCGATTAATAATCTCTATCTGCGTCGATTTAGCCTTGTCTGTCCACCTTATAATGATAAAATGTTTGAAAAAGTGTACATACAGTCGTGGAAAACTAATTAGAAACACAAATTTGCTTTTCCTTTGGTCACATACAAAAAAAACAAAAAAAAAAAACAAAATAATTATATCGGGTTTTTCAACAGGGACGCTACAAAAGTTGAGCGACAGGGACAGCAAACGACGCCATATTTCTTGCCGCTCTTTTGACATTTCTCTTCATTAAGGTTTGCCATTTCATGAAAGAAAGATATACGATCCAACAACGAGTCGAAATTATCAAAATTTACAACCGCAATTCGGAGTCAGTGGCCTCAACGTTAAGAGCGCTACATCCAATTTATGGTCGTCATAATCGTCCTAGCAGATCAACAATTGAGCGTCTAGTGGGAAAATTTGAATCCACAGGCACAAAATGTTCCCGTGCCAGTGAGACAAAGAATTGCCGTAGTGTCGAGAATATTGCTGCCGCTGAGGCTTCAGTGGAAGAAAGCCCAAATGTGTCTCTCACACGTCGTTCTCAAGCGTTGGGCATCTCTGTGACGTCGTTGTGGCGAATTTTGCAAAAAGATCTTGGCCTACATCCTTATAAGATTAAATTGACGCAAGAATTGAAGCCGCTTGACCACCATATGCCTCGTATGTTCATGCATTGGGCCGAGCAACAACTTGAAAATCATTCGGATTTTCATCGAAAAATCATCTCCAGCGATGAGGCTCATTTCTGGCTGAATGGCTTCGTCAATAAACAAAATATGCGGTATTGGTCAGGCAGCGATCCACACGTACTCCATGAGTCATCATTGCATCCCGAAAAAATTACGGTTTGGTGTGGTTTATGGGCCGGCGGCGTAATTGGGCCGTACTTCTTCCGTGATGATCAAGAACGGCACGTTACTGTGAATGGGAATCGCTACCGTTCAATGATAACCGAATATTTCTGGCCCCAATTGGATGATATGGACTTGGAGGACTTGTGGTTTCAAAAGGACGGTGCCACGAGCCACACAGCGAATGCCACAATCAATTTATTGGAAACCAAGTTTGGATAACGTGTTATCTCACGAAATGGTCCAGTCGCTTGGCCGCCTGGGTCGTGCGATTTGACGCCGTTAGACTATTTCCTGTGGGGCTAAGTCAAGTCTATGGTCTATGGCAACAAGTCAGCGACGATTGATGAACTTCGTAAGAATATTGAACGTGAAATTGCAGCAGTATCGGCCGATTTGTGCTTGAAAACCGTCGAAAATTGGGTTCAGCGTCTGCAAGCGTGCCCGTGGTGGCCATGCAAAAGAAATCGAGTTCCATACATAATGGCATCGAACGTACTTTCACAGGAATAAACAATTTCATTGATATCCAAAACAGCTTTTGTTTTATTAAAAAAAACTTTTGTAGCGCTCTTATTGAAAAACCCTTTAGAAACATTATTAACGAATAGCACAGTTATATATATCTATTCACATTTAAAAATAAAAAGTAAAAGTAATGCTGTAACTAGAAAACTATTCCATAAAAAAAAGTTTGCTATTATTTTGTGTATAATTATAATTAGAAACATAAAATCAAAGGCTAAAAACAATTCAAAATAAAAAAAAAAGATATAAAATTTTACACTTCAAATATTTTTTTTTGTAAGTTAAAACTAATATTTTGTCTGGTATCCCTTATTGGCAATAACAGCTAGACAGCGTCTTGGTAGACTAGCTATCAAATCTTGACATCGCCAGGGATATTCTTCCAAGCTTGTTCGATGCTTGTTCGCTCAACATCAATATACAAGTTCTCTATGGGACTTAGGTCAGGACTTCGCGCTGTCCAGCTCTGAACGCTTATTTTTTTATACTCAAACTAAGCACATCACTATATGAGTGAGGTGTGTTTGGGATCGTTGTTGTGTTGAAAAATAAATGAAACTGGCATGTGGTGGCTCCATATAGCTTTTCAATATATCTCGGTATATATGCGCACAATAGGACCAACACCGTACCAGGAAACGGCTCCCCAAACCTTTACGTTTCCACCACCATGCCTGATCGTTTTGATGGTGTACTTGCGATCGAGTTCTTTGTTAACTGGTCGCCTTACATATTTTTAGCCATCCGATCCAAACATGTTGATATTGGATTCATCGCTCCAGAATTTTTGTTTTTCCAAAAAGCCAAGGGATTTTGTGCATGCACCCTGACAAATTCCAACCCACGTTTTATTTTTTTTTTTAATACATGCGGCTTTTTGTGTGCAATGCACCCTCGCAGCAATCTGTTCCTGATGGTCATGTAATTGTTGAGATTAATTGAGACGACACAGCTGAGTGAATATCCTTGCTGGTGGATAAAGGATTTGCTTTACTCAGTCCTCTTTGGCAGTTGTTTTTCTCGGTCGTTGCTTTCTTTTCGGGTTTTCTGTACTGCCTGTGTCCATATACACTTTAATTGCACCATGCACCATCTTTTTGGAACACAGCAGATCCCTGGCAATACTTGTGGATGATTAGCTTCCTTTTACTCTGGTGTGCAATTCTTTTTTTTCCATTCCTTTTCGAAATCGATATAAGACCCACGGCTGTTAATGCCTTTTGTCTGTCGGCCGTATTTCCTTTGCATATATCCAATCTCCTACGCAACCCAAACTCAACAACAGTGAGCTCAACCTTGCTGGTTGCAAGGATTATAAAGCTAAACAGATGACGCACTGCATACAAGAAAAATGGGTCTATGGTCGTACTGGCACAGCCCGCCATATATTTTTATCTCGATTCTCACATTTGCACGTGCACACCGCCCAAACGTACCATTTTTTTTTATAATTAAGGAAATTGAGGAGAAGAAAAGAGGAGATACCGATGTGCACTGGTTTTAATTTTTTATAATTGTAATGTGGAGGAAAGACTGAGTTTGGTAAAGCATTCCACATTCGTGTTGCTCGGTTAAGGAATGAATCTCTATATCTCATAGTATGTCCGAAGGTAGGCTTGAGGGTGAATTGATTAGCATTCATGGCATGGCAGTTATCACGGTTGAATGTTGGAAGGGGCGGAGGGCAGCTGGCTATTTCGATTGAGCATTTCCTGTTAAGGTAAAAAAGTGTTAGGAAGGAGATAGTTCGCTACGGTTGGATCTCCTATCTGTTTTATCAGACGCTTTTGTATCCTATCCAGTAGGTGCAATGATGTTTTTGCTGCACCTGACCAGATGTGGGCGTTGAACTCAAGTTTGGGGCGTATATATGCTTTATATATTGAGGCCAAATCAGAGGGTGTGAAATATTCTGAAATATTAAGGAAACCTAGACATTTCGCTGTGTTTTTAGCGATTTCGAATACGTAGTCCTTCCAACGAATGTCGTTACTAACACACATACAGAGCATGGAAAGTTTTTCGGTTTCGGCGATGCAAGTGCCATTCATCTTCATGGATGATGGCTGTAAATTTTGGTTTCACTTAGATGACAGAAGACAGCATTGTGTTTTGGTAAATACCACTCTATTCGATTTACCCCATTTAGTTATGGTGTCAAGAAAGGAATTTAATGAGCTTAACATATTTTGCGGTTCCTGTTTCACGTCCGAAGATGAAGGGCGTGGATTAGAGAATGAATATGAAAAACTGAGAGTGCTGTCATCAGCAAACGAATGAATTGGATTAGAAGTTGCAGACAAGAGGTCATTGATAAAAATGAGAAAGAGTGTCGGTGACAGAAGAGAGCCCTGAGCAGCACCAGCGTGAGAAGCAGACTTGAAACCGTCCAAAACAACTTGAATTGAACGTTTCGAAAGATAGTATTTTGGATATCCGAACATTCCGAGGAGCTAACATCGACTCGGACCACTACCTGTTGCAGCCAAGGTCAGAATGCGGATATCCACCACGCCACAACAATCCAGAAATACTGTGAAAAATTTAATGTCGAAAGACTGCAATCGCAAGAGACCGCCAAGACCTTAGCGCAACGCTTATCCCTAAACCTCTCGATTAATACCATACTATCAGCATCGAATGTCGAAGAAATATGGCAACGATGCCAACAAGCCATTAGATCAGCTCCAACTGATGTGCTACGTTTCTCGCACCCACCAGCAAGAAACCCCTGGTTTGATGAGGAATGCCGACAGATGCTCGCAGCCAAGAACGAGGCCTACAAGGCTAAGCTGCAGGTGAAGCCGAGAGCTGCCGTTGAGTTCTATAGGCAGAGAAGAAGGGAAGAACACCGGCTTTTAAGAAAGAAAAAAAAGAGCAAGAAAAGCGCGCGATCGAGGATATAGAGAGGTGCCACTCCAGGAAAGATGTTCGCAAGTTTTACCAAAGTGTAAAACGTCAATGCTAAGGATACAAGGCTCGAACAGAATCCTGTCGAGATGAACAAGGAAATATCGTATTTGAGAGGATATGGACGAACCATTTCTGCAGACTGTTAAACGGCGTTGACGAACAACATTCCGCTGTCAGGCAGAACGAACCATTCAATATTGGCAACGACAGCGAAAGCTGCCAACATGAGTGAAGTGAGGATAGCAATATCTAAACTGAAGCTTAATAAGGCTGCCGGAAATGACGGCCTTCCCGCCGGCTTTACAAAGCTCGTCATTACCTGAATGACTTTGTAAGTTATATCCACCAACTCATAAGCCGAATCTGGTCGGAAGAAAGTATGCCTGAGGAATGGAACCTCAGCATCGTTTGCCCGATCCACAAAAACGGAGACCCTATAAACTGCGCCAACTACAGAGGCATAAGTCTCCTCAACATCGCCTACAAAATTCTATCTCCCGTAATATGTGAACGCCTGAAATCGTTTACCAACAACCTGATCGGCCCTTTTCAGTGTGGTTTTAGGCCAGGAAAGTCCACAACCGATCAAATCTTCACACTTCGGCAGATCCTGGAAAAAACCCAAGAAGTCCAAATCGATACCCACCACCTATTCATCGACTTCAAAGCCGCATACGACAGCATTTATAGAGACGAATTATACAGAGCCATGTCTAGTTTTGGTATACCGCCCAAACTCGTCCGTTTGTGTAGAATGACGATGGAGGTAGCATGACGATGGAGGTAGAATGACGATGAAGTGTTCAAAACAATCCGTCAACCTCAATTCGACGCCGTGCTCAGGAGCTTGGCCTTCAAAGAAGACAACCCAAAATTTCCAGGAAAAAATCATAACTACTGGCAAGGCACATTTTCATTTGAATGAATACGTGAATAAACAGAATAGTCGGTTCTGGGCAATGGAAAACCCTCAAATTATTCATCAGTCACCTTTGCACCCATTAAAAGTTACAGTCTGGTGTGCAATTTGGTCAGGAGGAATCATTGTAACTGTGAATGTGGAGTGATATCGTGATATGATTGAAAACTTTTTAACGCTATAACTGCATGCTTTGGGCTTGATCAACATGTGGTATCAACAAGACGGTGCCACATCGCATACAGCCAGGATTACAATGGAATTACTGCGAGACATCTTTCCACAACAAGTTTTTCAAGAAATGGTGATGTTGAATGGCCTCCACGGTCGCCTGATTTGACTGCTCCGGACTTCTTTCTGTGGGGATATCTGAAAAGCAAGGCTTATGCAAACAAACCAGAAACGCTTGAGCAACTTAAACAAAATATTCGTGATGAAATTAATGAAATACCGCGTGAAATGTGTGAAAATTTAATGAAAAACGTGCTCAAAAGGGCTCGCATTTGTGAGACTAACAGAGGCGGACATTTACCTGATATTGTATTCCATACATAAATGCCGACATTAAGTAAAACATTTATCAATATAAGGTCCATTCTCTTTCATTTTATCAAAAACTATAAACAAACAAAGTAGTATACCTTCCCGACGGACACCCTGTACAGGCACTATATTCCAATCTGGGTTGGAGTTACCCAGATGAGCCCAAAAAAACCTCACTTTAGAAATAAAAATAAAAAATTATTAAATGCTGCAAATTTTATAAATTTTTATGCACTTTATTTATCTTTGCGACGACGTTGCGACGACGTTTGAGTATTGAACGCATATCTTCTGCGTGGTAGTTTATCCTCTAAAAAAATTTAATAATTTACAAAAGAAGCAATTGCTTCTAAAAAAAACTAATAATTTACAAAAGAAGCAATTGCTTCTAAATTTTGGACTTATTATAAGAAAAACTGTTGGTTGGGTGATATGTGCAGGTAAAAAGTTTTATTGGATCTATCTGATTATATTTAGTAGGATTACTTTTACTATTGAAACGAGTGGTGGGTGCACGACTGGGTCGTACGTAACTTTCTCTTTCACAGCTAGTTAATTTGACGTTTTTAACAATTTGGCCCTAATACACAATAATATTTATTTCGATTAATGATGCTAGAATGGTAAAAATGATGTCGAAATGAGATTATACGAACGTTTATTCCGTAATTGAAAGTAATCGGTGTTCATGTGAATAGTAATGATTTTCCGTTATTGGCCAAAACTGAAATTTGCGTTTTGGGATAGTTGGGTCAAAACCAGTTATCTGGAACTCAAGAAAACAGTAATAGTAAAGGGTGATCCATTTCGATGTTCCCTACTTTTTTAAAGAAAAAAACACAGAAAATTCAAATTTAATGGAGAATTTTTATTATCATTTGAAAGAACATTCTTTGGCATTTATTTTTTGAAGATTATGTCTATCAAATGTTGGCCGTTGCTACGTCGCAGATGGTCCATCCGTTGAGTCCAATTTTCGATCACTCGTTCGAGCATTTCGACTGGTAACTGGCGAATGACACGCGTGATGTTTTCCTCCAAGGCCTGAATCGAAGCGGGTTTATCGGCATAGGCTTTTGACATTACATATCCCCACAGGAAAAAGTCTAACGGTGTGATATCACACGATCTTTGTGGCCAATCGACCGGCCCAAAACGTGAAATTATGTGCTCACGGATAAGTCAATAAGTCCATTGATTGATGCGATGTGTGGGAAGTGGCGCCGTCTTGCTGAAACCAAATGTCGCCGAGATCAGGAGCTTCAATTTCAGGCATCAAATAGTCGGTTATCATGGCACGATAACGGTCGCCATTGACGGTTACGTTCGCACCGGCATCATTTTTAAATAAATATGGACCGATGATTCCACTGGCCCACAAACCACACCAAACCGTTGTTTTTTCTGGATGAAGTGGCAGTTCTTCAATCTCTTCAGGATGCTCTTCGTCCCAAATGCGGCAATTTTGTTTGTTTACATACCCATTGAGCCAGAAATGGGCCTCAGCGCTAAACAAAATTTGCCTCGAAAACGTCGGATCTTCTTGGAACTTTTCAAGAGCCAATAGAGCGAAGCGATCTCTACGGTCTTCGTGTACACTCTCAACTACGGCCGCTATATTTTCTTCACAGCGTGCTGGACGTGGTCTATTCGGTCGAATATTATTTGTTTGCGAGGAATTCCATATCATATGGCCTAAATGCAAAAAATCCCTTATATGGATTTTCTCGAAAAGACTGGGTAGTGGGTATGCACTTTTGTTGAAACTAAAATGCTTATAGCATGTAAGAATTTTAATCAAAATCGTTAGAGCCATTTTTGAGCAAATTGAGGTTATGTATGAATTTTATATAGCAGTTACCAGTAATAACATGGCTAAGAGCAAACAAAAAAAAATGGCCTAGAGTTATGACCAAAGAAACGCTGGATACGAAGTTTGAAGAAAATCGGTCGTATAGGCTGGAGAGACTGGTACGGAAAGACGGACATACGAACCGACGGACGGAATTCCAAAAACCACTTTTTTGAGTTCCGCTATCATCGTAGTGTTAGAATCAATCAAAATCTCGAGGTCGAAAATTTTCACGAAAGCACTATCTTTCTCTTTATAAGAGAAAGTAAAAAATTGTAGCCGTTTCAGACGCGGGTGGTAAGTGCGAAAGGGTGTTTTCGTCTTTCGTTATACGTCGGCTATGTTCGTGTTTGATTCTAAGGTGCCAATGTGAATGCTGGGGTATAAATATCAATAACCCACACAGGAAATTTGTGTACCCTATCCCATAGAGAAATAATCTAGCTGGTGTAAAAACACTCTCGATTTGCTTTATTTTATTCGATTTTTAGTTCAATTTGTTACAATGCTAACCGAACCAGATGTACGTCAAAAGAAAAAGTATCATGGCCGTCGTCTGCCGACAACGATGGGTAACTTCAGTACTAATCTTCTTACAATGGTACCAAGTCACCAAAACATTTTGGTTTGCTTACATGTTATTACAATAAAATATGTAGGCTACTACAATATTACACTAGATATTTTTTAAAGTATACGGATCGACTTTGAATCAATATCTGAGTCGACTAAGCCATGTGTATCCGTCCGTACGTCACCAGTTGTTGGGTTGTTTTAAGCTCCCAGAAGAACAAGTGTAAACATTTTTGAAATTCACCCACTGCCACGTTCACTTTTAAGAGAAACGTAGTTTTTTTATATAACATATAAAAAATCGTAAAACAGCAAACAGTTTTTTTTTTTTATCGAGTGGATAGAACCTCTTGAATGTCTATATTCTGCTTTAACACGTTGACTGTTGAGTCACGGTTCACATGAGTGCAAAAGAGAAAGAAACTCCAAAAAGTAGAGAGGGAAAATATTTTTCCCTGTGAGTCCCGACGTCTTCTTTTCTCCTTCTTCTTGTTATCGTTATGTTGCTTCATACAATTTCGTTGCTTGGAGAGTCGGTTTCGCTACGTCTGCTTTTGCACAAAGACTTTTGAGAAAACAGTCGCAGTGTGTGAAGCAAAATAAAAGAGGAATGGCAAATTTGAGTCAAGACAAAAAGTCGCAGGTGTAAAAGCGCGAGACTTACGAAAGAAAATAACAAAAGAGAACTTCGAAAAAAGTCATGACTCCAGTCCAGAGTCAACGTGTAAAAGCAGACATATATTTTGCAGCACTCTTTTTCATTCCTGTGGATGTTTGTCCGAGTCGTGTTAGATCTTTTTTTTTTTTTACTTTTTCTGCTTGACACAATGCGACTTCTTTTTTCTCAAAAGATTATGTGCAAAAGCAGACGTAGCGAAACAGACTATCCAAGCAACGAAATTATGTATATGAAGCAACATAACGATAAAAAGAAGGAAAAGAAAAGAAAACGTCAAAAAGAGTCACGGAAAAATTTACCCACGACTCAAAGGAGTCGCAGGGCAAAATATTTTCCCTCTCAACTTTTCGAACTTTCTTTCTCTTTTGCACTCCTCGTGTGAGTCGTCAACAGTCAACGTGTAAAGGCAGACTAAACAATAAGCCAATAGCAATTATCCAACGGATGTTTATCTAATAAACACAACGACGAGACGCAGATTGGCCATAAAACTTGGAACATTATCTCAGCTGTCGCATCCGCATAATGGATGAGTAATAAACATTCCAACGCAGCATCGATTTCCATCGAAGTCGAAACATGTCGCAACAAGATCAATGTCGCAACAAGATCAATGTCGCAACAAGATAATCATATATCCCCACCATTGCCGCATTAGAATTAGATTTTCGTGGGTTAAATTTTTAGACCTAATAGCGTCCACACATTACAAAGGCATGCATGGCGCATGCGCAGTATGTTGTGTGGTTGTGCATTCGGCATGAATTTTGATTTCAAAACATTTTGATATTTTCTTGGTTGCGCATGTATGAGTGCGTGGTGTGTGCAAATAAAGCCAAATAGCTCAGTTTCGCGAAAGAATTCAAAGGAAGCAGACCATCTGTGTGCAATAGTGATGACGTTGGCGAACAATACAAAATTCTGGGCTGAATTTATCAGGCTATACCAGAGCTATGAAGTAATGATACTGAAATTAAAAGAAATAGAACCAGATGCTGATCGGGAAAAAGTAATAAGAAAAATAAATACTTTTCGGAGCAATTACCGCCGCGACCTAAAAAGACGCAAACAATCCCAAAAATCTGGTGCTGGAGCAGACGAAATTTTTCGGTCCTCGTTATGGTACTACGATCTTTTAGGATTTCTCGAAGACCAAGAAGATTCAGGAAGATCCACACCCTCGAAAAATGATACACAGCCAACAGAAGAGGTAAAAAAAAATTATTTGTTTGTAGATATAGGGTGTTTTTTTTAAAGGTACAGAACTTCGAATTGAAATAAATCACAAGAAAATTAATTTAATGTCCATCAATTGGGCTTTATTGGAAGGATAATTTTATGCCATTAATATTTAACTATGATTTCGGGCATGTGGCTGCCGCGGCTGGTTCGAACAAAGCCAAGTCTAGAGGTCTAATTTTCAACCACTTTTTCGAGCATTTGGGGCCGTTTGTCGGCAATAACGTCACGAATATTGGCTTCCACTTCCCCAAACGTTTCTGGTTTATTGGCGTAGACGAGCGACTTCACAAATTCCCAAAGAAAATAATCCAATGGTGTCAATTCACGCGATCTTGGTGGCCAATTCCATTCCGCGAAATTATGCGCTCATCGAGTGTTTCCTTCAATAAATCGATTGTGACGTGCGCTGGAATGTATCGCCATCTTGTTGGAACCACATCTCATCCACATTCATGCCATCCAATTCAGGGAAAAAATAGTCGGTTATCATGGCTCTAAACCGGTCTCCATTAACGGTAACTGACTATGGATTGTCATTTCGGAAGACGTATGACTCCAACAGCATATAGAACACACCAAGCAGTCAGTTTTTTGTGGATGTAATGGCGTCTCAAGCATGGTCTAACTCTCCAGCATGACTTCGGAAGAATTATGGCCCAATGACTCCACCAGCCCATAGAGCAAACCAAACAGTCAGTTTTTGTGGATGTAATGGCGTCTCAAGGGTCTCATGTGGATTTTCTTCACTCCAAATGCGGCAATTTAGCTTGTAGCCATTCAACCGAAAACGAGCCTCATCACAGAACAACATTTTGCGATGAAAATCAACATCGAGATCAATCTCATCTTCGACCCATACACCATAATCACGATGCATTTCATGGTTTTGCGGCTTTAATTCTTGCACAAGGTGGATCTTGTAAGATCGTAATCCAAGATCTTTGCGCAAAATCTTCCATAGGGTTGATGGACAAAGCTCCAATTACTGTGCACGGTGGCGAATCGATTCATTCGGGTCCTCTTCAACACTTTGCTCTGCAGCGGCAATTGTTTCTTCGGTACGCACTGTTCGACGTCTCTGCGGATGCGTATTATCACATAAAGTAAACGCAGTGCGAAAACGATCCATGGTTAACCTAATCAATCAATTGCTCTGATGGACGATTATGTTGACCATAAAATGGACATAGCTTGCGGTAAACTTTCCGAACTGAATCATTATTTTCGAACTAAATTTGCACGATTTGCAAGTTTTGTTCATATGTCAACCTGTTCATGGTGAAATGGCATACCAAACTGAACATAAATGACATTAGAGTTGTACGATCCGACCACAAAATGTCAGTTTTATCTCTTTTAAAAAAAACCGACCTCTAAAAAAAAACACCCGTTATATTCAAATGTTTTTTTTTTTTTTTTAATTATTGTTTTCTCTTCAGGCTATTGAAATCCCGTGCAGACCAGGACCATCCAAAAGGAGAAAGGCGTTTTCAAAAGAGGATCATGTGATAAAAATTGTTTTTGACCCCTTGAAAGAAGCCACGGATGATACTGCAATACTGGCAAAAGTATGGAGTTCGCAATATAACCAGCTGTCGACACATCAAAAGATCTTTGCAAGTAAAATAATTTCGGACGTCTTTTTCAAGGGTTGTTTGGGAAGTCTAAATGAAAATGTCGTCCGAGATATACAATCGGTTTTAGATCCGACCGAAAAATCGCCGACTCCTTTGTCGAGTAATTCAATTACGCCGCCTTCATTGCCGCTACAATTGTCTGTTTTGAACTCACCAGCCGAAGCAAGTTATGCTCAATGTTCGTAAGTTTACTCGAAACATAACTCGGCAACTTATTTACAAAATGTTTCGACAATTAACTCTCAACATGATTTGCCAATTATTACTTCACAAAATCATTCATGGCCAATGGCACAACATCAGTCAGCCGACCGAAATTTTATTTCAGATGAAAAAAGTGAAACAAAATATTATACAAGTGTTCCCCAAGTGCTTGATAGTTTTTCTCAAGATAAAGTACCTGACTCAATGTAGAACTTAAACTTTAATAAATAAAATATAATTCCTCAACTTTTTATTATCTTTTAGTTCATAAATAATTGCTTCACAGGTTTCCATAATCATTTTGCCAAAAGTTTGTGGATCAATTGCTGTTGAAAATTTAAGATCCTCAAACGTTTGTCCGCTTGTCAGAAAACGAAGTGTCAATGATAACGTAAAACAGTTTTTTTTCTGATTTTAGGTGTCACTTTTGTTAAAAGTTGTCGGTAAATAGATTTATTCTCAAAAAATTGTTTAAATCGGAAAAAGTTGTTTCTTCCAGTTCCTTTAGTAACATCACTTGGACATGTCCATTTCTTTTTTTTAAACAGTCCTTGCACCAAATTGTTTTTTTCTTTTTTTCCTTTTATTGCCATTGCTATTAAATTTGACATTTTGCAACCTTCTCAAGCAGCGACTAACACAAGAACGATTACTGCGCAGTTTGCATGAATAGTCTGTAAACGAAGAGGGATGGCGCATGCTAGTGACTTCGCATGCATGCATGTGTGGTGTATTGTTTCTATAAGTTTGTGTGATGTCAGTTGTATTCTCATCTAAATAAAGAAAGAGGCTTCACCTTTTACTTGCTTACTTAAGTGGCGCTACAGTCCGGAATGAATTTGGGCCTCAACCAACATGCCTCTCCAATTAGCCCGGTCCTTAGCTAACTGCCTTCAGGTGCGCACTCCAAGTTGGTTAAGGTCGGTTTCTACTTGTGCGTGCCACATAAGGCTTGGTCTTCCTCGACTGCGTCCGACTTGTGGCTGGGAATCGAAGACTGAGAGCGGAGTATTGGTGTCCATTCTTACTACATGTCCTAGCCATCGCAAACGTCCAATGCGGAGCTTTATACCAGGGCATGCCGCTGTACATATTGTATAGTTCTTGGTTGAGTTTTCGTCTCAATAGTCCGTCAACGCAAACGGGACAGACGATTTTTCTAACAATTTTCCTCTCAAATCAACCAAAGATTTCTTCATCCGCTTTTGAGACGGTCCATGCTTCAGCGCCGTAGAGCAGGACTGGGATGATCAGGGTCTTATGTGGGATCTCCTTAGTAGTTCCAGTGATGGGTTTACTACTAAATTGTCTTCTTAGCCGGAAGAAACAGTGGTTGGTTCGTCTAATTTCTGACGAGATATTGTTGTCAGAGTTAATAGCGGAGCCGAGATAGATAAAGTACCTTACTACCTCAAAGTTATATCTGTCAATGGTGACGTTCTGTCCAATTCGTCGATGTTGTATGTCCTTTCGTGCTCTCATTTACTGCTAAACCCATTTTTGTCGCTTCCTTCTTTATACGTGGCTATGACATCACGTTGGGTCCTACCAATGATGTCAATATCGTCGGCGTATGCTAGTAGTTGTACAGATTTTTGGAAAACTGTGCCTCTGGTTTTGGCTTGTTAGTTTTGCACAATCCTCTCAAGAATCAGATTGAACAAGTCACATGACAGCGCATCGCCTTGCATAAATTCTTTTTTGGTATCGAATGTGTCGCTGAGGTCGTTTCCGACCCTGATGCAGCAGCGATAATTCTCAATCTTCATCCTACACAGACGTACTCCATAAATGCTGTAGTATGCGGCTTTGTAATCGATGAATAGGTGGTGGGTATCAATTGGGACTTCTTGGGGATTCTGTTTGAAAATTTGATCGCACTGATAAGGGCCGATCAGGTTGTTGGTAAAATGGTTCAGGCATTCACATATTACGGCAGAAAGAATTTTGTATGCGATGTTGAGGAGATTCATGCCTCTGTAGTTGGCGCAGTATAGATGTTCTCCGTTTTTGTATATCCGGAAAACGATGCCGAGGTTCCATTCCTCAGGCATACTTTCTTCCGACCAGATTCGGCTTATGAGTTGGTGGATGTTACTCACAAAGTCATCAAGGTAATGACGAGCTTTGTAAAGCCCGCGGGAAGGCCGTCATTTCCGGCAGCCTTATTAAGCTTCAGTTTAGATATTGCTATCCTCACTTCACTCAGGTCGGGTGGTTGGCAGCTTTCGCTGTTGTTGCCAATATTGAACGGTTCGTTCTGCCTGACAGCGGAATGTTATTCGCCAACGCCTTTTAACAGTCTGCAGAAGTGGTTCTTGCATATCCTCAGCATCGACTGTGTCTCAACTACGATATTTCCTTGTTCATCTCGACAGGATTCTGTTCGAGCCTTGTATCGTTGGCATTGACGTTTTACACTTTGGTAAAACTTGCGAACATCTTTCCTAGAGTGGCACCTCTCTATATCCTCGATCGCGCGCCTTTCATGCTCTTTTTTCTTCTTTCTAAAAAGTCGGTGTTCTTCCCTTCTTCTCTGTCTATAGAGCTCAACGGCAGCTCTCGTCTTCATCTGCAGCTTAGCCTTGTAGGCCTCGTTCTTGGCTGCGAGCATCTGTCGGCATTCCTCATCAAACCAGGGGTTTCTTTCTGGTGGGCGCGAGAAACGTAGCACATCAGTTGGAGCTGATCTAATGGCTTGTTGGCATCGTTGCCATATTTCTTTGACATTCGATGCTGGTGGTATGGTGGAAATCGAGAGGTTTAGGGATACGCGTTGCGCGCAGTTCTTGGCGGTCTATTGCGATTGCAGTCTTTCGACATTAAATTTGTTTACAATATTTCTGGATTGTTGTGTTTATCCGCATTCTAACCTTGGCTGCAACAAGGTAGTGGTCCGAGTCGATGTTAGCTCCTCGGAATGTTCGGACTTCCAAAATACTGGATGCGTGCCTCTTGTCTATCGCAATGTGATCAGTCTGATTGACCGTTCGTTGATCTGGAGACTGCCATGTCCTCTTATGGATATCGAGGGGAGGAAACCGTGTGCTGGCTATAGTGGCATTTCGTTCCGTAGCGAAGTCAAATAGACTCAGTCCGTTAGCAGACGTGTTGTCGTGTAGGCTATGTTTACCGACAATAGTGCTAAAGATGTCTTCTTTTCCTACCTTTGCGTCAAAATCTCCCAGCACAATTTTAACATCGTACTTCGGTAATCGCTCATAGGTTTTGTCAAGGAGCTCATAGAAGTAATCCTTAGCTATATCATCGTTTTTCTCCATTGGGGCGTTAGCGCATATAAGGCTTATGTTGGCAAATTTGGCCTTGATGCGGATTGTTACAATGCGTTCGGTGATGTTTTTGAAACTTCAGACTTCTTGCCTAAGTCTGGCACTTATAGCAAATCCGCATCCGAATAGTCGCTTTTTCTGCTCACTATAAAACGGTCTGTAGTAGATGTCACAGTTTTTCATCCTCTTTTTGCCCGGGACATCACATCGTCTTTCCTGGATGACAGTAATGTCTGCTTTGTAGCAAGTAAGGGCTTCCGCTAGTTGCCTAGGACACGGGGCCATCTATATTCACTACGGGATTGAGTTCAAGGGGCTGCGAGTTCAAAGGGCCCGCTTACCCTTGAATTTCCTAGACAATCTGTTGTCCGAATATGTCGAAGCAATTTGTCTAGGTTCGCCTGGTACAGCAGGCCGGGTATTCAATCCGTGCCATTCTGACTTGGCTGGTTATAGTGTTGCTGTTTTTCGTCGTGTTATCAACACTCGCGCTTATAGTTTAGCAAGTCAAATCCGGTTGGATGAGACCAGTACCCGATGGTTACCACTTGGAGGTGAAAAATAAGCACTTGATGTGTAGCCAGAGCTAGTTTAAATTTAATTGATACTCAAAATTATTCAAAAGGTATACACAACAACTTATCCAATCAATGCTGTCTCAAAACTTAAAGGAAGAAAAAATAAGGCGATAACCAATTTACCTAATCAAATCCCAATTTATTTCTAATCAATATAAAAACAATCTCGACATTACGGATACACTATTCTACATCTGCCATACAAATTTCCTCGATTTGAGTCACCAAGACAACCGCGTCGATATTTCTGACATTAAGCGCATAATTTTGTATCATCTTCAGACAATCCAAAAGCTCATCGTAGTTCTGAATTGCGTCGTCTGTCTTCAAGGCATCCATTACTGCACATTCCTTGTCATAAGCTTTATTCTGACTTTCATCCTTGTAAAAATCCGATTGCTCCGCTTTGATGATGTCTTTTATTTCAGCCGCTAAATATGGCCTTGAATAACGTCCAAGACCTATGGCGTCTTCCTCGTTCAGCTTTTCTTTAAACAGTCGCATCCAATAAGAACTGTCGAATCTATGATTTTTCTTGATAATGTCTGCCGCCTCTTTAACTCTTGCCCTGATTGCAGATTCTGGTAAGCTGATTGTTGAATCTCCACGTCGAGCCTGATGTAACCATATCAAAACAACGTGAAAGATAAAACTTGTATATTCCGCTCCTGGGTTGATAATACTCGGGTTTGGTTGGGAAAGTTTTGGATTATCATACCTTTGAATGTTTTTGTCTGTCTGAACAGTTTTCTCCTCAGTCCTATTCCCATGCACCGACTTACAAATAGAAGGCGTAATCCTGTAAGCTTTCATTGAACTGATTTGGGTTTCTCCGAAAAATTTCGGAAGTTCTTCTTTGACAATATCGGCTATATACACCGATAAATGTTTGTTCGGGTACTCCTTTGGTCCTCGGGCGTCTTCTTGGTCCAACTTTTTCAGGAATGCTCGCAGCCATTGAGTAGGATAGAATTTACACTCACAGTTAATAATATTCGCTGTCTCCTTACCCCTTGCCTTGATTACAGAGTCTGGTATGGTGATGGTTCGATCTCCACGTCGAACCCGATGCAACCACACCAGCACGACGTGATTGATAAAATTAATTTCATCTCTAGAATGCCATCTTTCATGCGCAAGCCTCCTTCTATCGTTATAGATGTCGGTTTCATCGGATGGTGATGTGGCAGGAGAAGCTGCACACGATGTGGTATCGGTATGGTCTTGAGTTGCAGCGGTATGTGTTGTCTTAGAGCTGGATTCCACCAGCGGAATATTTTGCATTTTGTATAAAAAAAATTTGTTTTGCCTAAAAAAAGTGTTTATTTCAATAAATAAACACATCCATACCAATAAAATTTTTCTTACCGTTTTGCTCTTTGCGCCGATTTAATCACTTTCGGTGCGAACCGTATATCGGCTCTCTTTAAACTGGGTGAGCAAAATGTGAAACGCTAGTTCAATTTTCAAATTTCGATACATAGTAACAGTAAGTAAATAACTATAGGGGAAGGGGAGGCCAAGTTCAATCCAACAATAGCGAATTCAGCCTCAAAAACTAAACCAAAGCTACAAAAAATAACAAAATACTCAGTTTAAGGAGAGAGAGAGAGCACAATTTATTTTGGATATCAGACTGAAGAGAAAATTGTGTGGCCGTAGGCTATTTAGGTGTTGCCAATATATTTGTACAAAAAGTAGAATTATTTTAAATTAGATCTACTACTAATTTTTTTTTTAGGTTAACACATTTAAACAATGAAGGTTACTACAATAACGCGATTTTTTTTTAATATCTAAATCCCGCCATCATATTATTTCCTATGAAAATGGATATAAAGGGTGGCCCATAATTCACGCAGATTTTTCGATATTTAATGCCTGAAACACACGGGCAGTAATTCTGCAAGTAGTGCGGCACATGCATAATTTTTTTTAGTGCAGTGCAATTGCTATTGTCGTTACATTCAGCTTATAACGGGTGATTTTTTTAGCGTAGTTTTTTTTTTATAAAAAACGAAGAAAACACTCGAATTTGCATCGAATATTCAAATATTTTATTGTAATCGATAAATAGGCCTTTGCCATTTACGTTTTAAAGACAACTTCTTGTAAATGTCGTCCACGACTCCGTTTCAAATGCTCCATTCGGAAAGTCCAATTTTGAGTCACTTTTTCGAGCATTTAGGCCGGTATTCGCGTGTTATGTTATCCTGTAAGGCTTCAGTCTTATTCGGCTTGTCCACATAGACAAACGACTTTACATAACCCCAAAAGAAATAATCAAGAGGCGTTAAGTCGCATGATCTTGGCGGCCAACTCACAGGGCCACTTCGAGAGATAAGCTGCTCACCAAATTATCCTTCAACATCTCCATTGTTTCACGAGCTGTGTGGCATGTGGCACCGTCTTGATGAAACCACATGTCAACCAAGTTCAACTCAGCCAACTGAAAGGCCGGTGTTCTTCCCTTCTTCTCGCCCTATAGAGCTCAACGGCAGCTCTCGTCTTCATCTGAAGCTTAGCCTTGTGAGCCTCGTTTTTGGCTGCGAGCATCTGTCGGCATTCCTCATCAAACCAGGGGTTTCTTGCTGGTGGGCGCGAGAAACCTAGCACATCGGTTGCAGCTGATCTAATGGCTTGTTGGCATCGTTGCCATTGTTCTTCAACAATCGATGCTGGTGGTGTTAATCGAGAGGTTTAGGGATTCGCGGTGCGCGAAGGTATTGGCGGTCTCTTGCGATTGCAGTCTTTCGACATTAATTTTTTTCAAAGTATTTCTGGATTGTTGTAGCTTGTTGCATATCCGCATTCTTACCTGGAGGGCCAGTTTCAATTTATTAGATACTCCTAGGACACGGAGCCATCAGTATCTACTACGGGATTGAGCGCTGCCGTTGGCCTTTCGGTTCATCCGCCACCATCTCTGTTCAAGGTCCCTGACTAACCCTTGAAAATCCTAGACAACCTGTTTTCCGAATATGTCGAAGCAGAGTCTAATTTGACTATATCAATACAATGTGATGGACACAATGAATTTCATTCTTTGAAAGACATTCGGTTTTAACACATCTTGGCTTGGCGTAACAAGTTGTATTGGGTTTCTTTGTGTTTGACTGGTTGTCCATTTTGTATAGAGCTACCAGATTACATTAAAATTTGGCTTAAAAAAATTTTAAAAATGGATTCAATATTGAAGTCAACTAATAACTAACAACTTCGATAGAGCACTTTCGCAACTAGAAGCATTATAATCTGTATGAAGTCCTATGGAAACACATTTGGAGCACAGTACAGGACTCTGTAAGATTTACTTACCAAAAACGAAAATTAAAATTCAAGTGTTGTATTTAATTTAAATATTTCTGTACTCTCCCATCATATTGTTTTTTATAAAGCATATGGATTTACCTCCAAGACTTTCTGAACAGGCTGCACTTCTCCGCACAAGTCAAAAAAAGTTTAATACAAGTAATTGCTTCTTGAAATTAAAAATTTGAGCTTTATAGAAGAAAAAATGTTTTTTTGGAATTAGGTGTGTGAAATGAATAAAGAATTTTAATGAAAAGTATTCTGAACATTAATTTTTTTCTTTCACTGTGACTGTTTCTTTTCTTTCTCTGCTCTGATTATGATCTATCTGTCCTTGTCGTTGGACGGCTCTCTGAATGACACTGAATGAGAGATTTGCGTGCGATATATTATTATCTACTCATTACTCGAAATTTCAAAACAGAAACTAAAACTCTCTCTTTATGCATGTAAAATCACACTTCTGTATCCAAATTCAGCTACAAATAATCCAGGTGCTAAAACAGGAAGAAAGTAGATCGAACAATCAACAACCTGAATGTTGAACGTTTTCTTAGCCTTTATTTTAATCAACAATTCATCAAAATTCACCATCTGTCTCACTCTTATCTTTCACCCTTGAACTTGATTTTGAAATTATTTATTGAGACTTTGAGATTGAGATAAATGCATAAGTGGGTAATGATTTGGCATTATTTGAGAACTTTTTTTTTTTATTTAAGAGAGCGTTGAGGATACCTGCGCACTGCGTAGTGCACTAGTGACTAGAGAGCTGCTAATCAAATCATGGCACAGGCACTGCACTGATGAAACAAGAAAGCCTCTCACAATTTTGAAAGAGTTTGGCGACCTAGTGGATTTCAATATCCTCCTTTTTTTTGGTATTTGTTTTGTCAATCATCTGAAATTTGTTATTTTTCAGGTATTTGGAAAGAAATTCGTCAGCAGACTCATTTCCGACATTGAGAGAGTATTCTCTTACTTAAAACATTAGTGTATGCTTTCGTAGAGAAAAAATTAAAAAAACGTCAAGGAATTGTTAAAGAGACGACAAATAAGATTTATCCATCCACATTAAGATTCTTTTTATAAACTCAAATATTAATAAAAATCTAAAAAAACAAAAGGTGTCTGTACAACTTCTGGGCAATTGTCCTTTGCCAGGCATTAATTTCTCACAAAGCAAATTCGCTGGGGATGGAAATTAACGAAAAAATAAACGAAACTGAAATTTCACTTCCTTCACTTTAGTACAACTCTCTCAGTCATCGGTAATCCAACACCAAATCCAAAAAATAAACGAAACTGAAATTTCACTTCCTTTACTTTAGTACAACTCTCTCAGTCATCGGTAATCCAACACTTTTCTGAAATTTCTCATACAAATTTACGCAAAATTACGTTTAAACATGAGACCGGTTTTTTTTTTGTCCAACAGTTAACCTTATAAATTGGGTCTTCACATTTCGTTTTTAACTGTGAACGTTTGTAAATCTTAAAACTTAGGTTATAATGTATTTTTGTTTCAAAGGACTTTTAATGAAGATGTTTTCTTAATTCTTTTGAAATGTTGTCTACTTCAAACTTATTTAATTATTTATTTTTATATTGTTTTTAATTTTCTCAATAAACTTGTCATAGTTACAACATGTTTTTTAAGAATCAACTAAAGTTAAGGCTTAAGGATATGATAGGGTATTAGACGATTCGCACAGCAATTTGTAACTTTCTTATATGTTTATTAATATCATGAGGACAGTTTCTTAGATAGTTGATTTAAAAAAAAACGGTCAACGCAAACGATATTTACCGAAGAATTTTCACTCAAGAGGACTAAGGATTTCTTCAATGATTTTTATAGGGTCAAATGAAACTTTATCTACAAACCTCGGAAGCAAGTGAACAACAAAATTTCAAATTTAATTTTTTTTTAGAAAAAAACATCGTCTAAAACTGGGGAAAACATCGTCTAAAACTAGGAGTTTGCGGAATTATGTTTCAAAGTTCATTTTAGTTGATAACATTTTCCAATTGATTTGCAAATTTTGAAAAAGTGTCTAAAATGAATATTAAGACGTCTATACTTCATCTGTATAATGTTTTTAATGTTTTCCTTTAAACCAACAAAAAAAAGAAAAAAAAAAGAACTGCCTCGCAGAAGATCTATGTTTGAATCCCAGCCGTCGCAAGACCTAAAATTTGTTTTCACTGGCTATACCTTAGGACGATCTGACAAGTCTTTTGAGAAGTGTAAATTTTCAACAAAAGCTTATCTCAATTCTACCGTTCAGGTTCGGCATAAAACAGGAGTTTCCGCTACCATGTACACCTGCTCATGAATGGTTTTGAGCAAAATCCAGGCCCTGATAACTAACGAGTCCGTTGTGCCAAAATTTGTATCTATTTTCTTATTGTTCATGTCGTTGTTAGTTGGATGTACGCATATATACTCTAAACGCGTGTTTTGTGGAAATGTCACAGATCTATTGAAAAATTCGTAAAGCACCTCGGGAGCTCTTTGCTCCTGCATATAGCGAGAGTGAAAACGCTTTTTTCATCAGTCACCTGCGGCCTTTCAGAAAAAGAGACGTTTTTCGCTTAAATCCTCAAAAATTAACAACAAAAAAATGTCTAAACGAGATATTAGTACAATTTCACGCTCAATATTGTACTCATATAAAGTTTTCAACCACGACCATTTTCGCGAAAGTTTTGGTAAAAAATATGCGTCATAAGTTTGTAAAAAAAATAGAAGTTTGCAGATTCTGTCAGTACATTTGTTTCATTGTTGAACTCAATGATACACGCCCTATTTTCGGACCTGTTTTTTTTTTATCGATGGGATAGGACATACATTACATAGAAACATCACCCTAATCAAACTCTTGAAACGAAAGCGAAAAATTATTACAAACGGTGCTACCTAAAGCTAAATTTAATCGGCGTCTTCAACTTTCCTTGTTTTAAGAATTCGTGATTCCTGATATGTATATTTAAGAAAGTGCACCCACCTGCTCCTTCTAGTTTTAAGAGAGACGGTAAAATTATGTAATATAAGCATTACTGATATTTGTCAATAGACAAGACCATCCATAGTTAAAACAAGAAGTCCTATGGATAATTTTAACAATGCAAGGGCTTAAAAACTTATCATTTTATTAAAGTATTGAACATAACCTACATCAATTCACTTTTCAAATGTCTTTCGTAAGCAAAGCATTAGTAAATAAATTCATGTTCCTTCTGCAATCAATATTTTTATTTAAACTTATAACCCTCCTGAGATTCATATTCCTCCTGAAATTCATATTCCTCCTGAAATTCATATGCCGCTTGAGTAGGCTGACCAGAAGTCCTCTTTTGAGAGGACATGTCCATTCTTTGTCCAGAAAAAAATCTCCGGCATCTTTTTGAAAAAAAAACATACAATTTGTCCGCTTTTTAGGTTTTCTCAGTTGACAAAATTTTTCGGCATCCCAAAAACACCACAAAACTTCTTTCCAACACCAATTCAGAAATTGGTATGAACACGACTTAAATCATATATATGGGTCGACTCAGAATCGCCAGCTAAGTCAATCTAGCAATGTCTGTCTGCCCGTCCGTTGGTTCCATTTTTGAGGCTTAAATTTTTGGGCAAGAGCGATGAAATTTTTGACCAAACGGTAAACATTTTTGAAAAACTCTGAATAATATATTACGACATTCCCTATATCTATATTTAGTGCATATGAAGTTTTTTGCCTAGACAGCTTTTTGGGGCGTTTTCAGTAAAAAATGTTTTTTTTTTGGTCAGTATATGAAATATTCGAAAAAACATTCGTAGCAAAATATTTGGTAATGTAAATATAAAAGTTTAGTCAATTCTTAGTCAACTCATCATTTGGGATTTTTGAAGGTGTCCCCTTTTCCGTGGGCCTGCGTCAGGTCACCCATCTCTTGAGGATCATAATTTGCTCCAGATCAGACTTAACTTGCTCTTGAGACAAAGGCATATTTAGCGATTGAGGTTGACCTAGATCGAAACAGTGGTATTGACTTTGAAGCATTGTTACCTTTCCGTATGATTTCACTTACATTTTCTAGAACTCCAGTATCGTCAATCAATGTTCCAATTTTTCCTCAACATTTTGTGACTTGTAGTCGGAGGATAGTGATAATAAATAGACGTAAGCAGACGTACTTTTTTCCTTTATGATAGTCTGCTACCCATACGACAACATACACCCTTTGACTAAGCAATTGATTAAAATAATTTAATTAAAATTCAAATAATTTACTCAACTTACATATTCTGAAAGTGGTAGCCTACTTAGTCCAGTTGCGCACTTAAATTTGGTTGAGGTCGGTTTCTATTTATACGTAAAGCGAGGACATCTTCATTGAATTTTACCTCTCGTTGGAAATCAAAAAAAAAATACGGGGCGGAGGTCTATGACAAGGTCTATGACGATGTGCAGCCTCGAAAGCCGTAAAGTTTATGGTGGAGTTTTCATCTCCAATTTTCTTCAACGCAAAAGTGCCCGGCGAGTTTTCGAACAAGATCGTTTATTTGGTTCTTTGCCGGAGCTGTAGTTACATTTTCTAAGCCCGAAAAAAAGTTTGTCAAGAGATGTTCATGATTTTATTTCAGGCGAGACGTCATTGTCAAAGTTAATAGCGGATCCGAGATAGATAAAGTGACTTTCTATCTCAAAGTTGTATCTGTCAATGGTGACGTTCTGTCCAAGTCGGCGAAGCTGTGTGTCCTCTTTTGTGGACATTACAACTTGGTCTTGTCCTCGTTTACTTTAAGACTACTTAAGCCACTCCCTTCTCTATACTAGCAAACGCAGCCATGACATCTCGCTAATTCCGACCTATGAAACAATATTCTCGGCGTAGGTATTTGGAAGATTAAGCCTTTTGGTTGAGTTCGGAAACTTTGCGAAATGCTTTTAAGAATTATGTTTACCAAGTCACATGAAGATGGAGCCCAAATTGTTTTTGGTATCAAATGTTTCAGTGAAGTCGTTGCTAAACTAGATGGATCAGCGAGAATTCTCCATCGTCATTTTTCATAGATAGACGAGTTTGGGCGGTATACCAAAATGGGCTAGTGGTTAGTGTACGCCTGTTTTAATCCCGCAAGTGATAACACTCTCACTTAGTTACTACTTCAGCTCTTGCGAAAGTCTGACAAACATCCAAAAGAATACGTCTGTCAGTAAAAGCTTCCAAAAATTTGCAGTTCTTAGTCGTCGTTATAAACGAGGTCCCATTCTTTATGGAAAAAGTAAAATATTTCACGCAAAAATTAATGGAGAAGCTAGGTGGCTGCAAATATAAATTTATGACTCGCCTTTACTTAATCCTTTTTTAGAATCGAATATTTCGGTGAGGTAGTTGCAGACGCTGATGGTGCAGTGTGAATACTCCACCGTCATCCCGAAAAGACGGACTAGTTTGGGCGGTATACCAAAACTAGACATGGCTCTGTATAGTTCGTCTCTATAAATGCTGTCAGTGAATAGTTGGTGGGTATCGATTTGGACTTATCAAGTTTTTTTTTTCCAGGATTTGCCGAAGTATCAAGATTTGATCAGTTGTGGACTTTCCTGACCGAACACCACACCGACAAGGGCCAATGAGGTTGTTAGTAACCGCTTTCAGGGGTTCATATATTATGGCAGATGATAAAATCTTGTAGGCTAATCTAATGCTTCTGTACCCTCTGAACTGGGGTACCCTTTTCATTATTCGGGAAAATTGTAATAATAGTTCCATTTCTCATTCCTCCGATCAAGTTTAGCCCCCGGATTTATATGGCTCAGCTTTTATTAGCTTATTTTCAGATTTCCACTTGCAATCTTAATGGTCAACGGTCCTAGCTGCCAAATATCCAAAATACTGAAAATATGCTTCTTGTCTTTTCCCTTGTGGTTAAATCAATTGAACGTTCATTGGTCCGGATATCATACCAAATAGAGGCTTAGTGGCATTTTGTTCCGCAGAGAAATTTACAAGTCTGTGACCATTGCCAGATGTAGGTATTGTAAAGCCAGCGTAATATGAGTTTTCGTTCTACCTCGGCGTTAAAATCTCTCAGCACGATTTTATCATCGTGCTTCGCTAGCAAGCTTGCTCTGACGGTGGAATAGTTGGCGACTTTCGCCTTCATGGAGATTGTGAGAATGAATTCACTGATGTCTTCGAAACTTACACTTCTTGGCTAAGACTGCTAGTCAATCATTCTCGCGGCCTCTTGCTATGCCAAGCCAGCCTTGTATCGGATGTTTACTTTTTAGAGGTATATAACTTCGAATTGAAAAAATCGAGAAAAAATACAAGAAAATCGTTTTAATGTCGTTTTGGCATTATTGGAAGGATAATTTTATGCCATTAATGTTTGAATATGATTTCGGGCACGTGGCCTTCGCGGCTGTTTCGGATAAGGCCAAGTCTAGAGGTCCAATCTTCACTTTGTCGAGCATTTGGGGCCGTATTTCGGCATTAACGCCACAAATGTTAGCTTCCGAGTCCCCTAACGTTTCTGGTTTGTTGGCGTATAGGAGCGACTTCCTATATCTGGAAAGAAAAAAATCCAATGGTGTCAAATCACACGATCTTGAAGGCCAATTGATAGGTCCATTCCGAGAAATTATGCGCTCATCGAATGTTTCCTTCAATAAATCGATTGTGACGTGCGCTAGAATGTAGCGCCGTCTTGTTGAAACCACATCTTATCCACATTCATGCCATCCAATTCGGGGAAAAAATAGTCGGTTATCATGGCTCTATACCGGTCTCCATTAACGGTAACCTACTCTCAAGCATCATTTCGGAAGAAGTATTGCCAAATGACTCCACCAGCCCATAGGGTACAACAAACAGTCAGTTATTGTGGATGTAATGGCGTATCAAGGTCTCATATGGATTCTTTTCACTCCAAATGTGGCGATTTTGCTTCTTGGCGTAGCTATTCAACCAAAAATGAGCCTCATCACTAAACAAAATTCTGCGATAAAAATCAGCACCGAGATCAATCTCATTTTCGGCCCAAACACCAAAATCACGACGCATTGCATAGTCTCACGGCTTTAATTCTCGCACAGGCTGGATCTTATAAGGTCGTAAGCCAAGATCTTTGCGCAAAATCTTCCATCAAGTTGATGGACAAAGCTCCAATTACTGTGCACGGTGGCGAATCGATTCATTCGGGTCCTCTTAAACACTTTGCAGCGGCAATTGTTTGTTCGGTGCGTACTGTTCGACGTGTCAGAAACGATCCATGGTTAACCGAATTCATTGCTCTGATGGACGATTATGTTGACCATAAAATGGACGGAGCTTGCGGTAAACTTCGAAATAAATTTGCAAGATTTGCAAGTTTTGTTCATTTGTCAACCTGTTAATGATAAAATGGCAAACCAAACTGAGCATAAATGACATTAGGCTTATCCGATTTGACCACAAAATGTCAGTTTTATCTCTTTTCAAAAAACCAACCTCTAACAAAACACCCGTGATGTGAATTTGGTTTTAATGCTGATTTTTACAATGCGATAGCTGATATTTTTATGACTTCTTGCCCAAAGTAAGTTAATTATGGCAGATCCGCTGCTGGCCTTACTTTCACATGACCTTTTCCACTTCAAAAGCTCAATATATAAACCTGGTTGACACCTTATTATGAAAATATTTCTAAAAATGTCTCATTTTTGTAGAGGTCGAATTTAGCGGTCTGACACGTAACAGAAAATCTTGAAACCATAACTGGAGTGTTTCCTCGCTTGAAAGTTTAAATACCTACTTCTTGCAATAAATCGCCCAGTAAACGTAACAAATGTTGTTTTGCTACAACAGCAACACCATCACGAAATAAACAAAAATCCTCTCACGACTTGGGTTTGGTTTGGATAGACATCTACTTCTTGCTCAATTTCTCATTCACATGTTACAATTTACAAAGAGAGACGAAATTTCTCTTCGTTCCACTAGTTCTCTTTTGCGTTTTCAAAACAACGGAACTTTGTATAAACAGTGAACAGCCATCTCAGAAGAACGTTCGTTATCGTATGCGTATCTGCTAGTGAGTACTTGTAGATGACTTTCCGAATTCCGTCACTGTTTTGCGTTTGCTTTCATCGTAACGTAACAGTGTACAGCAGTTACGAGTGTGTGCATGGGCACGCGAGTAGCAATAGCGTTATTTCTATGTGTTTGTGCATCTGTACACAAAAGAAAAAAACAGCACGGGTAGCATACGTTTTTTTTTTGCCTGCTACTGCGAATGGTTTGCTGGTATTTTGACAGTTTCGTGTATTGTTTTCTCTCTTTCGCTAATGCATTCAGCGATTTTCGTATACCTACCGAATTATTGTATCTGTCAGGCTGATGGTGTTTTACAATTAAATTTGCTCGCTGAATTTTATGACTTGCTGGTAGGTAAATGGAGCCAAATCTTACCAGGTACTCATACTCTCACAAAACCCATTATTCAATCGCTGCTAGTTATACTCGCCTGTGTAAAATGCGATTCAGTAATATTGTTTCCTTTCGGATGAGTGGTTGTTTCGGTCTATGTGACGCTTTGACAAAAAAAAAAACAAAATAAAAAATGTCAAAAAAATTAACCAGGGAACAGACAATGAGAATAATACAATTATATCGCGATAATGAGTGTTTGTGGAACTCTCATAAGCCTTCTTACAAAAGAAAAGATCTAAAAAACAAAGCTTTAGAATATATCGGGAAACAACTGGGTATTTCGGCAGCACTTGCCAAGGAAAAAATAAAAAACCTTCGAAATACCTACGTTGCGGAACGCCACAAAGTCGAAGTTAGTAAAATTTCATCAAATGGAACGGATGATGTGTATGAGCCAAGATTGATCTGGTACGAAGAGATGGAATTTTTAAATTCAACAATCACCCCGCGGAGAAAAGATGACAATGCAGAAACATGTGTAAGTACAAATGTTTTTTTTTTGTACCCTATTCCATAGGGTAGGTATATTAGTTTTGACGTAGAGAAATAATTAAGTTTATTGTTCGACACAGAATCGCTAGCTGAGGCGATCTAGCAATGTCTGTCCGTCTGTGTATCATCGATTTTTGGGCCTTTAATTTTGAGCTAGAGTTTTGAAATCTGGTATATAGACTTTTTATCCGACAAAGCAGAAAAAGTGTACATTTTTTTAAAATCCGCCCACTGCCACACCCACTTTTAAAATTAACGTTCTTTTTGGAATTTATTTGAAAAAGTTTGTGAACAAGATATTTGGACAGTCCTAATATCTATATTTCGTCTATTCACATTGGCTATGAAAATATCAACATTTCGTTGATACATTTAACCCACGCCCACTTTTTGTAGGCGTTTTCCTACAAAAACCAGTTGTAGGTATACCCTTCGAAAATACAATTTTTGACGAACTATACCAGATTTTGACAAACTGTCTGGGAACTATATGTTGTGACAATGACAATATTTCAATATTTAGTTGTTATGAAGCCCACATTTTGTGGATATAAATTTTAAAGATGGGATGAGATAGGTTATTACACAATACACATAGCGGACTGTAGCCTTTCATATGTTTTTTTTAACAGTTTAAGTTCAAAGAAAAAATAAGATAAGCCGTTGACAGTAAAATGTATCAAAGAATGATAAAATAAATAAACAACTGATAAACACGTCTTTATAATATCTAAGGTTTTGACAGCGTTGCCAGACTTCCTGATTTTGGCGGGACGTCTCGGTTTTTAGCCAAAACTTAAATGTCACGCTCGGGACAGGCACAATCTCGCTTTCAACACATGTTCATTGCTCTCTTTCAAATAGCAGCCAAGAATATTTAATGTGGTTGGATGAAAAGTGAAGAAATAATCTGTAAAGGATGCAATCAAAAATTTTTAGGAACATTCTTTTTCGATTTCTACGGATACCAGCAATAAGGAAACTAAAAAACGTTTCCAATATGTCTGCGATATTTCAGTTTTGAGAAAGGCATACGAAACAAATTATTAGGTTTTGTAGAAATTAATGGTATAACAGCCGACCAAGTTAAGAAGGTTCTTTGTGAAACATTAGGTACACATAGCTTAAAATTATCGCAAGTAAACTTCGGTTCAAACAATATTATAAGTAAGAAAAAAACTGTTGACTAGGTCGATACTTATGTTTTTTAAGTCCTTTCGACGTAAGAATCCCGCTTTTTAATCAAAATCCCGCTTTGCCGAAAAAAAAATCTAGCAACGCTGGTTGGATTCAAAATTCAGAAATTCAGAATACACAAAACCCAAAATTGTGAGTTTTCGCGAGTGAGTTCAATTGATAAACTTTGTATTTTGGTTTTTCGGAATTCTGTTTTTAGGGATCCTGTCCGTTTACCCATAACTTACCATGCAGGGTATAGAGAACATCTGTTTGAAAAATAAAATATCAGCGATCTGACTCGCTTTTTTCGTTCAGATCTTCCTTTGCTCTCAATTCGTCGCTTCTTGATTAATTTAAGGCAGTGAAATAAACTTCACTTCTTTGCCTTTTAAGTGGGGTGCCCTTCAAAATGTGGTGGTTGTAATGACCATAGAATTATCACATTTTTTCCGTCAGAGGTGCATTGAAAGCCTACAGTAGAGTAAAAATTTTGTATGTGTTAACTGGGTAAACTTTTGAAAGTAAATAGCTTTCGGCCCCTGCATTAAAGATTAAGAACGTCACGTCGTTCCAAAATTCGAATTTCGATCGGGCTATGAAGGATTGATTTATCCACAGCTTATCTTTTTTTTTAATTTGTTCTTCTTATAAGTCTTTTAATTCATTCCTAACTTAACTTAATCAGTATACCCACGTCCGATATGTATAAGTATTGTGATCGCGCCAAAATTAAGTGAATTTTTATGTTTTGTAATACCGTGAGTCCAAAAAAAACCTGAAATGCCTGTGTAAGTCCTCCATTTTTGGTAATAAATTTCAGTGGCCGCGGCGCTCAGTTTTTGGCCTCGATTCTGTTGGCATTTTTCGTCAATCCAGGGGGTAACATTCAGGTAAAAAAATACAAATTTTTGGCGCAACAACCATTCATGTGTGTGTACTTCTAGCACGATGGTGGGACCTCCTGTTTTATGCCGACTCAGATCATCACGAGAGGAGGGCCAGTGAAAAGACATTTAGGTGTTGCTACGGCTGGGAATCGAACCCAGACCTTCTGCGCGGCAGTTCATCGCGCCAATGAGTCCCGCTACATTCAAGTAGCCGGAGAAATTCAGGACATAAATTTCCGTCGATCTTATGGCTCTTAGAGTGTGCCTTCGTCCTTCTTGACAAATAAAGGTTAACGTTAGCTTACTTAGCAACTGTCGTCTTCCCCTGCAAGGTTACTTTGTAGGCTTCATTGTTGACTGAGAGCATCTGTCGGTATAATTCCTCAAACAAAGAGTTTCTTGCTGATGGGCGGAAAAAATCCAGCACATAAGTCGCTGCCTATCTTAAGGCTGGTGTTATGTTTCTATTTGAGAGTTTATTGGATAGGCGTTATCTATATGTTAACGCTTTTTTTAATAACTGCCATCTTTCGACGTTCTTTTCTGTTCAAAGTATTTCGCGAATTTTGTGGAGTAGGTACTATTTCCGCTTGCTTACAGTGCTTCTTGTAGTGGTCGTATATAAAAAAAAATCTGGAAGGATGCATATTATCTGCCGCAATTTGGCAATTTGATTTACAATGCTATCGTCTAGCGATCGCTAAGCCTCCTTAAAGTTATCAAGAAGAGGGAACTTTGTCCTGGCTTTGTATTTCGTTACGCAGAGAAATCAATTGCCAGACATGGTGTTCTGTAGCCGCTTAATATGTCCTCTATTTCTACCTTGAAATTAAAATGTCCCAGAACGATTTTACCATCACGCTTCTGTTTTTGCTAGAAAGCCTTTTTCCCCGGAGTTTATAGAAGCGTTCCTCAGCGTGTATGTGAGGCGGTGGACTCTGACCTTGATGCAGATCGTCAATATGCGTTCAATGATGTCTTTGAAGCCAAACCTTTGGTGAAATACTAACGAATCCGCTGCTCTTTTTGCCATTTTCGCGACCTCTTCCCTAACAAAGCAGGGTTTATGGACAATTTGGCCCGTATGCTGATTTTCTCATTGCGATCACTCATGTCATTGTAGGTGAGCTCATAAGACTTCTTGCCTTAGTCTGCTATTTAGGACAAATCGCCTACTTGTTCTGCATTCTCATCGTATATTCCTATTCTTCGAAGTCAGGTGGGGTTTCAAGATATTAAACAGGTTCTACTTACACATTAGTAAAGCCAGGAGGATCGACATCTTTTTGATGAAAATGCATGAATTTTGTAACACGTTACATATTCTTAAGCCATATAACCTGATTATACCGCATCTGATAGTTGAAATACTCAAGCTCTTCGTTATCGCGTTTCGCGTTAATTCGAACTGCAACCGTACACAAATATCGTTCGACTAAAAATGCAAAAACAACCTGAAATGGAAAAAATCCACAAACGACCCAACAACACGAACAACCAGGTCTTGAAAATAGCACTGCATTGCCACTGAAGTTGACGTAATCTCACAAAAATATGAATCATTAGTGGCTTGGTGTGCATGTGATTGAATTTATTTTTGTCTCCCTTGTCCAGGGCTGCCAATGTACTTCATATGTAGTAGATCTACTTTTTTTAGGCATCTGCTACGTATCAACTTATTTCTACCTCGTTTGTCATTATGTCCTATCAAATCAGATATCTGTCTGTCCTTTCGTCTGTACATAACCGATTTTTAGGCCTTTAATTTCGATCTAGTACAATAAAGTTTGGTATAGGCTCATTGTCCATACCAAAGAGTATAGAACTAGATAGAGTGCGCATCTCATACAACGAATATTTTCTATGTGGGGTACTGATATTGATACCCCAGTGTTCACATTGCTACCCCAACATCAAACAACAGCCTTGCCGACACATATGATCTACGAAATTTCCCCTTCGCATTTACCGCCCGCGTCTGAAGCGGTTACAAAATTTTTAGCTGTGATGCGTACTCTATGTAGTTATATACAAAACAAGTGTAACCATTTTCAAAATTCACTCGCTGCAACGCCCACTTTTTAGAAAAATAGTGTTTTTGATCAAAACGGAAGGAATTTGAAAAAGTGTTTGATCAAGATCTCCATAGGTATATTTTACCAATCAATCAATAAATAATCAACACGCCCACTTTTTGTGAGAAAAAAAGTTCTTTTCGATAGAATTTTTAAAAAATTCTAAAAAAAAAACGATTTAAATATTTTCAGAATAATACTATGAACATTTCGTCTTTCGATCATTTTAACCTACGCCCATTTTTTATGGGCGTTTTTCTATGAAATCCATTTGTAAAGCCTAACACATAGAAAATCTTCGTATTTTTTGAACCATAATTGTTTATGATAAACTGTCTGAGCAAGGTGTGGGCCTTTTTTTAGTCACGCCTACTTTTTTTAAATTAAAGATGGGAGTGGATAGGGTATGAAACAATTTGCACGGCGGATTGTAGGTTTCTCATAGTCTGTTTCCTTTGTCACGCCATCACTTGAGAAGACTTTGCTGATGCCATTTTTCTTGTTATTTTGTTGAAGTAAATACTTTGTAGAAGATATTTACCAAAAGAAAAATTGAGAAAATAGAACAGAAATTTGGATAAACTGCCATAAACAAGCACTTCCCAAAAAAACTCACTCAACAAACTGAATAAACGTTCCGATCGAATCGATTGTGGCGTGTAGTCCATTTCATTTGCTTAACAAAACAGGATAACGTCTGTCGGGTCAATTTAGTTTTTTTTCTTCATTACCACTGCATGCATGTAAATTAACTTCAAAGGAAGAATTATTAAACCGTTATCGCACAATTTCGGCGGATTTTTTTATTTTACCTCGACGTGAGATTACCATGCTTCTAAATCGCATGTGTACAAAGTCTTTTGTAATGGGTAGCACTAAACGCTGATAACGGGTGATTTTTGAAGAGTTAAGTTTTTCAGAATGGCAGTGGCTACTAATAGCGTCCAAACGTCCAAAGTGAACAGTTTGCAGTATTCTTAGTTTAATCATCGAAAGATTTACAAGCGAGCAACGATTGCAAGCTATTGAAATTTATTATCAAAATCCGAGCTCTGTGAAAAATGTGCACCGTTGTTTACGACCATATTATGGTCGCCATAATCGATCAGGTGAATCAACAATTCGTGCTGTTATTACCAAATTTACTTTGTTGGACATTAAACCATCGACTTGCATAGCTACAGTGCGTACCGAAGAGAATATTGCAGTCGAAGCGTCCATTGTCAATGAAGATCGTGAAATGTCAATTCGTCGACAGCAACTGGACATGTGTGTTACTCAATCACATCGAAAATTTTACGCATTGATATTGGTTTGAAAGCTTCAACTTGTGCAAGAATTGAAGCCGAATGACCTACCACAACGTCTAATTTTAAGTGAATGGGCATTAGAACAGCTCCATGAAAATCCACTGTTTTATAGAAAAATTGTGTTCAGCGACGAGGCTCATTTCTGGCTCAACAGATACGTAAATAAGAAAAACTGTCGCATCTGGAGTGATGAATAGCCACAGTTTGTGGTTTATGGGCTGGTGGCATAATCGGTCCATTTTCTTCAAAGATGACCGTGGAAGAAACGTTATCAACGGCGAGCAATATAGAGCCATGATACGCACTTTTGCGTATTTGAATTTGGTGAGCAGCTTATCTCTCGAAATGGCCATGTGAGTTGGCTTCTACTTGTGCGCGCCACTTCAGTCGAGGTCTTCCTCTATTGGTGTCCATTCGTTATACATGTCCTAGCCATCTTAAACGTCCAATGCGGTGTTTTTTTTACCAGGGGCATGTCGCTGTACACCTCGTATAATTCTTCAAAAGGGACCGAAGATTTTTCAATGAATTTTATGACGGTCCATGCTTAAGCATCGTAGAGCAGGACTGGGATGATCAGGGTCTTATATAGGATCTCCTTAGAAGTTCATCTCTTCTTGCGGTGGGCAAGAGTAATGATTTCTGACGATATGTTGTTGTCAGAGTTAATGGCGGAGCCGAGATAGACAAAGTCCCGTACTACCTTAAGCTATATCCATCAATGTTGACGTTCTGTCCAATTCATCGATGTTATGTGTCCTTTCGTGTTGACAGCATATACTTCGTCTTACTTCCTTCCTCTTTACTGCTAAATCCATAAGCGATCTTGATTGTTTCTTGTAAAGTCGTTAGTCTATGTGGACATGCCGAACACGATTAAAGCCTTACAGGATAACATATCACGCGTAATTCGTGGAATACAGGCCGAAATGCTCGAAAAAGTGACGCGAAATTGGACCTTCCGAATGGACCATTTGAAACGGAGCCGCGGACAACAATTACATGAAGTTGGAAAAGGCCTATGTATCTATTACAGTAGAAATTTTGAATACTTGATGCAAATTTGAGTGTTTTATTCGACTTTAAAAAAAACTACGCTCACAAAATCACCCCCTTTATATTGGAACCACATATCTTCGGTATCGGTACGGTCATGGCAATACCATTTTCATTTTGGAAGAAGTACTGATTGATGATTGCGCCAGACCAAAATTCGCACCAAACAGTAACTTTTTAGGGATAAATTTAGTGCTGGTATATGAGATACATTCCACAATGGAGTTAGTCCTAGACTGATCAGCGAACATAAGATGATTACCATAATTTTCTTAAATTCCTGGGTCAGTATATAATTAAAGTATCAATCTAGTTTTATTCTTTATAATCTACTACACTTTTTTTCAAAACTTCTTCGTTTTTTTGGACTCAGCATTGGCAGCACTGTCCTTGTCCCTTGTTAGATCACTCTTTCTCTGGTAATCATCGCAACAAACATCCGTTCCTGCTCTCCGACAGGAACAATGACGACATTTCTCTTCGGTCATCTGTTGCTCTTCTGCGGTTGTGTGATGCAAAACAGCGGAACATTGTATACACAAACACAGTCGCAGTCATAGCTCATTAGTAACGTTTGTATGTGCCAGTGTACAGAGTACAGACTGGCTGTGGTTTGCTTCCATCAGAACAGTGTGTATCACTCGAAGAGTACATGACACGAGGTTTACACATTCGAGTAGAAATAACAGCGTGTAACAGCGTATTAGTGTATCATAAAAGAGAATCAACTACCTACCTACCATACCAGCCCTAATGATTGTTTTTTTCCTGAGAGTTTGACTTTTTTTTTTATTGTTTTCTCGCTTACGCTTATGCGAATATCATATACCTATCGTCAATATTCAGCAGATTTACCAAATCGTGGCGTGGCGGGATATAATAATGACAATAAAATTTGTATGCGGAATAAAATACCATCACAAACTGAATACAAAAGCTGCTAGTTATACTCGCCTGTGTAAAACACGAATTAGTACCTTTGTTTCGTTTCAAATGAAAGGTTGTTTACGGATTTTTTTTTTTGAAAAATAAATAAAAACAAAATGAGAGTAAGGCTAAGTAAGAGTAAGATAATTAAAATAATAAATTTGTATCGGGAAAACGAGTGCTTGTGGAATTTAAATTCTCCTTTACACAAATTATTAAGTTTGAGGAAACGTGTTTTGAAAAATATCGGCAAGCAATTAGGTATTACGGCAGAAGAAGCTAAAGACAAAATTAAGAACCTTCGAAATACCTACGTTGCTGAACGCAAAAAAGAGCTAGAGTTTCGAAACGCAGGAAATGGACCCGAAGTTAAGTTTCATACAGGATTGTTCTGGTACGACAAGATGGCATTTTTGAATAAAACCATCGCCTCGCAGAGAGGCACAATCAATGTAGAAGAACCGGTAAGTGTGATCCATAATGTTGTTATTAAAAATATTTTGAGATAAATGAACAAATAAAAAACACACGATAGTAGTCCCTGAACATCTGTTTTAAAGAGATCATGTCCACATTTTTGTGGAAGATGTAGGATTTTTTCACAATGTTTCGCTTAGATCTCAGTTTTTTGCAGAGTATATCTAAAGGGTGGTTAAATTTTAAGGGCCGATGTTGATTTTGAATAAAACACAAATTATTTGGGAAATTACTGTAATTTTTTTTTATTTTGATAATATTGGTATGGTTCAAAAAATAAAATATCGGCCAAATGGTTGCCGCGAACTCGGCGGCACACCTCCATTCGATGGTCCAAATTTTCGATGACGCTGAGGCATAATTGAGGTTCTATGCTGTTAATGTGCCGAATTATCTCATCCTTTAGCTCTTGAATTGTTGCTGGCTTATCGACGCACACCTTTTCTTTCAAATAACCTCAAAGAAAGAAGTCCAACGGTGTCATCCTGGCGGCCAATTGAGATCGCCACGACGTGAGATAACACGGCCATTGAATTTGTCGCGCAAAAGAGCCATTGAACGTTAGCTGTGCGGCAAGTGGCACCGTCCTGTTGGAACCACATATCGTCAACATCCATATCTTCCAAATCGGGCCATAAAAAGTTCGTTATCATCTCACGATAGCGAACACCATTCACAGTAACTGCCTGACCGGCCTCATTTTGGAAAAATTTACGGTCCGTTGATGCCACCAGCCCACAAACCGCACCAAACAGTCACTCTTTGTGGGTGCATTGGTTTTTCGACAATCACTCTTGGATTATCATTCGCTCAAATGCGGCCATTCTGCTTATTGAAGAATCCACTGAGGTGAAAATGTACCTCATCACTGAACATGATTTTCTTTGAATGTTGATCATCCACTGTTGCCATTTCTTGCCACCATTCTGACTATTGATGACGCTTTAAATGGTCAAGAGGCTTCAGTTCTTGAGTCAATTGCACCTTGTAGGCGTGTAACTGCAAGTCTTTCTGCATAATGTTCATCAACGACGAGCGCGAGAGGTGCAATTGTTGGGCACGAAGCACCACGAGTTAAGGTGGACGGCTCTTCAGCCACACTATCGCGAACAGCAGCATTATTTTCTGCAGTACGAGCTGTACTAGCCGGTTTTCTCAAATCTTTGCACGATTTTTCCGATTGTGCCCACATTTGGACGATTAAATTGACCGAACAAATCACAAAGTGCACGAACCCTGAATAACTTTAACTCGTTGCTCGATTGTGTAACTTTCCATGGTTCAAATTGAATTAGTCTGAAATTGAGAAATGTCAAATAAAATGCAGGAAGAAACTTCACGTTTAGGTGTGGTTCACATTCAACATCGGCCCTTAAAATTTAACCACCCGTTTGCAACTTTGAGCGGATGTAATGACTCCTCGTGCATTACTCCTGAATTTTCGGTGCCCTAGAAGCGATAGTTTTGCTTGTTCACGTACCCGCTGTGGTGGAAATGATCCTTATCGCTCATTATGATTTTGGTCGAAAAATCGTCCACTTTGTTTATTCCGCGTTCTTGGGGAGTGTATCGCTCCATGCATTATTCACTTGTATTCTACATCTGTCTGGTCTACAAATGTCAAAACAGATTTGACATTGGCGGCCATTTGCAAAAATAAGAGCATCTTCCAATAGGGTGATCTCTTTTGACCCACCTTCCCAGTGAAGGCAGGGAAGCGTACGAATGGTCGAAAAAAAAATGTCGACTGGACAAATATAAATTTCAACGACTGGTTAAATGTCGGCTGAAGTTTAATCGTAAAGAAAAAAGTTGACACTTAAAAATCCAGACCATTGAAATGACGATTGAAAACGGGACGGTTTTTATCTAAAATAAAACAGGAATCGCCGGTTGATATGATTCAAATGGGAAACGTACGAATTGCCAACAATAAAAATGTCGACTACCAGTAATGTCAACTTTGGCACTTGCTAAAATCTCGAACATAATATGATCGATTTTTTTAAAATATCGAAAGTCTAAAATTTCGACACATAAAATGTCGACAAAATTTTTCGAATGTCGGTCAAATTGTCGACAAATTTTCAAATGTTTACAGTGTTGTTCATGGAATAGAAAATCATGGGAATGAAATGCTTTTCCAAACTTTATGTTTGCTGTCAACAGTAGTGCTTTCTCGACCTTTGCAAGACTTATATATAAATATCACTTTTTCGTCAAAAAGTTTACGAAGCCATCCATCAACAATCTATTTTTAGATTTTTCGAAGTTACACAGCTGATATTCATTCAAATTTTATTCTACTGTTAAGGGGTGCAGCATAGAATCACTTGAACAAAACTTCAAGTCGAAATTTTGTGTAAAAAAAGATACAAAAGTTAGCCTGCAACATTATCAAGTGGAGAGTACTGTATAAAGAGTTAAACAGTTAGCCTAGCCTAGAGTTTTTTTTTGTTAAGTGAAGTGAATGAATCATGAATCATTCACTTAAGTACAGTCGACATTTTAAAATCGGAATTTAAAAAATTCGTCATATTCACAATCGACTTTTTCGACTGATCATTTGAATAATCGATTCTTTTTGTCGGTTTATTTTTGATTGATTTTTCGCGATAGATGTTAAAAAAAATTGTCAATCGTACCCAACCCGATTAAAATAATACTGAAAATGTTAACATTTACAGTTATTCGAGAGCTGCTTGCTGGTCGACCGTCGTTAAGTGAATGATATTCACAAGCATGCGGCGCCGAGTGCATGTGAATACCATTAACTTTGCCACTGTCGACCATTTACGAGTCGATATTTTTCAAATCGACTTTATAAGATTCGACATTTTTAACAGTCGGTGTTTTTATCGACTTTTCGAGAGTCGACATTATGACTGTCGATTTTCTTAAATCGACATTCAAAAATCGGCAAATCGTACCCAACCCGAGTAGGGACATTCTCGACGATTTAATAATTTTAAGTACCACTATGTCTCACAAACACGAGAAATAAACGACAAAAAGAAAGCCTTGCAGTGAAAGCTAGATATGAGAGGAGTATAACCTTTTCGAACTGTGACACAGGGTTACTTACTTATAGTCCGTACCAAAACAGTTGGCCAACGGTCGATTGCGCAGAGAGAGGATTTAAGAGAACAAAAATGACGCGAAAGAGATTTAATCACTAAGCGTTTTTGCCTGTAATTTACAATGCGTAACCCAACTTTACAGTGCTTAGAACTAAAATGCTGTTGAATATCTAAATAAACTTTATTTTTTTTATTATGAGGTCGACTTTTATACATTTCTACCTAGAAGTCCGATTGTATTTGAAAGGGTTCCCAACCCTTTTTATGGTTGAACATTTCGTGGTTTAGCGCTAGGTACCTGTATGGGTGGTGTGCTTGGTTAGCATTAATTTTATGATGTTTGATTTTACCTGTTTGACTTAAGTTTAAAAGTTTTGCGACATGATTAGTGTTTGCATTTAGTTACCTGTAGGGGCAAGGAATAAATTTGTTGCCTGGTTTTTATAGTTTTTTATTTTAAGATAACGCATATATATTTAGATTTCCTATTTGGAATTCACTTTTACGAAAACAAAAGCATTGCTAGGACATAAGTTTATTAAAATAAAATAAATTGTCATGGATCTTTCAAGAAAAGGAAAACCAATAGGAAGTCTAGGACTTTAATTTGAGTGCCAATATCAGTACCTACATGATCAATATGCACGACACATCAACGAAAGCATAATGAGCAAATAGGGTTTAAATCTAAAACCGTACACCTTCATACAGACACAGTCACACAATCAATTCATGTGCAATGTTTTGCTTAATCTATCCGACCGTGATCACATCATACTCCTACAAAGAACCGACAAGACAAAAACCGAAACAATATATTTTCCTCCAAGTAAAGTTGACATATAATGGTCTATATTTTTCCTCCGCTCCTAATTTCAGTATAAACGAAGGAAAATGAAGAAACCACCCTCAGTGAGATCGCGACAGCGATCTTGAACACAAGGCAGGGTATACGTCGTTTTTTATTATGGCTCTGCCCATTTTCGTCTCTTTATGCTTGTTTTTGCAATTTTAAGAGATTGTAAAACACATTTTAAGAGACCTGCGCAGTAGAATGGCCAACTGTTTTGGTACGCACTATACTTACTTAAATGGCGCTACAGTCCGGAATAAACCTGGGCCTCAACAAACATGTCTCTCCAATTAGCCCGGTCCATAGCTAACTGCCTCCAGTTGCGCACTCCAAGTTGGTTATATCTGTCAATGGTGACGTTCTGTCCAATTCGTCGATGTTGTGTATCCTTTCTTGTTGACAGTATATACTTCGCCTTGCCCTCATTTACTGCAAAACCAATTTTTGCCGCTTCCTTGTCTATACTAGCAAACGTGGCTAGTATGCTGGTAGGTAGTTGTACCGATTTTTGGAAAATTGTGCCCCGGTGTTGGCTCAGGAGTTTTGCACAATCCTCTCAAGAATCAGATTGAAGACGTCACATGCGCATCGCCATGCCTAAATCCTTTTTTTGGTATTGAATGTGTCGTCGAGGTCGTTTCTGACCCGGATGGAGCAGCGAGAATTCTCCATCGTCTTCCCATACAAACGGACGAGCATGGGCGGCATGCCAAAACTAGACATGGCTCTGTACATTTCGTCACTATAAATGCTGTCATGTGCGGCTTTGAAATTGGTGAATAGGTGGTGGGTATTGATTGGGACTTCTTGGGTTTTTTTTCCAGGATCTGCCGAAGTGTGGAAATTTTATCGGTTGTGGACTTTCCTGGCCTAAAACCACACTGATCAGGGCCGATCAGGTTGTTGGTAAATGTTTGCAGGCGTTCATATATTACGGCAGATAGGATCTTGTAGGCGATGTTGAGGAGACTTATGCCTCTGTAGTAGGCTCAGTTTAGAGGGTCTCCTTGTTTTTGAATAACTTGGAATTACGTAATCTTTTTAAGTAAAGTAAAATTGAGAGTGGGGTCTACCCAATGTTTGCAACACTCAATTTCAGTAAGAGCTGAAAATAACTTCTTCGATTTCAGATGTTGGTACAACTTTCATATTTTGCCATTTCTTGGGTTTCGTTGGAGGGAAATAGAAGGCGCATGGTTATCCAACTTTTTAAAATCGTTTGTTGCAAAGTCGAATGATTCTACTGATATAGGTATACCCCCCCTGCAAACCCTGCCTTGGCTTACTGTTGGATTTTGGTTTCGTACGAGGTTGGATGTACGTGAATTAAGAATTTCTATGCAACCCCCCTGCTTGGGCTAACTTTTGGGAAGCTTATTTGTCCATACATCCAACCTCTCACGCAAACCAAATCGCAACTGTGAGTCCGAGCAGGGGGTTGCGGGGGCATCATGCCGCCACATCCATTTTAAAATTTTGCAAACACCTAAACACGCACTCGGATTTATTCGAAGTATCAACCCACTGCTAGGGCTCACTGTTTGATATGGGATGGGTGCGAAATTCGATGTATACATAGTGAAATAAGGTCGAATCGGTTTTATTTCACTTCAGCAAAGTGAAATAAGACCGAACATGGAAATTCGGCCTTCTTTCGCCTTCATAAACTGAAATAACGCCAAAATTTGTAATTTTTTATTTATTTCAAGGCACCAGTCATAGGTGTTGTCGCTGTCGGGATTTGAACCAGACAATCCTGCTCAGGACTATGAGTATTTCCTAGTGACAATTGCATTTTAAGTTGTGTGAACATAATTTAAATAGCAATACATTTTGTAAAACATTTTCGAAAGTTTTAACTTTTTTCGAAAACACCTCTAACTGTCTAAATGTTTTTTAAAGCTGATTATATGATTAAATCGAAGTCGTTGGAAGTTTTCCTAAATTATGACCAAAGTTAAAATTCTATCTTGATGAGATATGTTAAGTACCCATTATATAGCATTACCTATCAATATCTCGATTTTCTAAAAAGTTGATCTGACACCATTCCCAATAAACTATTTTTGTTGTGTATATTATGAAAATATGATAATCAAATTCCATTTTATTAATTACCTTCCCTTGTTTAGTTACAAGAAAATATGATTACTTTGGATGAATTGTCGCAGCCATCAGAAAGCAGTCCTCCTAAATCGACCGAACCAGTTGCGTCCCAATGCCAATCATTTGCACCGCAAACGCCAATGCCTTTATTGCAAAAAAGGGTAAGTAAAACCAAGTTTTTCAATTTTTTATTCGTTTTCTCTTCTAATCGGGGAAGATTTAATCTAAATAACTCTCCCGTCCCTAAAGGATTCGCCATGATTTCATTTATTTCTATCTTTACTTAACAATTGTCCCGTCCGCCATGTGCAATTTTCCTAATTTATGGATTAATACCATACCCCCGTCATTAAATGTTGAAGACCAATAGCTTCTTTTTAAAAAGAAGAAAAGCACGTCATCGAAGATATACAAAGGTGCCAGTCCAGGACTGATGTTCGTAAGTCTTACCGAAGTGCAAAACGTTAAACCCATGGATGCAGGACCAAAACAGTATTCCGTCGATGTTCGTAAGTCTTACCGAAGTGCAGAACGTTAAACCCATGGATGCAGGACCAAAACAGTATTCCGTCGAGATGTACATCATACTTTAGTCGCAGTAGATCCTGAAAAAGACGTATACTAAGTGAGAAAAGTTATATTTAAATTTAAACATAAAATGGGTACCGAAATGACGACCTCCCTATCGAAGCCTGGAGAGATGATTTGGCAAGGAACATATACCAAGTCATTAATAAAATTAGGTCAAATGAAAGTGACCCTGATCAATGGAATCCCAGCATCGTTTGCCGGATTTAAATAAAAGGGAGACCCTCTGTTCTACACCAACTACGGTCACATAAGACACCTCTATCTCTCTTATAAGATCGTTGCAACCGTAATGCGTGAAGCTCTAAAGCCTTTGCCAAACATCCTTATGCGCTTATCAGTTTGAATTTAGGCTATGACAGCCTGCAACAGATCAAATCTTCACACTCCTTTAGATTCTTGAAAAAAAAGCCAAATTGATACCCACCGCCTATTCATCGATTTGGACCAATATTTTCTGAGTATCCTAAATCCTTGCCAACATTCAAGTTTGAGTTTTTGGATCCATTGATGCAGCCTTCTTGGATCATGGGCACATTGCTCAAAGTTTTTCAGTCCAACGGAACTGGCATCTGCAAATCGCTTGATCCATAAGCCGGAGTTTTGATCTTCCTTGGCGTCTTAAAATAAGTCCTTTTCAATACCCACCTCCTTCGTCGATTTTAAAGCTGCATGCAACAGCATTTATAGAGAGTGCGATGAACTGCCGCGCAGAAGGTCTGGGTTCGATTCCCAGCCGTAGCAACACCTAAAATGATTTTTCACTGGCCATTCTCTCGTGATGATCTGACAAATCATCCGAGTAGTATCAACTGTGTTATAGCTAATCTCGACTTCGCCGTTCGGAGTCGGCATAAAACAGGGGGTCCCTTCATCTTGCAAGAAGTACGCACGCATGAATGGTTTTGAGAAAGCTAGGCCCTGGGTACTAACGAGCCTGTTGCGCCAAAAATTTGTATTTTTTTGTCCGTTTGTAAAGGATATCGTGGATAATTCTCGCTTCTCTATCAAGGTGGACAACAACGACTTGACTGAAACATTCGATATCAAAAAGGGAAGTGGGCAATGTGACGTCTTGTCATCTAACTTTTTTTTATCAGAATTAATAAAAGGATTGTGGAAAACTTGAGACCCAACGCAAAGTTCCCATCATGACATAAATTTTAGCAACTACTAGGATTCGTAGAAGATTTTGCCATTATAAGTCCGACACAAAGATACGCCATCGCCCATCTTGAGAGTATAGAGAACGGAGAGCTAGGTTAAGCAGTAATCGTAACTTAGACCAATAAAGGGCACATAATATCGACAAATTGGACAGAACGTCACCATCGAAAGACTGTATTGATGTTTTGGGAATTGTTTCTACCGCAGAGGCATTTCGTCAGAAATCAAACCAAGAATTATACTTGCAAACCACTGTTTAAGGACTAAAAGGTTCTATATCAGCTTCGCTATTAACTCTTAATTCTTAACGAAGAATTACTCTTGCAAACCACTTTTTAAGGACTAAAAAACTCACTAGAACTATTTACTAGAAAGATCCTATATAAAACCCTGATCACCCAAGTCTAGCTCTATGGCACAGAAGCATGGATTGTATGAAAACCATATGAGGATATTCGGTTTGTTTGAGTGCGAAATTATTCGGAAAACTGTTGGTCCCGATTGCGTTAAAGAGTTATGGAAACGAACATTTTGGCATGAACTTTGCGAGCTTGCAAATGAACATACACCGGGTCAAAAATAATGAACATTGGAGGTTTATGATGGCAGGAGGGAATGGATAACAATTCTTCTGCCATCAGACTTTTCGATTCCCAGACGAGCTATACCTAGCCTTAAGTTCAACAGACGGCTGAATTCAAAAACGAACAAAAGTGCACCCTGCTTTCTGATGCCAGGTTATGTATACTTTTGCATTACTTTGCATTTGTTTTGGGGTCCAGAGACTATGCATGCATGCATGTGCAACAAGAATGCGCTATCACGTTTTGTCCTCACACTATAAACGCAACCTGCGTTGTACACTTTTGTGTGTTTATCGCTGACTTAGGCCCGTTTGCTGATTCGGAACATAAATACTTATGTCTCACATAAACCCTTAAGTGACACTTATTGCTTTGCACCAAAAGTAAACTCAAACATAAAAATCCATATTTTCGTTTACTATTGTTTTTGACTTATTTTTCATGAATTGTGAAGATACTGGTACGATAATTTAATTAAAAGGTAAATATAAATGGATTTTGAATTACCGGACTTGATCGAAGATGATGTGGAAGTTCTTGAAATTCTAGAAGTAGGAGTTCCACGTCAAATTTACGAGAGGAATGAATATTTTTATTCTTTTGACGAACTTTCCTTTTACAAAAGATTTCGATTAAGAAAGGAAATAACCATAACTATTTTAAACCAAATAGAATACTCTTTAGAATGTCCATCCAACAGGTACGTTATACGCTTGAACTATTTATATTAAAGTTAGTTTGTATATATAAAAAAGTATTTGCCTTCCTAAAGGAATAATTCAATCGCTCCTATTAACCAACTATTGGTTGCGCTACGCTTTTTCGCCACGGGAAGCCATCTCCTATGTATAGCAGATTTTGGTGAAATGCATGTCTCAACAGCTTCAAGAATAGTTTTGAGAGTTTCAAGAGCAATAGCTAAACTGGGAAATGATTATATAAAATTTCCTGAAAATGCCACCGACATTTCAAAAACCAAGCGTGATTTTTTTGATATATAGCGTCGTTTCCAAATGTAGTTGGAGCTATTGACGGCACTCACGTCAAAATTCAGTCGCCCGGTATATTATTACATAAGATTGACTCCAAAAATAATATCTATTGGTACGTTTAGGTGGGCCTGATGGAGAAGTTTTTCGAAACAGGAAAAGTTATTTTTCTATCAACGTTCAAGCGATTTGCAACGCTCAAATGATTTTTACTAATGTGGTGGCTAGATGGCCCGGATCTACTCATGACGCAACAATTTTCAATAATTGTGCAATAAAAAATGCTTTGGAGAGACAGTCAAATGCAAATGTGGAATGCTTTCTCTTGGGTAGGTTTCATATAAATTTGTTAATTTGTAGGTTTTATTTTTTCTATAAAACAGGAGATTGAGCTTATCCTCAAAAATTTTATTTGATGACTCCTATCCTCAATCCAAGAAGTCCACCAGAACAATTGTATAATGAGTCTCGAATTCGTTCTAGAGGTGTAATAGAAAAAGCTTTTGGGATTTAAAAAAGAAAATTTCCCGTTTTGGCTTATGTTGCTCGATTAAAACTGAGTACAGTATTAACAATTATAATTGCTACCTGCACTTTGCACAATATTTTGAGGCATAAGGGTATATTTGAAGACCCTCCTGAAAGCTTCGATTTCAGTGAAGAAGATCTACAACGTGCTATTACTAATGGACAGATACATACTGAAAACCCCTCTCAAAACAACAGTTCAAGCTCGACGTTGAATTTTAATATGCAAAAGCGTACGGATTTGATAAATAACTATTTCGCAGGATTATATCAAACTTCTTAGATCAAAAACAGAAATTAAAAAAAAAATTCAACTCAAAATAAAATTAGTTTTACTTCAGTCAACGTTTAACTTCTTTGAAAAACATTTCAATGTCTTTTAAAAGATTATGGGCATCTTTTGTTGTGCACTCTTCTTTTTGTATTTTTTTTAAAACTTCACTTTTAATTGCGGTGTCTAGTTCCAGAGATTTTTGCTTTAATTGATGCTCAACATTGCTTTGATATTTTTTTTGTATTGCTTCTTCTTTTAAGGTATCAAATTGCAGTTTGGCTAGTTCAATTTAAATCTTTGAAAGCTCTGATATTTTGCTGCTGTGCAATGTAGAGGCGACTGGTCTTCGTCTTGCAGTCCATGGAGCATTATCCAGTGGTTCGGAACTACAAAATTGTTTTTTAAAGCCCTTTGTCATCACTATTTGTTGTGTAGAACCGGATTCAGTATCAGGCGAAATTTCATCCTCAACAAGTATGTCTTCGCCTCTGTGGGCTGGGGCTTTCAACTTCGGGTGAACTTGTTTTTTTTTTAGCATTGAGGGCTTGTAATCACTCCAGTCGTTGTTGGATTTTTCATTCTCGTCGCACTACAAAAGATTTGTAAATATAGTAAACAGTTTATAGTTTCTAAAGTTTATTTAGATGTTACCTTGCCGCTTTCTTGTTGTTCCACAAAGCCATCACCATCGAATTCGTTTTCCAGACCATAAATTGTTTTCGGATTCATTATTGTTACTGCCAGTTCAAAATTAGGGTCAGAAGGTGTGAATGGCTTACCTCCTCCTGTTTGCATAGCAGAACTTTTTTCTTTTGCTGCCTCCTTCCTTATTTCGGCTTTGTGGTTGTTATAAAACCTCTTTAGCGATTCGCTGTTCCTAAAGCATGATCCTGACTGGCTGTTAAATTTGTTCTCAATTCGATTCCAAGCATTTTCTTTATCTCTCCACGTTGCGCCATCGGTTTTTTTTATTTTCGATGACTTCTTTTTCATCAAAAGCACAATGAAGAAGAAGTGTTTTTTCATTTTGCGAAAAAATTGGGTTTCTTTTTTTATTTCCAGACATTTTTCAAATCAAAATATGTACCGCAAAATACGTTTGAACAGAAACAAACCAAAACTGACAATAATTTGACGTTTGCAGAAACCGACTTGAAGATAGTTATAATTCGAAAGTGGTCGCTTACTATGTTGAACATATATTTGTTCGTGCAACTCACATACATTTAAGTATTGCATAGAATTTATGTGGAACTTAGCTATGCATAAGATTTATGTTCCGAATCAGCAAACGGGCCTTAGACCTTCGTAAAATTTATGAATGTAGAAATAAACTCCGGGTTTTTTTCTTTTTCAGGGCAGTTTCGAACATTCGCTATGCGTGCCAAAACAGGAACGCATCAACGTTTTCTGAAATTAATGCACAATTGCACAGTCAACACCATATACGCTGAATTCGCATACGAAAAACTAAACGTTGCATGCATGCTTGTGTAGTGTATGAGCCCTATTATGCATCATTTAGCTTTAGAACATCGGGCCCCCTTTTTCTTTTGGTTGCGCAGTTAATGCATTTATAATGCGTTCTCGGAAAAGTCTGCATTGATGTGGCAGTAAATGCGCAACTTGAGGCAGCTAGCTAAAGACCAAGCTTGGTTGGTTAAGACCCATGTACATTTTGGTCTGTAGGGCCACTTAAGTAAGTAAGTAATTAAGATCTCTCCCCATTAGTGATCTTAAGCCGTTTTAACCTATGGATTCGCATGCTCTCTTGCATGCTTTACTCTATAAAGTTTGTCGATATTCTTTCTAACGACGATCCTTATCTTGACCACAGATTTCTTCCCATTAATTTCCTATTGCGCTTACTAACTTTTGCTGTTTGGCAACATTGTCTGTGAAATACATCTCCATCAATACCCCATTTTTATCCGTTACCTACCCCATTTCAAGCATTTTTATCTTAATTTGTTTTATTTTTTCATTAATGTTTTTTTTTTTCAGATGATCATGGTCGAGGCCCCTAAACTGGATCCAGAAAGATTCACCTACAGCATTGTGTTGCCCTCTATGAATGAATTACCAAGTTCACCTCCAAAAAATAATCCGATTGAAGAAAATCCTTTAAAACGTTCAAAGCAATTAGCTCGAGATTCTAGAGAAAAGTCATTTAAGGAATTAAGAGGAATCTGCGAAGCGCTCAACAAAACTCCTCCAGAAGAAAATGAATTCGACTGTTTCGGAAGATCAATTGCGTGTCATTTGAAGAAACTTCCGGAAAGCTTGGCTTTAGAATCAATGGGACACATCCAGTCGTACTTAGTGGAGCAACGGCTTCGATCAATTGAAGAACAGTAAACAGTTAACATGCCTTATACAAGAAGCAGTTTCATTCTTTGTTGTTAATATTAAATAAATAATTAAATGATAAATGTTAATGTATTCTCTAAGTCTTAATTTTAATAAAACTATGTTTGCCATTGACGAAAGTGATAGTTTGCAATTTGAGTTTTCAGGAGTTTTGTATTTTGGGCGCTTTAGAATGTTTTTTTTAATTTCGGGATAAACTTTTTGGACAAATGTAAAAGTTTGCAACATGTCAACAAATTATTGTAGCGGCCTCTATAGGAATGAGGGACGTTTTTCATTTATAAACGATTCACATAAGGGCATAATAATATGAGAAGTCTGAAATCCTCTGTACTAATCCTATAATACCCTTTTCCATCAAATCCTTGTTCAGAAACTATATCAAAATTTTCTACCGCTAGACCAAAATCGACGTTTTGTTCTGAAAAAGGAAAAAACTGTGACATCTACTACGCACCGTGTTGTAGTGATCAGAAACAGCGACTATTCGGATGTGGATTCGTTGTAAGTGCCAAACTAAGACAAGAAGTCTTATGCTATCGAGACATTGTCGAACGCATTGTAACAATCCGCATCAAGGCCAAATTCGCCAACATAAGCCTGATATGCACTCACGCCCCAATGAAAGAAAAATATGATATAGCTAAGGATTGCTTTTTTCAGCTCCTAGACAAAACCTATGAGCGATTGCCGAAGTACGAGGTAGGAATGTGGATATCCAACAAGCCGCAACAATCCAGAAGTACTGTTAAAAAAATTGATGTCGAAAGACTGCAAAGACCTTCGCGCAACCTCTTAACCTCTCGATTAACAATGGCAACGATGCCAACAAGCCGTTAGATCTGACGCAACTGATGTGCTAGGTTTCTCGTGCCCACAGCAAAAAAGCCCTGGATTGCTGAGCAGTGCCGACATATGCTAGCAGCCAAGAACGAGGCCTACAAGGCTAAACTGCAGGTTATGACGAGAGCTGCAATTGAGCTCTATAAGCGGATTAGAAGGAAGGACCACCAACTTTTCAGAATGAAGAGAAAAGAGCGAGAAAAGCGCGCGATCGAGGATATGGAGAGGTGCCATTCCACGAACGATGTTCGCAAGTTCTACCAAAGTGTAAAACACCAAAGCCGAGGATACAATGCTCGAACAGAATCCTGTCGAGCTGAACAGGCAAGTATCGTAGTTGAGACACAGCCGATACTGAGGATATGGAAGAACAACTTCTGCAGACTGTTCAACGGCGTTGAAGAACAACATTCCGCTGTCAGGCAGAACGAAAAATTCAATATTGGTAACTGCAGCGAAAACTGCCAACCACCCGACGTGAGTGAAGTGAGCATAGCAATATCTAAACACAAGCCTAATAAGGCTGCCGGAAAGGACGGCCATGAAGACTTGGTAAATAACATCCACCAACTCACAAGCCAAATCTGGTCGAAAAAAGTATGCCTGAAGAATGGAACCTCAGCGTCGTTTGCCCGATCCTCAAAAAAGGAGATCCTCTAACAGATGCATAAGTCTCCTCAACATCGCCTGCAAGGTCCTATCTAATGTAATATGTGAACTCCTGAAACCGTTAACCAACAACCTAAGAATTTCACACTTCGGCAGATCCTGGAAAATACCCAAGAAGTCCAAATCGATACCCACCACCCACCCACCATCGAATTCAAATGCGAATACGACAGCATTTATAGAGACGATCTATACAGAGCCATGTCTAGTTTTGGTACACCGCCCAAACTCGTCCGTTTGGTTAGGATGATGATGGAGAATTCTCGCTGCTCCATCAGGGTCGGAAACGACCTCACTGACACATTCGATACCAAAAAAGGATTTAGGCAAGGCGATGCACTGTCATGTGACTTCTTCAATCTGAGTCTTGAGAGGGTTGTACAAAACTCACGAGCCAACACCAGAGGCACAATTTTCCAAAAATCGATGCAACTACTAGCATACGCCGACGATATTGACATCATTGGTGGGACTCAACGTGATATCATAGCCACGTTTGCTTGTATTGAGAAGGAAGCGGTAGAAATGGGTTTAGCAGTAAATGAGGGCAAGACGAAGTATATGCTGTCAACACGAAAGGACACACAACATCGACGAATTGGATAGAACGTCACCATTGACAGTTGTAACTTTGAGGTAGTACGGGTCTTTGTCTATCTCGGCTCCGCTATTAATCCTGACAACATCTCCTCAGAAATTAAAAGAAGAATTACTCTTGCCAACCGCTGTTTCTTCGGGCTAAGAACGCAATTTAGTAGTAAAGCCCTTACTTGAACTACTAAGGAGATCCTATATAAGACCCTGATTATCCCAGTCCTGCTCTACGGCGCTGAAGCATGGACCGTCTCAAAAGCGGATGAAGAAATCATTGGTCGATTCGAGAGAGAAATTCTTCGAAAAATCTTCGGTTCCGTTTGCGTTGGCGGGCCATGGGGACGAAGATTTAACCAATAACTATACGAGCTGTACAGTGTCATGGCCTTGTCAAAAAAAAACTCCGCTTTGCACTTTTAAGATGGCTAGGACATGTATAACGAATGGACACCAATACTCCGGCTCGCAGAGTCTTCGATTCCCAGCCAGACGTCGGACGCAGTAGAGGAAGACCTCACCTTAAGTGGCGCGCAGAGGTAGAAATCGACCTCAACCAACTTGGAGTGCCCAACTGGAGACAGTTAGCTAAGGACCGGGCTAATTTGAGGGATGTTGGTTGAGGCCCAGGTTCATTCCGGACTGTAGCGCCACTTAAGTAAGTCAGTACAAAAAAAATGTATGGCGCAACAGGCTCGTTAGTACCCAGGGCCTAGCTTTTTTCTCACAACCATGCATGTGTGCGTGTGTACTTCTTTGCACGATGGCGGTACCTCCTGTTTTATGCCGAATCCGAACGGCTAAGTTGAGATAAGCTATTCATGACAATTGATACTACTCGGATGATTTGTCAGATCATCACGAGAGGAGGGCCAGTGAAAAATCATTTAGCTGTTGCTACGGCTGGGAATCGAACCCAGACCTTCTGCGCGGCGGTTCAACGCACTAACTATCGCGCCACTGAGCCCGTCAAGTAACTGAGTAAGTCAACGAAAATAGCTCGATTTTCGGTGTGAAAAAGTCAAGTAGTTTTCAAAAGTCCGTTTTCGATTTGGGGTGTAAAACGTACCAAAAACCGAACAAAAGTAAGTTCCTAATTGAGATGTTTCAGGAAGTAAAAAGGATTTTTTAAATGCATGCATTCTTTTTTAAATTTACGTTTTAGATAAATTTTTTCTTAATTTTCCAAAGTTTTGTAAAATTAATTGCGTTATCGAAATGCTTAATGTCGTTCGGGGTGTCGCCCCGAAGCTTTTTTTTAATTTTTATGTTAGACATGTACAATTTTTTGAACGTTCTTTTACTGCACTTAACACATTTTGTATTTTGAAATTTTGGTAACATATATTATTTTTAATAAAATAATTTTATACCTACCAACTCCGTAAGCAATCCACCTTGAAGTCTAAAAAAAACTTCGAAAAAAATGATTCGCTGAATACCTGAAAGAAATGCTCCTACGATCAACCATACAAAAAAGTAAAACACACGTTTTAAGTACTTAAAAAGTAAAAATATATTTTTTTCAAGAAACTCTTACAACGAAATGCTATAAATCTTAAAAATAACTCAATCCGTCTTTTTAATTAACTTCTCAAGACGGTCAATAAATCCAATCAAGCGGAAATTTTCCTTCATCATCGCGAACTCTTCCATCAGCTTTATACATTTTAGGGCTTCTGTTCGAGTTTTTAAGGGTTCTCTTTCAGAAAATTTAGTTTTCGGTCTTGACTGTGTTGGTGGTGTCAATTTTTTAATTTTTATTGTCGAAGGAAGTTGAAATGCACATGTGATCGTTGATGGTTGTGTTAAAACAGCAGCCTCTGGTGTACTCACAACAGAACTGATCGAATTTATAGGAGTTATAGAACTATTCAGCTCTTTAGGTATATCATCGTTATCATGAGCTTTAGAAGATTTGTCCACTCCTAATCTTTCAGTGGGAAGAGATTTTCTTTTTCTATTAATCTTTACTGGCACATTGTTAGAGCGATGCAAGGACACGACTTCTGATATCTTTAAACTTGACACACTCTGGTTTTGTAGCATCTGTTCGGGTTGTTCTGACATTATTTCCGTCTTCATATCGTGATCATCTTTATAAATAATGTTCTCCATCACATCGGCTGTATCGACCTTCTCTGGAGTGCAAACCCCAACTGGTATATAATTGTCCAAGTCTTCAGTTTTGACTTCAGCCGGCAGGCTTGGATTATTCAGGTGACGAACTACGCTTCCGGGTAATTCATTTTCAAAATCGATCACCTTCTGCTGTGTATTCTCTGTGGAATGTTCTGAACTAGTTGAACAGATTTCCTCTGCTGTATCAGGTTCAACTGTTTCAATTTCGTCAATATCTGGCTTTTGATCGGGACATTCCTCCTTAATTTCATCATCAATTACGATTATCTCAATACCAGTGCTCTCTTTTACTCTTGAGCCGATCTTCGATCTTTTTTTAAGCCAGAGATCGCGAATAATATCCAAGTGCAACAGGGATTTCTTGTCGGCTTTCAAATATTTTGTCATTTTGGTCTGAAGGATATTGAAATTGGTGCGAAACTTTTTCACCCACTGTTCGTCCGGCAAGAACCAAGTCATTTTTAAAGCGTTCCTAAATTTAGTCGCCGAATCCTGGATAATCAAATCTGTCAAATAGAAATCAGAGTATACCCTCTTTCGTTGTATCCATTCGTAGACGAGCTGTTCAACGAATTTCTCTTCGAAGAGTACACCAGTGAAATCATTTTTCATTATTTGTTTCACTTTGATCTAAGAAGAGAACGTGAAAAAAAATGATTTAAAAGATTGTTGGAACAGGTTGTTTTGAAACATTAAAATATTATAATTAAATGGCTTAACAATTATTTATTTATTAACAACAGAAACATTTGCACTTACACCGTCCATTCTCAAACAAGAGACAAACAAATACTGCGTAGCGTTTGCGAGTGTGAACGAAATTGTATGCATGAGCATTGGCATGGCATGTGTCAATGTGTGTTTTGTTTTCTCTCTCTCTGCTTACATTTTGTACGTACAGCGAATTGCTTAAATCGAGAGAAAATTCTCTTTTCTTTTGAGAGAGTTGCAGGTGGACGCAGTGTTGCCACGTTATACTTTTTTTTATATAATGACGAGAATAAGTCAGGTCCGTGTGTTTTAGTTTTAAGTAATGAAAATTATTGATTATAATTATAAAGACATACAGATGACGCATGGAAAACAAAAAACAGAAACTTTTGGTAACCTGCTTCACAGTACGGGCGCGCGAGTTGTGTGCACGTGCGCACATGAGATCCAAATTATATGGTGGGCTGTGCCAGTACGACCCGCCATAGAACAATTTTTCATGTAGGTCTGCAGTGCGTCATCTTTATGGCTTTATAACCATTCTTGATGGGGAGTGGAGTGGCATAATGATAAGTGCGTTGTACGAAGTGTGGGTTAATTTCGTTAGCTTCCATTTAAAATTGATAGTTTTTCCAAATTTTTAACAAGCCCTAAAAAAAACTTTTCAATTAGGTACATACCCTTGAGATTACTAAAAACCTGATAAAAATCTTAATATTTTAAATTAATTTTAAGCAATTGGAAATGTATTACATGTTTCAATTATTGTTAACATGGTTTTTATGACATAGTCGGCCCTAGCAAGGTATCCGTCAGAGCGAAAAATTCTCCAATTTAGTACGATTCGGAGAATTTCAGCTTAGAGGTATTCTTCCGAAAAGCTGTTCGGAATATTTCTCCTACATTTTTAAACGCACTCCGACGAATTGCGTTCAGGTGCATTTTTCTGTGTAATTTTTGAGAGCTAGGCGCTGTTTTTTTCCCGATTTCCTCCGGAACGAATTTTTGCAATTTTTTTTGCGATTTCCTCCGGCACGAATTCTTAGTCGTGTAATGTCTGACAGCTAAAAAAATTATTTATGTATTCTAACCCAGAGCAAATATAATAGAAAAACGTTGTTTTTTGTCGAACCATAAAATATTTTGATTAACTGTCAAACAATATTTTGTGAAGCTATTAGATATGTCATACAACTTTTATCCACTTCCACTTTTTGGGGGTATTAATTTTAATTGTGAAACGAGTTAGAGTATTAAACAGTCCTAGCTTCTCATATGCGCTTAAAACATTTCAAGAACCTTCCATAAAATTACTCTTGCAATTTTTAAAAAAATTAAAGCCTTGTGTCAATTGCGTTAACATTTTAGCCAGTGGATAATTTTTGACATTGGTATGGTGAACAGAGACTTTAAAATTGTAAGCTGCTAATATTTGTCCAGTGGCTAATTTCTAACATTTAGTATACCTATTGAGGAGTAAGAGAGATGGAAAGCTCAATCGTGGATTAATCGTCATTACCAGTGTTCACAGATTATTTAATAAAAAGCAAAGAATATTTTTTTTTAAATAGGTAAACTAAAACTAAGTATTTAGAAATGTATGGCTACAAAAATGTCGTTTCGCTATACTTTATATGCGAATAACGCTGAACTTGAACAAACTAGGATGGATATTCTGAATCATGAACACAAATCTGAAATTATACAACAATCAGGCCTATCGCGAATATTTTTTTCGGGGAAACTATTCCCACTCAGCCATCTGATTTACATTGCTGACAAGGAAAAAATCCCCCAAAAATGTATTCGCGATAGGCCTGAATATGTTTGTTACTGATAATAATCTCTGTGATCTCTGACCCCTGTGAAATTTATTCCGTAAAATTTTTTTTAATACCCACAAGAATAAGTAAAGAAAGGAAATTTTGGTTCAATTCTTTTGGGAAATTATTGAAAATATAATCCAATTGACACAGCAAAAAGCGAATATTTAGGTTAATCCTGCAGAAATGTCAAAAATTAGGCAGTGGATAAAATGTAGCCCCAATTTTAACGCAATTGCAACACGGCCTAAATTAATGTTTCAATACCAAAAGAGCCTATTAAGAGTAACGCGTAAGTGACATTGTTCAAACTCCATTGCAAACATAGCCTTGGTACCTACTCCTCTACATTGATAGGAAAGTTTGGCCGAGGATTGTCGGACCTTATATTGTGCGTCGCTGTACAGTTGAAAAAGTAGAATCTTCCTTTCCATAGCGCTTCAATCAATCAACCGCCTTTTATGTGGCCCAGCTATATGTAGGTACCAATTCAATTTTTTTAATTGTTTTCGTCATCATTCATTTGATAAAATTGAATGACAGCAACTCTGTTTTCTCTCCATCATACATCTGTTTTTGTTTAAAATATCAAAATGTAAACAGAACACGGAGTAGAGAAACAATAAACGAAATAAAGTAAACATTTTGTGATGTCCGATTCTAGTTTCGGTTTCGTTATTCGTTTCTCTATATTTTAATCTGACTCTCTAGTCTCTACTCTCTACTCTAAAAAGTCTATAAACTCTAACTATCTAGCTCTCTCTAGTCTCTACAAATTGATAGCTGCTCTCTATTTTTCTTTTGCTTTGAGAAACAGTAAGAAAACATTAAAACAAAAACAAGTAGCTGTAGAATGAAATAGATAGACTTACAGGAAACAAATGAGTAGGCAAGACAGTCAATCGTAAAGTACAGTTAGTTCTTTTTTCTATAGCAGCAACAAGTCTCTCGCGCAATAATAATATTCTCTTAAGTTCTTATTAACTGCTCACTTAAAATTATAGGTTTGTCACTCTGTGTCTCTGTGCTGTCGCTATGGCCTGTCGCCTGTCGCCCCTGTCGGCGTCGTCTATCGGTTGTGCAAGTGCAACTGTGCTGTCTCTGTGCCCTGTAGGCTGTACTGAATATTATGTTCTCAACGAAAGAGAGAGAGAGTTTTGCTGAGAATTCTATCTCTATATGGCACTGAAGTGTTTCCATTGTGTTGGACTATGAGTATCATTTTATTGTTTATAATAAAAAAGGATTAAACTGTTACAGCAGTATTAATGAACGAAAAATAGTGCGAATTATCTCTAATCAATGGATTGAATGAGAAATCTTATGAGCAAAAAAAAAAAAAAAGGATTCTTGTAAGAAGCTATGGGGGTGACTTTTCAATTCCATCATGTGTTGTGTTCCAATGAAGTTGTTTAATGATAGCTATAACTACGCAATAAGGCATTGTGTCAATTGCGTTAAAATTTTAGCCAGTGGAGAATTTTTGACATTAGCATGATGAATAGACATTAACCAATGGCTAATTTTTGACCTACATAGGATTGTCATACTGAGGACTGACTACTGAGGACTGACATAGATGCAAATCATACTCATGGACTATTCCTCGTTACTAGTGCTCACATGTTGCGCGAAAATAATAAGCATGATTTAGATTATTAAATAAAAACCAAAGAAAATGTATTTGTAGTAGAAATTACAATGATATTCGTAAAATAAACTAAATCTGGATTTTTAAAAAGATGGTTTAATTGATCATTAGGGGATTTTTAATGATCTTTCTGAAATCCATTTATTATTTTATTATTACAAGAAATTATAAAGAAAGGAATTTTGTTCCAATTCTTTTGGGAAATTAAAGAGTAATATGTTTCTAGCAGCCAAATCTCTGTAAACAAAATGTTGCGACCCCAGATAGTTTATTCCTACAAAAATTAAGAGGCTTTTACAATGTTTATGAAAGCTAGATTTGGGCTACAAGCCACAGGCAAGCTCAACCAATCTCAGACAGATGTCCAGTTTCAATATCTGCCACAAACATAACTTCTGGCAGCCTTACAAGGACTGTTTAAGTATCTATAAGAAAGCAATCAAAACACCCAAAAGGGAGGCCTTGATGGATTATTGCCATTCCACCGGAACCCACAAGGACTCCGCTAGGCTAAGCTAAATTCTGTCTAAGGAAAACTCAAACCCTTCTTTTCTGAAAAGTTCAGACGGAGGGTGGGCAGAATCCTCGACGGAGACCTTGGAACTTTTGTTAAACACAAACTTACCGGATGCAGTGATACGAGTACGGAACCCGGGAGATTACTGCTTACTTACTTACTTACTTAAGTGGCGCTACAGTCCGGAATGAACCTGGGCCTCAACCAACATGCCTATCCAATTAGCCCGGTCCTTAGGTAACTGCCTCCAGTTGCGCACTCCAAGTTGGTTGAGGTCGGTTTCTACTTGTGCGCGCCACTTAACGCGAGGTCTTCCTCTACTGTGTCCGACGTCTGGCTGGGAATCGAAGACTCTGCGACCCGGAGTATTGGTGTCCATTCGTTCTATATGTCCTAGCCATCTTAAACGTCCAATGCGGAGTTTCTTGACCAGGGGCATGTCGCTGTACAGCTCGTATAGTTCTTGGTTGAATTTTCGTCTCCATAGCCCGTCAACGCGAACGGGACCGAAGATTTTTCGAAGAATTTTCCTCTCAAATCGACCAAAGAGATCCGCTTTTGAGACGGTCCGTGCTTCAGCGCCGTAGAGGAGGACTGGGATGATCAGGGTCTTATATAAGATCTCCTTAGTAGTTCGAGTGAGATTACTGCACCGCACAGTAATATCAATTCCATAATCTCCAGGGAAAAGATTTCCTGGGATATTAACAGCTTCTCTCCTTTTAAGTCTCCGGGACCCGACGGCATACTGCCAGTTACGCTTCATTGAATACGAAACCTAACAGTGCCATAGCTGGCGAGAATTTTCAAAAACTGTTTAATACTAAGACACGTACATTACTCGTGGAGCCGCGCTCGAGTGGTATCTATACCGAAGGTAGGCAAACGCGGCCACGAGACCGTGAAGGACATAAGACCTATCAATCTAACCTCCTTTGTACTTAAAACCCTGGAGCGCGTTCTAGACATCCTCATGCGAAGTTATCTAGTCGAATCTTCGCTATCCAAACCACAGCACGCCTACCTCAAGGGTAGACCAACGGACTCGACGAGGTAGTGCGAACAATCGAAAAATCCTTACACTATAAGGAATACACTCTTGCCTTTTGTTCATAGACAAAGATGGAGTTTTCAACAAGATCCTTACTGGAGCTATTCTTCAATTTTTGATCGAGCTAGGTTAGAATAATCTGTTAGGCAATGGATAGGACTCACACAACACTTGGAAATAGTCACTCAACTAAATTTGCCCATAGAGGAACGCCACAGGGCGGCGTCATCTCTCCTCTACCCTTGCTAATGGTTATGAACAAAATTCTAGTTAAATATTACGAGGAACGGGTCAAAGTTGTCGCGTATGCGGATGATCTGGTGATAATAGTGTCAGGAAAATACCCCACCGTGATAAGTGGAATCATGGAGGCTGCTATAGACAAGGTTAGCACCTGGTCTGCATGTTCTGGCCTCGGCGTAAGACCGAGACCCGACTTCATTCTCCTCCATCTTAATGGCCAACCACTCACACTATCTTCCTACGCTAGGTATCTGGGTATCATGCTTGACCTAAGACTTTATTGAAAACACAAAATCGAGCATAGAGTAAGAAAGATGTGTGTTGTTGTTCACGTTCAAGATCGCGCTATGCAGTTCACTAAAACTCAAGGATTTATGATGCTGGAATGCAATACTGCCAGAGCTCAGTTGAAGAGAAGCGAAGTAGTAAGAGGTTTCGACACAGCCATAAAGGCCATCCATTTGGCACCCATATCCTCCAAACTGGTACAGGAATGTCGGAAAGAAAGGCATTGGCCAATTGCAGACCATGCGACCAAACTAGGGATCCCATACAACTCCCAATGCCGCAGTTGCGAGACACAAATGAGACAGAAACCCTCTTCCATTTCATCTGTAAGTGTCCGGCACTAGTAAGAGCCAGATTGCGTGCATTAGACCAACCATTCTTCGACAACCTTAGCGACATCTCGGGAAAAAGAGAACAAGATGTTGTCCGTTTTTTAATCCTCACAGGCTGGATCTAGAGACCGCTTGTATCACATCCAAAATAATCATAATAGAGATCACACTAGAAGATCATGCTGAACCTCCACCTCTACCTATAACTACCTAATTACCTATCATATCGCGGCTATAAATGCTGATGATAATCGGCGAGTTAACCGCTCGTTGTTGCAGACCATCTTAAAGAAGAACTCTGACATTGCATGTCATGAAGCATATATATCAACCGCACATGGTGTCAAAAGGCTTCTCTAAATAAACCAGACATGCATTCGTGATAAAGGCTTTGTTCCATTGTATATCAGAGACCAGTTTGGAAGCGGCATGAATAGTGCCATGGTCCACCTTGAATCAAATCTGAGTGTCTGAAGACCGAGCTCGATTGAGTATCTTTTCGAATATTGTTGATTCTCGATAGTAAACTTATCCACTGGAAATTCAACGGCTTGGAGTTCTCCTTTTTTTTTGTTTTTTCGGGAGAAGATAAACCACTGCTTTCCTATTCAGCGTGTTGTTGAACGAGATGGCGAAAATATCAACACCTTCAGTGGGTACAATGTGTGATATACTTTCGATTCAGGCCGACTTCATTTTCTTCATTGAACCGAAGGTAATCTGGAGTTCCACTTTCAAGGTATTAGACTTAGTTCGCTCGACGATGATGGCATCAGAACAAGTGTAGATAACTTTAAAATCACCCTATACCTTCTAAAAAAATAAGTTTTTGGAAAAAACGCTCCAGGACACATTCTTAAAATGTTATCTCGGAAAGCATTAACTAAACTTCTCCAAATTGTAAATGCGGCAATCAGACTAGAGTGCATACCAAGACTACCAAGATTTTGTTGAAAGTGTGCTGTCCATAAGGTCTAATGCTGTTGGGCTAGATAAAATTCATCCCTCGTTCATAAAAATGATTTTACCAATCGTTCTGCCTTCCATCGTATACCAATTTAATAAAATTTTAATGTCGGGCGAGTTTCCAAATCAATGAAAATTGGCAAATGTTGTACCTATCCCTTAAAACGCGATAGGTGATGACTTTAGACCGATTTCAAAATTTTCTTTATCGAAAACTTTTGAAGGAATTCTTCAAAAACAAATCAGTGATGCTCACCTAACCTCAAATAATATGCTCACTCCAAAGTAATCCGGATTTCGCGAAATACACAGCTGTATCACAACATTGTTAGGCGTTCCTGACGATATAAAGTAGACGTTGGAATGATGTAACTTTTCTAGTGATGCTTGATTTTTCCAAGGCTTTCTGTCAACACTGTCAACTGAGTCAATTTTAGTGGAAAGCTTATGCAGCAATATAACTTCTAGTCATGCGCTGCTGTATCACTATTTTCTTACTTTACTAATAGAAAACCGACGGTTCTAGTTGGTGATAAGTTATCTAATTTTCTACCTAATGCTACCGGCGTCCCCCCAGGTTCCATACTTGGCCTTCTATTGTTTTCGATGAGAGTTCATGAGCTTCCATCTAAAATTAAGAATTGTTCCATGCATATGTATGCTGATGACGTAGAATTGTACTTCAGTTGTTCTTTTGGGCTTATGTGTCAACGAAGATTTAGAGAAAAATGTACATGTGTAAAATCTGAATGGTTTTATTCTAAACCCCAGGAAGTCTAAGTGTATGGTTATTTCAAGAAAAAATTTGTACCTTATTTTACTTTCTTTCGATAGTGTTGAGCAATGCTCCGACTATGTTGAAATAACAAAAAATCTTGGGTACCTGACTTGGGATAACCATATAAATGCACTCTTTGAAAAAGTATATGGTTAGCTTCGCACCTTGGGGGTAACTCAATCGTTTACACGTGGCAGCACCGGTTAGAAATGACATCCAAGATCATCTGTCAAAGTGAAAAGTGTTTCAGTACACTCTGCGATTTAATCACAGAAATAATTACAAACGAGCAACGATTGCAAATTATTGAAATTTATTATCAAAATGCGTGCTCTGTGAAAAATGTGCGAAGTTTGTTAAGACCATATTATGGTCGTCATAATCGACTTGATGAATCAACAATTCGTGCTGTTATCAGCAAATTTAGCACCAAATTTAGTTTTTTGGACATTAAACCATCGACTCGCATGCGTACAGTGCGTATCGACGAGAATATTGCAGTCGTAGCGTGATGAAGATCGTGAAATGTTAATTCGTCGCGGTTCTCAGCTATTGGGCATGTGTTACTCAACCAAGTGGAAAATTTTACGTGTCGATTTGGGTTTGAAAGCCTATAAAATTCAACTTGTGAAAGAATTAAACCCGAATGACCTACCACAGCGTCTAATTTTTGGTGAATGGGCCTTAGAACAGCTCTATTAAAACCCGCTGTTTTATCGAAAAATTGTCTTCAGTGATGAGGCTCAGTTTGATGTGGTTATGGGCTGGTGGCATCATCGGTCCATTTTTCTTCAAACACGACCGTGGAAGAAACTTTACCGTCAACGGCGAACGATATCGAGCCATGATACGCGATTTTTTTCGCCCCAGTTGCATTTGTTGAACTTGGTTGACATGTGGTTTCATCAAGGCGGTGCCATATGCCACACAGCTCGTAAAACAATGGAAATGTTGAAGGATGCATTTGGTAAGCAGCCAAGATCATGCGATCTATCGCCTCTTGATTATTTTTTGTGGGGTTATGTTAAGTCGCTGGTCTATGTGGACAAGTCGATCTCGATTGAAGTTTTACAGGATAACATAATACGAGTAATTCATGGAATACATCTCGAAATGCTCGAAAAAGTGACGAAAAATTTGACCTTCCGAATGGACCATTGGAAACGGAGCAGCAGACAACATTTGCATGGAGTTGTCTTCAAAACGTAAATGGCAAAGGCCTATTTATCTATTACAATAAACATTTTAAATATTTGATGCAACTTTGAGTGTTTTATTCGATAAAAAAAAAAAAAAAAACTTCGCTTAAAAAATCACCCGTTACAATAAGGGGGTGGTTTTAGTGAGTAAAAATCTCTCACTACTTTGAAGAATAAAAATTTTGGAAAAATAAAAATTCAAAATCCTAAATTGGAGCTATGGGGCATTTGTGTCGTATTTATGTCGTGAGTCATACTCACTTTTTGTGGCCGTTTTCTATAAAAAAAATGTATGTAAGGAATATTTTAAGAAATTCAACTCATATTTTATTTACGACCCGATCCATTGTCGAATTATATAAAACGTTACAGTGCGTTTTCTCACTTTTCCGGACCCTTAATATACCATGATATTTCCATGGTTTTTAATGTATTAAAATGTTTTATTGACACTGTATGGCATAAAATATGTCTGACCTAAGATTCCAGGTAAAACTTGTTCAGATAAATTTGTATCACTCATATGTAATTTTATATCCCTATAATCGATTTCTACCAAAATTCCTCAGAAGGATGCATTCTGCGCAGGTAGAGAGAGAGTACCCTTAATGGCGAGCAACAACAACGCGTTAAAGCGGGTATTTTCGATTATTTACCGTACTTTTATTCATTCTGTAGTACTGTATAATTCCTTAATGGAATGTCAACCTTTGACACTCCATAAGCGGTTATTGAAGAGCATCATACGATATTTTTGCACCAAACGCATACATTTTATGATTACCTACACTAAACGCCTCATTGGCAACACTGCCTTACGAGCGAATTCTCTTCACTGCGAATACCGGAATCAGCTCACTTTAACTAAAGCGAAACTCATAGTCATACAGATACAATACATTGAAAGAAAAAAAAAATCGCCACAGCACTGCCAAAGTTAAGGAATCTAGTCCATTTTACTTTCTCTTAATAATGCATGCGTACTAAAAGGATTATAAAATCTAATTTATAGTCGATGCAATTAACTAAAACTAAAACGGACTTAATTATAGAAGAAGACAATGTTTGCATGCTCCTGTCTTCTATTTTAAGCAGAATTTTTCAAAGGAGCAAAACCGGTGGTAGGTTCACATTTAGAAACTGACTTTGTGCTGGCAACGTCGGTTGTAAGCGAATGAGTGGATAAAAACCAAAGCATGTGTGCATGCGAATTTTTATTCGTTTCATAATCATTCGCTCTGCGTCTTTGAGTGGAAGAGTGACAAAGGATCATATTTTTCGTTGCCATAATTGTTGTTTTCATTCGTAATTGTGTTCGTGGGGTGTTTTCTTTATGTTCCAACCGTCTACCAACAAAAATAAGAATTATGCCGAAAATAACTTTTCAAAAGGGACAGAGGCTGATTCGAGCTGTGCGAGCAAATCCCGGACTCTACGACTCGAAAAGTAGAAGCTACGGTGACTATGTTATAAAGGCCAAGCTCTGGAAGAATGTTGCTTCTAAATGTGACATGACAAGTAAGCCACCTCGAACTCTTAATCACCCGATAAACTTATTTTCTTCTCCAACTTCTAGCAGCGGAATGCAAGTCGATGTGGAAGAATCTACGCGATTGCTATCGTATTTCGAGAAACAGGGCCACATCCAATCCAAAGGCTATACGTTGGAAATTCTACGATTTAATGGATTTCATTGGACCCTACATAAGAGAACGTAAATTTGATCGATCGGTAAGTCGGACGGTTACCATGGAGGTTGAAAATGATGGAGAAAATCAAGAAAGCGACGTTCTCGACAAGTCCCTAAATATTAAAGAAGGTGAAGGTGAAGGCGAATTCACTACAATACAGTACTGGACTGAATCTGGTATAAAAACTGACAACAAAGAACCACAACCACTACCAGAACCAGAACCATTCGTACCGGTCTCCGATCAGTCATCAGATGTCGAATTGATACCAGATTCACCACTTGAATCGGAACATGACAGTTTTGATTACGTTTTGCCAGAAGCTCTCAATAACGGTACCGTTGACAATAGCCTGAAAATGTTTTTCGACGCCATGTTTGCATCCACCAGTCAGATGCCATCAAATCTGCAACGTTGTGTCAAGACTAAAGTTTTTGCAGCGGTTCTGGAATGCGAAGAGGAGGCTGAAAGACTTAAAGAAGCAAGTCAAATACCGACACAAGTTAAAACTGAGTTATAAATAAGCTTAGTTGTTGTTTTTTTATTATTTAAATCTTTATTCGTAACTAATAAATATTCGTAAATAATGTTGTGTGATTTTTTTTTTTGGGTCCTAGTCGATTTCGATGACAGCAGGTGGTGGTGGCTCCTGAAAGAGAAGGAGATATGAAACGTCAAAACTGACTTAAGAATTGACAAAAAAAAAATATTTTCTTACCGGTGCTTCTGTGGGGTTTAGAAGAATTGGTGTGCCTGATTCCATGTCCCAGTAGGTGGTGAAAGTTTCAGCAAACACCTTTATTTTTGGCGGAGGGATGTGTACATCTTTGGGGAAAATTATATCATCATCGCTGTCACTGTCATCGATATTAATTGGTGCCGATAGCCGTTGAGGTGGCGGTACTGTTGGCAGCACTGTTCTTTGCGTATTGGCTAATTTGGGACACACTTTTGTTGTGTCGGCTTGTTTTTGCGATGGTGATGTGTTAAGGCCACCAAAGTGTGGCTTGAATATCTCCTGAGGATTGAGATAAATGACTCCCTTCTGTGACGCAAGAGCGGCCGATGTCGGCAATGAAGCACGCTTGTTACTAGTTGCTGGTGGTGCCTTTTCCGAAACTTTTCGCATAGTACTCATGGCCTGTTCGGGACTTAGATCCTGAAATTGCACCGTAATTGGTTGAGCATCGGCGATTACTGGAAACGACCGATTGCCTTCACCGATACTATGCCGTTTCACTAAGGCCGGTGGATTAGTCATTTTGTTGGCCACGTTAGATGATAACTTAACACTCAACCCAGCTCGTCCATTAGGTACCACTTGTTTGAATTGTTCCGGGGGTTTGTAGGCTGGAATTGCCTGGACCGGAAAACGATTTGTAGTGGCATTATTCTGGAGTGGTACTGGTCTTACATTTGCGGTGCTAAATACTTTCGAAATTGTCAGTTCTGACTTTTGCTTAATCAACTTTTCAATTTGCTTATTATTAAGTGCCATGCGGGAGCTTCGTTGTGGTTTAAGTGCCTGGGGTGGTGTCGGCTGGGGTGGTTTTTTTGGCTCCTCTCGTAATGGTACCGATTCTAGCGATTTATTTTTCATCTTTAAAGAAAACAATCTAAGACTCGTATCAGTTGGTTTCTCATTGAGATTAAAATCTCCATATCTGAATTTCTTGAACCATCTCTGACATGTCCTCTCACTGAAGTTTTTCTTGCCGAAGGCATCTATTATATTAAAGTGTGCCTGACTGACTGTTGTTCCAAGTTTAAAGTCTCGCAGCAACATCTGCCGCTTTTTCATGTCAAGCTCTGCCTCCAACATCGCCCGCTGTTTTTGAATTTCATGCTCAACGTCACCCATTATCTGTCACTTATCCACACACTGCCGCACGTATATTGACAACCTACGAAAACTTTGCCGGATTCACACAACGCGCACTCAGTTAACTGACTGAATCAGCCGTCTCTCTACCCGCTGCCGATTCAATTTTGCTGTTTCGTGTTTGGCGCTGTACATTTCTCCGCAGCCAGCAATTCAGCCCGCCATAAGAGAGAGATGGAGTGAGAGGCAAGTGCTGATTAACAGATGTGGATGTGGAATTATGAGTGTTGCTGGGGTGTTTTGTTTTGGTAGTATGTAGTTTAATACTATGAAGGAGATGTACTGGACTACTAGTGTTAGTGGAATTAGAGATTTGGTGAGAGTGAGAGAGTTAGCTAAATATAAAGGGTGGTTCAATTTTAAGGGCCGACGTTGATTTTGAATAAAACACAAATTATTTAGGAAATTATTGTCATTTCTTTTTATAATGATAATATTGTTATGGTTCGATTATGTCTGGAACAAAACATCGGCCAAATGGCCACCGCGACCTCGCCGGCACACCTCCATCCGATGCGGTCCTAATTTTCGATTACGCTTAGCATAATTGAGGTTCTATGCCGTTAATGTGCCGAATTATCTCATCCTTTAGCTCTTGAATTGTGGCTGGCTTATCGACGTACACCTTTTCTTTCAATTAAACCCCAAAGAAAGAAGTACAACGGTGTCAAATCACATGATCCTGGCGGCCAATTGACATCGTCACCACGTGATATAACACGGCCATTGAATTTGTTGCGCAAAAGAGCCATTGTTTCGTAAGCTGTGTGGCAAGTGGCACCGCCCTGTTGAAACCACATACCGTCCACATCCATATCTTCCAATTGGGGCCATAAAAACTTCTTTATCCTCTCATGATAGCTAACATCATTTAAAGTAACTGCCTGACCGTCCTTATTTTGGAAAATATACGTCCCGATGATGCCGCCAGCCCATAAACCGCACCAAAGAGTCACTCTTTGTGGGTGCATTGGTTTTTCGACAGTCACTCTTGGATTCATTCATTCGCCCAAATGTGGCAATTCTGCTTATTGACGAATCCACGGAGGTGAAAATGTGCTTCATCACTGAAGATGATTTTCTTCGAATGTTGATCATCCACTGTTGCCATTTCTTGCAAATATTCTGACCATTGTGCATTGACAACGTCTGAAATGGTCAAGAGGCATTAGTTCTTGAGTCAATTGAACCTTGTAAGCGTGTAAATGCAAGTCTTTCTGCATAATGTTCATCAACGACGAGCGTGAGAGGTGCAATTGTTGGGCACGATGCACCACGAGTTGAGGTGGACGGCTCTTTAGCCACACTATCGCGAACAGCAGCAATATTTTCTGCAGTACGAGCTGTACGAGCATGCACTGGTCTTTTCAACTCTCCTACAGACCCCGTTTGCTCAAATTTTTTGAATTTCAAATCAAATTTTTGGACGATTTTACGCACATTTGGACGATTAAATTGACCGAAAAAAGTGCACGATATGCATTTTGATTTGAACGCCCATTTTCCTAATAAGCCTGAATAACTTTAACGCGTTGCTCGATTGTGTATCTTTCCATGGTTCAAATGGTGTTAGTCTGAATTTGAGAAATGTCAAATGAAACAAAAAAACTTGACGCTTAGGCGTGGTTCACATTCAGCATCGACATAGAAATGTACTTTGACAGATTAAAGTCAAAGAAATGTTAAGCTTGAAAAAGACGTTTACAAAGCTGCTGCACTGATGAATGTTTTTTGACATAAATTCGAAGGCTTGCATTTGATTATTGACATTTCAACTCTATGTACATATATGCAGTTGCATGTGTTAATATAACAGTGCAAAAAAATACGACCGCTTGGGTACTCTAATTTAAGTTCATCTAAGTGCTGGTCTATATTTTTCGAATCGCACTGTACGACTACGTCCGTAAGTGTTTCACTATAATGGCTTTTCTTTGGGTTTCGTCCAGTTTCGTTAACCTTTCTCACTACTTCCGAGAGACAAACCGCTTACGATTTTTCATATGAAAGTTTGAGAGAACACTTTTGGAGCGAAAAGTATTTGCAAGGCATATGTACTAATTTTTTATCCCCTAGACATCGAATAATAAGGCGAATATTGCGTATTTTTTACGATTGTTTTTGTGTTCGTTAAGTTTTTCAAATTGAATTGAAATATCATAAAATCAATCAACATTGACACAAAATTCATTATTACTTGCATTACTTTACAAAGTAGTTAGGTACATACCTACAATTAAAAGCCACTTTAGCAGAATTTAGGAAAACTTAACGTAGAAATTTGACATTAGCTTCTGATTGCTAATTAACTTCAATATTAAAGGCTGAACTATAATAGTCGGACACAATCGGAAGTTAATGTCAAAATTCTACGTTAAGTTTTCTTCAGCTATGTCAATGACACAAGATGACTTTTGTGAATGAAAGCGATTGTCAGAGTAAAAGTCGTTTTGCCAAAAAAAAAATTCGTTGCTTATGAACTTTTTTGTAAAAATAATCTTAGAACATTTGGTAGCAAAAAAAAAAAGCTGAGTTAAGGTTTTTGTTTGACAAACTAATTGTTTGACAAAATAACAGCAGCGGATAGATTTCGTTAAAAATAGAGAATTGTCTCTGTTTTAACTTCTCAATTAAATGGTCCATTAGCTTACTCATCTGCAAGATTAAATTGGAATAAATTTGGAAGTGAAATTTCGCAAAACCATAAACGTACAGACGAAATTTAAAAATGATGAACGCAAAGTAAAAATTGTTTCGTCATTTTTTTTTGTTTTATATAAAAACTTAATCTAGACTAAAACTAACTTAAACTACCAAAGACTAGTTAAACCTAACTAACACTACTTAACTACTTAAACCTAACTTAATTATAATCGGGGTGGCAAGCACTCGTTGCATATGCCCCGAGGGTTTGCCATCCCGATTGCGTCCTTGGTTCAGCAAGCATTTATTCAACCTTATTAAATAAAATATGGTGCATAAGCCCAGCCCCAGACCTTGTACCTAAATTTAATTTACTTAAATACTAAGGAGTGGACTAAAAGTCCGCAAAGACCTGAGGAACTGCAGATATACTTTCCTCGTTTAGCCACCAAAACTCGGTGCGCTGCTTTTCAGCGTCGGTCCTATCGCGATCCGATACCGCCGTGCTAAAGCGGAGGAGCTCCGGAGCATTGTCGACGTACCCGTCGCGGATTAGCCGCTTGTCCCGCGCGTCACGGTAGCGATGGTATAAAACCGGGATACCGTTCTTGTCTTGTATTAACCCTAACGAATCGATATAAATGAATGCCTCTGGTGGAATAAAGCCAGACATGAGCGCACTCTCCATGTACATTTCATTTGAGGTAATAAGCCCCGAATATCAGGCTGTTGTCGCTCCTCATCGCCCTTGAAGCGTGCCTTCGAGTCACCTAAATTAGGAAATTATCAATTCTATTTAACTGAGCCCCATTGTATAGAACCTCGTTGCGATAATATTTAATGTACTCGGAGTCCGGCGTTCGGTACAATCCTAAGCAGGATCGGAGACAACGCCTCTCAAACAGCCGTATCCTTTGTCCCACACGGGACAACCGTAAGCGATGATCGGCCTTATGAGGGCCATGTAGCAAATGACTTTCACCCTTGAATCAAGTTGACTGCTATGAAACAATCTTCTTGTCAGAGCATAAGCCCCCCTAGCCCTGGCCAGACAAGCATCCACATTTTTATTAAAATACAGAAACTTGTCAAGCCAGATGCCAAGGTATTTGACTTCACTTCTCACCGCCAACGGCCGTCCATGCTGTCCAATGATTTTTCTGGTATCGTAAGAAGCCCTCTGCACTGGGGTCCTGAACAAAATTGTTTCGGTTTTTTTGGAAATTGATCCTCAATTTCCAATCCTCGCAATATCCCTTAATGTGATCGAAGTCACGCTGCAAAAGTATGTTGATGACTCCGATTTTCGGACCTGATCTGTACGCCACCAGATCATCTGCGTACGCTACAGGGCGACTGAGGGAACCTACAAGATCACTTGTATAAATGTTAAACAATATCGGGGAGTTTACCGCTCCTGTTGTAAACCGTTTTTAATTTCAAAGACTTTACGCGAAGTAACGTTGCCACATTTGACAACGAACTTCTTTCCCATAAGCATTTCATAAATCATATATAACATGGGTTTACGCAACGCTTTTCGCTGCTGTGTCATTGATCTGTAAGTTAATTGGTGGAAGATTTAGTATTGCTTCCAAGCATGCTGTGGGACTAGTGCGCATGTATCCTATTATGAGTACGCATGCTGTTCTGTGAACTTTTGTTAATGCAGTCATACAAAAAGGACTTGTAAGATCGCCACAAAAGCAATTTCCATTGGAAAAACAAACCAAACAGCTGTTGAGCTGTTGCAGATTGTATATATTTCGATAACTTTTGCAAGCAAGATCGATGAATCTTGAGTGCTGTCAAATGAAATTAGCACAGACGAAGTCAAACTTAATCCTGCGCTGCTTCATAAGCTAACTTTGGATTAAATTTATTCCGGTGTTAGTTAACTCTGGATTTACTCAGCACTGGAACACCGGGCCTGAAAGGATGACAGTATTTTGACAGAAACCACCAAAATAATTCGTCCGTGTATTTCAAATATAGCTTTGTAGACGTATAGGCGTCTGGTTGTGAATCGAAGACTCAGCGAGCCGGAGTATTGGAGTTCATTCGTTCTACGTGTCTTAGCCATCTCAAATGTCCAATTCGACAGTTTTTGACTAGGTACAGGCCGTATAGTTCTTCGTTGATGCTTCGTCTCCATAGCCCTTCAACGCAACAGAGGCCGATGATTTTTCGAAGAATTTTTCTTTCATAACTACCAAGGATGATGTGATGATCTGACATATCATCCTAGTAGTATCCTAATAGTTCTTCGTTGATGCTTCGTCTCCATAGCCCTTCAACGCAACAGAGGCCGATGATTTTTCGAAGAATTTTTCTTTCATAACTACCAAGGATGATGTGATGATCTGACATATCATCCTAGTAGTATCAATTGTCAAGAAAAGCTCATCTAAAATTCGCCGCTCGGAGTCGGCATAAATCAGGAGGTCCCACCATCGTGAAAGAAGTATACACGTACACATGAATGGATGTGATAAAGCTCGGTCCTGGATTCTAACAAGCCTGTTGCGCCAAAAAATTGTATTTTTTGTTTGTAATTCCCAAGGATTTCTTCATCAAATTTTGATATGGTTTATGCTTCAGCGCAGTAGAGCAGGACTGTGATGATCAGGAATGATGATGGGATCACCTAAATAGTTCGAGTAAGGATTTTACTTCTAAATTCCCTACTTAGCCCAAAAAAACGGGAAGAGTTATTTTCGTTTAATTTCTGAGGAGATTTTTTTGACAGAGTTAATAGCGGAGTCGAGGTAGACAAAGTCACATATTTCCTCAAGTTTTTTCTGTCAATAGTGACTTCCTGCCGAATTCGTAGCGATCATGAAATCTATTTTTCTGACATAAATGCTTTCATAAGTTTATTTTGGCGAATTCGGCCTTGATTCGGATTGTTACAATGCGTTCGTGTTATGTCTGAAAACATAAGACTTCTTGCCTAAGTCTGTTATAACAATTCTTCATTCGAATAGTCGCAGTTTCTGCGTGGTAGACGTCGCAGTTTTTCATCGTCTTTTTGCCCTGCCCATCCTGTGGTATTTCCTGGATGGCAGTAATGTCTGCTTTGTTAGGTTAGGGCTGCCGCTAGTTGTTCGCCTGCGTCTCTCCTGTTTATTGTTCTCACGTTTCAGGTGCAGATATGAACTTTATTGTCCGTTTTTCTTTTAGCATTGTTGGCAATTTAAAAAAAGCGTTACACCTTTTATTAATTTAAATCTCTATAAGTCGCTGTGAAGATCGTTGAGTCCTATCCGTCCCATGCCATCCTTAAAGTGAATGTCCCCAAAAATTAGGCGTGACTAAAAACTGAATGGGAATGAAATAAAAACAAGTCGTTTAGGCTGTAGAGGCTTGTACGGACAGACGGATCGACGAACCGACGGACGGAATTCTAAAAACCACTTTTTTGAGTTCCGCTATCATCGTTTTGTTAGAATCAATCAAAATCTCGAGGTCGAACCTTTCCACGAAAACAATATTTTTCTCCTTATAAGAGAAAGTTAAAAAATTACATTGCCACCACATCTTGTTTAGATATTTTCGTTATCCGTTCCGAAAGAAAAAATCTACGATTTCGTACGAATCGGAAATTTTTTTGGAACGATTTCCATTCCGATCAGTTGTTCGGAACATTTCTCCGATAAAGCGGAACGCACAACTCGGCAGTCTGCGTTTCATTGCGATGGGTTGCATATTTTGCATCTGTTATTTGACAGCCACACGTCCATTTCTCTCCGATGGTCTCCGCCATCTGTTCGTCGCGAAAATATTTTTAACTGAGCAAAACGTAACTTCAGTTAAGTTTTTGTTCATTTTTTGTTGAAAACTGGTGTTTTAGGTAAAATTCAAATGAAAAGACAAGCACCAAGCAATATTAGCGCTTGGTTGAGTCAATGCATGAGAAACCTGACGTAGCTCGGAACCAAGAGGACACCAGAAAAGGTTGCTGATTTTTCTGAAGTCAAATGAATACATTGATGCATCTTCGAGTGGATTTGCGCTGCGTAGAAAATCAGGCCTATCGTGAATAAATTTTCCCGGGAATTTTTCTCTTGTCAGCAATGTTAATCAGATCGCTGAATGGGAACAGTTTCCCGGGAAAATTTATTCGCGGTATGCCTAAATTACTCTACGAACGGATAACACGATAAGGGCTAGTATTTATCCAAATTTTGGTTCTACAAAAAACTTCATTTTTCAATGCGAACACTATGGGATAGGGTATTCTAATAGGCTTGTGTTAAGTGATATATAGATCAAATGCTTTTGTTATCATAACCAATGATTTTGCAACGAAATTTCGTATACATTTTCAAGTTTTACCGAAAAACTTTTTTTACGAAAAAAACTGAGCAAAAAAAATTAGCAAACAACTTTATATGGACAAAATATAGATATTCAGGTTGTCTTAACATGTTGCTCAGACACCTTTTCAAAATACTACTGCTGAAAACTACGTTTTTCTAAAAACGGGCGTGGCAGTGGGCATTTTTAAACTTGTTCTGCCAGGAGCAATATTGTAGCTCAAAATTCAACGCCCAAAAACTGGTCACGTACGTACGCACAGACATGGCTTAATCGTTTTTGCTAGTGGTTCTGGGTCGATCAGATGTATCTACTTCACCTATTTCTCTATATGTTACCAACTGTATATTAAAACGAATATAAACAGAAACCAGCCAAGAAACTTCGTGAAATCAAGTCCGCAACTTGAGAACATTTTTTTTCAAAATGTCAGTTTTCGGTTCGGTGTGAAAGCAACTAATTTTTTTGTTTTGACAACCTAGTGGTAAACTTTGTACGCTTGCAGTTGAAGGCTCAGTTTTTCAGAATAATTTTAATCCAGACTTAACTCATGAAGAAGTTTTCCAGTGCAGGATTTAGTTTGACCCCGTGTGTGGTGATTTTATTTGGTAGCAATCAAGATTCATCGATTTTGCTGTCAAGAAGTTATCGAATAGCTATCAGCTGTCATCTGGAATTTAATATATCATACGCGTATTTAGTTTCTAAAAATTTTATGAAATGTCCACACAACTGGAACTGAAAATAAATGCTTGTTTGTTATTATATCATCTGTCGAAAACATCTGATCATCTAGTCCCAGGGTTAACACAACAAACTTTGTTGGTTAACTCGAAGTTAACTGTGATTCCAAATTGACTGAAAAACTACTTTCTCAAGTTAACTCGAGCCTAAGTTAACCGAGTCCTAGGGTTAATACAACAAACTTTGTGGGTTAACTCGAATTGAATTGACTGAAAAACTACTTTCTCGAGTTAACTCGAGCCTAAGTTAACCGAGTTAACCGGGCCTAAGAGCTATAAAATCACCCTCTAAGAAAAACAAGAAGTCACATATTTTCTATTCACTAAATTCTCTTCATTTTTAAAACACACATTTGTTTAGCTATAAAATGTAAACAGGTAGTAAGTTTATATCAGGTAGTAAGTTTGGCCGCAAAAGGGATCTTTTACTCGTAAATTCTTCTTTTCCTCGTCGTTGAGTGATAAGACAAGTTAACTAGTACATCAGTTTTTCATTTATTAATTTTTTCAACTCAAAAAAAAAAAAAAAATGAAAAATCATAAAGCTATCGGTGATAAATTTAATTTAACAATCCCGCGATAGTCACCACAGTTCCTAACGATAGAATGACATCAAAATGTCAAAAGTTATCGTAAAAGAAGGTCTGGTTATTCTTTTAGCTAGATGTCGTTCAAATCACAACCAATTTCTCGTACAGCGAAATCTGCGTTGACCGCAGAACTTATAATTTATATAACGAGCGGGACGGCAATATTAACGTTTCGATGAAATTACTGGAATTTTTTAATCGATCTCGATAACCGATGATTGGGGAGAGGGATTCTGAAAAAAATATATTTAACTTAAATTTTGCAAAACCCTACCAATACGAACCAGGGGCTCATTAAGAGAGATAGGGTCGCCCGTCTCCATATCCCAAAATGTGGCAAAGGTCTTGAAGAGAGGTTTTAATTTCGGCTGCGGTATAGGAACATCACTGGGGAAAACAAGATCATCTTCACTGTCACTGTCTTCAACCTCTATAGGTGCTGGTAACATTGATTGCTGGGATGATGATGTAAACAATGCAATTGGCATTGGAAATGAGCTCCGAGTTACCGGTTTACTATTCGGGGTATTTGGTAAGCTAGTTCTTTCAAGACCAATCTCCCTGTTGAGATATATCACCCCCTTTCGTGCGGCCAAATTTGTAGTTGATTTTTTGTTACTGTTATCAGCTGTGGGGATTGCAATTTGTTTTACAGTACTACTAACACTATTTGGGTTGGTATTCTTAAATGGAGCTGTGATTTGATTGCCACTTGTTATGCTCTGCGTTACCGTTTTGGTCGGTAACAGGGGCATGCGATTTGCAACCTTGGGTGGCAATTTTATATTCAACTCTGCGGATTGCTGATTCGATCTTTTTGTTAGTACAATTGAGGGTTTTGTGTAAATGATAGCTGAATCGTTATCATCCTCCTTCGGCAAAGCTTCACCACCATCTGTTTGGGCGGGTGTCTTCTTTTTTTTCACCTGAAAGCGGAATTGCATTAAGCCGTCTTTGGAAGTATTTGGATGATTTTCAGGTACTGCCGTCGATTGGTTGACTGGGATGTGTTTCCATTTTCTGTAGTGCATTGGTTTTATGTTCAAGTCAAAGTCGCCTTCCCGAAACTTCTTATACCACAGGTGGCATGATCGAATTGAAAAACCCCTGCAGTTGTATTGGTTAGCTATTTGTATTGCTGAATCGAATGCAGTAACTCCACTTTGAAAATTCGACAGGAGCAATTTACGTTTTTTCATTTCAATATCTGACATTTCGCGGAAAAGTATTAAATACTCGCAAAATAAGAAATAACGCCTTAAACTCTTTTGTTAAGTACCTCACTCTCACTGATGGATCGATTTGACTACTGACTCGTTGCCAACATGGTTGCCAACAAAACAATGTCAATACGCTCGACAATTCAGCGCAACCAAGGAGAGAGGGAAGAGAATGCGTACAGCTGATTTGCCTGGGCAGTAGGCACAGTGGATCTGGATGTATGCCTTTTGCTTTGCTTTTGTTTATTGCTTTGCAAGCGCAAGTGTGATTGCGAAATGCTTTAAGAGCTGCAAGAGAATGCTTACAACCTATGGGCGGGTGGGTGACTTGCTTATTCAGCAATGTGTTTGTGTGTTTGATTTGACTTTTATGGAGGAATTCGAGAGCTGATACACATTCTTAGGATTATTTCCTGCAAGTTCAAATTATTGTTTTTGCATTTCCAAAACCATTTATTCAGCAAGAATGTTGATATGTTACGCAGACGCGACATCTAGAACTCGATTTTCTGGCTGTCAAAATATGTAGATAAGCATGTATGTACTAGAATAAGGGAGTTGGTTTGCGTTTTTTTGCTCTGAGAGATTTTCTCTTTAAAATGCCATCACATAGGTATAAACGAGAGAGTAAATATTTCACATACATCAAATGTCATATCAAAATTTTTTCTATACACTTCCGAAGGACAAAAAATAGAAAAGCATAGCTACAGAATAAGAATACAATAATTGGCAGGCCAACGGGCCTAGTGGCGTGGCAGTCCATCACGTCACTGAGCCCATGGTCATATCACAGAAGATATGGGTTCGACTCCCAGCTGTATTAACACCTAAATGATTTTTCACCGGCCCTGTAGTGATGATCAGACAAATCTTTCGAATAGAGTAAGTGCTGCAAATATGGCCCATGTTTGCAATATGGCCCACCACAATATTTCACAACAGGAAAAGCATACGCATACCACTATGCATTCATTTCGTTATTATATTACAATTTTTGGGTAAGTTTTGCTAAGTGTTTTTTAATAAAATTTTGTGAAAATAGTTTAAAGTTCTTATAACATTGTGTAGTGCTCAAATTGGAATATTATTATATGAAATCAAAATTATTGAATTGTTTATAAAGTGTGTGCTAATTAAAAAAATTGTGAAAAAGCCTGATGTTTGTAATATGGCCCACCATAGGTGTTCCAGTAATGGCACAGTGGGCCATATTTAACACACTATTTTGCAAAACAATAACATGATTGTTAAATTTTTTTTAAGAATAAATGGCTTCAAGAGCTACAGAACCGGCAAAAAAACGACTGGCGTGGAACAAAGATGACATGAGAGCAGCATTAGTTGCCATTAAAGAGAAGAGGATGGGGTTTTTTAAGGCATCAAAAGAATTTAAGGTGCCTAAAACAACCTTAAGGCGTTTGGTTGCACAAACAGAAAAGCCAGCGGAAGACTTGGTGTCTTCTAACAACACGAGAGCTTTGACCCATTTTGACATAATTGAGTTATTTGGAAGAGCATATTTGAAAACTCAGACAGGAGAAATAGCAGTTAAAGGGTTTGCATCCACTGGAATTTGTCCTTTTGATAGGCATATCTTCAAGGACCACGATTTCCTTGCATCAGAGGAAGTTGATGAAGCTCTAACAAAAGTAAGCGATCATCCTTCTCTTAATGTAGCTACTGCTCTAACTGATGAGCCTATGATAGTGCAACCAAATCCAGTTGAACCTCAATTGCCCTTCTCAGAACCTTGCTTTTCTTCTGATATAAATTTAATCTCTGAAACAACCCAAATAGAAACAAACTCATATGAAACAAAAACTCACATCTCAGAACCTTCTACTTCTACTGGTATAAAATCATCTTCGTTTACATTTCCTCATGAAATTTCTCCTGTTCCTATCTGAGTTAAAAAGATTTCAAATCGAGGAAGAAAACCAGGAAAGGCAGAACTTATTTCTTCATCACCATACAAAGAGGCTCTCGAGGAATCATTAAAAAATAAACAGGAACGAGAATTGAAAAAGCAAACGACTGGACATGGAAAAGAAATCAGAAAAGTTGAAAAAAAGGTAGATATAAATTCTAGATAGGTAGTTATTAAAATTAAATACTTTATAATTGTTAATTATTCCATAAGGTACTCAAGAACTTACATTTTGGGGGCATAAAGCAAAGCGAAATTCTCCACAAAAAGAAAAACCAACGTACAGAAGAATTTACTTCATCGGAAAGTGAATTTATTCCGGACGATTCATCAGATGAAAGCCCTGATCGAACTAAGAAAGAAGATGCTAAATGCATTTATTGCTCTTGTCTGTTTTCTGAAGACAAGGGAGGAGAAAAATGGGTTCAATGTGTCGTTCAGGAAACGAAAACAAATATTTCATTTGCGATTTTTGCTCTGCATAGTAAGTTGTATTAATTATGGACCACCCTGGTCCATATTTAACACAAGGTGGTCCATATTAGCAGCACTTTTTTTAAAAGCGTTAAAATTACTTTCTTTAGTTTTTTATTTATTTATTTTTTGTTAAGTTGTTTTTTATGTTTATGTGTTTGAAGACTGATAACAAAATAATTTATTTATCTATTAAAATTAAAACAAAATGAATTAACGTAACACTGGCTGTTTTATTTACAAAAAAGGTAAGGGTGGGCCATATTTGGGACACTTACTCTAGTATCGGTTTTCAAGAATAGCTTGTCTCAACTTAGCCGCCTTTCGGAATCGGCATAAAACGCACACATGAATGGTTTTGAGAAACTAGCCCGTGGGAATTAAAGAGCTTGTTGCGCCAAAAATTTGTATTTGTGTTTTTTAGGTCCACAGAAAATAAATAAATTGGATTTACTGATTTGGGTGATGATGGTTGGGTGTTGTAGAACGAGGGTAGAATCTGATTGGCTTTCACTTGGCTTGAAATTGGTTGAAACTCTGACTACAAATCAAGTGCTAATTCTTAACCTCCAAGTGGTAACCATCGGGTACTGGTCTCATCCAGTTCATCCATTCTCATCAGAACGGCACGGAATGAATACCCGGCCTGCTGTCCCAGCCGAACCTATACAAGCTCTTTCGACATATTCGGAAAACAGGTTGTGTAGGAATTTCAAAGGTAAGTCAAGTGCCTTGAACCGAAATGGTGGCGGAAAAACCGAAAGGCCAACGACAGCGCTCAATACCGTAGCGTATAATGATTGCTCTGGGTCCTAAGAGTATCTAATAGATTGGAACTGGCCCTCCAGGCGGGGGGTTGAGCTTTGGGTTAACTACCGAACCAATTAAAAAAATCATTATTACGAAGCAACCAATAGCCTCGGAAAGGACGGATTTTAATGATAAATACCCTGCGGATGAAAAACTGTTACATCTATTACGGACCGGATTTGTTATAGCTGCCAGAATTAGGCAAGAAGTCCTATGTTTCCAATACATTTGCGAACGCATTATAACAATCCCCGCATCAAGACCAAATTAGTAAACATAAGCCTTTTATGGGCTCACGTCCCAACGGAGGAAAAAGGTGATATACCTAAGGATTGCTTCTATGAGATCCTTGAAAAAATTTATGAGGGACTACCGAAGTGCGATGTTAAAATCGTGCTTTGAGTTTTCAACGCAGAGGTAGGAAGAGAAGACATCTATAGCCGCATTTTCGGAAAACATAGCCTCATGATAACACGTCTGGTAACTGACGTGGGCTAATTGACTTCACTATGCAACGCAATGCCACTATATCCAGCACACGGTTTCCTCACCTCGATATCCATAAGGGGACATGGCAGTCTCCAGATCAACGAACGGTCAATCAGACTGATCACATTGCGATAGACAAGAGGCGCGCATCCAGTATTTTGGAGGAGAAGCTAACATTGACTCGGACCACTACCTTGTTGCAGCCAAGGTAAGAATGTGGATATTCACAGCGCCACATCCAGAATTACTGTAAACAAATTTAATGTCGCAAGACTGCAATCGCAAAGGACCGCCAAGACCTTCGCGCATCGCGTTTCCCTTAACCTCTCGATTAACACCATAACACTAGCATCGAATGTCGAAGAACAATGGCAACGATGATAACAAGCCATAAGATCAGCCGCAACTTATGTGCTTGGTTTATCGCACCCACCAGGAAGAAATCTTGGTTATATGAGGAATGCCGACATATGATCGCGGCCAGGAACAAGGCCTACAAGGCTAAGCTGCAGGTGAAGACGAGAGCTGCCTTTATCAAAGTGTAAAACGTAGAAGCCAAAAATACAAGCCTCGCACAAAAAACTGAAGAACCACTTCTGCAAACTGTCAAACGGTGATGACGAAAAAAATTCTGCTGTCAGGCAGAACGAACCATTCAATATTAGCAACGACAGCGAAAACTGCCAACCACCCGACCTGAGTGAAGTGGGGGTAGCAATATCTAAACTCAAGCTTAAAAAGGCTGCCAGAAATGATGGCCTTCCCGCTGAGCTTTATAAAGCCGGCGGAGATGACTTGGTAAGTAACATCCACCTCATTAGCCAAATCTGGTCGGAAGAAAGTATGCCTAAAGAACGGAACCTCAGCATTGTTTGCCTGATCCACAAAAAAGGAGACCCTCTAAGCTGCTATTACTACAGAGGCATAAGTCTCTTCAACATCGCTTACAAGATCTCATCCGCCGTAATATGTAAACGTCTGAAACCGTTTAAAAATAACCTGATTGACCCTTATCAGTGTGGTTTTATGCCAGGAAAATCCACAGCCCATCAACTTTTTACATTCCGGCAGATCCTGGAAAAAAAACCCAAGAAGTCAAAATCTATACCCATCACCGATTCATCGATTTTAAAGCCGCATACTAAAGCACTTATACAGACGAACTATACAGAGCGGTGTCTTGGTATTTTGGTATACCTACCTCACAAAGTCGTCCGTTTGTGTAGGATGACGATGGAGAATTCTCGCTGCTCCACCAGAGTCGGAAACGACCTCACCTACACATTCGATACCTAAAACGGATTTAGGCAGTCAATTTGATTCTCGAGAAGATTGTGCAAAACTCACGAACCAACACCAGAGGCACAATTTTTCAAAAATCGGTACATCTACTAGCATAAGCCGGCGATATTGACATCATTGGTCGGACCCAATGTGATCTCATAGCCACGATTGTATAGAGAAGGAAGCGGCAGAAATGGATTTAGCAGTAAATGAGGGCAAGACGAATTATATGCTGTCAGCACGAAAGGACACGAAACATCAACGAATTGGACCGAACGTCACCATTGACAGATATAACTTTGAGGTGCTATTGGACTTTGTCTATCAGGGCTCCGCTATTAACTCTGACAACAACATCTCGTCAGAAATTAAACGAAGAATTACTCTTGCCAACCGCTCTTTCATAGGGCTAAGAAGGCAATTCAATAGTTAGGACCTCACTCGAACTACTAAGGTGATCCCATATAAGACCTTAATCATCCCAGTCCTGCTCTACGGCACTGAAGGATTAACCTTCTCAAAAGCGGATGAAGAAATCCTTGGTCGATTCGAGAGGAAAATTCTTCGAAAAAATCATCGGTCGCGATGAACATTCAACAAAGAACTATACGAGCTGTAGAGCGACTTCCCCCTTGTCAAAAAACTCCGCATTGAACGTTTGAGATGGCTAGGGCATTCCATACTCGAAATGATTCGAAAAGTTTTCCCGCACGACAAAGTTCACGTTTTCGGGGCACAACAACGATTTGAAGATGGGACGGTGATGCGTCAATGTTCCTCTTAATGGCACTTTACGGCCTTACAGGAAATCGTTGCCACATTATGTGAACGTGGTCTTCCAGAAAGTGGTCGATTCGCATTCCATATCTCGCCGTCATTCGTATGATAAGCCTCTTCCTGAACAGGAGCCGCCTCGTAGTCTGGTACAGCAAGCAGCACTAAATGATGGACTTGCGGTTGGTGCTTCTCTGTACAATTTCTTCGCATAATTATCATCGCTATCATTCAAAATGGCCTCTCACTCAATTTTTTGTTCAATATCGGTCGAAAAACGAAAAAAAGAATTTAAATTTCGGATCTATTATCAGTTCCACTATAAATCCTACGCATCAACAACACTCAGATCCAGGTGTGCATGATTCACGAAAGTCTCTAAATAAAGTCTTCACCTCAGCCTATTTGAAGAAGTCATGGACTGCATGTACCGCTTCCTTCACCAAAAACATCCGCATCTAAACATATCTCACCTTTTTTAAGCATTTCCAAGTGTGTATACATCACCCTATCTCATTATCGACAAACCTACTCAAACGAATAATAGACATCATCACAACACATCTACCCCTTAGATACAAATGCAACAATCTCACTCGGCCATCCATCTCTTACTTACCCTACAACAACCTCCATAGCTTCATTACGCAGCTTCACAGATGTTTTCCAATCCAAGAAATACAACATCATTCGGATTTGGTCACAATTCCTACCCTCATCCGTTTCGTCATCAATCGGCTTTCGTACAAAACCAAAAGCAGAGACGAAAAAAAAAAAGAAACGCACAACCAAAGCGAAGAAAAAAAACATCTCCTCCCCAAGAGCAAAACACAACAACAACGACGACGACTCTTCACCAGCACATCTGTTCTTGACGTGCACATAGATAATTTCCAAAACCAGATTGAAGAACCCTAATCGAGGTCATGTTCGAAGGTCGAACACAATAAGAACCAAAACAACTTAAAAAATATTCACAGTTAATTTTATTTGAAAAAAAAAATCTCTTACATTTCTACAAGACATAAATACATAACTCTACTACTTTTACAATACTAATGACTCTTGTTGGCATTACGCTTGGCATTGGTCAAGATCGCCTCCAGCTGGGCTATTAATCCGATGGCACGGTAGTCCTCCTTCATGAGTGCAAACTCTTCCAGAGGCTTTAAATGCAGCAGCGCTTGATCGGTGTTGGTGATGGCACTACGTTTGTGCGACTTTCCATTTGGCGTCTCATCATCGTCATCGCTGTCAACCACAATGACATCGATAGGTTCAAGCTTGGGAAACTTGGACTTCGGCTCGTCATTGCACAAGCTGAGCGAACTTGCCCGACTGCTTGTGGTAGCGATGCTATTCGGTACGTGGCTTTGCATTGTACTACTTGCCAATGAATCGTCATTCCAGCCGGGTACTTCATCCGCCCAAGTGTTGGCGTAATGCGATTGTGCCTCTGCATGTTCCTCCTGGTCATTGACATAGTCGACAATTTCCGGAATGTCGAGTGAAATCGGCCCCGGATCGTCAGAGAATGGCGCCTTCATCTCGACATCTGTCAAATTATTGCTGTGCCGGAAGTTTATCAGCCAAGCGTTATTCGGATGAAAGTTCTCCAAATTCAAAGCCTGCTTCACCTCAAGGGCCACCGTTTGCAGGAGTTTGTATGTGATACCGCCAATTGAGGGATTTCGTCTGGCTCTTTGTAGCCATTCACGCATCACCTTTCCAAGTAGAGCTACTTTTTTAGCTCGTTCGTCCACCTTAGGGGGCGTCTTTGTCATACCGTTTAGACTGTTATCGTTCGACATCAGTCCCGAGTTATACATTGCCACAATCTTCCTCTTGTTCTTGACAATATTGCGTATTTGTTTGGCACTACAGTTGAACATAAGTCCAACTTTCTGATAGACCGGCGTCTTTTCATAAGCCTCTATGGCACGCATCCTATCGGCCAACGACAGCCGATTCCTGGCCTTCGTATCATTGCATTCGTCAAATTGTTGCTAAAAAGAGATTTCAAAAGAAATACTATAAGTTCCACGTCGAAAAATCGATAAAAGACTTAAAAGTCGGTCGGTCCACCCCATGCCAATGAGTCATATATATTGGATATATATATAGCAGACCGGCCTTAATGGCCGTCCTAAATCTACAATAAATCGGCAGAGCGCGCACACAAAATCGAAAACCCTACTTACCATCCACATGTTCGCTGAGTAACTGAACTAAAACGAGAGACTTTCTGTTTGGCACTCAAAACAGGCCCCGTTCCAACGCACACAAAGAAACCAACCCTCGGAAAACGACGATAAGTCCCAGTCCCAGCGACAGAGCTATGCCATGCAGCAGCAGCAGCAGCACATTGACAAAACTCTGGCTATACATACACAGCGCAGCAGGCAGCCCATAGCCACATAGCACACAAACACACACACACCCTCGAAAATAGAACCGCACAGCGTACTGGCCTTAGAGCACTTTAGGCACGACTCGGAGCGTCGTCATAATACACAAGAGACTCCACCGTAAATGGCAGGCCTACTTGAATAGATGGGTTTTACTTGCGCCGTTGCTGGGGCTATGGTTACGATGCCTGCCTGACAGTCGGACGCACTCGACGTTGGATGTTTCCCAACTTGGGGTCGGTCGGTCGGTAGTAATTTCGTTTTTGGTCCGACGATTGATATGGACGGGTGATTGCGATGAGCTAAGCGCAGGTATAACATGGGTATGTGCACATAGCCGTTTACATAAGAGCACATGGCACAGCTAAAAGTAACCCTGAACAAATGGAAAGGTCCGTCGGCGCTGTGTGAGCATGGCATACCGATACCGAACCGACCGACCAGACCCAGCAGCACATTCAAGTGGGAGATGAGTTAAGTTGCTGCTGCTGCTGCTGCTGGTACTGGCTGCTCTGGTCTGGTGTAGCTGTGAAGTTTTGCTGGGGTTTTCATTTTTGGCATCTCTGCTTTGCTGTCGGTTTTCTTGCCAGAAAGTGACCTTACACAGTGTTCCCATTCAAGTTGCTTGTGACTGCTTATAGTAACTTGGATCTTATAATAGGGCGAAGAGGAGAGCGACAACAACAACAACAGAGCAGAGGAGGGAAAAAAAGGTATAGAGTCGCATCCGCTGTGGGTTGATAATAAAGCCCCATAGGGGATTAATGTGGGCTGCCTTGATAACCTCTATGGCATGGGGGAGCATTGACTTTTGTATGGCTTTAGGAGGGTCCAGAGGGTGTGAGTGTCGTCCTCATGTCATGTTCAATAAATCTAAAGGTTGGTTGCCATGGGTTGGATACCTTTTCAAGATTCCTTTCTCGACTATGAAATGAGTATCACATGTTGGTAGGTACGTATCTATTCGTAGATACTCTTCGTATACATAGGGGAAATACGGTCTTTGAAAAGGGTGCAGCAGGTATGTATATAAATGGGATTATGAGGAATTCTTTACGCAGTCCTTTTTTTTCCTACATCTGGATAGAAGTAGTTCTTGGGAATTAGGGTAAATACATGCTCACATGTTTGTACCAAATGTATCTAGTGGCACATATTTATGAAATCCATATGAATGGGTGAGTGTTTTCGAGTGGTTTTTACAAAAATAACCTATTCGTCGATACGTCTGAACAGGTATTTGAAAGTGCAATTGTCAGTCAAGGTCATGTGTCATATTAATTAATCAGGTAGGTCTCACAGATAAAAGGCGATAGATACATTTTTTGCACATACCTGGGACTATACAGGCGATTAACTTTAAGACAATGAAATACGTATCTTGGTGGCAATTAACTTATTATGGGGGACAGTGGTTAAGGGTGTTTTAGGTGTCAATATGCATTGCAGATACATACATACATATGTGTGGTGTCAATTTATATTAAAATGCAATTTGTGGAAACGCCAAAAGGACATCGAATATCTATCTACCTATTTGAAACTCGTTAAGTCATTAGTTGGCAATTTGTTTTTCTGGGATAGCGCGGAAAGACGACGTCTTTTGAAAGAATTTTCACAGGTAGGTGCAATGTTTCGGATTTTTAAACAATCTTGCCTATTGCGTTAGCAAATTATAAATCTGTACTTGGATTTCCCTTTTAATCTTGCAGCGCTTTGTTGAGATAGCAAATCTGTACTTCAATCGCCCCTATATTATCATTGGTTTGTTGCAGTCTTGAAGCGAAGAAGTCGTTCCAATTTATAGATTCAACTTGAAATCCGCTAGTTACTTAAGTGATTCTCCATTCCGTGAATAACTCTGTCCTCAACCAACATTCCTCTTCAATCAGCCCTTAGCTAACTCAAGGCGTGGTCTCCATCTACTGTCCACCTAGCAAGAGTCTGAGCATTGATTATGGCTTTGCATGCCCAAGCCAACATTCCTCTTCAATTAGCCCTTAGCTAACTGCATTCAGTTGTACACTTCTAGTGTTTTGAGGTCGGTTTCTGCGTTTCAGGCCCACTCAAGGCGTGGTCTCCATCTACTGTCCACCTAGCAAGAGTCTGAGCATTGATTATGGCTTTGCATGCCCAACCCAACATTCCTCTTCAATTAGCCCTTAGCTAACTGCATTCAGTTGTACACTTCTAGTGTTTTGAGGTCGGTTTCTGCGTTTCAGGCCCACTCAAGGCGTGGTCTCCATCTACTGTCCACCTAGCAAGAGTCTGAGCATTGATTATGGCTTTGCATGCCCAACCCAACATTCCTCTTCAATTAGCCCTTAGCTAACTGCATTCAGTTGTACACTTCTAGTGTTTTGAGGTCGGTTTCTGCGTTTCAGGCCCACTTAAGGCTTGGTCTTCATCTACTGTCCACCTAACAAGAGTCTGAGCATTTATGATAGCTTTGCATGCCCAAGCCAACATTCCTCTTCAATTAGCCCTTAGCTAACTGCATTCAGTTGTACACTTCTAGTGTTTTGAGGTCGGTTTCTGCGTTTCAGGCCCACTCAAGGCTTGGTCTCCATCTACTGTCCACCTAACAAGAGTCTGAGCATTGATGATAGCTTTGCATGACCAAGCCTATATGCTATAGAACCCATACACCCGGAATTTTTTGATAAAGTCAATTTCGATGGATGCAGTGGTCTAGTAGATAGTGCGTTCGACAACTAAGCGCAGCGTCCCTGTTTCAAATCTCGAGAGTGACAACACTTATGTTTATTTATTCACTGCTCCACTTCTTGCGAATTTCAAACATCCAACAGTAACACTGTGATGGTTGGATGTTGTAGAACGAGGGAAGCCTCTGATTGGCTTTATCTTGGCAATGCCCAGTGGTTGCAACTCTGACTACACAGCAAGTGATCATTTTTAACCTCCAAGTGGAGGATACTGGTCTCATCCAACCGGACTTGACTTGCCGATAAGTGCGATTTTTAATAACAGCAACACTGTAAAGAGCCTGGTGAGAATGGCACGGAATGCATACCCGGCCTGCAGTCCCAGACGAACCTAGACAAGCTGCTTCGACATATTCGGACAACAGATTGTCTAGGAATTTCAAGGTTAAGTCATGCCCCTTGAACAGAGATGGTGGCGGATAAATCGAAAAGCCAACGACAGCGGTCAATCCCGTAGTGGATACTGATGGCCCCGAGTCCTACCGGTATCTAACAAATTGGAACTGGCCCTCCAGCTACTTAATTCAGTTGCCCTACAGTCCGGAAAGAACCTGGGCCTCAACCAACATGCCCCTCCAATTAGCCCGGTCGTTAGCTAATTGCCTCAAATTGCGCACTCCAAGTTAGTTGAGGTCGGTTTCTACTTGTGCACGCCACTTAAGGCGAGGTCTTCCTCTAATGCGTCGGACAATTGACTGTGAATCCACAACTCTGCGAGTCGGAGTATTGGTGTCCAAAGTTTTTTGAGCAGGGGCATGTCGCTGTAAATCTCGTATAGTTCTTGGTTGAAACTTCGTCTCCATAGCCCGTCAACGCACACGGGACCGAAGAGTTTTCGAAGAATTTTCCTCTCGAATCGACCAAGGATTTCTTCATCCGCTTTTGAGACGGTTAATCCTTCAGTGCCGTAGAGCAGGACTGGGATGATTAAGGTCTTATATGGGATCACCTTAGTAGTTCGAGTGAGGCCTTTACTACTGAATTGTCTTCTTAGCCCAAAGAAACAGCGGCTGGCAAGAGTAATTCTTCGTTTAAAATCTGATGAGATGCGGTTGTCAAAGCGGAGCCGAAGTAGAATCCCGTACTATTTCAAAGTTTTATCTGTCGATGTTGACGTTCGGTTGAATTCGTCGATGTTGTGTGTCCTTTCGTGTTGACAGGATATACTTCTTCATCTTGGCCTCATTTACTGCTAAACTCATTCTGCCGCTTCCTTCTCTATCGAATCGAATGTGTCGGCGTGGTCGTTTCCGACTCTGATGATGCAGTTAAAAATCTCCTTCGTCATCCCACACAAACAGAGGAGTTTGGGCGATATACCAAAACTAGACATGGCTCTGTATAGTTCGTCTCTATAAATGCTGTAGTATGCGGCCTTGAAATCGATGAATAGGTGGTGGGTATCGATTTGGGCTTCCTGCGTTTTTTCCAGGATCTGTTGAAGTATGAAAATTTGATCGGTTGTGGACTTTAATGGTCTAAAACCACACTGATAAGGGCCCATCAGGTTGTCGGTAAACGGTTTCAATCGTTCACATATTACGGCAGATAAGATTTTGTATGCGATGTTTTTTTTTGTGGATCGGGCAAACGATGCAGAGGTTCCATTCCTCAGGCATACTTTCTTCCGACCAGATTTGGCTTTTGAGTTGGTGGATGTTACTTACCATGTCATCTCCGCTGGCCTTAGCGGAATGACCGACTCAGCGGGATGACCGTCATTTCCGGCAGCCTTATTAATCTTGAGGTTAGAGATTGCTATTTGCTGTCACTGCCTATATTGAGTTTTTCGTTCTGTCTGCGAGCGGAATTTTGCTCGTCAGCGCCGTTTGACAGTCTACAGAAGTGGTTTTTCAATATCCTCAGCATCGACTGTGTCTCAACTACGATATTTCCTTGTTCATCTCGACAGGATTCTATTCGAGCATTGTTTTCTTCGCTTTGACGTCTTACACATTGGTAAAACTTGCTAACATCGTTCCTGGAGTGGCACCTCTCTATATCCTCCATCGCGCGTTTTTCCTGCTCTTTTTTCTTCTTTCTGAAAGCCGGTGTTCTTTCCTTCTTCTCTGACCATACAGCTCTCGTCTTCAACTGCAGCCTGCAGCCTTGTAGGCTTCGTTCCTAGCTGCGAGCATATGTCGGCATTCCTCATCAAACCAGAAGTTTTATGTTGGTGGGTGTGACAAACCAAGCACAGCAGTTGCTGATCTAATGGATTGTTGGCATCGTTGTCATTGTTCTTCGACATTCGATGCTGGTGGTATGGTGTTAATCGAGAGGTTAAGGGAAACGCGTTGCTCGAAGGTCTTGGCGGTCTCTTGCGATTGCAGTCTTTCGACATTAAATTTTTTTTACAGTATTTCTGGACTGTTGTGGCATGTTAGATATCCGCATTCTTACCTTGGCTGCAACAAGGTAGTGGTACGAGTCGACGTTAGGAATGTTCGAACATCCAAAGTACTGGATGCGTGCCTCTTGTCTATCGCAATATGATCAATTTGGCTGTCAGTTCGTTGATCTGGAGACTTCCATGTCCACTTATGGATATTGAGATGGGGAAACCTGTGCGAGCCAAGTCCGTTACCAGACGTGTTGTCGTGTGGGCTATGTTTTCTGACAATGCTGCTAAAGATGTTTTCTCTTCCTACCTCTGCGTTTCATTCTCCCACACCATGTTAATATCGTAATATCGTACTTCGGTAGTCGCTCATATGTTTTATTAAGGAGCTCGTAGAAGCAAACCTCAGGTATATCGTCTTTCTCCTCTGTTAGGGCGTGAGCGCATTTAAGGCTTATGTTGGCGAATTTATCCTTGATCCGGATTATTACAATGCGTTCGCTAACTTATTCTGGCACTTATAACAAATCCGCATTCGAATAGTCGCGGTTTCTGTTCACTATAACACGGTCCGTAGTAGATGTGAAAGTTTTTCATCCTCTTTTTGCCCGGCCCATCCCATTATATTACCTGGATTGCAGTAATGTCTGCTTCCACTAGTTGTTCGCTTGCACCTCTCCTGCTTAATGTTCTCACAATCCGGGTGCAGATACGAACTTCGTTGTCCTTTTTCTTATAGCAGGTTCGTCAACAATAAAGTCAGGCCTCTCCGAGGCTCTTGGTTTTTTTTCCATGGTTGGCTTGTTAGCATAAAGCACAACCCCCAACCTGGAGGGCCAGTTTCAATATAGTAGATACCCCTGGGACACAGACCATCAGTATCCACTACGGGATTGAGCGCTTCCGTTGGTTCATCCGCTATAAAAACTGTTCAAGGGGCCTGATTAACCCATGTCTAGCACTCGCGCCGATGTTCATAATTACAACCACAGGGCATTGCCAAGTTCAAGCCAACCAGAGTCTACCCTAGTTCTACAACACCCAACCATGTGACAGTTGGTTATCATTTGTTTGCCCGTCCCAGCATATTTCCTTAATGCCAGTGATGTCTGCTTTTAAGTAACTAAGCACTTTCACGAGTTGGTAGGCTGCATCTCTCTTGTTTAATTTTCTTAAATGCGAACTTCACTGTTCGTTTTTCGTTTAGCATGGTCGTCATCAATAAAATCAGTCCTTTCCAAGGCTGTTGGTTGTATCGTAACAACAATTTTTTTTCCATAAGTGGCTAGTTGACCCAAAGCTCAGGACGGTGCCTTTAAGACTCCTAGATGACCTGTTGTTCGATTATGTCAGAGCAGCTCAAATAGGTTTTTTGTCAATCATAACTAGGACTGTATACACCACTGTTGACTGCACTGTGGGAGCCAACGGCTTAATGTGGGCTACGAGTGATATATTATTTCCCACCTGCCTCGCATAGTTGAAGATGATTCATCTCTCTAAAACCCAAAGACGAGTCTAATTGGAGACAAGCAACTCCACTCAGAGTTTTGTTTCAAGTAAATCCGTCGGGCCATTTACCGTTCAGATTGCTACACATACCAACAAATCAATCGACAAACGGTCAGAATTGCCAGAACTACTTATTCGGGGTTCTCCAGCATGTTGGGGGTTTGTTTTTTTAAATCTAAAGTGCGAAGTTTTCACGCTGTTGGGTGCAAGTAACAAATTATTCGGCGAATAACGCAATTCACTCACGTCCAAATAAGAAATTACTCCGAGCCAACGGCAACTCCGATACATAGCGTCAACTTTCAAGTAGCAAACGAGAAATAAAAATGAGTACCAGCCACATAAAATCAAAAACCTCTCTCAAGTCAGCACTCAGCTCTCAGCAGCACTTCACGATCACAAGCCTCTCTGATTGGATTCAATCGAGAGATAAACCCACGGACACCATGGCACAGAGCACTTAAAACTTGCTAAATCAGTGTTTGATGGTCGCCACATAAAGTCTGTATCTGGGAGATTTCCACTTGCAATTCGAAGCACAATAGTGTCCCAAATGTGAAAATCCGGTTAAAAAAAACGATCAAGCATAGTGCGCGCATCGTATTTGATTGTGTGTGCGCAGTGTAAACAACGTTGTGTTAGTGAGAATAATTCTTAGAAGTAAAACAAATCCGATTGCAAAAATGAATTATAACGTAAGTAAGCCCAAAAAAATCAGTTCACCTACAAATTAATCTCTCACTCAATTCTTTTAGTCGACGATTCTCAATAACCTCTCTTTGGACGAAAAGCTGACAGTTTTACAGACCTATTCCCAACAGCCATTCTATCAGGAGCTGGCAGATACATTGAGTAAAAAGTGCGGTCGCAAAAAAGTAAAACTGGTTGATTTTCGCAACGGACAATACGCTAACGATAGTGAAAACTTTGAAAATGAAAGCCTCAACCAAAAGAATTTGGAAAATATCGCCCTTATTTATAAGGTTCTAGCCGAATGGTACTATCGTGCCATTACATGCCATTTGGTGGGTAAAATCGACATTCAAGAAAAAATTGAAGAGATAAAGGAGATTCTTCGGATAGATCTGTTTACTTCAAGCATTTACTTCATACACATCTTTCAAAGAAATTGCAAAAAGCAACTGTCCAAAGGGATATTGCAATTAATTTCATTCTCAAATAAATCATTGGACCTGTCAAAAATTGCATGGTACGTGCTACAAGAGTTGGGCTTAAGTGAGCAACAGATTAAAGCTGACTATGGAATAGACTATCACGAAGACTGGCCTAGAGATAATATACAAGACCAAGAATTGATCTCTAATACCAAAGATGTAACTTTTGAAATAAGTGAACTTGATAACTCCAATAGAAGCGAGGCTAAGGCGTTACCTGTTCCGGACAGTCCAGGCAACCCTATAGGCAACAGAATTATAACGTCCGATGAGGAAGCTCTACGATATTTAAAGCCGCTGGGAGAGTATTTTTTGCTGAGAGAGAATTTCAGAGCTATTGGTCTTATAGCTCAAATAGAAGATCTGTTTTTGAACCAAGCTGATCAATAATTGTACTGAAGATATATTTATCGTTTTTTTTTTAAGTTTATAATAAAGTTGACATTAAGGAATGATCTTGTGATACATTTTTTTTTTTTATTATTGTGACGCACTAACAGTGACCTTGTGGCTATTTCTTTAGACTATTCTGGGGGTAGATAGATGTTTGCCAGTCTTTTTTCAAGAGGTGGTGCAGTGTATTGTAGTTATTTTGGGGATTTGAACCAGGGATACACCAAAAGTAGCAACACCAAAGTTTTTTCATTGTCCCACCTCTTACGAAAGTCTGATAAGCATTCAAGAGTATAAAAACTGTCATGTGAAGCTTCTCGCATACCCCGGTTGGGGTCAAAGGTCACATTCTTCGTAACCTTAAATATGAATTCGTACAAAAACAAAATAGAGAAGCTAGCTTTGAGGCCTGTATAGGTCGTTAACGGCAGACATTTAACCTTATCTTCCATTTACAATACAATAATGAGAGTTTTGGCCGCTCAAATTCTCTATGCTAATAGGTGGCGCCACGGTAATGGGGCGTCTACTAAACTAAATAACTTTTTAGTAACCCGATTTTAGTTTACAATCGGCAGATGCGCAATGCATATTAAATTATCTGGCCCTGGTTATCGAAGGGCTGGAACCTTCTATCTAGTTAAGTTAGGTTGAATTATTGCCATCCCTTTGTTTTGATCTTGCCAGACCTGCAGAAATTATTTTTTCATATTATTGGGCCTTAAATCAGATTTTGTCTTACAAATCTGTTTACAAATTCGAATGCCTCTTGGCTGTCAGTTAGATGGTATAGATTGCTCTTGCTCAGCACCAGTATTTCATTTACGAGTGTGGACATCAACGAGTGTGGAGTGTGGAGGTACAGTCATACATATTATATACATACTTAAACATTTAAATGACCTATCACGACTTAAGTGTCATATATTGACAGTCGCTTATAATTCTGACGAGAAGGTCGATTTCTTCTGCGATTTCATATTGTAAAGTGAGCGCAAATTATTAACAGATTTAAGCAGATAAATGGAGCTACAGTCCAGAATGAACATGGCTCTCCTATAAGGCCGGTCTCTAGATAACTGCCTCAAAAGTACGAAAGATTTTAAAGCAAGGTAGGAGGAGAAGACATCTTTAGCGGTATTGTCGAAAGACATAGCCTACACGACAATACACGACTTAGTATAATTGACTTCTTATAACGGATCGAAATGCCACTATAGCCAGCACACATCTTCCTCACCTCGATATCCATAAGAGGACATGGCGGTCTCCAGATCAACGAACTGTCAATTGATCAGATTGCGATAGACAAGAGACACGCATCCAGTATTTTGGATGTCCGAACATTCCGAGGAATTAACATCGACTCGGACCACAAATTTGTTGCAGCCAAGGTACGAATGCGGATACCCACACGCCACAAAAATCCAGAGATACTGTAAAAAAATTATCCCTTGACCTCTCGTTTAACACCATACCACTGGCAGCGAATGTCAAACAACAATGGTAACGATGCTAACAAGCCACTAGATCAGCCGCAACTGATGTGCTAGGTTTCTCGCGCCCACCAGTAAGAAACCCCTGGTTTGATGAGGAATGCCGACAGATATTCACAGCCAAGATCGAGGCCAACAAGGCTAAGCTGTAGGTGAAGACGAAATCTGCCATTGAGCTCTATAGGCAGAGAAGAAGGGAAGAACACCGGCTTTTCAGAAAGAAGAACAAAGAGAAAGAAAATCCCGCGATCAAGGATATAGATAGGTGCCACTCCAGGAGCGATGTTCGCAAGTTATACCAAAGTGTCAAAGCCAATGATACAAGGCTCAAACAGAATCCTGTAGACATGAACAAGGAAATATCGTAGTTGAGACACAGTCGATGCCGAGGATATGGAAGAACCACTTCTGCAGACTGTTAAACAGAACGAACCATTCAATATTGGCAAAAACGCCGAAGACTGCCAACCACCCGACCTGAGTGATATGAGGAGAGCAATATCTAAACTCAAGCTCAATAAGGCTGCCGGAAATGATGGGCTTTCCGCTGAGCTTTATAGAGCCGGCGGAGATGACTTGGTAAGTAACAGCCACCAATTCATAAGCCAAATCTGGTCTGATGAAAGCCTTCCTGAAGAATGGAACCTCAGCATCGTTTGCCCGATCCACAAACAAGGAGACCCTTTGAACTGCGTCAACTACAGAGGGATACGTTTCCTCAAAATCGCCTAAAGGATCGTATCTGCCTTATATGTGAACGCCTGAAACCGATTAACAACAACCTGATAGGCCCTAATCAGTGTGGTTTGGCCGTTTGGGATTTGGAATTGCACAACTGATCAAATTTTCACAATTCGGCAGATCCTTGAAAAATTCAAGAAGTCCAAATCGATACCCACGTGTCTAGTTTTGGCACACCGCCCAAACTCGTCCGTGTGTAGGATGACGATTGAAAATTCTCTCTGCTCCATCAGTGTTGAAAACGACCTCACCGACACATTCGATACCAAAAAGGGACTTAGGCAAGGCGATGCGCTGTCATGTGACTTCTTCAATCTGATTCTTGAGAGGATTGTGCAAATCGATGCAACTACCAGCATACTCCGACGATATTGACATCATAGACAGGAGTCAACGGGATGTCATAGCTACGTTTTCAAGTATAGAGAAGGAAGCGGCGGAAATGGGGTTTACAGCAAATGAGGGTAAGCGGTGTAGAGCCGCTGAAGTATGGGCCGTCTCAAAAGTGGATGAAGAAATCCTTGGTATATTTGAGAGAAAAATTATTGGAAAAATCTTCGGTCCCGTTTGAGTTGACGCGCTATGGAGACGAAGATTCAACCAAGAACTATACCAGCTGTACAACTACATGCCCCTGTTCAAAAAACTCCGCATTGGACGTTGAAGAAGGCTGGGACATGTAGAACGAATGGACACCAATATTCCGTATCGCAGAGTCCTCGATTCCCAGCCAGACGTGGGATGCATTACAGGAAAACCACGCCTTAAGTGTCGCGCACAAGTAGAAAAAAAACTGGAAGCAGTAAGCTAAGGACCAGGCTAATTAGACAGGCATGGTGGGTGAGGCCCCTGGTTTATTCCGGACTGTATCGACACTTAAGTAAGTAAGTAAGTAACTTCGCTACACAAGTACTAAATAAGCTCAATGGAAGTATTTGCTTCATGAATTTGCAAATTGGAAGTTCCCAGTCATGCTCTATGGACCGTATCCAAAGCGGATGAAAAAATCCATAGTCGTTTTGATGAGGTGAAGAATCAACCAGCCACTTGAGGACGTGTACTGCCACATGTGGTATAAAAAACTCAGTATTGTACCTAATAGCGAATATACATCAATACCGCTTGGTGCAGTTCTCCATTCTCAGTCAAAGGCCTGGCGCTGTAAAACAAGACCACGACTTAAAAAGCATGCACAGAACCGATCTCAACCACCTTGAAGTGCTCAAATGGAAGTAGTAAGCTAAGGACCAGTAGATGCATATTGTTACAGGCCCAAATCCATTCCGGACTGTAGCGCCGCTAAGGTGAGCTTTATCAGACTTAGAACTTCTTCTAACCCTGCGGTTGTGGTCATCAGACTGGTTGTCCCTATTATTGCTAGCTATTAGTAATACCACTTGCCTAGGTCTTTCGATTATAAAAAAATTAACATCAGGGTATTCATGGTATTTCCTGGAGGGCTGTTATTTCTGGTATAACAGCTTCGGTCATCCGCTAGTTATTCGGTTGGACTTTTCTATTCAGAATTCCAGATAATCCCTTTCCGAAAGCTGCTACGGAAAAATTCTTTTTAGACGTCATTAAGTTAAAAAAGGCCTTAGGACTAGGCCGGGGCTAATATTTTGACTGGGTGCTGGGTAATTGGCAGCAGTCAATTTGATAATCCCTTTCCGAAAGCTGCTACGGAAAAATTCTTTTTAGACGTCATTAAGTTAAAAAAGGCCTTAGGACTAGGCCGGGGCTAATATTTTGACTGGGTGCTGGGTAATTGGCAGCAGTCAATTTGATAATCCCTTTCCGAAAGCTGCTACGGATAAATTCTTTTTAGACGTCATTAAGTTAAAAAAAGGCCTTAGGACTAGGCCGGGGCTAATATTTTGACTGGGTGCTGGGTAATTGGCAGCAGTCAATTTGATAATCCCTTTCCGAAAGCTGCTACGGAAAAATTCTTTTTAGACGTCATTAAGTTAAAAAAGGCCTTAGGACTAGGCCGGGGCTAATATTTTGACTGGGTGCTGGGTAATTGGCAGCAGTCAATTTGACAGGACTTTTGTTAAATTTATCTTCATATGTTCATCTCTCGCCTTTAAAGTTTAGGAAGTCAAATTCGGTTAGATGATGCCAAATTTTGTAGCCCTTTCCAACGCGGGCGGCAAGTGCGAAGGGAAAATTTCGTCGATTGTATGCGTCGGCAATGCTGTTGTTTGATGATGGGGCAGGAATGTGAGCACTAGGTTATCAATATCAGTACCCCACGTAGAAAATTTTAGTTGTATAAGATGCGCACTCTAGGTAGATCTATACTCCTCGATGATGCTTACCATTGGGATGAATAAAATAATCAACTGGCAAATTGACTTCGATCAATGCCATAACATCAAATGATGATCCTCGGAGTCTATGAAACTTACCCTTCTGCACTAATTCCACCCCAATAAATAAAATCACACGAAAAACTTCGTTTCATAAATTTATTAAATATATTGACAGTTTCTCACATTAACTAGGTTTAGCTTGCAAGAGGGCGCATTCCATTTGCGATAATGCGTTCAAGGCGTCGATATTGTTCTGTTTCAACAACAGACTTTTAAGCGGCACTAAATGTTGCATGGCACTTTGCATTTTATTTCTAAATGAAACATCGAGAACAGCGCCACAAAGTTTACAAGGTCTGTTTGGCTGGTCCTGTTTGACAGCAATTTGCGACTTGAACGGTCTAAATTCATCTGAAAGATCTCCTGGTTTCTGGATGTTACCTGATTCCACTTTAATACACCCATCTGGGTGCTTGGAAGACTCAACATCCTGTTTTGTAAGTTTGTCGTCTGTGCTATCGTCACTGATGACGTCAAACAGCTCAAATGGGGCGTCATCCTCCTGATAGTCGTCATCCAATGCACACTCGGAGCTCATTTGTAGGGTTATGGTGATACGATTTGTTGCACTCTTAGATTTATTTTCATCATTTTTCGACTTTAGAAGGTCTTTGCATTCGTGATCCTTCTCAGGATTCATATCACTGTCGGCGACAGGTTTATAACCATCTAAGCCCTCGCCGTCGATAACATCTATAAGTTCATATGACTCGAAGGCATCATCTTTATCGCAAATTCGCCGCATTTTGGACTGTCTCTCGCCTCCGTCATCTTCTTGGGGACTAACAACACGAATCCCATATTTTTTTGTTGCAACTTCTTTTGAAACACCCTCTCTCTCTAGGACATACACCACCACATCATTTATGTTCAAAGTGCTAATATTGTTGTCCTGGCACTTTCCTTCCTGTGCCCTTCGCCGAACTGAGTGTAACCAAGAATCGGTCATAGGACACGCGTAAAATGGGATATCCAAGATGTCTAAAGCCATTCGAGTACTCGCTTTAATCATATGCATCGGCACTCTTTCGAGTTGTACAACTGCACGCTGATACCACTCGATAAGGACCTTTTCCAAGAGTGTGATTTTTTCCCCCATACAATCCGAATCCGTTTTGATGAGATTTTTCACGGCTTTCAGCTTTGCTTGCATAGCAAAGTATTTGTTCATGATTTTCTCTTTATTCTCAATGATGTCCTTAACTGTTTTGTTCATTTTTCTCAGCTCGACTTTCTCTTTACTAGAACACTTTTCATAGTGACGTATGATGCTGACTTTGTCCTCCAGAGGCATTTTCTGGAAATGAGAGAAGGAAATGAATTCCCGATGAGAAAAATCGATATTAACGGAGATTGTGGATTTTTTGACTTACCCTGCCGTAAGGAGTGCTCATACTTTTTTACTGACTAAAGTTGATTCGTGAAAGTTTATATGTTTAAGCACCAAAAACAGGACTAACACATAAGTAGAGAAGGAATTTCAAATAAACTAATTGAAGGCCACCAGTCCTGGTGAATGCCGCTGGCTTCTGTACTATCAGAATAGTAGTTCCTCTCTGCAAGGACCTGTCTCCGTGTGATTAAATAAATTGCTGTTGTTGTCCTTGCCGGTACTCTTCTCTTAATTGGCAATTCAGCAAGCATTCACATATTATCAAGGAATATTGGATGAGTGGGAGAATTGAAGCGTTTACCGAGGTTGTTTGTGTTTTTGGCAACCTGTTGAGATGCGGTGAATGTTTGCATCTTGTATGGCATAAATGTTTTAAGTGTTCAAGACAAGACTCAAAGTCACCATATGGGGTGTGCTATCCCCATTAATGCTGAGTTCAATACAAGAACATTTATATTAACGACGACCATCTATGAGAGAATATATAAAAGGTCAAGCGGGAGGAAAGCGATGGCATTCGCATCCCAAACAACACTTTGAAAGCGGTAGTCCACACACAATCGGACTTGTTCATATCAGCAAGCAAGCATGTCTTCAGCAAAGGGTTTTACTCACAACCTTTCATATGTGCACTTCTTGCACGATAGAGGGACCTCCTGTTTTATGCCGACTACGAAAGGTCATGTTGGGATAGGCTTTTGAAAATTGATACTACTACTCGGATGATTTTTCAGATCATCACGAGAGGAGGGCAGTGAAAAAAGATTTATTTGTTGCTTGCGCAACTGAGCCCGTCATAAAGACCTGTTGTGTTCCCGACCCGTGAAGGGTCACGGCCTGCAAGACATCCTTCTATTCTCTGCGATCTGGAACACGCTGCTTCCAGTTATTCAGTCTTAGCACACAACGCAAGAGTAAAGAAAGCTAACATTGCAGAATACAATCTGCGGTAAGAAATGGGGCCCCTCCCCGAGGGTCACAAAATGCATAAAACAGCTGTTGCTAGACCAATCCTTATTGGTTAAAGACGAACCACATGATTGCACAAAGAACTGCATGCCTACTAATAACAGGAGTTATGCGCACCAACGCCATAGTAGATTTGGAAACAATCCTTCACCTTCCGCGAATAAGTGACCTACAGACCAAAACTCAGCGAAAAGCTCAGTACGTCTCAAAGAGGCGGGTAACCCACATATAAAACTTTTTGGTCGTAGCACAATATTGAAATAAGTAACATACGGCAATGGGATATCGGACTACACAGTCCCATATCTGCGTTTTGACACTAATTTCGCAATCAGAACACCAAATAGAGACAGGGTCGTCAAACCATGCAGAGATCCTAGAGATCCTCAAAACTGCCGAATCGATTAGCGTATTGGGTATATGCTTAATTACTTACTTAGGTGGCGCTCAAGTCCATTATGAACCTTGGCCTGAACCAACATGCCTCTCCAATTAGCCCAGTCTTTAGCTAACTGCCTCTATTTGCGCACTAAAAGTTGGTTAAGGCAGTTTCTACTTGAGCGCGCAACATAAGGCGAGGTCTTCCACTGCTACGTCCTACGTCTGGCTGGAAATCGAAGACTCTGCGAGCCGGAGTATTGGTGTCCATTCTTTCTACATGTCCTGTTGTGTTGTGTTATCAGGATCCCGACCCGTAAAGAGTCTCTGCCGTAAAGAGACACTGCAGACTTCCATCCTCTACAATCCCGGGCTCGCTGCTTCCAGTTGTCTAGACCAAGCGCTCTGGCATCCGCGATGGCTTCGGTCTTCTTGCCTTCTCGAACCTGGTGGCTGGGATTCGAAGATCCTCTTAGCTGGAGCATTATAGTCCATTCGCTCTATGAGGCCGAGCTCATATAGTCGACGTTTTTTGGCTCTTAAGAGTACATCCACATCTAGGTACAGCTCATAGTATTCCCGGTTGTATCTAATCCATTCGACCTCCTCACATACAGGACCAAAAATCCGCCAAAGTATTTTTTTTCTCGGAGTAGTCCCTTCTTGCTTATCGTCCAGCACTCGCCGCCATAAAGCAGAACCAGCAGGATAGGGATTTTGTAGAGCATACATTTCTTCCTTCGAGATAGGAGTTTGGAACCCAGTTGTTTCGCCAAACCGAAGTAGCAACGGTTTAGCAACGGCTTCCTAGGGTAATTGCTAAGATAGCTGTTCTACATGTCCTAGCCATTTTCAACGTCCAATTCGGAGTTTTTTGACCAGGGGCATGTTGCTGTACAGCTTGTATAGTTCTTGGTTGAGTCTTCCGTCTCCAAAGCCCGTCAACGCAAACGGCACCGAAGATTTTATGAAGAATTTTCCTCTCGAATCTATCAAGGATTTCTTCATCCGCTTTTGATACGGTCCATGCTTCGACGCCGTATAGCTCGACTAGTATAAGGATCTCCTGCTCGAAGAAACAGCGGTTGGCAAGATTAATTCTTCGTTTTATTTCTGACGAGATGTTGTTGTCAGAGTTGTCAGAGAGGAGCCGAGGTAGCCAAAATCCCGTCCTACCTCAACGAATATATTTCCATTCACTAAGATAGTAGAGTGAACATAAAAGCTCTGCCATCCAACAAAGTAAAATCACGATTAGTTGGACGCTGATACACAGAGCTAATAGCCATTAAGGTTTCTTGTACTACCACGTGGATCTGTCGACCTTCCCTATTTTCGTTCGTCTAATTGAACCATTCAGAGGTGAATATAAGGCGTAGGAGGTTTCTTATGCTAACATTAGCCAGCTCACCTAGCTTATCAAAGGAGTTGTTTTCCAGGTCGAAGTATTCTTTGGCCTTTTCCAGGATTTTCCTTAGTGTACAAAATTCGTTTTTATAGTCTACCTACCGGGCCGGAACCCAAACTACGTGCCGATAGGTGTGTTGCAGAAAGGCTTCAGAATTCCACACAGTAAGTCAGGTGGGATCTTATATGCAATATTAATCCGGAATTTGCCACAATAATTGGTAAAATAGATGCGATCACCTTTCCATCCAGATGGAGTCATTTGTGGAGTTCTGCTGGTAATTCATCAGAATCAGCTACCAACTTATTCCCTGGAAGTGAGCCGGTTTCCTGAATACAAGCGCGTCTGTGACATCGTTGCCATTGATATTTCCTAGAACCTGATTTCCGTTATTAAAGCCAGCTGACTGTTTGAATTTTTGTTTCCATGAGCAGGGATGCTGCGTATAATCTTTTTTGCTACGCCGGATTTCCTACTTTTCCCTTCTTCTGGGTCATATACTACTCACGCGAGTCTTTAGCGCCTTGATATGTGCCTCTTCTGTTACCTGCAACCATCGAGACACTGAACACAAAGTGCTCGCCGTTCGGAGTCGGCATAAAACAGGAGGTCCCGCCATCGTGTAAGAAGAACATACGCACACATGAATGGTTGTGAGAAACATCGGCCCTGGGTACTAACGTGCCTGTTGCGCCAAAAATTTGTATTTGTATTCATTATCATCATACCACGGGCATCTGTGTGAGGATTATTTGTGGCATATGGTGGCTACCTTCGTTGTTTCTTGTAGACTCTGATAATCTCGTCGGTTCTCCAAGGCGACTAAATTTAAGTCTCTTTTTCTACAGATTGTTAGACATTCGAGCTTTGAATTTGCCTGCGAAAAAGAAAGGTCGGATTCGACTTTTGTTCCCTTGAATTTGTATTCTTTTGAGATGTTGGAAACGTGCCTAGCATCCATGATCACATGATCTATTTTGGCTGTCTGGAGATCGTCAAGTTACTTTGTGGATTAACAGTCCTGGTACTGCTGATCATAGTAACACGTGCTGCTGTTAAGTCTGTAAGTCGGAAGCCATTATCTGTTATCGTTTGGTAGGAGGTCTACATTCTTAGTTACCAATTTTCACATTTAAGTCTTCAAGTAAGATGTTTGAATCGCGCTCCAGACTGTCGCCGGAAGCTTCATCTTGGAGGTCGATATGTAGCCACATATAAGGCTTATGTTGCAAATCGTTTCTCTGATTGGGATCATAGCCAGATGATTGCTAACCGGCTTATCGTCAATTACTCTCGACTTGAGTTGAATCCGTGTTGGCTTTGGTAACAGCCAAATCCTGTAACCGTGATGATCCTGTCCACCGTAGTTCTTGAATCGCTGTTATGTATGTGTACCATCGAGTAGCGACCGAGCCATACAGCATGCGTACTTTCCAGTTGCATACATGTAAATTGGTGTAAGTGGCTGTTTAGGGTCTGGTTGGCATATCAGTAGATCAGTTGTACGAGGATCATAGCTATAAATTTGTTTAACCTGGTAGGACTCGGAGTCATCAGTAGCCATCAGATGGGCTTTCGACATGAGGAGGCAGAACGCAAAGAACGTATCTATTTAGTTGTATCATGATAAGTATCCACTACAAACTTAAGTGCTGGCTTTGGCTTTCCCCTCGTCCTGCACCATTTCTGTTTAAAGGGCCTGGCTAACCCTTGAGATTCCTAGATGACCAGTTGTCCGAAGATGTCGTATCAGGTAGTGCAAGTTGTTGGCTTTGTCCATCCTTACTTGGACTAGAGAGGCCACAATTTTGCAATTCCTTTGCTGGTGTCATGCAAGAGGAGAGTGAGGGAATGTCCAACCAAGTCTTAAACTCAATTTGTGATCGAGGTCTTGGGGATGGTAGGTATGCAGGTAGAAGTGGGGGTTCGGCATGAACCCAAGTAGCACTTATGTGCTTTTCGTTGTAACCACGACTCTTGTGATCTATATTATGATTGTCATTGTGGACGTGATACAGGCGGTCTCTAGAACCAGCCTGTGAGGTTTAGAAAGCGGAAAACATTTTTATCCTTTTACCCGAGATGTAGCTAAGGTTGTCGAAAAATGGTTGGTTAACGTAGGCAATCTGGCTTTTTTCTGGACATTTGCAGATGAAACGGGAGGGGGTTTCTCTCTCATTTGTGTTCCCGCAACTGCCGCATTGAGGATTGTGTGCGATCCCTAGTTTGGCCGCATGGTCTTCATCTGACTATCTTCATAAGTCTTGCGATATCTGGTCGAGTTCTATTGAGTAGATCGATTGTTCTGTTTTTGTCGTAGGAGGGCCATATCTTCCTCGACATGACGCAATTTTTTAACCTTCTCCATTTGGAGTCGGCCTTTTTCAGGAAGTATGAGTGTATTTGTCCCTAAACAGCACCTAGTGGGATACGGATCCCTGCCGCAAGTGAGCGTTGCCTGGCTAGCTCGTTTCCTTCAATATCACTGTGCCCTGAAACTCAGAGAAGTGCGACCCTGATGCGTTCGCCAAGGTGGGTAAGTTCGTTTCGGTATTCCTGTACCAGTTTGGATGATATGGTAGCCGAGTTGATGGCCTATATGGCCGCTTGGCTATCTATGAGAATAGCAATAGTAGCCTACAAGATTCTCGGATATCCAGTAGTTCCGCCTAAAATATGCTGGAAAAATCCATAATCCATATTTTCGGTGATTCCGAGTAGACGCCGGACACCACAGTCCATCGGTGTAGACAACCGTGTCGAAGTCTCTTAATACTTCGTTTCTCTTCCACTGACCTTTGGTAGGAAATCCTACGTGGAAGCCTTTTTGCAAACGTGACCACTCCGTTTGGAAAAGTGTCCAGGACATTACTATTGCCATACGGCCTTGAATTCCAGCATCCTGACTTGGTCTTGGGGATATACAAACTTCAATGTCAACTGTGCAAACATCTTAAAAGAGGCAGACCACACATTCTGGTCCTTACAGAAACATAAGTTAACTCAACTATAAAAAAAAAAAATTGGTGTTAGTACCCAAGCCAAGCTTTCTCACAACCATCTATGTGTGCGTTTATACTTCTTGCATGATGGCGTGACCTCCTGTTTTATGCCGACTCCGAACGGCGATGTTGAGATAAGCTTTTCTTGGCAATTGATACTACTCGGATGATTTGTGTGCCTGTGAAAAATCATTTAAGTGTTGCTACAGCTTGGAATCAAACCCAGACCTTCTGCGCGGCAGTTCGCGCCACTGAGCCCGTCAACAACTCAACTACGGATCAAACATATCTTCGCTGTCCTGAGCCTGACTACAAATGGTGTGCAGGTCTTTATTTTAAGGGGTCGATTCCTATCAGGAAGCGGTTTGTGAAGGTGGGGACTGTTCTTCCTCACTGTCAAAGACGTTCATTTCTGAAGGCGAAAATGCAATAATCCACCACTAGCAGTAGCATTTTTTAGAATCTGACTTACTATGCGGTCACCGTTGTCCATTTCTTGAGCTGAGAATGCATGAATGCCCCATTAATCAACCACAGCCACGATTTCTTACGGTGGAGGGTGTGGACCATTCTTCTTCGAGAGTACGGCTGTTAATTCGCTTCTCGCTAACAGCGTTCATTTCTTGAGTTGAGCATGCAAGAGTGGATCATTAAGCAGCAACAAGCCGCGGTTTGTTGCTGTCCAGTGATTGGAAAGTTCATATTTTGAGAATTCATCTGGCAATGTTGTTTATTACCATGAAAATGTTAATTTCGTCGGACCACGAATTTCAAGAGATGGTATCGAAAACATACGGCTTTACAATGGACGTCGCAACCCACCACAAAAAAACGAGCAGGGAATTATGGAATTATTGCATTTGAAATTTGAAAGGAGACTTAGGCCGTGTGTCAATTGCGTTGAAATGGGGATTAAACTTTATCCACTGGCTAATTTTTGACATTTCTGCAGGTGTTCTCCATCTCTGTCATCCCTCAGTAGGTATATCAAATGTCAAAAATTAGCCACTGGATACATTTCAGCGAGCTGTTGAGCAGGTTAAAACTTTGAAGTCTCTAGTCACCATACTAATGTCAAAATGTGTCCACTGTGTAAAATTTTAACGCAATTGACACACGGCCTTCACTTGCAGCGGCGATTAAAATTGGCCACCAAGATCATGCTTGATGCCAAAACCGATGATAGTAGAAATTTAAATTGGATTCACCGCGCTTTTGGGAATAATCCTCTAGTTTTATCGCATTTTGTCATTGTAAAGCGGTTTTAGGCATATGTAGGGATGATTCAACATAAGGAGGTTCGAAAACAAAAGATATGCAAAACCAACACCGTCAGACCATATATTTACACACAACATACAAGGACTGACATATCAAGCCAGAGATAGGATTCGATGGAACCAGGTAACATCGATGTTATATGGTTTTAATTTGTATTCCCCGTAAATACAAAATCCATCAGCAAGCGTCATAATATATCGGGGACTCTTCGATCATTATCGCCTCGCTTTACCTGAAAAGGCTACAATCCGCTGTGGAAATCCCAACATATCCTCAGTATAAGCAAAAATATGGCCGTGGCACAGCATTTTCCAGAGTTTGAATTTTTTTTCGAATTTCTTCTAACATTAAATTAATAGAAGTTTTCTTAAGGAAAACGTCCCCAAAAAGTGGGAGTGTCTAAACAATGTTGTATGGATGAAATATCATGAAATATAGACATTCACTGAATATCTAGGTCTGTAACTTTTTCAAAAACTATGTTTACCTGAAAAGTTGGCAAGGCAGAAAGTGGATTTTCAAAATTTGTATCCTTCTACTCAAGGCCTTGCAGTAACTTCCCAAAAAAAGTTCAAATAAACAAAATCAACAGGATTTAAGGATATGATTCACAAATTAAAAATTTTCTTTATTTCGGTTTTTCTTTATCAAAGCTTACACTATCTTAAGAAGTACTTTTAGCAAACGCACTTTCCAACTGAGACACTAACATCAGACCCTGTGTATGACTGTGCTTTGACAAAAATTCTCTGAGTGAACTTGTGTGATCGTAGACATCTGCTCTCACCGGTAATGGATTCTCAACTTTTATATGCTTAGGATCTAAGGGTAATGTTTCCGAACCTGAACATTTACGCTTAGCAGAAAGGGCCTGATACAAAGTCGAAGGTGAGTCTTCTAAATGCTGATCATCACTTGGTTCATTTTTAATGTTCGGAATTGTGGATTTCGTTTCAACTTCGTCTTCACTTTCAAAGTTGCAAAGAAGTTCATAAAGCTCTTTATAATTCGGACTTGCTTCGTCTTCAGGTTGTAGGGTTTCCAATTTAGGGGTAGCTGTATCATGATTTATTAGGTTTGTATCTTCATGGATGTCAGGATTTATGAGTTGCTGTGGGATGGAATGGTTGTCTAAGTTTTGAGCAATTTGATTACCTTTTTTTGCTAAATTTGTAGGCGTGGCAGTGTCTGTTGAATGTTCCATTTCTGTTCCAATGGCATTAACTGGTATTGAAAGTGATGGTTCCACAATGAGGTTTGAAATTTGCAGGTCTTCAATGCCAGGCTCTTGCTTTACGACAGCTTTATGTATTTGTATTTCCGATGTGACTGGTATATCATCTAGGTCATCATCAACATCTTCCTCTTTTAAGAGAGCAAGTAGTTCGGCGGGTGGATCATCATAATGGGGTTCTTTATTTATTTCGGAATTATCGTCGTCATTAGTTTTGACTTCCGAATCGTGTTGAAGTTTTGCATCTGTATTATCTAGAGTGGCTTGAACTACATTATTATCGTCTTCAATTCTCACAGTGTCGTCATCATAATTCACATCTAAGGACTCGAAAATCTCTTCATCCTCCATTTTCGCTAACATTTCCATCATATCCGGATTTACTAGATTTGATAGATTTTTTCCGGCATTTACAGAATCCTGCTCTAAATATACTCTCATTCCGTACTTGTCAAAGGCTATCTCTTTTGTAATCCCTTCACGTTCTAGTATGTCCTTAATAGTTTGTCTCAAATTTAAGGATGATAAAGGACTGGCTACTTTTTTATTTTCCATGCCAACACATGATTTATAGATATTATTGATCCAACTTACAGGTGGGTTGAATGCCCTTATATTTAAATACTGCATAGCCTTTTCCCTTACAAGGGGTTCCATTGATTTCAAAAATGTCAAGCTAGCAGGTCTTTTAGTGCGTCGAAACCATTCGATAATAACATAATTTAAGAGTACAACCTTGTGCGACTCGTAGTCTAGTTTTAAGCAATTCATTGAAATACCTTCAGACGCAAGAACGTCGTCAAGAATTACTGGTAGATTTAGGGACATTCCATGTTTATTCGGAGTTTGTGTCGGACGTTTATGTCCTTCCAAAATACTCTCTATCCACTTTTCGGTCAAATCAAACGTTTTAATACCCAAACATTTCATAGCGGTTCGGGCTTTCTCGAGTAACACATCACTTGTGATATCTGCGATATTCTGAATTTCAGCACGTCTGTACCATTCAGTGATGATCTTATTTAAAAGCATAATTTTAAGATTGTAGAGTGGTTTATATTTGCATTTCACTGACATGTATTCTGCTAGACAGTGCCAGTTGAGATTTAAAAAAATTAACTTCTTCGTCTCATTACCCATTTCAATGTATTGATGAATAATTTTAAGTTTTTCCGTTGGGGACATCTGAAATAGTGCAAAAGTTTTGTTATTGAAAAATTAGTTAGTTAATGCATACGCCAAGTTAATAAGAAGGTAAGTGGGAGGGGTGAACAATAAAAAAACGTCTTTTGGGGTTTTTGATGATATCACACTGATCTGACGAATCATCCGAGTAGAATCAATTAAAATGTTTCCAATTTTACAAGAAATTCGACGTTTATATTTCCAAGAAAGTTTTCTGTCTCTTAATAGTCTCTATGAAATTCTAAATGAAGCTCGCGGATGGTCCGCTTTGTTTAAATTTGTCAAACATGCACTGAGTTATCGTATAATAGCTTTATGTAGAGACATTTACGTGGATACTTTCAGTTCTGTGAGTTATTGCGTTAAGATTATTTTGTATGTTCCAAATCATTTAAAATTATCAATTTTATGTTTGCAAATCATTAAAGTGCACTTAAAAGATCTCATGTCTCTCGCTCCTCCATTCGAAAAAAAATCACTATTTACATATTGAAGGCTCAATCATTTTTTTAAGCAATTGTCTTACTCGTATAAATATGATTTGTTTAAATAATTTTCTTTTTTATGTTCTTTTAACGAAATGTTAAGATCGGCAGACGGCAGAATTGTCATGACCGCATTCCTAATCAAAAATATTTTACAAGGTGCGCCAAAAGAGATCACCCTATCGGAAGATGGTCTTTTTTTTTGCAAATGGCCTCCAATGTCAAATCTGTTTTGACATTTGTGGACTGGACAGATGTAGAATACAGTTGAACAGTCCATGGAGGGATACTTACTTACTTACTTAAGTGGCGCTACAGTCCGGAATGAACCTGGGCCTCACCCAAAATGCCTCTCCAATTAGCCCGGTCCTTAGCTACCTTCCTCCAGTCGCGTACTCCAAGTTGGTTGAGGTCAGTTTCTACTTGTGCGCACCACTTAAGGCGATGTCTTCCTCTACTGCGGCCGACGCCTGGCTGGGAATCGAAGACTCTGCGAGCCGGAGTATTGGTGTCCATTCGTTCTACATGTCCTACCCATCTTAAACGTCCAATGCGGAGTTTTTTGACCAGAGGCATGTCGCTGTACAGCTCGTAGAGTTCTTGGTTGGATCTTCGTCTCCATAGCCCATCAACGCAAACGGGACCGAAGATTTTTCGAAGAATTTTCCTCTCAAATCGACCAAGGATTTCTTCGTCCGCTTTTGAGACGGTCCATGCTTCAGCGCCGTAGAGTAGGACTGGGATGATCAGGGTCTTATATAAGATCACCTTAGTAGTTCGAATGAGCGCTTTACTACTGAATTGCCTTCTTAGTCCGAAGAAACAGCGGTTGGCAAGAGTAATTCTTCGTTTAATTTCCGATGTTGTTGTCGGAGTTAATAGCGGAGCCGAGATAGATAAAGTCCCGTTATTCCTCAAAGTTATATCTGTCAATGGTGACGTTTTGTCCAATTCGTTGATGTTGTGTGTCCTTTTGTGCTGACAGCATATACTTCGTCTTGCCCTCATTTACTGCTAAACCGATTTTTGCCGCTTCCTTCTCTTTACTAGAAAACGTGGCTATGACATCACGTTGGGTCCTACCAATGATGTCAATATCGTTGGCATATGCTAGTAGTTACACCGACTTTTGGAAAATTGTGCCTCCGGTGTTGGCATGGAAGTTCTGCACAATCCTCTCGGGAATCAAATTGAAGAAGTCAACTGACAGTGCATCGCCTTGCCTAAATCCTTTTTTGGTATCGAATGTGTCAGTGAGGTTGTTTCCGAACCTGATGGAGCAGCGAGAATTCTCCATCGTCATTCTACACAAACGGACGAGTTTGGGCGGTATACCAAAACTAGACATGGCTCTGTATAGTTCGTCTCTATAAATGCTGTCGTATGCCGCTTTGAAATCGATGAATAGGTAGTTGGTATCGATTTGGACTTCTTGGGTTTTTTCCAGGATCTGCCGAAGTGTGAAGATTTGATCGGTTGTGGACTTTCCTGGCTTAAAACCACACTGATAAGGGCCGATCAGATTGTTGGTAAACGGTTTCAGACGTTCACATATTACGGCAGATGTGATCTTGTAAGCGATGTTGAGGAGACCTATGCCTCTGTAGTTGGCGCAGTTTAGATGTTCTCCTTTTTTGTGGATCGGGCAAACGATGCTGAGGTTCCATTCCTCAGGCATACTTTCTGCCGACCAGATTCGGCTTATGAGTTTAATAGTCTGCAGAAGTGGTTCTTCCATATCCTCAGCATAGACTGTGTCTCAACTACGATATTTCCTTGTTCATCTCGACAGGATTCTGTTCGAGCCTTGTATCCTTGGCTTTGACGTTTTACACTTTGGTAAAATTTGCGAACATCTTTCCCGGAGTGTCACCTCTCTATATCCTCCATCGCGCGTTTTTCCTGCTCTTTTTTCTTCTTTCTGAAAGCCGGTGTTCTTCCCTTCTTCTCTGCCTATAGAGCTCAACGGCAGCTTGGCCGTGTAGGCCTCGTTCTTGGCTGCGAGCATCTGTCGGCATTCCTCATCAAACCAGGGGTTCCTTGCTGGTGGGCGCAAGAATTCTAGCACATCAGTTGCGGCTGATCTAATGGTTTGTTGGCACCGTTGCCATAGTTCTTCGACATTCGATGTTGGTTAATCGAGATGTTTTGGGATACGCGTTGCGCAAAGGTCTTGGCGGTCTCTTGCAATTGCAGTCTTTCGACATTAAATTTTTTTACAGTATTTCTGGATTGTTGTGGCGTAGTGGATATCCGCATTTTAACCTTGGCTGCAACAAGGTAGTGGTCCGAGTCGATGTTAGCTCCTCGGCATGTTCGGACATCCAAAATACTGGATGCGTGGAGGGATACGTTCCCCGAAAACGCGGAATAATCGTTTCTTTTTATTTTGCGTAACAATTCGTCTGTAGTGTTGGAGCAGCGCGAATTGCGTCGCCGATTCTCCGGCAGTCCGACACCGACTACGCAAACACTGCACCGATTGGCCACCAAACGACCCCGGAGCGCCCGTTGTGTCGAGAATATCGCCGCTGTTGCTGAGGATGTCGAGCTGTCGCCAGAAACATCGAGCAGACGCCGTGCCACACAAGTAGCCATTAGCCGGTCGTCCCTAAGGCCAATTTTGGTCAAAGACTTGCGCGTTTTCCCGCACAAAGTCCAGTCCATGCATCAGCTGCTGCCTGTCGACCACCAAACGCGTGTAACCTATGCCCAAGCCATACTCAATCACTCAATCTCCAGGACGAAGTGGACGATTTTTCGATAATGAGCGATGAGGCTCATTTCCACCTCCGCGGGTAGGGGAACAAGAAAAACTATCGCTTCTGGGGCACCGAAAATCCAAGCGTAATGTACGAGGAGCCATTATACCCGCTCAAAGTTACTGCATGGTGCGCTGTTCACGCTGGAGGAGTCGCTTGTCAAACGACAACAGTGGAAGGTGCGCGAAATAGGGCCATGTTAACCGCGTTTTTTCTGCAGCAAATGGACGAATTAGGATACCCCATTGTTCACATTGCTACACTAGCATCAAACAACAGCATAACCGACGCATACGATTGACGAAATTTCACCATTCGCTCTTACCGCCCACGACTGAAACGGCTACAAACTTTTTAACTGTGTGATGCGTACTCTATATAGTTCTACACTCCTTGAAACAACTTAAAAAGAAAAAAAAAAAGAAATAAAGAAATCTATCTATCTAGTATCAACTATCAAGAAAAGCTTAGGTATCTCAAATTCGCCGTTCGGAGTCGGCATAAAACAGGAGGTCCCACCATCGTGCAAGAAGTACACCCACACATGAATGGTTGTGAGAAAGCTCAGCCCTGGGTTCTAACGCGCCAAAAGTTCGTATGGTGTCAAAAAACTTTGCATAGACGAAATATATTAGTTAGGGTCTAAATATGTTGTTCAAACGCGTTTCCATAAGTCCCTACCGTTTGGCCAAAAACAACTTTTTTTGTTAAAAAAAAGTGGGCGTGGCAGTGCGCAGATTTCATCCAATTTTACATTTGTTCTGCTTCGTCGAAAATAGAGTCTATAAAACGAATTTCAAAACTCTTGCTCAAAATTTAAGGCCCAACAATCGGTGACACACAGACATGGCCAGATCGACTAAGCGGACGAGGCTGAGTTGATCCATATAACTTGAGGTATCGGGTTTTTCAACAGGGACGCTACAAAAGTTGAGCGACAGGGACAGCAAACCACGCATTATTTCTTGCCGCTCTTTTGACATTTCTCTTCAGTAAGGTTTGCCATTTCATGACGGAAATATATACGATCCAACAACGAGTCGAAATTATTAAAATTTACAACCGAAATTCGGAGTCAGTGGCCTCAACGTTAAGAGCGCTACGTCCAATTTATGGTCGTCATAATCGTCCTAGCAGATCAAATGTTCCCGTGCCAGTGAGACAAAGAAGTGCCCGTAGTGTCGAGAATATTGCTGCCGCTGAGGCTTCAGTTGAAGAAAGCCCAAATGTGTCTCTCACACGTCGTTCTCAAGTGTTGGGCATCTCTGTGACGTCGTTGTGGCGAATTTTGCGAAAAGATCTTTGCCGACATCCTTACAAGATTAAATTGACGCAAGAACTGAAGCCGCTTGACCACCAGAAGCGTCGTATGTTCGTGAATTGGGCTGAGCAACAACTTGAAAATGATTCGGATTTTCATCGAAAAATCATTTTCAGCGATGAGGCTCATTTCTGGCTGAATGGCTTCGTCAATAAACAAAACATGCGGTATTGGTCAGGCAGCGATTCACACGTACTCCATGAGTCATCATTGCATCCCGAAAAAATTACGGTTTGGTGTGGTTTATGGGCCGGCGGCGTCACTGGGCCGTACTTCTTCCGTGATGACCGGCACGTTACTGTGAATGGGAATCGCAACCGTTCAATGATAACCGAAAATTTTTGGCCTCAATTGGATGATATGGACTTGGAGGACATGTGGTTCCAACAAGACGGCGCCACAAGCCACACAGCGAATGCCAAAATCAATTTATTGGAAACCAAGTTTGGAGAACGTGTTATCTATCTCACGCAATGGTCCAGTTGCTTGGCCGCGTCGCGCGTGCGATTTGACGCCTTTAGACTATTTCCTGTGGGGCTACGTAAAGTCTATGGTCTGTGCCAACAAGCCAGCGACGATTGATGAACTTCGTACGAATATCGAACGTGAAATTGCAGTAGTATCGGCCGACTTATGCTTGAAAACCGTCGAAAATAGAGTTCAGCGTCTGGACTTCTGCAAGCGTGCCCGTGGTGGCCATGCAAAAGAAATGCAGTTTGACATCGAACGTACTTTCACAGAAATAAAGAATTTCATTGATATCCAAAACCGTTTTCGTTTTATTTAAAAAAAACGTTTGCGGCGCTCTTATTGAAAAAACCCTTTATAACTTTCGAAATTATTTCTCTATGTTACTAACTTAATGCCAAAACTAATATACCGCAATGGGAGAGGGTACAAAAAAAATCCAGTGTTTGTAGGTATACCCCAGTATAGCAAAATGAAGATCACAGACAGATTCCAGACGCACCTACATATAAAAAAAAAATATTTTTTTGCAATTTTCGCGCCCTCACAATCTTTCCTATAAAACGAATACTGGGGAATTAAAAAATAAACAAATATAACGCGGTTTTCGTTTGAACTAATTCGATTGCTTCAAAGGAGCCCTTACTATCGATTTACATATCTTTGCTTATAAATTGATGGAGTTGTGCAAATCGATGTAGACATCGATGTGCAAATCGATGCAAACACACTAAAAAGGAAGTTTGGATGGTAAATTATAAAGTTTTTACAACTTATAATGCTATTTGATACATCGATACAGCTTACCTCTTTAGAAATGTTGATAATGGTATAAAATGACGGGGACAAGCAAAACAGCAACAGCAACACTTTTACTTCTCCAGCTTTGATAAAAAAGCGACGTCGCACACAAATCCAAACACTCGAAGGAGAGAACAATATTCACACTCTCACACTATGTCGGCAGACTGGTTGATGGACTGAAACTGAAATATGACATCGCTGGCCATCGGGTCGCGGTCGGCAATGAATCGCGTCATGAGTCATGACAATTGTTAAGCAAGGATTTCTCTTAAAAAAGAATTCAGCAGCATATCTGCTCTTTTGGGCTGAATACGAATTTGAATAATTGTTACTTGTTGTTGTAAGTCGTTATGTTTGATTTGTTTATTAAGGGTGTTGTTTGATAGTTGAAGTTGACATCCTCATTAGATGTCAACTGCATGAGGAAACATTTATTTAACATGACATATCTGTATGAATGGTTTGAATGTACGTGGGGCTTTGTGTTAATTGTGTACTGCGTACTACAGAACAAGACCTAAAAATGTCCTCGAAAAACTGTTAAACTAAAATTCCGTTTAAGTTGATAGAACATGTATTTTTGTTTGGAAAAGTAGATATGTGGTTTGCAAGCAAGGAAATATAAGCCCTGTCGATCTAATTATGGTTTCATGGGTTAACCCAAAACACTCACCAAACCACTGCGCAGAGAGAGAAATCAAGATAATTTAAGTGATTGTTGACTCTCATGCTCATCTCGGCCACCAGATTACCACTATACCAGACCATATATAGAATTATTTATAGAAATTCTAGCTACATAATATATTGGGGGAGTAATATGTAGCTAGTGTTAGGTAGTGTTGCCATAAGACTTCTGATGAAAGAAGTACATGGGGTTCCAAATCCCGGACAAATGACGATCAGAAAAGAGTACAAAACTAGGACAACAAAAAAATTTTTTTTCTTAAGCATACACGTATACTTCCTTAAGTCCGGAATGAACCTGGGCCTTAACCAATATGTTTCTCCAATAAGCCCGGTCCTTAGCTAACTACCCAAGTTGATTGAATTCGGTTTCTACTTGTCCGCGCCACTTAAGGTGAGGTCTTCCTCTACTGCGTCCTACGTCTGGCTGGGAATCGAAGATTTACATGTCCTAGCTGGTAGCACGATATTCGTTCGTAACAGGTGTATTGGTGTCCATTTGTTTTACATGTGCTAGCAATCTTAAAAGTCCAATGCGAAGTTTTTTGACCAGGGGCATGTCGCTGTACAGCTCGTATAGTTTTTGGTTGAATCTCCGTCTCCATAGCCCTTCAATCCAAAGGGGACCTAGGATGTTTCGAAGAATTTTCCTCTCGTATCGACCAAGGATTTCTTCATCCGTTCATTGCTTCAGCGCCGGAGAGGAGGATTGGGATGATCAGGGACTTATATAGGATCTCCTTAGTAGTTCGAGTGAGGGCTTTAGAGAGATAGACAAAGTCGTCCCGTGCTACATCAAAGTTTTATCTGTCAATGGTGACGTTCTGTACAATTCGTCGATGTTGTGTGTCTTTTCGTGTTGACAGCATATACTTCGTCTTGCCCTCATTTACTGCTAAGCCCATTTTTGCAGCTCCCTTCTCTATACTAGCAACCATGGCTATGACATCACGTTGGCACCTACCAATGATGTCAATTTCATCGGAAAACTGCGCCTCTGGCTGTTGGCACGTGAATTTTGCACAATCCTCTCAATAGTCAAGAACTCACATGACAGCGCATCGCCTTGCCTAAATCCTTTTTTGGTATCGAATGTGACGGTGTGGTAGTTTTTGACCCTGATGAAGCAGCGAGAATTCTCCATCGTCATCCTACACAAACGGACAATTTTGGTCGGTATACCAAAACTAGACACGGCTCTGTATAGTTTGTCCCTATAAATGCTGTCGTATGCGGCTTTGAAATCGATGAATAGGTGGTGGGTATCGATTTGGATTTCTTGGGTCTTCTCCAGGATCTGCAAAGTGTGAAGATTTGATCGGTTGTGGACTTTCCTAGCCTAAAACCACACTGATAAGGACCAATCAGGTTGTTGGTAAACGGTTTCAGGCGTTCACATATTACGGCAGATAGGATATTGTAGGCGAGAGGGTCTACTTTTTGTGGAACGGCTTAGGATTAGAATTAGGCATCCACTTCCTTTACATAACATAAATAGTTTCGGGGAGAGTACAGTTAGTTTGGCGCAAAAAATTGATAACGGTTTTTAATAAAGGGGTCCATAGCAAGCGTTTTTCGCTATGGGAGGGGGGCTACAGAGCCCTCATTTAGGAGGAAAGTACAATTTTAGAAAAAAAACAATACCTAAAATTAAAATAACAACGGCAACACTTACAATGAATTACTAGCACGTTTTTGAAAGCGACAAACCAGTTATTTAATCCTCAATTTAAATTTTATTATTTATGTTAAAAGTTTTTAAAAAAATTCGAATAAAACTCAAAATTATGATTAAAACATGCAAAAAAAAGGCTTAGGCCAATTTAAAAAAAAACTTTGATATACAGTGCTTAATTGGCTTTTTGTGGTGGATGCTTATATAAATTCTGTCAGTGTGGGCATGCGGGTGAGTTGTAGGGGGCAGCATGTCCACACATAGGCATCTCACTGTTTATACATTGAAATAATTTTCATTTTTCTCAAAAACTAGAAGACATAAAATCATTTCTTAAAAAGAATTAAATATAACGGTAAATAATTTAACGATTTCAAGAAAACGGATCATAGGTTTAAACTTAATTTTGTGAAGTAGGGGGTGATTTAAGATTAAGTTTTTTCTAAAATTCGAATAAAACGCTAAAATTTGCATCGAATATTCAAAATTTTTATTGTAATCGATAAATAGGCCTTTGCCATTTACGTTTTAAGACAACTTCATGTAAATGTTGTCCGTTGCTCCGTTTCAAATGATCGATTCGGAAGGTCTAATTTTGTGTCGAGCATTTCGGCCTGTATTCCACCAATAACGGGTGTTATGTTACCCTGTAAGGTTTCAATCGTGTTCGGCTTGTCCACATAGACTAACGACTTTACATAACCCCAAAAGAAATAATCAAGAGGCGTTAAATCGCATGACTTTGGCGGCCAACTCACAAACCCATTTCGAGAGATATGATGCTCCAAATTCATACTTCAACATTTTCATTGTTTTACGAGCTGCGTGCCATATGGCACCGCCTTGATGAAACCACATGTCAACCAAGTTCAACTCAGCCAACTGGGGCAGAAAAAGTCGCGTATCATGGCTCGATATCGTTCGCCGTTGACGGTAACGTTTCTTCCACGGTCGTTTTTGTATAAAAATGGACCGATGATGCCACCAGCCCATAACCACATCAAACTGTCATTTTTTCGGAATGCATAGGTAATTCTTGTATGGCATGTGGCTGTTCATCACTCCAGATGCGACAGTTTTGCTTATTTATGTATCCGTTTTGCCAGAAACACAATTTTTCGATAAGACAGTGGATTTTCATGGAGCTGTTCTAAGGCCCATTCACCAAAAATTAGACGTTGTGGTAGGTCATTCAGCATCACTTCTTGCACAAGTTGGGCTTTCAAACCCAAATCGACACGTAAAATTTTCCATGTGGTTGAGTAAAACATCCCCAATTGCTGAGAACGACGACGAATTGACATTTCATGACCATCATTAACATTGGACGCTACGACTGCAATATTCTCTTCAGTATGCACTGTACGCATGCGCGTCGATGGTTTAATGTTCAAAAAAGTAAATTTGGTGATAGCAGCACAAATTTTTGATTCACCAGGTGGAGCATGACGACCATAATATGGTCGTGCACAATTTTCACAGAGCACGAATATTGAAAACTTTTCACTCTGACAGATGAAGTTTGGACGCCATTACTAACCAGTGCTACCAACCTACAAAAAAGAACTTAACTCTTAAAAAATCACCCTTTACTTAGTTTTTTTTTTTAGTGTAACAGGCTTGTTAGTAACCATGGCCGATATTTCTCACAACCATTCATGGGTGCGCGTGTACTTCTTGCACGATGGTGGGACCTCCTGTGTTATGCCGACTCCGAACGGGGAATTTAAGATAAGCTTCTCTTGACAACTGATACTACTCGAATGATTTGGCAGATCATCATGAGAGGAGGGCCAGTGAAATAGCATTTAGGTGTTGCTACGGCTGGGAATCGAACCCAGAACTTCTGCGCTGCAGTTCATCGCACTAACCATCACACCACTGAGCCCGTTTTTTCGGGATGCATAGGTGATTTTTGTATTGTATGTGGCTGTTCATTACTCCAGATGCGACAGTTTTGCTTATATACTTATCCGTTGAGCCAGAAATGTGGTCGATTATGACGACCATAATATCATCATGACAAGCGGTGCGCATTTTTCACAGAGCACGAATTTTGATAATACATTTCAATTATTTGCAGTCGTTGCTCGTTTGTAAGTATTTTCATGATAAAATGGCAGAGTATACTGAAAACTTTTCACTTTGACAACAGATGACGTTTGGACGCCATTACAAATAAGTGCTGCCAACCTTGGAAACCTTACTCTTCAAAAATCACCCTTTACTTAGTGAGTTGCTTAGAAACATAGCTTTCATTGAAACCCCTCATTGCAAATTTACTTTATGCGTCTTTTTTAAATATTCAATCATTGTCAAGCTTATAAATTTGAAAACCTGATTATCCAAAAATATTTTAGTTTCAAATTATAGTTTTTGCAGCAAATGAATTTTTATTTTTCACTGATCAACGTTTATTTTTATGAATGATTGCCATTCCACCGCACTGAAACGGAATTTTCCAATAATTGATATAAGAAGCTATGGAGTGACATTTCAATTACATCATGGGTTGTGTTGCAATGAAGTTTTTCAATGATAGCTACAAGGTGGCGCAAAAATAACTTTCCGATGTTTTTTGGCTGTAATTAAAAAAAAAAAAAACTTTGATTCTTCTTGTGGATTATTTTTATTTGGTCTTTTAATTTTTTTACATCAAGTCGAGAATATGATGTCATGTTAATGGCCGCCGCCACTGTTGATTGTCATTTAAGTCCTTTTTATGGCATTTTCCATCACTTTGGCCAAAACTTCCGGCGATAGGTCCTCACATTCTTGACGGATATTGTCTTTAAGAGCTGCAAGAGTCTGAGGCTTGTTGAAATAAACTCGCGACTTCAAAAAGCCCCACAAAAAGAAGTCTGGAGCGGTCAAATCAGGCGATCTTGCTGGCCAGTGCAAATCGCCAAAACGGGAGATTAGGCGCCCGGGAAATGCATCTTTCAGCATATCGGTTGTGGCACGTGCAGTGTGTGCCGTTGCACCGTCCTGTTGGAACCACATGTTTTCCAATCCCAATTCATCAAGTTGCGGCAAAAAGAACTCGTTGATCATTGCTCTGTAGCGCTCACCATTCACAGTAACCGTTTGGCCGCGACGTCTTCGAAGAAAAAAGGTCCGATGACTCCTCCAGCGAAAACAGCACACCATACTGTGACTTTGAGCGGGTGTAATGGCTCTTCGTGGGTTACACGCGGATTTTCAGTGCCCCAGAAGCGTAAATTTTGCTTATTTACGTACCCGCTAAGATGGAAATGGGCCTCATCACTCATGAATATTTTTGATGAAAAATCATCTTCCTCTTGGTGGTGATAAGGGATGGCTTGAGCGTATGTTAGACGCGATTTGCGGTCAGCAGCTAACAGTTGATGCACCGTCTGGACTTTGTACGGAAACATCTTCAAATCTTGTACCAAAATTCGCTGTAAAGACCGTCGACTGATACCCATTTGCGTGGCACGTCGTCTGGTCGATGTCGACGGCGCTTCCATGACATCTTCGGCTACAGCAGCAATATTCTCTGCAGAACGGCTACTCCGGGGTCTGCCACGCCTGGCAGCATCTCGTGTTGTGCCAGTCTCTTCGAGGCGAGCGGCTAAACGTCGCAGTGTTTCACCAGTAGGCGTTGGACGGATAGGAAATCTGCGACGAAATTCACGTTGTGCCAAAATCACCGACCGATTATTGCTCAAATTAATAGTCACCAATATTCCGCATTCTGGAGCAGTGTAGCGTAACATTGTTTATTAACGTGTATTTCGCATGTGTTTACTACACAAATGTCAAAACAGAACTGACATTAGGGGCCAATCGCAAATTTATAGCATTTTCTGATAGGAGGATTACTTTTGCGTCACCTTGTATAACTGGGCCCCAAATCCATTCATTACTTTGTTTGAGAAAAAGGCAATTTTTTAAAGACTCAATATATGACCCTTTTGACAAGAGAAACTTGGTTTCGTTTGAAAGGTTACGTACCTAATTAGTGTTGTCGGCAATTCTTTATCCCAAGAAAATTTTCCTATTCAGCAATCAATTTACATTGCTAAGGGGAAAATTTCCCTGGAAAAAAGTTTTCCCGATAACCTTTAATGTGTATACCCTGTACAAAGTGAGACAAAAAAGTTTCCCCTACTGATAAAATCGTTCCACTTATTTATTCCTTTAATGTTCCACTAATTTATGAATATCTCAAACGGGATCCATAAGTGGAACACGAATTTTGAATGGAATCCTGGTGGATATCGCTGTCTTCATATTCATTGTGTTTTCTATCGGGTTTTTCAACAGGGACGCTACAAAAGTTGAGCGACAGGGACAGCAAATGACGCTATATTTCTTGCCGCTCTTTTGACATTTCTCTTCAGTAAGGTTTGCCATTTCATGATGGAAAGATATACGATCCAACAACGAGTCGAAATTATAAAAATTTACAACCGAAATTCGGAGTCAGTGGCCTCAACGTTAAGAGCGCTACGTCCAAGTTATGGTCGTCATAAACGTCCTAGCAGATCAAATGTTCCCGTGCCAGTGAGACAAAGAAGTGCCCGAGAATATTTCTGCCGCTGAGGCTTCAGTTGAAGAAAGCCCAAATGTGTCTCTCACACGTCGTTCTCAAGCGTTGGGCATCTCTGTGATGTCATTGTGGCGAATTTTGCGAAAAGATCTTGGTCTACATCCTAACAAGATTATATTGACGCAAGAACTGAAGCCGCTTGACCGCCAGAAGCGTCGTATGTTCGTGAATTGGGCTCAGCAACAACTTGAAAATGATTCGGATTTTCATCGAAAAATCATCTTCAGCGATGAGGCTCATTTCTGGCTGAATGGCTTCGTCAATAATAACCGTTCAATGAAAACCGAATATTTTTGGCCCCAATTGGATGATATGGACTTGGAGGACATGTGGTTCCAACAGGACGGCGCCACAAGCCACACAGCGAATGCCACAATCAATTTATAGAAAACCAAGTTTGGAGAACGTGTTATCTCAAAAACCGTCGAAAATTGGGCTCAGCGTCTGGACTTCTGCAAGTGTGCCCTTGGTGGCCATGCCAAAGAAATCGAGTTCCATACATAATGGCATCGAACGAACTTTCACAGGAATAAAGAATTTCATTGATATCCAAAACCGTTTTTGTTTTATTTAAAAAAAACTTTTGTAGCGTTCTTATTGGAAAAACCCTTTACGAAAATTCCCAGCTTATCTGAGGCTTATCTATGTCTCCTCCTCTGTGCCACGTAGGTTAATGTTATATGGCTTTCCTTTTATAGGTCTATCTGTCTCTCTCTGTTGTATTAATGTCTTCATCTGTCCCAGCCGATGGCCTCAGTCGCCAGTGCTGTTATGTGTGTGTAGTTCGTTGCATTCATGTGCGAAGTACTGTGATGTCAATGTCAATGTCAAGGCACCTATGAACATTTAGGACTATTTTGAGTTTACAGAAGCTGTCTCACAGCCAAAAAAAAAGTTTACTATTAAAATTATATGTTCCACACTTAATTTTATTTTAAGACTATTTTTATAAAACTAACAATTGTAAAATAAAATTTTTACAGATATCCCTAAATCAGTCGTTTTTACTTCTTTTTAAAATCTCTGCAAGTTGATCGATCAATCCTATCGCTCGGAAATTCTCTTTCATCAGTACATAGTCCTCCAATGGCTGGAGGTAGCGTAACGCTTCCTCGTCGCTACCGATCGTTGGCGGTTCACTGTTACCCCGTTGAGTCTCATCGAAATTGTTAGAAGGTTCTTCTGCTTTTTTCGACACATCATGACTACTTCCGCTGCTAATGCTACAAAGATCTACAGTCGGGTAAGAAATCAGATTATTCTTCTCAACCTCTAGATCATCACTGAAATCGGACAAATGCGGTGGCGAAGTACACTCCAAGTCCTCTAATATCGGATTCTGATCGACAACATATCCTGCTATATCGTTCATATCCAAATCCAAAGGTCCCTGATCAGTGTCAATTCTCAGCAGAGTCATATCCAAGTCGGATATATCGTATTTCGTACGATATCTCAACACCCAATCCATGTCGATTTGGATATCTTTAATGCAGAACATCTGCTTTATCTCTTGGGCTTTCGCCATAAAGATCTCGTTTGTGATTGGCCCGTTTTTGACGTCACACTGAGCACGACGAAACCATTCGTAAAGTACCTTCTCTAGCAATTTTACGCATTGCGAATTGACGGTTGTCTTAGAGTGCGTTCCAGTTGGACGTCTGGCGTATTCGTTGATAATGCTGTTCTTCTGTTTGACGATGTTTTTAACCAGGCAACGGCTGCAGTTGAAGTGTGTTGCTACGTATTTATAGATTGGCATTCGTTTGTATGCTTTTAAGATATGAAATCGATCTTCAATTGACAGCTTACTGCTCATTGTTCGTTTCTTTTTCTTTGTCTCCATATTTTTTTTTTATCTGCAATGAGATACAAACATGGATGAGTGTTGGAAAGAACGAACAACTGTTTATGGTTTAGTTAACGTACCTTGTAACTCACGACAGTGCCACTATACAACTAAGTCGCTACGATTTCATTCTCACACATAAGCCCGTTCAAAACCTAAACAGCAATCGAATCGACAAAAACAAGACGAAGTTATAGTTGTGTGGAGAATACGTATGAGATATTTTTCATATACACTCACATAAATCGAATATTACTAACGCTTTTGATGTCGTTCACGATTTCATTTGTTTTTGATGGTGTGCGGCAATACATTCGATAGTTCGCATACAGAGATGACACACATTCAACGGCAACGAACAAATTTATTTCATGTGAAGAATTTTCTTGCATAGTGCGTCATCATTCAGCAAACGTGACGCGTTCAGAAACGATCGCTAAAAATAACTCCTTTACATGTGTGAGTTGCACTATTTCATTGTGTGTAAAGCTTACACACACATATCAATATTTCGGTACAAGCTTCTGTGAACAGTTGGGCATTTGAATTGAGAGGTATTCACACACATCTACCGACGATATATAAACGCACAACACAAGACATTTCTTTGGAAGTGGGCAACCACGCAACATGCGTAAAGCTACGTTTACGTGCCAGATTTACTCGCAGCACACTTTTGCTACCAAAGAGTAGAGATGAGAGTGCAATGGTGTGCGTTATATTTTGAACGTTGCCTGCTTTTGAATTGATATCTCACTCAGTTACTTACCGTGTGTTACTGATGGTGACGTTACTTTATTTTCATTACTTTTGCGATTGTGTGTGTTTGTACTTTGCACCGTTTTACTGTTTGAATTTATATTCGGTTCGAATACATCACATACACCGTATATCGGTGTATGTGATGTGACATATTGACAGTGTGACCGTTTATATTTTGTTTCATAACTTCCCATAGGGCAGGGTTTCCAGAACACCATTTTTAAAGAGAATTTGTCAGCTTTTAAGGCCGCGACCTATTTGCAGTTTAATTTTTTGTTGGGATCATAATTTTGTTTCCCTTTTTAACCTCCACTTACAAAGATAAAGGGATTGCTTTCGTGAAAAATTCGACCTCGAGATTTTGATTGATTCTAACAATACGATGAAAGCGGAACCCAGAAAAGGGGTTTTTGGAATTCGGTACGTCGGTTCGTTGGTCCTTCGGTCTTACTTTTTGTCTTACTTTATCGGGCTCCCGACATTGCAGCCTTCCATCCTCAACGATCCCGGGCTCGCTGCTTCCAGTTGTCTAGACCAAGCGCTCTGGCATCCGCGATGGCTTGGCCTTTGAAACGGAGGTTCGGTCTTCCTTGCCTTCTTGAACCTGGGGGCTGGGATTGGAAGATCCTCTCAGCTGGAGCATTATTGTCCATTCGCTCGAAGTCGCCAAGCGAATGTAGTCGACGTGTTTTTGGCTTTTTTGACCAAGAATCCGCCGAAGTATTTTTGCCTCGAAGGAGGCCATTATCAGCTTTCCCTCCTTGCTTATTGTCCAGCACTCGGCGACATAAAGCGGAACCGGCAGGATAAGGGTTTTGTAGAATAAACATTTCATCCTTCGAGTTAGGAGTTTTGAAGCCAGTTGTTTCGCCAAACCAAAGTAGGAACGGTTTCCTAGGGTAATTCTTCACCGGATCTCCACTAGGGTGTATTTCGTGGAGTCTATGTTTACTCCGAGGTAGGTAAACTCCTTAAATGCCTCGAAATTACAGCTATCAATAGTGACGTTTTGTCCTAGGCGGTGGACAGATGTTTGTTTGATTGTTGACAGCAAGTACTTAGTCTTCTCCTCATTTACTTCAAGGCCAACGGATTTCGCCTGTTCTTCAATCGCCGTGAACGCCTCTGTCACGGCACGCCAAGAGCGACCGATGATGTTAATGTCGGCCGTATAGCCCAGCAGCTCAATGGCTCAGTGGCGCGATGGTTAGTGTGATGAACTGCCACGCAGAACATCTGGGTTCAGCTCCCAGCCGGGGCAACACCTAAATGATTTTTCACTGGCCCTCCTATCGTGATGACCTGACAAATCATCCGAGTAATATCAACCATCAAGAAAAGCTTAGGTATCTCAAATTCGCCGTTCGGAGTCGGCATAAATCAGGGGGGAACCCTGTCGAGCAAGAAGTACACACGCACACATGAGTGGTTGTGAGAAAGCTCGGCCCTGGGTACTTACGAGCCTGTTGCGCCAAAAATTTGTATTTTATAACGCAGCAGCTGGACGGACCTGTTGAAAATAATGCCTTCAGTGTTGACACCTGCCCTTCGTACTATCTGCTCCAGTTCAAGATCGAAGAAGTCAAATGATAGCGCGCCTCCTTGCCGAAATCCGGTGCATGTTTGGAACAGTTCGGAGGAGCTACTTTCAAACTGCACATTGGCCCTTGTTTTCCAGCGTCACGCGACACAGCTGAATCAGTTTTGCCAGGATTCCGAACTCGGCCATCCCCATATAGAGCTCCTGACGATGTCTGCTATCATACTAGGCTTTGAAGTCGATGAATAGGTGGTGAGTTTCGACTTGGTTTTTCTAGGATTTGCGTCAGTGTGAAAATTTTGCCTATAGTCGATCTGCCGGCCCGGAAGCCGCACTGGTACAGTTTTAGACGTTCACACAGTACGTTGGATAGGATCGTGTATGCTATATTTAGCTGGGATATGCCTCGATAGTCCTTACAAGACATAGAATCCCCTTTTTGTAGATGGGGCATATGGAGTCATCGGACAAAGTTTCTTCCACCCTTACTTGGTCGATGATTCGGTGCATGCTCCCTGCCAAAACATCACCACCGTATATAAAAAGCTTCGCTGTTAAGCCATCAGAGCCTGCGGCCTGCTTTGGCATAAGCTTTTTATAGCTAGGTCAACTTCTTCTATACTATGTGGTGGAACTAGTTCTTCATTGACTGGACGTGGGTTCTCTTCTTACTCCATCACTCCTTGTACATGATGCCCGTTAAGCAGCTGCTGAAAATGCTGCTTACACACATCAAATATTCCCTGCGCTTCGCTGACTAGGTTTCCTTCGCTGTCTCGAAGAGCTTGCGTTCCGGTTTTGTAGCCAGCATTCACTTCCTTGACCTTTTTATAAAAACTGCGGTTGTTGTTACGATCGCGCTACTCTTCAATCTCCTTGAGCTGGGAAGCTGCGTAAGCCTTTTTTTCTACGCAGGGTCTGTTTTTCCTCCCTTTTCCTGGCTCGATTCTCTAATCTCGCTGCCCTTGTTCTGCGTTGCAGTGCTTCCTTGTGTGCATCTTCTGTCACCTTTTTTCTGTATACGCATTCATCATCATACAACGGGCTCCTTCTCGGGGGGTGGCTGGTACCCTATAGTGGTTTCATCTTCCTCCTTCATGATGTCGCGATACTGGCACCACTGATTGTTGGCGTCTGTGGCTGGCCTTTATCCTTTTTTGATATCAAATGTGTCGATGAGATCATTGCCGACCCTAATGGAGCGGCGATAATTTTTCATCGCCATCATGCACGGAATTTGGACAAAAGCTAGGCATGCTAAAGTTCGTAATATGTAAATGCTTTCGCAAACGTCTTTGAAATCGATATAGGTGGCTTGGACTACTTCTGTTTTTTCCAGGATCTGCCAAAGTTTGAAGATTTGCTCATTTGTGGACTTTCCTGACCTAAAACAACACTGATAAGGGCTGCTCAGGTTATTGATAAATGGTTTCAGGTATCACATGTTACGGAAGTTGGAATCCTGTAGGTGATGTTGAGGATATTTATGGCTCTGTAGTTGGCGCAGTTCAGTGGGTCTTTTTTTTTGGGAATAGGGCAAACGATGCTGAGGTTCCATTTTTCAAACATACTTTTATCGGACCAGATTTGGCTTATCTTAGTTGGTGGATGTTACTTCCCAAATCATATCCCATGGAAGGCCGCCATTTTCGGCAGCCTTGTTAAGCTAATTTCAAATATTGCTATCCTCACTTCACTTAGGTCGGGTGGTTGGTAGTTTTCGCTGTAGTCGCAAGTATTAAAAGATTCGTTCTACCCGACACAGCGGGAGATTGTTCGTCATCGCCGTTTGAAAGTCCGCAGTATTGACTGTGGTTCATATCGACAGGATTGTATTCGCTCCTTGTAATCCCGGATTTGATTTTTTACACTTTTGTAAAATTAACGAACACCATATCAGGAGTGGAACCCCTCTTCTATATTCTTCTGAAAAGCCGATGTTCTTCCTTTGGCTATGAATTTCAGTGGCAGTTATATTACTAACTTGTAGCTATGCCTTGTAGGCTTCGTTCTTGGCTGCTTATATCTGACGGACTTCTTCGTCAAACGAGGTTTTTCTTTCTGGTGGGCGCGATGAACATAGAACATCAATCGCGGCTGATCTTAAAGCTTGTTACCATCGTTCTTCGACAGTAGATGCTGGTTGTTGCATGGTGTTAATCGAGAGGTTGAGTGATATGATTCCTGACATCTGGGCTGCAATAAGGTAGTGTTGCATGTCAATTTTAGCCCTCGGCATCTTCGGACATTCAAAATACTAGCAGCGTGTCTCTTGTTTATCGCAGTGTGATCAATTTGGTTGACCGTTTGTGTGATCTGCAGACCGCCATGTCTCTTTATGGATATCCAGGTGAGGGTATAGTAGTATTCCGTTCCGAAGTCTATATTCTTTGACAGATGTGATATCGTGTAGGCTGAGTTCGACTAGACGGACACTACAGCCTTACTGGATAAACCTCTTTGATGTCACCCAGGTTAAGGCACTTCCACATTATAAACTAAAAGTATATGGTCTTGAAAGGTTAACAGATAACTGTTATTGCAAATAAAAGAATTCATTTTTTTTTTTTGTTTAAATTTAATTTATTTCTAAGCCTAAATTCTTTTCATTGTGCTCTATAAAAGCAGCTTCTATCCTTTTTGTACATTTCAACGCTTGAGAATCTCTTTGCAGTTGTAGGAACTCCTTGAGGGCATTAATCTGCTGCATGGCTTCATGGTTATCATTTATTTGAAAGCTGCTATTGTGTTTAAGATTTTCAACTTCAGGATGAGTACCCGCGTACAACTCCTCAGGCTCAGTAACTTCGGTTTTTATTAAGACGGGTTCTTCCTCACTTGACGTTGAAATATCTTCACGCTTGATCTCAATTGCATCGAAGGGTATGAATTCTTGAAGTATGGGCGTTGAGGTATGGGGTTTCTGTTTTATATCTTGAAGTTCCTGCTTTAAATCTTCTTGAAGTATACACGTAGAGGTATCAGGTTCCTGCTTTGTATCTTCTTGAAGAATGGACGATAAGGTATGGTGTTCTTGATTTATATCTCCATGAAGTATACACGTTGAGGTATGGGGTTCCTGCTTTACATCTTCTTGAAGTATAGACGTTGGTGTATGAGGTTCCTGCTTAATATCTTCTTGAAGTATACACGTTGAGGTATGGGTTTCCTGCTTTATATCTTCGGGTTGAAATTCCCACAGAGTTGATGTGGGAGGCTTTAAGTTCTCGTTAGCAGTCTCATTATATTCTTCCTTAACCTTCATGAGTTTCGACAATGCATCAATTGGATTACCTTCATGCTTAATTATGGTGGCAATAAAGGTATCTTCATCAAAAATGACACCCTCTTCTTCTGTATCTTCATCTGCATTGTCCGATTTAATTTCCTTCATTAAATAGAAGCTATATTCACTGTCATCTTCAATTTCGGAGTCAGATAACTCAATTTTTATGCAACTTATTGTAGAACTGTTATCATCCTCACTTTCAGAGTCAATAACTTGAAATCCTTCAATTTCTGTAGTTTTGCTGGTAGTCGGCTCTTCTGTCCTACTCACATCCACCGATACATCTATTTGATTAGCTAATCTCGGAATCTTGCAAGGTATTTCATTGTCTTCACTCATTTCCACTTCATAGATCCTTAAGGCATCTTCCTTGGAAACACCCTCACGTTTCAACACACACAATACAATGTCCAACATATCCAAGGACATTGACTTGTAGGATTCGTCATGTCCCCAAATATGTTTCGAATCCATACAATTCTTCCGAATTTTGTGGATCCAATAATCCTTGGATTTATATCCTTCAATATTTAAGACACACAGAGCTAATATAACGTGTACTCGAATAATCCCTAGCGGTACGCATTTTCTTCCCGCCTTCATATTTGCACGCTTAAACCATTCCGTAAGGACCTTGTAAAATAGGGCCACTTTCTCAGACGTGTGGTTTTCCTTTTTCTTATTAGCAAGTTCGGTTAAAGTAGCGTCTTCAAGGTTCTGATGTATGGCATTGTATTCCTCAATGATTTTCTCTCTATTCTTCATGATTTCGCCAATGTAATCACAGTTTAGGATTAAACTCATCTGATCTCCAGTATCGGTCAATTGGTCATACTGTTGAATGATGTTAAATTTTTTAGTCAATGATGGATTGGAATCTGCGATTGGAAGGTGTAGGGTTTGATCTTTTGCGTTGCCTGTGATTGCTATGCAATACTTGGTCAAAGCGAGTTCTTTTGAACAGCCAATTTTTTGTAGTACATCCCTAGCGATATCCTTTAAATTTAGATTCAACGAACAAGCTGTTATTCTATTTTTGATCAATGATTCCCTGCAACGTGTATGCAGAGCAACAATCCACGAATCTGGAGAAGGTATGGTTTTAATATTAAATAAAGCTTGAGCCGCTTTGACTTTTTCCTCAAAAATTGAAAAGTAAATTTTTTTAATTTTCCAGCGTCCGTTAACACGGTTGGCACGTCGGTACCATTCTATTATGACTTCTTCTAAAAATGCCAATTCATTGTGGTGGTATTGGGAGAGCTCATTAGAATTTTCTTCGGTTTTTACTACAAAAATCTCGATGCCATATTTGGCAAAGGCATCTTCTTTTGAAGAACCATTCGTTTCGAGTATTTCTCTAGCGATAAGCATCACATCTTTAGATGTCGATTTGGAACTCTTATCCTTAACTAGAGCAGCCTTCATACAACGCCTTTGAAGATTCAAAAACCATTTATCCGTTGTCGGTACGAACTCTATTTGTAGAGCAATCATCGCTGATTTAGTTTTTTCAATCAAAGCCGATATCGATATTGGCTTTCCTTTGCGATAGGAACGTTTATACCATTCGATCATGACATTTTCCAAAAAATGTATCTTTTCCACCTCACACTTCGAAATATTCGATAAATTTTCTTCGCTCATCATCGTTTGGGCTTCCTGTAATGCATGATTATATTGTTCCATGAGTTCTTCCTGTTTTTCAATAACATTTTCAATCATTTCTGGATGCAAGACTTGCAAATATTTTTTAATATTCGGAAGCATAAGTTCATATTCACGAAGGATTGCAACTTTATCCTCTAAGGACATTATCTGAAAAAAAATATTTTCGAATAGATATATAAAATTAAATAAAACGGAGGTAATATCTACTTCAGTGTTGGGCTCAGGTTATAAGTATCGCATAAAAAAAAGATTCAGAATTTTGTAGCATATTTTTTGAAGTAAAACTTCTTTTGGGACGGCGTGAATTAGTGTTTATGAAACGAAAAAGTGTAACGAAGAAGATACAACTAATGGGTAATCAACCAAGAGGTTTTTTTTTTCAAAATTGAGTTTTCGGCAGATGGAGCGTGAGTCGTGTTAAGTTGTCATGTACTTTTTATTCAGTTTTCACCGCCATTTCATCTCACACCCGAAAAACTTTTGCGAATTCAGTGAATGGACTCTCGAGAGATTTGCGGAAGATCTACTTTCTTCGACCAACACTTTGTTCAGGGATGAGGCCAATTTCTGGCTCAATAGATACGTCAATATGTAAATTTGCCGTATACAAGAAGAAGAACAACCGGAACAGGTTCAAGAGCTGCAGTTACCTCCACTCTAAATAACCCAATAGTGTAATTTATGGGCCGGTGAAATAATCGATCCGTATTTAGGGTTGCATTAACCTTGCTGTAAATGAGGCTCTTTATCGCGCCATGATAACGGAATGTTGTTTGCCTAAAATTGAAGCCCGAGTTATAGAAAATATTTCTTCCCAATAAGATGACGCTACTAGCCACACAGTCCGTGAAACAATGGAAATATTAAGAGACCGTTTCGGTGAAGAAATACCACAGTCCGTGAAGCAATGGAAATATTAAGAGACCGTTTCGGTGAACAATTAATTTCGCGCTTAAGACCAGGGAATTCACCATCAAGATCACGCGATATCACATCGTTATACTTTTTTTTTGAGGCTACGTAAATTCTAAGATTTTTGCGGATAAGCCAGCTACGACTGAAGCATTGGGTGCCGAAATGCCTCCAACATTTGAAAGGGATTTTCTTTAAAAAATTAATGTCGAGATTGATTCTTTAAATCCTAAGAAGGTACCGAGCTCTTTTTACAATAGGGATTCAAATTACTTCCCTTGGTCTTTATGAATAGAGCACGGAACACCGAATCGTGTTAACCATTCGCGACATATTTCCTGCGCTACAGTTTCTGCTCTTATATCGGCCAAAGAACTGCCTCGGGATTTTTGATTTTTGGGATTTTAAGTTTTCCGGATTTATGATTTCTTAGATTTTGCGTTTTTGGGATTTTAATTTTTTTTTTGTTATTTTGAGTTTTCAGCATTTTTGATTTGAAGTTTTTGAATTTTCCGGATTTTGGGTTTCCGAAATTTTTTTTCGGGATTTTGAGTTTTTGGGTTTTGGATTTTGGGTTTTCAGTATTTTTAGTTTTTTTTGTTTTGGGGTTTTCGGGATTTCGGGTATACGAGATTTTTGAATTTTGTGTTTTTGGAATTTTTGGTATTTTGGAACTTTTACGAAACTCACTATTTTAGTGATACATATATCTGGTATTAAATATTTACTTTGTATGGAGGTGCCACGCCTACTTATTCCACCACGCCCACTTTCTACTCAACTACTCAACACTAAATTTCAAGACTGAGGCTTTCATGGTACTGAAGATATTTTGTTTATTTTTGGGAGGTGCCATGCCACTTTTCCGGTCCCGCTCATTTTTTGTACGACGACTAAAAACCACAACCGACATGCCTGGGCAAAATTACAAGCCTCTCGCTATTATAGTGTTCCAGATATATGGCATTAAATTTTCACTTTGTATAAGAAGTGCCACGCCTACTTTTTCTAATCAACTACTCAAATTAGCAATCCATATGTTTACACTAAGTTTCAAGACTGAGGCTTCCATGGTACTGCAGATGTATGGTTTTTGCCTATGACCACTTTGCCGGAAATGCCAGGCCGACTTGAGATATCAAAACAAAACTCTAGACTATTGCTTCGGTATATGCAGCTAGGTCCTATGAGAATTTTGAGAAAATCGGTCTAGTGGTTTAGTAGCCAGTTATAGACTTCAAACAAACATACAATCCATTTATATATATAAGACTGACAATAATAAGAGTTTTTTGATGATCTCTATGAAATATATTCGGTAATTTTTTTAGTTCAAGAAAATATAAAGAAAGGAGTTTTGTTCCAATATTCCATTGGGAAATTACTGTAAATAGCTAGTATTAAAATAAAATCCCGTTTAGTCATATCGACACAACAAAATGCAACTTTTTGAACCTCTGGAGAAATGTAAAAATTAGCCAGCGGATCAAATATAACCCCCATTTCAACACAATTGGCTCACGGCTTAAATTGGAGCTCAATTTTAACATCAGACTAACAAGTCCATACTTGTTGTTTATTATATCATATCCCACAAAGGTCTTTTAGTTTTGTTACATAGTTCCTAACGCAGGCAAATAATGTACATGGATTGAGTCAATTAGACGGTTGAGCCATTGTTATGAGTCTTGGTCGGGCCACTGAGGCATCTTCAGTGGAGGTAAGGAGGGCATGGCACGCTTGTGGTTGCTCAGCTAAGCTCTTCGGACGGGGTAGTTCTTGCCCGCTCACCACACACCACCTGCTCGACAAACATTTTGTTCGTGCCAAAAATATCAACAAAAAAATAACAAGAAAGGAGGAAGCTACGTTACGAACGGACCTCCAGAGATTGAAAAGTAGATAATAAAAGGAAAAAGCACCACTCATGACCGATGCCACCATCATCGGTGACAAATCTGGGAACACTCCGCGTGACTAAACGAGGACTAAAACCAAGAAAACCCTAACCGCAATTCTCGTCCCCAGCTCCTCTCTCACCAATGGAAGGTTCGCTATGACCTTCGAAACATGCCTGCTGTTGTTGGCAAGAGATGGCCATCGACACTACCGATTGCTGTCATCCTGGCCGTGTTTTGAGTGATAGTCCCTGATGTTTACTCCCCAGTCACGTCACTTTATGTCATTGTCGATCTGAAAAAGGATGGCCTTCCCAAAAACACAAATACCGTTCGCGTTAAAGATTTAACCGCGCATACTTGTAATAAAAGAATTACCGACAACGTTAATTAAATGAAACCGAAAATTCCATAAAATCGTGCCCTTTATTTAATAAAAAAGAATATCCTGTCTTAGTTTTAATTGACAAACTAAAATGAAATGTTCTCCGTCCGTACGGCCCACCAGATTTTGGGCCTTAAATTTTAAGCTAGAATACAGAAATTTGTGCACGTACTATTTGTTGTACCCACCAGAACAAGTTTTGACTACCGCGCCCCCTTTTTTTTAAAAAAAAAAACTTGATATTGACTCTGAATAAAAAGGAGATTAATCCGAGGATAGCTAGGTGGGCATTAGAAATGCAGAATTATGATTATTGTTTGGAGCATCGTTGTGGGGTGAAGATGCAACACGTAGATGCACTCAGTCGAATGTCACCCATACTGGTATTGGAAGAAAATACTTTTGAGCAAAACCTGTCAGTTTGCCAAAATAAAGACGAACATATAATTAGTATAAGAAAACAGTTAGAAGAAGCTGAGAGTAAGTTTTATGAAATGAGGAATGGATTCATTTACAGAAAAGTAGGTCAAAAGATATTGTTCTTTGTTCCCAAGGCTATGGAGTTGAATGTATTGAGGATGTACCATGATGACATGGGTCACATGGGGTTCGATACTTCAAAGGATTTCACGAAGTTTCTTGAAGATAATAATGTGCGTCACATAAAGATCGCGACTGGTTCACCACAGGCAAATGGACAAGTTGAACGAGTCAACAGAAAGCCTTGCACCGATGATAGCCAAACTAACGAATGCTGGATCTAGTCAATCATTGGATGGTGTGTTACCAACTATCGAATATGCTTTGAATAATACAATACACCGAAGTATTGGGGTGACACCGAGTGAGTTGCTCTTTGGCGTAGGCCAACGGGGAGTCGTCATTGATTTTTTAAAAGAAAGTTTAGATCAGTGTATGGTTGGACAGGAAGATGAAAGGGATCTTGAGGGAATCAGGACTAGGGCTGCAGATAGAATAGAAAAATGTCAGGAGTATAACAAACGGCTGAAGGATCGAGGTAGAATTGAGAAGAAATACAAAGTTGGAGATTACCTTATGGTAAAGAATTTTATAATTACGCCAGGCGTCTGTAAAAAGATCGCTCCGAAGTACAAAGGACCATATAGAGTAGCGAAGGTTTTGCCTAATGACAGATATCTGTTAAAGGATGTTGAAGGGTTTCAGATTAGTCAGGTCCCATACGAAGGGATATGGGAAGAAGCGAATGTCAAACCGTGGGTGGATGGTGTAGATTATGATATTTGTATTGAAGACGAAATCGGGACGATTGCTTGCCAGGATGGCCGAACTGTGGCAACACTGTCAAAAAAAAATACAAAAGCAAATATACAAAAGAGAGAAGAAGAAAAAAACAGAATACTGACGGTGACTGCAACGGGTAGGTAGGCCAGTCGTGAAGAAGCACTCGTCGTGTACAGTTGATTGGTTTTAAGATAAATAATAAAAGCATTTTAAATTATAACGATATAAATTGTTTGTGTTTTATTTGAATATAAGGTCATTGCTTACATTTTTGTTGGTCAAACGGTAAACAATTTCAAAGTATCATCTGACTATCTATATAGCAACTATAACAAAAATTTTACCGCCCGTTTTCTCTCAAAAAAATGTTTTTTTTTCTTACATTTTAAAGAAATTTGAAAAAAAACTTTCAATGCAAAAATATTTGTAATACCAATATGAACATTTCGTCTATAGATTATTTTAACCCACGATTACTCTTTAGGGCGTTTCCCTAAAACATTTGTAATCTCTACATCATTTGTAATCCCTACCCAAAAGCATATGCAATAGATGACCTCTGTTTTTCGACGAATCATAAAGGATTTTGATAAAATGTCTAATTGAACAACATGATGTGAAAATTTTATTTTCTAAATTTCATTCCCATAAAATTTAAAAAATTTAAGTAATGCTCAGAGAAAGTTGAAATGTCCTGCACAATAGAATGGCCAAGTGATTTGTTTCGCACTATACCTAAAGTAAGATGCCCCTCTCATTTGAGTTAAATGGCGGCCCCACTCCTGTACAGTACATTAATTTAGAATCAAAAATCATAATCTACTACAATATAATAAACATTTAAAAATGACTTTATATCAGACCCAACACTGTTATATAAAAATGTAAGTCAAATATACCTCAAACCAATTCTTGGGTTTATTCATTTTATTCTTATTTGCAAAAATACACGGTGAAATAAATCGAAATATTAAAGACACTCAGCACTCACACGAATCGGAAGAGAATCCAAAGCAAACTAATTTGCTGGGTTGTGCAACAGAAAGGAAAGAGCGCAATTGAGTAGATTCACCCGATGAATTTCGGCGGTTTGTGTGCCTTTTCTCTGTGAATTCAGCGGGAGCAGGTATACAACTATGTCCTCTAAGGACATTACCTGCAAAATTTGAGAAACAATTAATAATCTTGTTGTATTTAGGGTTGAACTCAGGTATTTTATTTAACAAATAAACTAATAACAGACAATTCCTTAAATTGTATTTTGGAATTGCCTAATCCTTGGAATATTCGAATAAATTCATAAATCCGAAAATTCGGATTAAAACAAACATTTACGTTTACGAACAAAATGCCAAAAATGTTTTCTGATTCTCACCAAGTGCACTTATCAAGTGTCACCCAGTTTTAGTGGGACTGAGGTTTCAGCGAGTGCAATAAATGTAATAAAAACATATGGGATGGCTACAATCCGCTGTGCGAATCGTTTAATGCCCTCATCCATCCCATCACATCCTTTAAATAAACCACGTGCCCCAGAGATTGGCTCACTGAAGGCGTCGATCAAAAACATCAACCAATTGATCAAGGAGAACTATCGGTTGTCCATTAATTTGTTTTGGAATAACAGAATTCGGGCCGCAAATTCCAACGACCCGAGTATGAGTTCCACAAATTAAGAAGTTCTTTAGGAGGAAAGGTCATAACGACCTTCCGTGTATTAAGATCCAACGAACAACTGACAATACAAACATACTTTTGACAGCAAGAATTGATCCGGGGGAAGCCGTCTTCGACGACGATTTCTTTGTTATGGAAGATCCTCAGGAGAAAGTGGAGGCAGTGGGGGGTGTCTTTCAGGATGTGTATAAGGTGAATGATAGCATTCGCCCTAACCGCGTCCTGGAAAACAATGCCCTGCTGCATCATTTCTATCTCCGAAACGACATAACGCAGTGGCGATCTGAGAACCGTGGTTTCACCCGGTTTGATGGCGAAAACTTGGCAAACGCCATAGTCGCCGAGCGAAGTGGGTCTAGTCCCCTGTTAATCTCGAAGGAGGAACTCCAGATCATCTTCGATTCCAAGAAAAAGAAGTCAGCGGGAGTCGATGGTATATCCAACATTGTACTGCGACACTTACCTCCTGAAGCTGTGGACATTTACGCCACGCTGTTTAACAACGCGCTGAATAATGCATATTATCCAGTGCGTTGGAAGACGGCGGTGGTTCATCCTCTCCCGAAAAAGGGAAAGGACAACACCAATCCGGCGAATTTCCGGTCGATAAGTCTTCTTCCGATTATCAGCAAGGTTTTCGAAAAGGTTCCCAATCGAGCTCTGTTCAAGTGGTCTGAGGACAATATTATACCAGAGAACCAGTTTGGTGTCAAGGCAGGACATGACTGTATTCATGCCGCCTCCAAACTCGTCTCTGATATACAATGGAATAAAGCCCACAAAAAAAAAAAAACAGTACACGGGTGCATGTCTGGTTGATTTAGAGAAGGCTTTTGACACCGTATGGTTAGAGGGCCTCTATCTAAAGCTGACCAGACTTGGCATAAGTAAACCACTGCTATATATGCTTCATGACATGCTGACTGTTAGAACGTTTGTTGTCAAAAGTGGCAATGTAACTTCTACCACAGAATTTTCCATTAAGAATGGTCTGCAACAGGCAGCGGTAAACTCGCCGATTCTCTTCAGCGTTTACACCAGTGATGTGATTGGTAGTCTTAATCAGGCAATTACGTATGCGGACGACCTTATCGCGTACAGAACAGACCCTACTGTCGAAGTCATTCAAAGTCCAGAGATATTGTCATGACTGGAAGTTGAAAATCAACTTTCAGAAATCAGAAACTATCCTGTTGAGGACACCGTTGTCTAGGGCCTCTAGGTATACGAGAAAGAACTGGCGAAAGCTGGTGATCGTTGAACCAAACGGACAGCCACTGGCGAGTAAAAGTGTAGTACAGTACCTTGGCATCTGGTTAGATCAGTATCTATATTTCGGAAGACATGTAGATGCTGCTCTGGCGAGAGCTAGGGGAACATTTGCCCTGACAAGACGATTGTTTTATAGCAGTCGTCTTGACAGCAGGGTAAAGGTGATTTGCTACATGGCCCTCATTAGACCGATGATTGCCTATGGGTGCCGGGTGTGGTTCAACGTTGCCCCATCTCAAATGGAAAAGATACGGGTGTTTGAGAGGCAGTGTCTGAGAAGCTGCCTTGGACTTCACAGAACACCAATATCTGACTACACAAAATACTATTCCAACCACGTCCTATACAACGGGGCCAACATAAAACGAATGGACAATTTTGAAATTTTTTGGTGAAACTCATTCGGTTTCACGCTGCAAGAGCGATGGGTTCGAACAATAGTCTCACCTTTGGGGCCTTCTACCCCAATGATGAATATTTTGAGAGTGCGCGTTTAAGCGGCTCTATTCCACCCGAAGCTTTCCTATATTTGGATAGTCGAGGGCAGATACAGGATAGATCGGCGGTTCCGCTAATCTACCACGTCTTCCGACGAACTGTGGATAGGCGGCTCCTATACGACCGAGACGTCGTCGCTCAGGGCGGAGGAGAGCGACTGCGGTTCAGCAGGAGTGTGTCCGATTGGGACCGTCGGAGTAGGTTGCAATAGGAGAACCTGTTGTGGTGGTTAAACGAGGTAAAGATAGTTGACTTAGGGCCGACTTACATAGTTTTAGTCTTAAGGTTTAGGTTTAAACAGTCATGGTGGCGTTTTTTAAGTTAGTCGATAAGTAGTTTTAATTAGGATGTAAGTTCAAATAAATGAAGGACTGGCTCAGTGGTGCGATGGTTAGTGCGATGAACCGCCGCGCAGAAGGTCTGGGTTCGATTCCCAGCCGTAGCAACACCCAAAAGATTTTTCACTGGCCCTCCTCTCTTGATGATTTGACAAATCATCCGAGTATTATCAATTGTCATGAAAAGCTTATCTCAACTTAGCCGTTCGGATTCGGCGTAAAACAGGAGGTCCCGCCATCGTGCTAAGAAGTACACTCTCACACATGAATGGTTGTGAGAAAAAAGCTAGGCCCTGGGTACTAACGAGCCTGTTGCGCCATAAAATTTTTTTTGAAATAAAATAAAAAAAAGACAAGAAACCAAGTTTTTTCAAAAATGTTTCTTGGTAACCATTGTTATAACTTTAGATTTACATATTAGATAATAGGCCGAAAGGCATTAGAATTAAGTTGTTACCATTTAATTTAGGGCGCCCGCATAGGGCCAGTAAGTTAGTTAAGTAGTTGAAAAGTAAGCTAGTTTTTTCATGAATTTTTGTCTAGCATGTAAGTTAGTTTTAAGATAAAGTAAAATAAAAATGAATTAAAAAAAAAAACAAATCCTTTTAATAAATATCCCCGAAAAGTGGGTGTGGCTCAAAACTTTATGTGGATGATGCGTAGGCAATTACATTGTCAAAATATTTATATTTATAAAAATCGCATGTTTGGACAAAAACGTTTTTCTATTTTATATGCTACCGGTTATAGGGAATGCTAATCGTTGTTTTTTGTAGGAAATCTACCCCCAAAAAGTGCTCGTGACTAAAAACTTTACGTGACTGAAATATAGACAATGCCATAAGGTGTTTTTGGTATAAATTTACTTTAGCCCGCACTCACTTTTTGCACTTTTTTTACTAACGCGCTGATTATTTATGTTTTTAAGAATCGTCGCTCGCATTTAGTTAAAAGTTATATCGGGTGCTTTTTTTTTTAGAGGTATAGAACTTCGTATTGAAATAAAACACAAGAAAATCGTTTTAATGTCCATAAATTTAGCTTTATTGGAAGGATAATTTTATGCCATTAACGTCTAAATATTTAAATTTTCGATCACTTTTTCGAGAATTTGGGGCCGTAAATCGACAATAACGCCAAGTCCCCTAACGTTTCTGGTTTGTTGGCGTAAACGAGCGACTTCACATATCCCTAAAGAAAATAATCCAATGGTGTCAAATCCCACGATCTTGGTGGCTAATTGATAAGTCCATTCCTCGAAATTATGCGCTTATCGAATGTTTTCTTCAATAAATCGATTGTGACGTGCGCTGAGTCCCATGTAGCGCGGTCTTGTTGGAACCACATCTCATCCACATTCATGCCATCCAACCAGGGAACAAAAAAGTCGGTTATATCATGGCTCTATACCGGTCTCAATTAACGATAACTGACTATTCAGCGTCATTTCGGAAGAAGTATGACAGAATGTCTCCACCAGCCTATGGATCACACTAAACAGTCAGTTTTTGTAGATGTAATGGCGTCTCAAGGGTCTCATGTGGATTCTCTTCACTCCAAATGCGGCCATTTTGCTTCTTGACGTAGCAATTCAACCAAAAATGAGCCTCATCACTGAACAAAATTTTGCGATGAAAATCAGCACCGAGATCTCTCATTTTCAGCCCATTCTCCAAAATCACGACGTGTTACATGGTCTCCCGAATTTTATTCTTGCACAAGCTGGATCTCGTAAGGTCGTAAGCCAAGATCTTTGCGCAAAATCTTCCATAAAGTGGATGGACAAAGCTCCAATTGCTGTGTACGGTGGCAAATCGATCCATTCGGGTCCTCTTCAACACTTTGCTCTACAGCGGCATTTTTTGTTTCTTCGGTGCGCACTGTTCGACGTCTCTGCAGATGCGTATTATCAAATAGAGTTAAAGTAGTCCGAAATCGATCCATGGTTAACCAAATTAATTGCTCCGATGGACGATTATGTCGACGATAAAGTGGACGGAGGTTGTGGTAAACCTCGCGAACTAAACCATTATTTTCGAAAAAAATTTGCTTGATTTGCATACGTTGTTCATTTGTCAACCTGTTCATGATGAAATGGCAAACCAAACCGTTAATTAAAACAAAAGCTCCTTTTCCCATCCAAGTTGTATGTAGTATGAAATTTCTGTATTTTTTTTCTACTGCAGTGGTGTACGCAGCATTGCCATGTTGAAAAAACATAGCGAAAATGGATATGAAAAAACTTTTGAATTCACCCAACTTCGGACTCACACCAAATCCTACAGTATGCCAAAGCGGGGGTTGTAAAGGCAGCAAGGCTTCCCATACATTCGGCCTGATCAGTACTTTGGATTTTTTAGTTATAATAGTTTTATTTGATTCCACATGGCAGTACTGGCGACACCACTGCAATAAAAAAAAAGCATATGAGAAGGCAATCCCCTGTGCGGATCGTTTAATACCCTATCCCATCCCATCCTTAAAATAAATATCCCCAAAATGTGGGATTTATATCGATGAAATATTGAAAATGTCATTGTCGCAACATTTCGTTTAGACAGTTTATCAAAATCTTTTATGATTCGACAAAAAACAGCGTTTTTCGCTTGGTTATGCTATGGTGTAGGGTAAGCGACAGGTTTTTGTATGTAAACGCCTCCAAAAACTGGGCGTGGGTTAAAATATTGTATAGACGAAAAGTTTATATTTCCATAAGCAATGATTTCGCATAAATTTTTTTTTTACCAATATTTTAAAATGTTACCCAAAAATGTTTTTTTTTAACTGAAGACGCCCCCAAAAGGTGGGGGTGGCAAAAAACTTTGTATGGACGAAATATAGACATTAAAATTGTCTAGATGTGTTGTTAAGACTTTTTGTTTCCAAAATTTATTAAGCATAACTTTTTAACTAAATGTGAGCGACGATTTTTAAAAACAAATGATCAGCGCACAGAGACGAATCTGGTAATAAACGAGTGGTTCACGACTGGGTCGTACGCAATTTTCTCTTTCACAGCGAGTTTATTTGATGTTCTTAATAATTTGGGCAAAAATAATATTTATTTTGATAATTTGATAAGTTGACAATTTTCTCTATATGGCCTTAATGCAAAAATCTGTTATATGGAATTTCACGAAAAAAAAACTGGGTATGTAGTTTTATTGGTACTATTATGTTTATACTTTATGTGAAGTTTAATCAAATAAAGGGTGATCCATTTCGAGGTTCCCTACTTTTTTAAAGAAAAAAACACAGAAAATTCAAATTTAATGTGAGAATGTTTATTATCATTTGAAAGAACATTCTTTGGCATTTATTTTTTGAAGATTATGTCTATCAAATGTTGGTCGTTGATACGTCGCAGATGGTCCATCCGTTGAGTCCAATTTTCGATCACTCGTTCGAGCATTTCGACTGGTAACTGGCGAATGACACGCGTGATGTTTTCCTCCAAGGCCTGAATCGAAGCGGGTTTGTCGGCATAAGCTTTTTACTTTACATATCCCCACAGGAAAAAGTCTAACGGTGTGATATCACACGATCTTGGTGGCCAATCGACCGGCCCAAAACGTGAAATTATGTGCTCACCGAAATGTTCTCTCAATGTTGACCATAAGTTGATCGAAGTGCACGAAACACATTCCTCACAGAACGTGAATTTTCATAATAAAGTTGAACAATTTGTAAACGTTGTTCACGCGTAAGTCTTTCCATTATGAAATGCCAAACAATACTAAACAAAAATAACATGACAGCATGACACGACTCACACGTGATCTGTCAAAAAAGGCTATTGGAAAAAGAGTCTCTACTTGGATCACCCGTTATTTATAATTTTAAAATGGCCTAGAATTATGTCAAAAAAAACGCTGGATACAAAGTTTAAAGGAAATCGGTCAAGTTTTTTAGGCGACCAGTAAGAACAGACGGACCAACAAACCTACGAACCGACTGACGGAATTCCAAAAAAAAAACATTTTTTTTTGGTTCCATTATCATTGAAATCATAGAATCAATCAAAATCTCAAGGTCGAAAATTTTCACGAAAACAATATCTTTCTCTTTGTAAGAGAAAGTTAAAAAGTTAGTGCGAGCTCAAGTAAATTTGTTTCGCGTGTTTTGTTGAGAACTACTCAGAGTAAACTAAAAACTGTTCAACAAAACTATCTGCAGTCAATCTGATTAGAAGCTTTTTTTTAATATTTGAAACATCTATTCGCACTCAGCCTCACGTTAATTGTCAAAATATACAGTGGACTCGATTGTCATTGGTGGTTGCAAAAATCATAACTTCTGAACGAGTTTTTTTTAAAAAACAAAATGCGAGTTAAAAAAAATGGTACACAGAGTGTTTCAAGATCTTGGGTAAAAAATCCGTCTTTCTTTATTAATTGATTTTTGAAGTGAAACTTCTTTGGGACGTGTGAATTTGATTTTATGAAACATAAAAACATCACGATGATGGTGTTCTGATCCGGTCCGTCATCCTAGTACTAACACAACAGATGCTGCTTGACATCAGTGATCGCGTGTTGTTGGTTTATTTTGTTTGTTTGAAGTGAAACTTATTTTCGGACGGTTGTGTTGTAGCTGTTTGATCGTCTGTACTGAACGGCTGCACTTGCAACTTAGACAACACGTAAGTTGGTGTGAAAAACAGGGATGGTTTCGTGTTGGCATGTTGTTTGGAGAAAGGACTTTGGTACACCGGTATGCACCAATAAAGTGTGGCGTCTGTCAATAAGTAAATTTGGGTGCGTGGAATTGTACGTGAGCAAGATCAAACTGTGAAACTCATCGGTGATTCCAGGAAAACAGTATCCTTTGTTGTAAGAAACCGAACGAAAGTTTATAGAAGTATGGATACGACATTTGGTAACATGTTGGTGGGTAAAATTGTCATTCCCCTCTGAATATTGAAATGACAGCTGATCGATGGCGAAGTTATGTGTCTGACGCCTGGAGGCTGTAATCAAGGCTTGAATCCAAACAGGTAGATTTGATTGAGTTTTCGTTATGTAGGTATGTGATTTTGTGATATTGAAAAAGTATTTTTGGAATTGAAGTTTTGCCTTCAGGAAGGACAGTGTTTTTCATATGACGACATTTTTAAAAGGATCTGCTAGATATCGGGAATACCTCTTACGTTTGTGGGTGTAAATACCCACAAATTGAGATTCTTTGTAACGGACAGAAAATTAGTATCTGGTCTGAGTCTGGTAAGATGACGTGTTCAGATCTACTTTTAACCAATATTTCCTTTTGAATACATGACGGCTTTATAAATATTCGGGGGACTTTACGAAAGGTGGATCCTGTGGCTTTGGTTGGATTTTGTGTGTTGCTCATAGTGAAGAGAGAATATCTTCACACTGAAGATCTTGCAGAAGGAACTAATTGCAACATTTGTACGATTGTTTTTTTTTTTTGTTGACGTAAAACTTCTTTTGTGACGTTGTGAATTCGATTTAATGAATCGAAAAAGTGCAACGAAAATGATATCAAACAAAACATCGGTTGTCGTCTGATCACCGAAACCAAGCAGCGTTGGTCTCGGTTAGTACTTAGATACGGGAACGCTTGGAAACTCGGCGTGTTGGTAGTTATTGGAAAAGAATGATAATCCCCCCACGGGGATTATTTCCTTTTCGAAATGAAACAAGCCCAGTCACGAAAAATGATTAGCCCCTGCGGGTGTTATTGCCATTTGAAATTGGAATTCTATTCAAGAGTATGCAAAGTTTGAATGCTGCAACCCCCCGCTTGGATTTACTGTTGGATTTGGGATGTGTGCGAGTTTGGATGCATGAAAATGAAATAAACCCCTTCAAGCAAAAGGTATTAACAGCCGCAAGACTTATATCCATTTCCGAAAAAAGCACCTCACAGAACTCAAACTCGATTTTTTTTAGTTACTTGCAATGAAACAGTCGCAACTTTGTTTAATGGTTTAAAAATGACACAAAAGTTATGATTTAAAATAAATCAAAGGTTTTGCAGAAGATTAAAACAAAAATATTATACGAAATGTGAAAAAGGGTTGCAGGCATTGTTTAGTTGCATTACCTTCAAAAAAGCTAATCTTGAGACAGATTTTGTTTTATAACAGTTTGAAAAAATTTAACGACCAAAATATACAAGGCTTTAAAAAAAATAGAACTTCAAGAATATTGGTAGGAAAAAAGAAAAGAAGAACTTAAAGAATGTTTTTTACTCAAATACTAAAGCTTAATCAGGCATACACTTTGTTAAAAACTGGTTGATTTGAAGTTCAAGCTGTTCATCAATGTTACAAAAAAAAAACAATAAATAAAAACTAGATTCCTTGAAAACTATATACAAATGTAGGAAAACGCCTCCAAAAAATTTGCGTGGATTAAAATGATAAACGAATTTTTTTTTCAAATATTTTAATACTCTAAAAGTGGACGTGGCAAAAAAAAACCCTTAATGGACGAAATATATATATATTGGGATTGACTAAATTTGTTGTTTAGACGCTTTTTCCAATTTCTCTACCGTAAGACCAAAAATAAGTATTTTCTTAAAAGTGGGCGCGGCAGTGGGTGGATTTTGAAAAATGTTAAACCTGCTCTATTCCGTAGGATAGCGAGTCCATATACCAAATTTCAGCAATCTAGCTCAAAATTTAAGGCCTAAAAAGCGGTGACATATAGACGGACCGACAGACAGACATTGCTTTATCGACTCTACTAGCGATTCTGAGTAGATCCATATCCATTGAGGTATATCGGTATATCTAACGAAGTTATTTCTCTATGTTGCAAACTTCAGATTCGCTAACTGAGTCGATTAAGCCATGTCTGTCTGTAGCTCACCGGTTTTTAGGCCTTAAATTTTGAGCTAGGCTAGTAAAATTTGGTATATGCGATCCTTGTTCGTGCTGTACGAACAAGTGCAACAATTTTCAAGATTTGCCTACTGCCATGCCCACTTTATTTTTTGGTCAAACGTTTTAGAATTCTTAAAAAAATGTTTGAACGAGATATTAAGGCAAACGCAATACCTGTATTTCGTCATTATAAATTTTGTTATCACTTTCACTTTTTGGGGTCGTTTTTTAGTAAAAAAGTTTTTCGGTAAAAAAAAAAATTTTGATGCAACAACATTGGGTTTGACAAAACAAATATTTCATTCATATATCATTTTGACTCAGGCCCAGTTTTTGTAAACGTTTTCATACAAAAACCCTACGCAATACCATATTCCGAAGAAAAACGTTATTTTTTGTCGAACCACACAAGATTTTAAACAATATGTTGACAAAATGTCAATTTGAATATTGTTTGCCATAAATCCCACATTTTAGGGATATCAATTTTAGATTGGGATGGGATATGGCATTAAACGATCCACAAGTGGACTGTAGCCTCCTCATATTCTTTTTATTTAAGCTTGTAAAAAGGACCATTTGGATTGCAATTTATGTTTCGAAATTTTTATGCCGAAACTAATTTTCATAAGAAAATATATTTCTTTGATTTAAAAAATAAGGAATTTTCGATTACCTGTTTCAGGTGAATTTACAATATTTTCTAACTCAGTTAAATGAAATAGTTTCGGATTTTAGGCACATCCGAAATTAAAAAGTTGCCCACTGTAGCCGTCAATTTTCTGTCAACGAATCCCAAGAAATGGCAAATTATGCAAGGTGTACCAAACTTTGAAAATCAAAAATTTTGTTTTCAGCACCCCCTTGTGTTGAGTGGAATGCTCTGTTTATCCCAACTCAATCTTACTTTACATAAAAAGCCAAAAGAATTCAAGTTTTTTGTTGGATTTTGTACTCCGTGCAAAATTTCATTTCACTGTGGCATACTGTACTGTACTGGCATAAAATAACCTGTCATTACAAATTACAATTCAATTGACATAACTCGTCAGTAATTCACTGAAAAGTGACAGATATACGATCATCGAAGAATGTTTTAGTGTATAGGAAAAAACAAAACTAAAATCAAGTTTACTTTCATAGCAGTTGTCGACCTAGTCGTTGGTGAAAAACCGTTTGACATTAAGGTTGCTTTCATGTAAAGATACTCTAATACATAAAAATTTTTCATACTTCTCAGTTTAAGCCCTGTGTAAGGCCCAACACTGAGATATATTAGGTACGAAAATATTGTTTAGTCAAATTGGATGATCAACTCACCTGAAAAACACGACTGGAATTCATAGTTGGGTCAAAATTCAGCACCAAATAATCAACACTAGCAAGCGAATGAAAAATATCATCCCACAGCAATACAAAATATCGCGCAGCAACTCACACGAATCGAGAGAGAGCGCACACCAAACTAATTCGTGTGCTGACAATAATGGTCTAGTGAGACGATGGGTAGCGTTCGCTTGTTCGTTGGTTTCTCTTCCAATTCAGCAGATATCAACACACATCAACACTGCTCGTTGTATGTATAGAGATAGAGCGAATCGGCATATGTGTTTAAGTGTAGCGACGATGATCACTGATCAGTTGCAGTGTAGTGTGACCATACTTGTTGTTGCAAATAATTTTATTTTAATTGCAAAGTTATTTTCTAATAACGGGTGTTTTTTTTAGAGATTGGTTTTTCGAATAGAGATAAAAGTGACATTTTGTGGTCAAGTCGGGCAACTCTTATATGATTTATGTTCAGTTTGGATTGCCATTTCACCATTAACCGGTTGACAAATGAACAACGTTTGCAAATCGTGCAAATTTATATCGAAAATAAGGGTTCAGTTCGCGAAGTTTACCGCAAGTTCCGTCCATTTTATGGTCGACATATTCGTCCATCAGAGCAATTAATTCGGTTAACCATGGATCGATTTCGCACTACTTTTACTCTAGTGATAATACGCATCCGCAGAGACGTCGAACACTGCGCACCGAAGTGTTAAATATGACCCGAATGAATCGATTTGCCACCGTGCACAGCAATTGGAGCTTTGTCCATTAACTTTATGGAAGATGTTGCGGAAAGATCTAGGCTTACGACCTTACAAGATCCGGCTTGTGCAAGAATTAAAGCCGCGAGACCATGCAATGCGTCGTGATTTTGGTTTCTGGGTCGAAAATGAGATTGATCTCGATGCTGGTTTTCATCGCAAAATTTTATTCTGTGATGACTTGGTGAGGCTCATTTTTGATTGAATGGCTATGTCAAGAAGCAAAATGGCCGCATTTGGAGTGAAGAGAATCCACATGAGACCCCTGAGACGCTATTACATCCACAAAAACTGACTGTTTGGTGTGCTCTATGGGCTGGTGGAGTCATTTGGCCATACTTCTTCCGAAATGATTCTGGAGAGTCAGTTACAGTTAATGAAGACCGGTATAGAGCCATAATAACCGACTATTTGCTTCCCGAATTGAATGGCATGAATGTGGATGAGATGTGATTTCAACAAGATTGCGCTACATGCGACGCAGCGCACGTCACAATCGATTTATTGAAAGAAAAATTCGATGAGCGCATAATTTCGAGGTATGGACATATCAATTGGCCATCGAGATCGTGTGATTTGACACAATTGGATTATTTTCTTTGGGGATATGTGAAGTCGCTCGTCTACGCCAACAAACCAGAAACGCTAGGGGACTTCGAAGCCAACATTTGTGGCGTTATTGCCGACATACGGCCCCAAATGCTCGAACAAGTGGTTTAAATAGATTGAACGAATGTAAAATATAGCAGTGATACAGGGTGTCTCAGTTAAACAGTAGGTATTGGCCATTAAGGGGAGATTCCTGAAGTTCAGCCGAATAAAAAATTGTATGACAGGAACACAATTGTAGGGGAGTGTGTTATCACCGAATTAAACTGAAAATGATTATTTTGTTGATTTGTATACCCTATCCCAGGGGGTATATTAATTTTGACACATAGTTTGTAGTACAGAGACATAATTTAGCTAGATATACCTACCTCATAGTACATGGATCGACTCCGAATCGCTAGCTGAGTCGATTAAGTCATGTCTGTCTGTCCGTCCGTCCGTATGTAGGTCACCGGTTTTTAGGCATTGTACGTGCTGTTCGAACAAGTTAACATTTTTTTTAAATCCACCTTCTGCCACTCTCACTTTTTTGAAAAACGATGTTTTTTTTTTGGTCAAAGGGTAAATAATTTTGAAAAAATGTTTGAAGGGATACCCAGGCAATCACAATATGTATCTATATTTCGCATTTACACCTAAAGCTTTTTGTCACGTTCACTTTTTGTGGCCGTTTTTAGTAAAAAAAAAAAATCGTTTTTCGGTCAAATTTTAAAATATTAAAAAAAAAAGTTTGATGCAAAACGTGGGCTTGGTAAAAAAAATATTTCGTTCATATATCATTTAAACCCACGCCCACTTTTTATAATCCTTTTCCTTCAAAAACCATTTGTATATCCTACGCCATATCATATGCAGGAGAAAACATTGTTTTTTATCGACGCAAAAAAAGATTTTGAACAATATGTTGTGACAATGTGATGATTGGGTGTTGTAGAACGAGCGTAGACTCTGATTGGCTTTAACTTGGCAATTACCAGTGGTTGTAACTCTGACTACACATCAAGTGCTTAGTTTTAACCTCCAAGTGGTTACCATTGGGTACTGGTCTCATCCAACCGTATTTGACTTACTAAACCATAAGCGCGAGTATTGATAACAGGACGAAAAACAGCAACACTATATACAGCTAGGTCAGAATGGCATGGAATGAATACCCGGCCTGCTGTCCTAGGCGAACATAGACAAACTCATTCGACATATTCGGAAAACAGGTTGCCTAGGAGTTTCAAAGGTAAGTCAGGCCTCTTGAACAGAGATGACGGCGGATGAACCGAAAGGCCGACCCCCCCGTATCTAATAAATTGGAACTTGCCCCCAGGTTGGGGGTTGTGCTTTGGGTTAACTACCCAACCATGGAAATAAATTTATGTTACGAAGAAACCAATAGCCTCGGAAAGGAATGATTTTATTGTTGACGACAGTGCTTAACGAAAAAAGGCACCTAGAATGTGAGAACATTAAACAGGAGAGGTGCACGCGAGCTCTAAACTGCTACAAAGCAGACATAACTGCCATCCAGGAAATACGATGGGATGTGCAGGGCAAATAGAGGATGAAAAACTATGACATCTACTACGGGCCGCGTTATATTGAGCAGAAACAGAAACTATTCGGATGCGGATTTGTAATAAGTGCCTCACATAGGCAAGAAGTCTTATGTTTCGAAGAAATTAGCGAACGCATTGCAACAATCCGCATGAAGGCCAAATTCGCCAACATAAGCCTTAAATGCGCTCACGCCCCAACGGAGAAAAAAATAGATATAGCTAAGGATTGCTTCTACGAGCTCCTTGACGAAACCTCTGAGCGACTACCGAAGTACGATGTTAAAATCGTGCTGGGAGATTTACCTATTCATCGATTTCAAGGCGGCATGCAACAGAGACGAACTTTGTCTAGTTTTAGTAACCGCCCGCTCCGCTATTAACTCTGACAACAACATCTCGTCCGAAACTAAACGACGAATTTGCTCTTACCAACCGTTGTTTCTTCGGGCTAAGAAGACAATTCAGTAGTAAAGCCCTAACTGGAACTACTAAGGAGATCCCATATAAAACTCTGATCATCCCAGTCGGTCTCTACGACGCTGAAGCATGGACCGTCTCAAAGGCGGATGAAGAAATCCTTGGTGGATTCATGAGGAAAATTCTTTGAAAAATCCTCGGTCCCGTTTGCGTTGATGGGCTATGAAGACGAAGATTCAACCAAGAACTATACGAGCTGTGCAGCGACATGCCCCTGGTTAAAAAGCTCCGAATTGGACGTTTAAGATGGCTAGGATATGTTGAACGAATGGACACCAATACTCCGGCTAGCAGATTCTTTGATTCCCAGCCAGACATCATCCGCAGTAGAGGAAGACCTCGCCTTAAGTGGTGCGCTTTAGTAGAAACCGACCTCAACCAACTTGGAGTGTGCAACTGGAGGCAGTTAGCTAAGGACCGGGCTAATTGGGGAGGCATGTTGGTTGAGGTCCAGGTTCATTTCTGACTGTAGCGCTACTTAAGTAAGTAAAATCGTTTATGTTACTCAATTTTCTTGCTGAGTTTTTTTGTTACTCTTTTTACTTAGGTACCTACCTACTCATGAAAGTTAATCGTGATTTTTGATTTTTTTTTATAAAGAGGTCCTTGACATTTCTATTTATATTTTTTTGCGGTTTTGTGATTCATTTATTATGGTTATGCGTTTTTTTTTGCTGAAAAATAAATTAAATTGCCACATTGGCTTATAAATCTGGCAAGCCTGGTCTCAACTAGTATTGCTTGTTTCAAATGCGCGCAATCGTGTTCGTGCATGGCCAAATTAGAATAATTTAGTGTGTATCTACATATACTTTTCTCTTGTGTAAAAAAAAAAAAAACAAAACAAAACAACGCACTTCGCATTAACTGTAAACACCCCTTGTGTTTGAATGTCATATGTTGAATGAATGACACGCATAAATTTAAGAGTCGGAGGAGAAACAAATAAACAAAACTAAATTCTAAAAATACTCTACCGATGTTGATGAAACGTCTTACTTCACAGCAATACCTAAAATGTGGTATGCGTTGCGGAGACGAAACCAATACCAACGCTCGTCAACCCCAACACTAAAATCCAGCCATACACTCGCCCATTTAAGAGAAAATCTACGGATGGGCTGCACATGGTTGTTTTTCTTCCCTGCAATGGTGTATGCGCAGCACATTTCCGTTTTTTTGTTTTGTTTCATCTGTTTCTGTACTTTCGCGTCTGCTCAGTGGAAATTCTCGATGGAAACATGTGTGAGATTCGACAGCGTGACGCATAAATGAGAGCTAAAAGAGAACTATACAGTTGTGTGGGTAGATTTCGCCTGAATACATACAACGGCTCTCCGCAACGCTTTTATGATTGACGTAAATGTGTGCCCTCCGTCGCCAGTTTTGTTTCAACGCTTGGATAAGAATGGAGTCGGGGGATGGAAATGTAATTTTGTTAAATTCTAATTTTGTTGCCATTTTAATAAGCCGCCATATTTGTTTTTTTTTTTCAGAGTTATCAGAAAAAATTAAGTTTTGATGAACGTGTCAAACCGAAAAACTTTCTCGCATTAAACGAGAAAGTCGCCGCAATACGGCGATATGAAGTTGATCCGGTTTATAAGAGAGTTGGACGATACTTTAACTGTAGTCCGGATCAGATAAAGCGGATCATTAAGCAGAAGGAGTTCATACTGGCAGAATGGAATAACCGTACAAAGAAATCGGTTGCACCGACAACACATGATTCCAAATCGGTGAAAATGTCGGTATTGGGAAAAGCGGTTCACGAATGGATTAGACGAATGATGTACTATTCGGATTTTGATTTATCAGATGCTCTCATCAAGACGATGGCTCTTGAGTTTAAAAATGGCTTGGGACTGGAGAACTTTTTACCCGATAAAAGTTGGCTTACCAATTTTCGAAGTACATACAACCTGGCCGAAGTAAATACAAAGACCTTAAAGATCGGGTACTACGAGAGTCTTTCTGTTCAGGTAAGAGATATACTGCGCCATCTACAGGAAGTATGCAACTCTAATGGGGTATCCGAAATCACAAATTCCTTAAATGTACCGGAGTGCGTAAAAGTAGAAAACGTTCGGATAAAAGATGAGCCGAACAATGATGTCCGAATGACAGATGTCAATGATACTTCCATGCCATCTTGTTCTTCTGCCGTGGTGAGTCGGGTGAAAGTAGAAGAACCAACCATAACAACGGTATTTATACCACAACCAGCACCGATCGCTGTACTGCCTGTCAACTTGGAACCGGTGGATGTGAAGCCGGAGCCGTTACAACCTGCTGATGAATCGGTTCAAATGGACGAGTGTTTGCTAACAATAAGAACACTCGATGACGCAATAAACTGTGTTAAGATGCTGGAAGAGTTTGCATTGTTAAAAGAGAATTTCCGTCTAATAGGGCTCATCGAAAGGCTTGAGGATGCCTTGAAGACGAGTAAAACGTAGTGTGCATTTTAGGCGTATATATAAGTTTTGTTATTGTTGGAATAAAAATGCTTTGGTACATCAGGCAAAAATGTTTTTTTTTTGAAATTTCTTAGTTTTTCATTTTGCTCTTTAGTTGGTGTTCAAGGGGAGGCAATGGAAGTGACAGGTTGATGGGGTGACATAATTTTGCTCTGGAAAAAATCAATATATGTGTTCCTATGTAGTGAGCGGTGAATATAATTTCCTTGTTTGGACTTGAATTGTGATATGGATGCCGTTCAACTGCTGAGCAATTTGAAAGAGAAGAGGTGGTTGCAGTTAAAAGTCTTAAAATGGCTACCAACGTTAGATATATAGGCCGAGGTCGAGTTTATTAAAAAAGTTAGGGGACGCTAGGGGACTTCGAAGCCAACATTTGTGGCGTTATTGCCGACATACGGCCCCAAATGCTCGAACAAGTGGTTTAAATAGATTGAACGAATGTAAAATATAGCAGTGATACAGGGTGTCTCAGTTAAACAGTAGGTATTGGCCATTAATGGGAGATTCCTGAAGTTCAGCCGAATAAAAAATTGTATGACAGGAACAAAATTGTAGGGGAGTGTGTTATCACCGAATTTTTAGTTATAGCCGAACAAAGTGGAAGACCTCTTATTTGCAGATGTAACCACTTCAAACGCTATAACTTCTAAGCTTTTATAAATATGTAGGCACAAAAATGGTACATTTTGGAAAGACAGTATCACAGGCAACATTGGCTACATGTAGATATGCAGATACAACAAAGTTATAGCCTCCTTAAACTGAAAATGATTATTTGTTGATTTGTATACCCTATCCCAGAGGGGTATATTAATTTTGACTCATAGTTTGTAGTACAGAGACATAATTTAGCTAGATATACCTACCTCATAGTACATGGATCGACTCCGAATCGCTAGCTGAGTCGATTAAGTCATGTCTGTCTGTCCGTCCGTCCATATGTAGGTCACTTGTTCGAACAAGTTAACAATTTTTTTTTTAAATCCACCTACCGCCACGCCCACTTTTTTGAAAAACGATGTTTTTTTGGTCAAATGGTAAATAAGTTTGAACAAATGTTTGAAGGGATGTCCAGGCAATCATAATATGTATCTATATTTCGCATTTACATCTAAAGCTTTTTGTCACGTTTACTTTTTGAGGCCGTTTTTAGGAAAAAAAAACTGTTTTCGGTCAAATTTTAAAATATTCGAAAAAAAGTTTGATGCGAAATCGTGGGGCTTGATAAAAAAAAACATTTCGTTCATGTATCATTTATGCCCACGCCCACTTTTTGTAATCCTTTTCCTTCAAAAACCATTTGTATATCCTACGCCATACCATATGCAGGAGAGATATTGTTTTTTTTCGACCCAAAAAAAAGATTTTGAACAATATGTTGTGACAATGTCATGATTGGGTGTTGTAGAACGAGCGTAGACTCTGATTGGCTTTAACTTGGCAATGCCCAGTCGTTGTAACTCTGACTACACATTATGTGCTTATTTTTAACCTCCAAGTGGTTACCATCGGGTACTGGTCTCATCCAACCGGATCTGACTTGCTAAACGGTAAGCGCGAGTGTTGATAACACGGCGAAAAACAGCAACACTATATACAGCTAGGTCAGAATGGCATGGAATGAATACCCGGCCTGCTGTCCTAGGCGAACATAGACAAGCTCATTCGACATATTCGGACAACAGGTTGTCTAGGAGTTTCAAGGGTAAGTCAGGCCTCTTGAACAAAGATGACGGCGGATGAACCGAAAGGCCGACGGCAGAACACAATACCGTAGTGGATAATGATGGCCCCGTATCTAATAAATTGGAACTTACCCCCAGGTTGGGCGTTGTGCTTTGAGTTAACTACCCCACCAAGGAAATAAATTTATGTTACGAAGCAACCAATAGCCTCGGAAAGGAATGATTTTATTGTTGACGACAGTGCTTAACGAAAAAGGGCACCCTAGAATGTGAGAACATTAAACAGGAGAGGTGCACGCGAACTCTATACTGCTACAAAGCAGACATAACTGCCATCCAGGAAATACGATGGGATGTGCAGGGCAAATAGAGGATGAAAAACTATGAAATCCACTACGGACCGCGTTATATTGAGAACCACAGCCACTATTCGGATGCGGGTTTGTAATAAGTGCCTGACTTATGCAAGAAGTCTTATGTTTCGAAGGAATAAGCGAACGCATTGCAACAATCCGCATCAAGGCCAAATTCGCCAACATAAGCCTTAAATGCGCTCACGCCCCAACGGAGGAAAAAAAAAGATAAAGCTAAGGATTGCTTCTACGAGCTCCTTGACGAAACCTCTGATCGACTACCGAAGTACGATGTTAAAATCGTGCTGGGAGATTCACCTATTCATCGATTTCAAGGCGGCATGCAACAGAGACGAACCTTGTCTAGTTTTAGTAACCGCCCGCTCCGCTATTAACTCTGACAACAACATCTCGTCCGAAACTAAACGACGAATTTGCTCTTACCAACCGTTGTTTCTTCGGGCTAAGAAGGCAATTCAGTAGTAAAGCCCTAACTCGAACTACTAAGGAGATCCCATATAATACTCTGATCATCCCAGTCAGTCTCTACGACGCTGAAGCATGGACCGTCTCAAAGGCGGATGAAGAAATCCTTGGTGGATTCATGAGGAAAATTCTTTGAAAAATCCTCGGTCCCGTTTGCGTTGATGGGCTATGAAGACGAAGATTCAACCAAGAACTATACGAGCTGTGCAGCGACATGCCCCTGGTTAAAAAGCTCCGAATTGGACGTTTAAGATGGCTAGGATATGTTGAACGAATGGACACCAATACTCCGGCTAGCAGATTCTTTGATTCCCAGCCAGACAACATCCGCAGTAGAGGAAGACCTCGCCTTAAGTGGTGCGCTTAAGTAGAAACCGACCTCAACCAACTTGGAGTGTGCAACTGGAGGCAGTTAGCTAAGGACCGGGCTAATTGGGGAGGCATGTTGGTTGTTGAGGGCCAGGTTCATTTCGGACTGTAGCGCTACTTAAGTAAGTAAAATCGTTTACGTTACTCAATTTTCTTGCTGAGTTTTATTGTTACTCTTTTTACTTACCTACTCATGAAAGTTAGTCGTGATTTTTGATTTTTTTTATAAACAGGTCCTTGACATTTCTTTTTAATTTTTTTTTTTGCGGTTTTGTGATTAATTTATTATGGTTTTACGTTTTTTTTGCTGCAAAATAAATTAAATTTCCACATTGGCTTATAAAAATCTGGCAAGCCTGGTCTCAACTAGTATTGCTTGTTTCAAATGCGCGCAATCGTGTTCGTGCATGGCCAAATTAGAATAATTGGTGTGTATCTACATATACTTTTCTCTTGTGTACAAAAAAAAAAAAAAAAACGCACTTCGCATTAACTGTAAACACCCCTTGTGTTTGAATGTCATATGTTGAATGAATGACACGCATAAATTTAAGAGTCGGAGGAGAAACAAATAAACAAAACTAAATTCTAAAAATAGGTACTCTACCGATGTTGATGAAACGTCTTACTTCACAGCAATACCTAAAATGTGGTATGCGTTGCGGAGACGAAACCAATACCAACGCTCGTCAACCCCAGCCAACACTAAAATACAGCCATACACTCGCCCATTTAAGAGAAAATCAACAGATGGGCTGCACATGGTTGTTTTTCTTCCCTGCAATGGTGTATGCGCAGCACATTTCCGTTTTTTTTGTTTTGTTTCATCTGTTTCTGTACTTTCGCGTCTGCTCAGTGGAAATTCTCGATGGAAACATGTGTGACATTCGACAGCGTGACGCATAAATGAGAGCTAAAAGAGAATTCTATACAGTTGTGTGGGTGGATTTTGCCTGAATACATACAACGGCTCTCCGCAACGCTTTTATGCTTGACGTAAATGTGTGCCCTCCGTCGCCAGTTTTGTTTCAACGCTTGGCTAAGAATGGAGTCGGAGGATGGAAATGTAATTTTGTTAAATTCTAATTTTGTTGCCATTTTAATAAGCCGCCATATTTGTTTTTTTTTTTTCAGAGTTATCAGAAAAAATTAAGTTTTGATGAACGTGTCAAACCGAAAAACGTTCTCGCATTAAACGAGAAAGTCGCCGCAATACGGCGATATGAAGTTGATCCGGTTTATAAGAGCGTTGGACGATACTTTAACTGTAGTCCGGATCAGATAAAGCGAATCATTAAGCAGAAGGAGTTCATACTGGCAGAATGGAATAACCGTACAAAGAAATCGGTTGCACCGACAACACATGAAGTCAAATCGGTGAAAATGTCGGTATTGGGAAAAGCGGTTCACGAATGGATTAGACGAATGATGTACTATTCGGATTTTGATTTATCAGATGCTCTCATCAAGACGATGGCTCTTGAGTTTAAAAAGGTCTTGGGACTGGAGAACTTTTTACCCGATAAAAGTTGGCTTACCAATTTTCGAAGTACATACAACCTGGCCGAAGTAAATACAAAGACCTTAAAGATCGGGTACTACGAGAGTCTTTCTGTTCAGGTAAGAGATATACTGCGCCATCTACAGGAAGTATGCAACTCTAATGGGGTATCCGAAATCACAAATTCTTTAAATGTACCGGAGTGCGTAAAAGTAGAAAACGTTCGGATAAAAGATGAGCCGAACAATGATGTCCGAATGACAGATGTCAATGATACTTCCATGCCATCTTGTTCTTCTGCCGTGGTGAGTCGGGTGAAAGTAGAAGAACCAACCATAACAACGGTATTTATACCACAACCAGCACCGATCGCTGTACTGCCTGTCAACTTGGAACCGGTGGATGTGAAGCCGGAGCCGTTACAACCTGCTGATGAATCGGTTCAAATGGACGAGTGTTTGCTAACAATAAGAACACTCGATGACGCAATAAACTGTGTTAAGATGCTGGAAGAGTTTGCATTGTTAAAAGAGAATTTCCGTCTAATAGGGCTCATCGAAAGGCTTGAGGATGCCTTGAAGACGAGTAAAACGTAGTGTGCATTTTAGGCGTATATATAAGTTTTGTTATTGTTGGAATAAAAATGCTTTGGTACATCAGGCAAAAATGTTTTTTTTTTTGAAATTTCTTAGTTTTTCATTTTGCTCTTTAGTTGGTGTTCAAGGGGAGGCAATGGAAGTGACAGGTTGATGGGGTGACATAATTTTGCTCTGGAAAAAATCGATATATGTGTTCCTACGTAGTGAGCGGTGAATATAATTTCCTTGTTTGGACTTGAATTGTGATATGGATGCCGTTTAACTGCTGAGCAATTTGAAAGAGAAGAGGTGGTTGCAGTTAAAAGTCTTAAAATGGCTACCAACGTTAGATATATAGACCGAGGTCGAGTTTATTAAAAAAGTAGGGAACTTTCGGTGTCCAAAAGACTTGTGTTTTCTTCATATAAAAATATCGGTAATTATAAAATCAAAATATCATGGGTTGGACGTGACGATGAATTGTCTCGGAGATTAAAAAATTAAAGAGGTAAAGAAGGAAAAATCCTAGGCTTGTAAAATTTAGCCAACACAAACTTAAACTTCCTTACTTACTTTACTAAAGTGGCGCTATAGTCTGGAATGAACCTTACCCAACATGTCTCTCCAATTAGCCCGGTGCTTAGCTAACTGCCTCCAGCTGCGCACTCCAAGTTGGTTGAGGTCGGTTTCTACTTGTGCGCGCCTCTTAATGCGAGGTCTTCCTCTACTATGTACAACACATGGCTGGGAATCGAAGACTCTTCGAGCCGGAGTAGGTATTGGTGTCCATTCATTCTACATGTCCTATCAATATTTAACATACAATGAGGAGTTCTTAGACCAGGAATCTTCTTGAATCTTCGTCTCCATAGTCCGTCGACCCAAAGGGGACCGAAGATTTTTCGAAGAATTTTCCTCTCAATTCGACCAAGGATTTCTTCAGTCGCTTTTAAGACGCTCCATGCTTCAGCGCCGTACTGGACTGGGATGATCAGGCTCTTATATATGATCTCCTTAGGAGTTCGAGTGAGGGCTTTACTACTTGTTGCTGTCAGAGTTAATAGCGGAGCCGAGATAGACAAAGTCCCCATACTACCTCAAAGTTATATCTGTCAATGGTGACGTTCTGTCTAATTCCTCGATGTTGTGTGTGCTTTCGTGTTGACAGCATATACTTTGGCTTTCCCTTATTTACTGCTTAACCCATTTTGTCCGCTTCCCTCTCTATACTAGCAAACGTGCCTACCAATGATGTCAACATCGTCAGTGTATGCTAGTATTTGTACCGATTTTTGAAAATTGTGCATCTGATGTTGGCCCGTGAGTTTTGCACAATCCTCTCAAGAATCAAATTGAAGAAATCAAATGACTGCGCATCGCCTTGCCTAAATCTATTTTTGGCATCGAATGTGTCGGTGAGGTCATTTCCGACCCTGATGGAGCAGCAAGAATTCTCCATCTTCATCCAACAAAAACGGACTTGACATGGCTCTGTAAAGTTCGTCTCTATAAATGCTGTCGTATGCCGCTTTGAAATCGATGAATAGGTGGTTGGTATCGATTTGGACTTCTTGGGTTTTTTACAGGATCTGCCGAAGTGTGAAAATTTGATCGGTTGTGGACTTTTCTGGCCTAAATCCACACTGATAAGGGCCGATCAGGTTGTTGGTATACGGTTTCAGGCGTACACATATCACGGCAGATAGGATCTTGTAGGCGATGTTGAGGAGACTTAAGCCTCTGTAGTTGGCGCAGTTTAGAGGTTCTCCGTTTTTGTATATCGGGAAAACGATGCTGAGGTTCCATTCTTCAGGCATACTTTCTTCCGACCAGATTTGGCTCTTGATCATCTCTGTTGGCTTTATAAAGCTCGGTGGGAAGGCCGTCATTGTCGGCAGCCTAATTAAGATTGAGTTTAGATATTGCTACCCTCACTTCACTCAGGTCGAGTGGTTGGCAGTTTTCGCTGTTGTTGCCAATATTGATTCGTTCGTTCTGCCTGACAGCGGAATGTTGTTCATCATCGCTGTTTAACAGTCTGCAGAAATGGTTCTTACATATCCTCAGCTTCGACTGTGTCTCAACTACGATATTTCCTTGTTCATCTCTGTTCTTGTTCTGTTCGAGCCTTGTATTCTTGCGGGCTTTGACGTTTTACAATTTGGGAAAACTTTCGAACATCTTTCCTATAGTGGTACCTCTCTATATCCTCGACCACGCGCTTTTCTTGCTCTTTTTTCTTCTTTTTGAAAAGCCGCTGTTTTTCCCTTCTTCTCTTCCTGTAGAGCCCAATGCCAGCACTCGTCATTACCTGCAGCTTAGCCATGTATTCCTCATCAAACCATTGGTTTCTTGCTAGTGGGTGTGAGAAACCTAGCACATCAGATGCGGTTGATCTAACTGCTTGTTTGCATCTTGCTACCGCTCTTCTACATTCGATGCTGGTGGTATGGTGATAATCGAGATGTTAAGGGATACGCGTTGCACGAAGGCCTTGACGATCTCTTGCGATTGCAGTCTATCGACATTAAATTTTAGTACAGTGTTTCTGATTTTTTGTGGCACAGCTTGACAGAAATTGAGTATCAGACCATCGCGGAACGAAATGAGTCGATTTACGCTTGAACAAAGTTGGATAGCATTGAGAACTTATTTCCAAAAAGAGTGCTTGTGACCCAAACAGTGCGTTATTTGAAAAGAAATTTCGGCCAAAAAGCTTTACCGCACCTGCTATACGCAAGTTATTGTTGAGAAGCCAATTCATCCACAGAGAATGACAGTTTGGTGCGGATTGTGGAGTGGTAGCATCATTGGACCATTGTTCTTGGAAATTGTTTTGGTCAACGTTGGGCGTTACAGAGTCATGTTAACCGAGTTTTTCTCTGAAATTGAATACATGAATTGAAATCACCACTGGCTTATGCAGAATGGCGCGCCATGAGACACAATCTATGCCTCAATCGATATTTTGCGCACCAAGTTCCCAAATCATGTTTTCAGCAGTCATGCCGATGTCAATTGGCCGCCTCGATGCTGCAATTTGACCCCTTTCGACTTTTTGTTTTGTGCGGTGAACCATGAAGATGATCGCTTACTAACACATTAAAACAAATAAATTACGGTTTTTTTTATCAACATGCTTTATTTTTCAGAGATCGAATCCATTTTATTTTCTGATAAAAATGTATAAGTAGGATATTAATCAGGAAGTTTCGAATTCTACTTGTTTATCTCGTTCAGGTAATTTAATCGATATCGATATTTTCTCGTTCAGGTTATTTAATCGATATCGGCGTTATCTATAAACTTTCAAAAGATAAACTAGTTACTTGTGTAATATGATTATAGCTATCTACGAATAACAAAACAATTTTGAGTGCATTCTCGTTAGATAAATTCAATCGCATATTTTTAAAATTTAATATCATGGACATGTAAATTAAAATCACTCAAGTTATCATTATTCCAAAATGCGTCGAAATTATGATCAAACCGCTGTTCCCAACTTACAATTATTCCTCTGTAACGCCTTACAATTGAATTTCTACAATCAATTATTTCTATTGGCCTTATATAGTACTTGCAAAGTAAAGTATGTATAGAGCTTTCGAATGAAGGCTTAAAAAAGCAAAAGTTAAAAGATCGTAAAAAAGAAGAAAAGGTCGGAAAAATGTGAAAAGATCAGGAACCTACCAGAGAATGAGTCAACACGATTCAAGTATTTCGTTGTACCAAAGATTATAAGGCCATACAGATTGCGAAGCCTATATTTTACAGGTGATTTTTTAAGAGATACGTTTTTCAGGGCAGCACTGGTTAGTAATGTGGTCCAAATTTCATCGGTCAAAATGAAAAAATTTTCAGTATACTGTGCCATTTAATCATGAAAAGACTTACAAACGAGCAACGATTGCAAATTATTGAAATTTTTTATCAAAATTCGTACTCTGGGAAAAATGTGCCCCGTTTGTTACGTTTATATTATGGTCGTCATAATCCACCTCGTTTCTGAGTGGTGAACAGCCAAATGCCAAACGAGAATTACCTATAAATAAAAATAAAAAAATAAATTTATGGCGCAACAGGCTCGTGAGTACCCAGGGCCTAGCTTTCTTCTCACAACCAATCATGTGTGCGTGTGTATTTCTTAGCACGATGGCGGGACCTCCTGTTTTATGCCGACTCCGAACGGCTAAGTTGAGATAAGCTTTTCATGACAATTTATACTACTCGGATGATTTGTCAGATCATCACGAGAGGAGGGCCAGTGAAAAATCATTTAGGTGTTGCTACGGCTGGGAATCGAACCCAGACCTTCTGCGCGGCAGTTCATCGCACTAACCATCGCGCCACTGAGCCTATGCATCCCGAAAAAACGACAATTTGGTGTGGTTTATGGGCTGGTGGAATCATCGGTTCAATTACTTCAAAGACGACCGTGGAACAAACGTTATCGTCAACGGCGAACGATATCAAGCCTTGATACGTGGCTTTTTTCTGCCTCAGTTGGCTGAGTTGAACGTGGTTGACTTGTGGTTTCTTCAAGAAGGTGCCAAATGCCAGGGAGCTCGTAAACCATGGAAATCTTGAGGAATGAATTTGGAGAGCAGCTTATCTCTCGAAATGGCCCTGTGAGTTGGCCGCCAAGATCATGCGATTTAACGCCTCTTGATTATTTCTTGTGGGGTTATGTAAAGTCGTTAGTCTATGTGGCCGAGCCGAACACGATTGAAGCCTTAAAGGATAACATAACACGCCTAATTCGTGGAATACAGGCCGAAATTTTCGAAAAAGCGACGCAAAATTGGACCATCCGAATGGACCATTTGAACCAAAGCCGCGGATAACATTTACATGAAGTTGTTTTCAAAACTTAAACGGCAAAGGCCTGTTTATCGATTACAATTTTTAATATTTGATGCAAATTTGAGTGTTTTATTCGATTAACTTCGTTTAAAAAATCACTCGTTAGCACTAGTGCACGAAGTTTGAGCATTTTTGGAGTCAATAGAAACCTGCTTAAGACATTATGCAGGAAAATTGGTAAAGCCTCTGTAATATTGTTTTTTAAGCTTCCGAAGTTGTGTATACATGTTACATACGTTAAGATGTTTCGGTAGAACTTCGGAAGAAGTTAATCCGAAGCAAAGCATGTAAACAGCTTACGAGTGAACGTTTTTTCTTTAAAGGTTTTTAGAAGTATTTAAAAAAAATCTTATAGAAGTAAATAGCTTCGTTATAGTGGGCCATATGTTTTTCCATAAGGCTTCATATAGGTAATATTGCTGGGAATGAAATAGTTTCGAAAGTGCTTTATCGAAGCTAAATTGTTAGTTGGGTTCTCCTCAGTAGCGCCTATGAACTGCCGCGCAGAAGGTCTGGGTTCAATTCCCAGCGAAAGCAGATCATCAGGTTATGATCTGACAAGCGGCGTTCTAAATAAAATGACCCGATGACTCCTTCAGCGTTTGACCAGCGGCGTTCTCGAAAAAAATGGCCCGATGACTCCTGCAGTGTGAACAGCGCTCCATGCAGTAACTTCAAGTGGGTGTAATGGCTCCTTGTGAATTACTCGTGGATTTTCGGTGCCCCAGAAGCGATAGTTTTGCTTGTTCACGTACCCGCTGAGGTGGAAATGAGACTCATCGCTCATTATGATTTGGTCGAAAAATCGTCCACTTCGTCCTCGAGATTGAGGATGGCTTGGGCGTAGGTTACACGCATTTGGCGGTCGACAGGGAGCAGCTGATGCACGGGAACATGCGCAAGTCTTTGAGCAAAATTCGCCTTAGTGATAACCGGCTGATGGCTAATTGCGAGACACGGCGTTTGGTCCATGTTTCCGGTGACAGCTCGACATCCTCGGCAACAGCGGCGATATTCTAGGCAAAACGGGCGCTCCGGGGTCAGCCACTCTTGGCAACGTCTCGTAAGGTCCCATACTCTTCAAGTTTGGTGGCGAAACGGCGTAGTGTTTGCGCAGTCGATGTCGGATGGCCGGGGAATCGGCGGCAGAATTCACGCTGCGCCAACACTACAGACGAATTGTTACGCAAAAAATAGACACGATTATTCCGCGTTCTTGGAGAGTGTATCTCTCCATGACTTGTTCGATGGTGGGACCTCATGTTTAATGCCGACTCCGACCTTCGATTTTGGGATAATCTTTCGTTGACAGTTGATACCTACAACCGTATGTTTTATTAGATCACCACGCAAGGAGGGCCAGTGAAACTTTTTTTTTGGGCTGGGAATCGAACCCAAACACTATGCGCGGCAGTTCATCGTACTAACCATCGCGTTACTGAGCTCTAACCTTCAAATTGTACGTTCAGTCATCGTTTAAGGTTGAAAGTAATTAGCAATATTAAAGGCCTTTCGCGGGTAAATTAATTTTTTTATTTTATTTATATGAGAGGTGAAAAGATTAACTTAAAAAAATTAGGCGATTCTTACCCTTTCAAACAGCGCCAATATCTTTTGTTGAGCACAAATCTGAAAACAAAATCACTATCCCTCCTCCGATAAATATTCAAGATATACAACGGTTCAGCGATCAATTATTATTTATTTGAATTCAAATTCAAAGCCTTATAAGCTACCTTAACTAAGCCTAATAAAAATATTTACAATTTTAAAATCTTATACGTACTCAACTCTACTCGTCCTGTGAATGATTATTTCGAAAGATCGCCTCAAGCTGTGAAATCACGCCTATTGCTCGGAAATTCTCCTCTAAAAGTACAAAATCTTCCAGCGGTTTAAGGTGTTTCAACGCTTCTTCGTAGCTGGATATAGATATCCGCTCAGCATCCACCTTTCTTTGTTTCGGTGCATCGTTACTGACTTTGCGGACTTTTGATGGTCTGCCAGAGTACGGTTCGTCATCATCATCATGTTCATAGGTAACTACGTGGTCATCTTCGTAATACTCTCCGGAATTCTCATTATCAAACATCAACGGGCTATCCTCCTCTTTGTAATAGTAATCCTGCTCTTCAGCCTTCAAACTTTCATGTCGAACATTCGAATTGCTTCGCAGCTCCTTCACGTTCTCAACGATATCGGAGATTTTCAACGAAAGGTGCTCCTTTGCCTCACCACAACGTCCATATACCTTCTGATTTATCAAATCATCTTCGGTAATGTTGTACTCCACCATGAAGCTCTCCAACCAAACGGTGTTGGGATAGAAACTCGGAATTTTTATGTGATTCTTGACATCCAGGGCTATAGTTCGAATGAGTTTTGTTGAAATCCGGCCCACATTCTCTCTCGACTGGGTTCGCTGAATCCATTCAAACATAACCTTATTTAAAAGGTCGATCTTTTGCAACCGATCTTCGTGTTTTGTAAAGCCGCCTTGACAATGTCCCGTCTTACTGGCGTAGTAGAGTAAAATCGACTCTCGATTGTGGACGATATTTCTTATCTGTTTGGCACTGCACTGCATTATATCGGCTACCTTCTGATAGACCGGAACGCGGTCATATTCCCGTATCGCTTGAACACGCTCTTCCAACGTGAGAATATTGCGAGACTTAACGTCCGACCATTCAGCTAATCCGTCCTAAAAATAAAAGAAAGCACGCCGAACGGCCTCATTAATATTGAAGTATGTATCTAGAAGCAACACAAAAGGCAGACAAAATCACACCACAAACAAACAAAAAAGAAAGTTGGTAGGTAAACAAGCGAGACGGAACGAAAACGCCCCACAAAGCAGAATACAAAAGCAAACGAAAAAAAAAAAAAACAACAACAAAACAAACAAAACTATGCGCGACGCAGAGATCCACACTTACCCCGTTCATGTTCACTGCAAGACTACTAAACTCTCAACCACGGAACTGAGTATCGGGCCTCGAACCGACCAAACCGAACCTCTGTTGCTGTTCACTGTGCGCTGGGGCTTCGCAGTTTGCCTTCGTTTTGTGTTCGTACAAGTGTGTGTGAGCAACCAAGCCCCGGCACTCAGCCAAACGACCGTACCAAACCCACATAAGTGCCTAACCGGCCTGAAATCATCTCACCCAAGCACGATATGGTGGCACTACGGAAAGACCTGCTCGGCGTCGACCGTCGTCATCGTCATCGTCGTCGACATCCACATTCACTGCACAGCGCACACAGTCTACAGATACGAGAACGTTCGTTGTACGTTTTGATGGACGTTTTACGTGCTCAGCAGTGTTGTTGTTTCTATTTAACGCTGCGGGGCTTGCCCTGCCTGCCTTATGGCACAGAAACAGCAGCACCAGCACACAGCACATAATCTACACGAGTTGTGTTGGTTGGTTGTGTCTATCTACACTCGTACTCTGTCCTTTGGCAGATTGCGAAGGCCTGTTTCACTTCTCGGTTTCCCTAGATACATTTTCTGCCATCTCGCACGAAGCGAGTTAGTGTCTACCCCCCGCATACGGTTGAGGTTAAGTATCTACTTGCATGCGATATACACGTTGGATACACCTTCCTCCACAGCATGCTGTCATGACCATAATCTATCTTTTCATCTCAATCGAGTGTTGAGGTAGAAAGACGAGACGATAGGTGTACTCCAATGTGCGCTGCCGGCGCGACGACGTCGTCGTCGTCGTCGTCGTTGTAGTCATCCTCCATTTCCTCATCATTATCATCTTCTCGTTCTACTTTGTCGGTCGGTCTGCCTGTCTGGCTGTGGGTTGAATGGTTGGGTCCATTGATGGTTCGGCTTGGGTGGAGGATCAAAGTCCCAAGGTATTTAAAAAAGTTTGGTTCTTCAACGTTGACTGGAGACTCGAGAGACAAGGGCCTTTTGGAATTTCTGTTCGGTCGAGATACTCTACGCTGGGTGTGAGATTGAATTGGTTTTTGCGTACACAATGGATGTCATGAATTTCCGTAAATCCTCGGGGGGTCTGTCGGAGCTTATAAGATGAATTTAAGATTTGATTGTGTAGGGAGCAATCTACTGCGCGCTGGCATGTACAAATCAGCGGAAAAGGCTTACAAAAAGGTCTGAAGAATGCTCGACCTTGCTTAATTAACCCGTTTTAATGGCAGATAGGTATGTAGAGATACTGTTTTTTTTTTCAACTTAACAACCTTATCGCAGCACAGCATCGTAACCCTCTACAGGCAAGTTTAGTATTCTACCCCCGGGGGTAGGGTGCGCTATTGTGGGGCGGGAATGTGCTTATTTCTGTAGCACAAAGCCCAACCCTATATATACATTGCGTGCATTACAAGTATGTATCTGCGTTGTGGTTTGGGGTTTTGGTCAGTTTCAGTTCGTGTATCTACTGTACGGTTCTGTGTACACGAAGACTCTCGACCTTTGTGAATTTAAATTGCTACAGCTGGAGGCAAGAGCAGCTATATTTAGATACCCTCTGATTACTGACATCATGCCAAGACTTTTTTGCGTCGTCTTATCAAAGCGGATTAGAGCTACAAGAAGACCGAAAATTGCAAAACAGAAAAGGGAAGAGGAACGTGACATAAACTCGTATTTCAGCTATTCACCGTAAATGGTGGAGAAGTGGTTTTCTGTTTTTTTTTTTTTTTTTTTCTTTATCGCGTCTTAGTTTGTCTGCTTATTTGTCGTGACTTGGGGCGCACATCGAGCCAAAACTTGACCCGTATGGATTGAATGAGTTGTTGTGGTTTTTTTTTTGTAAGCTGTTTTGGCAGTTGAAGTAAAATCGATTCACACTACCGTATGTCTTCAAGGCTGTTAATGAATATGTAGGTCAGACTTGTGTAACAAAAAACTTTTATTTGACTTGGATGCGGGTTATAGATTAATGTGGGCGGTTGCTGTTTGTCTCTTATTTAGTTGATGACTAATATAATAGGGGAGCTAACAACAGACCTGTAGGCAGGGTTAATATGTTTAAACATAGTCACTGAATTTGACATTTTATAATATTTATCGATGTTTAACTATTTAGAGTACTAGATTCACAGATATAATTGACTTCTGTAACGCCATGAGTTTATTTTTATTTAAATTATTGTTTTTTATTATTAAATTGTATTAATTTTGCGTTTTATAAAATTGTAATCAGCACATTTTTTTGCGTAGTGTAAAGTTCAAAAGTGTCAATAAATTACAAACAACACACATTTTTCTTATATTAAAAATAAATTACAATGTGTATAAAAGAGAGAACAAAATGTAAAATAATCGCAGTCGCAGTCTAGCAGTCGCAGTCTAGCAGTCGCAGTCTAGCAGTCGCAGTCGCAGTCGCAGTCGCAGTCGCAGTCGCAGTCGCAGTCGCAGTCGCAGTCGCAGGCTGTCAAATAAAGAGCCCTATTATAGCTATCAAATATCAATCATTTGATACTCGATAACATCTATCAATTCATCAACAATTTGGTATTATAGCTATCAATTGATAATTTTTTCACCATTGTGAATACTGCTCGAAATATAACTGTGAATTGGTTCTGTTTTGACGTTTGCTGTTGCTAATTTTCATTTTGTTTTTGGATTATGGCTGAGGAGGACAAACGACATTGGTGGAAAATGTAAATTGTTTTATTAAGTCAAATTTGTTTGCTTTCTTTCTTAACAATATTTTCTTCCTTGAGCAAAGAATTTTAAAGCTGCAGCAAGTTTAAGTATATTTGGGATGGATTGCTGGCTTTTGATCGGTTTCAGCTTATCCTCTATATCGGTCAATACTTCTAAGAAGGCTTGTTTGGAAAGTCGAAAGTTTTGAATGAATCTGCAACCGAACATCATTAACAGTTGAAATAAAATGTTTTAAAAATAACTAACACATTTTCTTGCAAATCCATTGGATTGGAAGAATCTCGTAATGCTCGGCGTATTTTGACTTGCTCTTTTCTGTTTTGTTCATCACTTTTGTCTTCAAAAAACAATTCCACCGAAGACATTTTTCTTTAAAGCTTTTTTTGGTTATAAATAACCCGGAAATAATTTTTAAAAATATAAACACTGCACAATTGATACCAGATTGATACTATTCAACGAAGAATCCGTGACTGATAGTAAATTTGATAGATATCAACTTTTTTGACAGCTGTAATGCCAATTTTATCGATAGAACTATTCACAGTAGATGTAAAATCTTATAAAATTCACAGTTCATCAAAAATGTTGATAGTTGATAACCATAATACCAATAAATTAATTTCGTTGATAGCTATCAAATAATATCAAATATCGTGTTGATATTTGATAGCTATAATAGGGCCCAAAGTAAGCTGGTAGCATACATCCATTGGAGCATCAACTTCTAATTTTTTTGACAAATTGTTTTGTGCCGCCGGAAGTAGACAGGCTGAACAAATTCGTTTGGTCGCCTGGCTCTTCACTCTTCGCCGTTTTTCCTCTCTCCGCCGCTGGTAGTAGACAGGCTGAACATTTTTTGGTCACCTGGCTCTACCCACATCGTCGCCTATCAACAGCAGTAGACAGGTTGAACATTTTTGGTCACCTGGCTCTGCTCGTGCCATCTTCATCGCCAACATCACACGTACGTGACACACGACCACACACACGGACTAAGTACACTATTTCCCCGCTTTATAAAAAAAATCCGCAACGAGCACAACAGCAACGCTTCACTTCTTAAATACTCCAAACAAAGTGCTTAGGCATATTCAAATCTTAGTCGCCAGTTGATGATAATGAGCGTCGTCTATCCACCATATTCACACATTTCATATTGATGACGCAGTTGAAGATACCTTGTCCTAGGCGAAACACTTTCTAATTGAGCACCAAAGATTATCAGAAATTTAATAAACGGTTCTATGAAAAATGATCAAACAAATGAAAAAAGTCCACGAACATTGATCATCTTGTACTTCTAGAGCTTATATCCTTTACTTAACAGACCGCAGACCCGATGAAGGCCTCTGCTTTATAGTATACTAGTAGGCAGTATTCCATCTTCTTCTGTCCATGCCAGACGCTGGTTTTAATAATTCAGTCCATATGCTCGGACATTCCCGATAGTTTGATCATGAAACCGTAACACAGTGGGTTAAATGGCCAATATAGGGGGAAATAAGTCAAATTTTTTTTGCGTTGTTTTTTTCGTTGCACCAAAGTGAACGTATTTGGTATCAAACAATTGCTTTTGAAAATATCTCATGTCCAATTGAAAATTAAAAGAAACAAAACATTTTTTATATATTAAATTCAATAAGAAAAATTCAAATATTTTTCAATTTTACAACAAAAAATATTCACAAAAAATTATCTTCAAAATCTTCTTCCTCTTCATCATAATCTGCTTCCTCTTCGTCTTCATCATAATCTGCTTCCTCTTCGTCTTCATCTTCATGTTCATATTTCTCTTCTTTTTCATCTGTATTAGAACATTGCCTTGCAGGCATTGATGGATCTGACAATAAATTTAGAACGTCTTCGCAAAGGGGTTGCCTATTACTTTTATGAAGAGAAGTAGTTTTTGAAATAGAAGAAATAATGGGATCCGAAGAAATAAATAATGCATTTAAGAGATCTCGCTAAGTTTTCTCTCTAGACATTTTTCTTGTATGAAATTCTCTAAAGTTTCTAAAATCTTTATTCCTCGATTCTAGAGCTTCTTCTGAGAGCATACCAATTGGAAGCAGAAGTGATTTTATAACATCTGCACCGTGAATAAGTATTCTGTGTACGCTAGAAGGCATGCAATACCACGGATACAATTCTACGTACAGCTTTGCGGTATCCATTGTATACTCCCGAAAAGCTTCTGCGTTTACTGCGTAACCACAAGCCATTGTTCTTAAAATGATTCCAAAGCGTTTTATTAGATTGTGGTCGATTCGCGATATGGAGGAAGCTAGAATATGCTGTCGGAAAAATCTTCTCGCTGTGTTGCCATCATTCGTGGTCCCATAGCCTGGTTTTAAGTATGTCAACTAATAAATTCATTTCAGACTTAAGTCTGTCAATGATATTTTTTTTTGTAGTTTCGGTTAGCTGCTTGTCTTCTAAACTTACAATTTTCCATTTTTTTATGGGTAGTCTATATGCAATATGCAATAAGCACTCGAAGCACCTTATCCAACCGTGCAAAGTAGACAGACCGAATTCGTATAGGCTCTCTTTGGGTCTCAGCTGTTTTATTTTCACTAGGTCGTTCATTATTTTCGGTGTAGCCTCACAAATTCCACATTTTTGAGTTGAAGATTCTGCAATAACACTAAAAGTTTTTCCATCGATCATTGTAAAATTAAAAACATGCGAAATAGTAAAATCTATGTTATGAAGAGTAACTTTGGTCGTCTCTATTGTATTAATTTGACACTTAACCGCTTCAATTTCTCTTTGTATCAATGCAGAACTTTCTCTTTCAAAAATGAGTTTGATCGGCCGGCAAAACCTAGTTGATGAAGGTCGTGCATTTTGCCATATAATGTTACCATTCATATTGACTTGGAGTGGAACAATACAGACGGCATATAAAAAAGCATCGGATTTTACTGTGCTGGTTCCTTCTTCCCTAAAGTTTTGCTTATATCGTGAATGGTTTGCACTTCCATCGCAGCTTTGTGTCAAACAAATCCGTTAATTTTTTTTTTTTATTTGAGACTTTGTTTATATATGTTTAACATTGTAAACAAACATTTTGATTTTTTTATGATAATTTTCGGCACTTATTTCCGCCTAAATTTATCATTTTCCCCACTGTGCGGAGGGCCTTCTCGTCTCGAACCATCTTTAAGCCGGACCGTTATTGTTCATTCGCTCAATCTGGACAACTCAGTGCAGGCGTTTTTTTTTTCCCTATGGACATAAAACCTAAGTTTTGTTGAGCAAGCGGTTCCTGCTTGACTAGGGCACTCAATCCGTAACCATTGTTAATTGATTTTCTAAAATTAACACCAAATTTGAATTTGCCGCAGTTTGTGCAGTGAAGTGTTGGTTGGTGCAAGAATCAGAACTTGAAAGGACTGATATTGTCAACCATGCTAAGGGATAATAGGATAACGAAGTTCGCACCTGCAAATGGAATCCGAGAACATTAAAATGGAGAGGTCAGCGGAAGTCCTAAGCTACTATAAAGCAAGCGTTACTGCCATCCAGGAAATATGTTAAGTTTGCCGGGCAAAAAGAGGATGAGAAACTATGATATCAACTACGGATCATGTTATAATGAACGGAGACAGCGGCTATTCGAATGCGGATTGGTTATAAGTGTCAGACTAAGGCGAGAAGTCTTATGTTTCCAAGACATTAGCGAACGCATTGTAACAATCCTCATCAATGCCAAATTTGCCAACATAAGCCTTATATACGCTCACGTCTCAACGGAGGAAAATGGTGATTTATCTAAGGATTCCTTCAACGAGCTCCTTGACAAAACCTATGAGCAACTACCGAAGTACGGTGTTAAAGTCGTACTGGGAGATTTTTAATGCCAACACGATGACAAGTCTAGAAACGGACTTCGAATAATTGACTTAGCTACGCAACGAAATGCAACTATAGCCAGCACACGGTTTCTTCACCTCAATATCCATAAGGGGGCATGACGGTTTCCAGATCAACGAACGGTCAACCAAATCGATCACATTGCGATAGACAAGCAGCACGCATCCAGTATTTTGAAGGTCGGAACACTCCCAGGAGCTAACATTGACCCGGACCACTACCTTGTTGCAGCAAAAGTAAGCATGTCACCACGCCACAAAAATTATGAAATGTTTTGGCGCGGCGTGAAGTGAACTGCAATCGCAAGAGACCGCTAAGACCTTTGCGCAACGCGTATCCATTAATCTCTCGACTAAGACCATACCACCAGCATCGAATGCTGAAGAACAATGGCAACGATGCCAACAAGATATTAGATCATTCGCAACTGATGTGCTGGGTTTCTCGCGCCTAGCAGCAAGAAACCCCCGGTTTGATGAGAAATGCCGACAGATGATCGCAGCCAAGAATGAGGCCTACAAGGCTAAGCTGCAGGGTAAGACAAGAGCTGCCATTGAGCTCTATAGGCAGAGAAGAAGGGAAGAACACCGGCTTTTCAGAAAGAGGAAAAAAGAGCAAGAAAAGAGCGCGAGCGAGGATATAGAGAGGTGCCACTCCAGGAACCATGGTCGCAAGTTTTACCAAAATGTAAAACGTCAAAGAAAATATACAAGGCTCGAACAGATCCTCTCGAGATGAACGGGGAAATATCGTAGCTTAGACATAGTCGATGATGAGGATATGGATAACCACTTCTGCCGACTGTCAAACGGCGATGACGAACAACATTCCGCTGTCAGGCCGAACGAAAAACTCAATATTGGAAGTGACAGCAAATAACAATCTCTAACCTAAAGATTAATAAGGCTGCGGGAAATGACGGTCTTTTCGCTGAGGTGGTCTTTCCGCTAACGCCGGCGGAGATGACATGGTAAGTAACATCCACCAACTCAAGAGCCAAATCTGGTCGGAAGAAAGTATGCCTGAAGAATGGAACCTCTGCATCGTTTGCCCGATCCACAAAAAAAAAACATCGCGTACAAAATCCTATCTGCCGTAATATGTGAACGCCTGAAACCGTTTACCAACAACCTGATGGGCCCTTATCAGTGTGGTTTTAGGCCATTAAAGTCCACAACCGATCAAATTTTCATACTTCAGCAGATCCTGGAAAAAACGCAAGAAGCCCAAATCGATACCCACCACCTATTCATCGATTTCAAAGCCGCATACGACATTTATAGAGACGAACTATACAGAGCCATGTCTAGTTTTGGTATACCGCACAAACTCGTCCGTTTGTGAAGGATGACGATGGAGAATTCTCGCTGTTCTATCAGGGTCGGAAACGATCTTACCGACAAATTCGATGCCAAAAAATGATTTAGGCAAGGCAATCCGCTGTCATGTGATTTCTTCCATTTGATTCTTGAGAGGATAATGCAAAGCTCCCAAGCTAACACCAGAGGCACAATGTTCCAAAAATAGTTGTTATAGCCACGTTTGCTAGTACAGAGAAGGAAGTTTTAAAAATGGGTTCAGCAGTAAATGAGGGCAAGACGAAGTATATACATCGACGAATCGGACAGAACGTCACCACTGACAGATATAACATGGAGGTAGTACGGGACTTTGTCTATCATGGCTTCGCTATTAACTCTGACAACAACATCTCGTCAGAAATTAAACGAAGAATTCTCTTGCCAACCACCGTTTCTTCGGGCTAAGAAGGCTATTCAGTAGTAAAGCCCTCACTCGAACTGCTAAGGAGATCCAATATAAGACCCTGACCATCGCAGTCCTTCTCTACGGCGCTGAAGCATGGACCAACTTAAAAGCAGATGATGAAATCCTTGGTCGATTCGAGACGAAAATTCTTCGAAAAATCTTCGGTCCCCTTTGCTATGAAGACGAAGATTCAACCAAGAACAAGTAGAGCGACATGCTCCTAGCAAAAAAAAAACACTCCGCATTGGTATTTTAAGATGGCTATGACATGTAGAATGAATGGACACAAATATTTCGGTCCTCAGAGTCTTCGATTTCCAGCCAGACTTCGGACGCAGCAGAGGAAGACCTCACCTTAAGTGTCGCGCAAACGGAGAAACCGATCACAATCAACTTGGAGTTCCCAAATGGAGGCAGTTAGCTCCTTTCCTTACCATGCTAATTGAAGAGGCATGTTGGTTGAGGCCCCTTTTGTAGTGCCACTTAAGAATTATTATGAGATTCCATGGAAGACATGTTTAAGTAATCAAGTTTTCCAGGTTCAATAGGTTTCTGTCTCTGTCATTATTATCTGTAAGAAAATATTGAAATGTTTACCCCAAAAGGTTGCTACCTTCAACTGTGATTGTTGGGTTTTTTGTATTTGCCAGGTTTCACCCTTTCAAAATTAAACGGTTTTCATTCCTCCAGCTTCCGCAGTTTACATTATCTGTAAGTAATTACCATTCCAACTGCCGTCATCACAATTTTTAAACCCTATGCCCATAGAAAATCTTTAACCTAGCAGTCCCTCTGAAAAAATGTGTATCTTTACAGGAACCTTCTTATAAACGGTATCTACATTCTCAACCATTTTTGCAATTTCAAAGCCCAGCGTGATACTTGAATTCCCAATGATGGATGTCTCGTTGAAACAGATTAACGTACCACTGCTTCCCAATAACGACCTCTTAAGCTGCATTAGATACCATAAATGCAGGCCAACTCCTAACCCAACTGAATTCATTCTCCTCGAGTGACTTTACACACGCGGTTCGCATGACTTCAACTGACTGATTCATTGTTCTATCCAGCTGCGTGCATGCACCGCTCCTATACTAAGCAGGTCATAAACCCGACCAGCGTTCCGAAGTTGGGTGCGCTCACGAGCACCCATAATAATAGCCCGCAATATAGCAGACAACAATGATAATAATGAAACGCCCACGACTGCTGTAAACACTCACCCACCCACCTCTGGACCATGGTGATCTAGACGCTCGCCTGCACTGCTGCAGCGCCAGTCATTTTCGGGGCGAGTAATGAGATTTTTATGAGACTGTCGTGTCGGAATCGCCCAACATCCCAACGGCCGGCATCACGTCGTAATATAACCGCCACTGGCCAGACCTAGCCCGCTGGCCATCGCGGTTCCGTTGGCATATTGTTTATAATTGAATTCCGTTGGCGGGCGTGTAAATTCACACAGCAATCAATTGCAATGTGGCCTGGACTTCCACAGTCATTTGAGGTTCACCACGCTCCACGAATTCCAAAGCCATGAGAGCGGTTCGCTAACGCAGCAGCACGTGGTGGTTGCGTTGGCTCTGGGAATTTCACAACTTTTCGGAATCGCCAGAGCCAGACTGATCGACGGACATTTGGCTTTTGTCTATCGGTGTACGGCTGACCAGACTCGTACGCCAAGTCATTGGCTGGAAATGTTGTGTAGCCCGCAGCAGCATCCGTTCGACTGGCGTAGATGCGTGGGCTCCCGCAGAAGAGTGCGTGATTTTGTTTGTTTTTACCCACAATATTGTTCGGGTGGTGGACATGTGCGCCTGCGCACCTTAGGTGTAGTGTTTTCACCCAGCATGGGTTTTCGAACCTCTGGAATTGTGCGGCGGCGCGCGGCTGTGGAGTCATATCGTTTAGAGCTGTCGGCAATGAGTTTGTTGCCATTTGTAGTAGGCCGGTGTACAGGCCAAAATAAATGATGGTCCGCAATTAGAGTAGCGATAGCAACCGCTATTCGCGTGTGGACTTCTCAAGACCGTGGAATTACAAATGCAAATTGAGATTCGATAAATCAGCTGACAATTAATTTCAAATTATTTAGAGACGTAGGTCTATTGTTATCTTGTTGGAGATATTTGCCGCTAGCAATGACGATTTATGAGGGTACGTTGACATATACTTGTCTGTACATCCAATTTTTTTAAGCCGAAAATTCCAACCGGTTTGTTGTATTTGTAGCAGTTCATGACGATTTATATGCATCCAAAAATACTCTTCGATGTATTTTTCAGATCGGGTGAGACCAGATCTACCAATCACCTATACACGACTGGTTTAACGAGACGAAAGATCTAATTACAAAGCCCATTGAAACAAATTTGATTATAAACTTTACTCAGGTGAGACGAACCTATAACGCTCTAGTAACATCCAGATGGGATGCTTTCAGGTTATGGTAGATTGTATTTTGGTGTCTTCTGGAAGTTCGTTCCGCTCTTGCTTGTTCTGTACAAATAAAACACAAATTTTCGGCACAACAGGCTCACTTGTATACAAGGTCGAGCTTTCTTATGATGTGCAGATACTTCTTCCACGATGGCACGATGGCGGGACAACTTGTTTTATACCGATTCCGAAAGGCTGATTTGGTTTCAGCTTTTCTTGACAATTGATAGGGTAGGTAGGTAGAAGTGGCGGTTCGGCATGAACCCAAGTAGCACTTAAGTGCCTTTTTGTTACCACGGCTCGTGTGACCTTCATTCTGAGTGTTGCTGTGAATGTGATTGACACTTGATACTTCTCGGATGATTTGTCAGATCATCACGAGAAAAATCATTTAAGTGTTGCCAAGACTGGGAATCGAACTCAGACCTTCTGCGCGGCAGTTCATCGCAATAAACATCGCGCCACTAAGCCCGTCAGTGCTTGTTCTACAACAAAACGAATTTTAGTATTGCATTGTTCGTATCAGTCTGTAAGGTCGACAATTTAAATGCAATGAGTCTTGGGATGATTACTCTAACACCTGCCTCTTACATCTGCCTTTAATAAGGAGATTATGCCTGAGTGATTGAGCGACCAAAAACTAGGTTGACGGGAGACAGTGGCGTAGCTTGGGCTTGGCCCGCCCGGGGCAGACTCAATTTATGTCACCAAAATTAATTTTTTCACCCACTAAAAAACAACGTTGTCTACGTTTTCATCCTGTCATACTTACACATATATATCTGAGTAATCTTGGTCAAATGTCCTTTCAAAATATTGCCAACTGTTGTCCGTACTAAATACTATCTAGCAAGTAAAGCAAAAATGAAGCCGCAAATTAAAAATGTTCTCCTATTAGTTTCTTCCCAATTTCCCAATATCTGAGCGGATCAAAATAATATTAGAAAGCTGCGATCCTCTGTGCAAATCATTGAATAGCCTATTCCATACCATCCTGCAATTAAAAATCCCTAAAAAGTGTTCGTGGCGTTGTCATAACCTATTTAATGTTTCGACGCTTGTAAAAAAACGCAATCAAAAAGTGGGCGAGGGTAAAAACGTCCTATAAACGAAATGTTCACATCAACATTAGAAATGTTTTTGCAACAAAATTTTGTCGAAATTTTTTTTTACATAAAACGCCTACAAAAGGTGGACGTGGAAAAAAATTGTTATATGGAAGAACAATCGACATTGAGATGTCCTTAATGTTTTATTCAGACACTTTTTCAAATATCTTACCCGTTTGACCAAAAACAAGATTTTCTCAAAAGTAGGCGTGTTAGTGGTTGGATTTTGATCGTCTTACATAGAGTCTATGTACGACATTTTTTCACTCTTAAAATTTAAGTTCCAAAAGTCGGTGCATTGTCATCACATATAAGTCTAACTTTACAATTTTGGCCTTATGTCGCTTTATAAAAGTGACATTAGACCAAATTCTAGCAGTTGGGATTTTGACACTTTGATAAAGCGACATTGGGCCAAATGAGAAAAATGATTTAAAGCCAAATGGAGTTCAAATTAAATAGTAGATACACGTACCAGAGAAGCATATAAATGGTTTTTCAATAAGAGCGCTAAAATTTTTTTTTTTAAATAAACAAAAACTGTTTTGGATATCAATGAAGTTTTTTATTCCTGTGAAAGTACGTTTGATGCCATCTTGTATGGAACTCGATTTCTTTTGCACGGCCACCACGGGCACGCTTGCAGAAGTCCAGACGCTGATCCCAATTTTGGACGGTTTTCAAGCATAAATCGGCCGATACTGCTGCAATTTCACGGTCGATGTTCTTACGAAGTTCATCAATCGTCGCTGGCTTGTTGGCATAGACCATAGACTTGACGTAGCCCCACAGGAAATAGGCTAACGGCGTCAAATCGCAAGACCGAGGCGGCCAAGCGACTGGACCATTTCGTGAGATAACACGTTCTCCAAACTTGGTTTCCAATAAATTGATTGTGGCAGTCGCTGTGTGGCTTGTGGCGCCGTCCTGTTGGAACCACATGTCCTCCAAGTCCATATCATCTAATTGGGGCCAAAAATATTCGGTTATCATTGAACGGTAGCGATTCCCATTCACAGTAACGTGCCGGTCTTGATCATCACGGAAGAAGTACGGCCCAATGACGCCGACGTCCCATAAATCACACCAAACCGTAATTTTTTCGGGATGCAATGATGACTCATGGAGTACGTGTGGATTGCTGCCTGACCAATACCGCATATTTCGTTTATTGACGAAGCCATTCAGCCAGAAATGAGCCTCATCGCTAAAGATGATTTTTCGATGAAAATCCGGATCATTTTCAAGTAGTTGCTCAGCCCAATTCACAAACATACGACGATTCTGGTGGTCAAGCGGCTTCAGTTCTTGCGTCAATTTAATCTTGTAAGGATGTAGGCCAAGATCTTTTCGCAAAATTCGCACAACGACGTCACAGAGATGCCCACTGACTACTGGATTGGGTTCTCATATCTTTCACCGCCATCTCTGTTCAAGAGTCCTAATTTACCCTTGAGATGCCTAGATTACCCGTTGTTTGTCGCTCAGTAGTCTTGAGAGAGGTTCGTTAGTAATCAATCTTTCCGGTCATCACAAGGTGAAGCGATGTACAACCATCCCAAACCCCATGGCCCAGAACCCTCCCATCCCTAACGCATTTTCAAGCCGACCAAAATTCCCACCCCTCCTTGTACCTTAGGTCATCGCGTTATTCTGGCGTGCTCAGGACCTGTATGGTTGGGAGCATTAAACCCAAATCGCTAACGGTAGAACTCAGGACATCCCACAACAAAAGAACGTCTAGAAGGGGACGAGCACAAATCGCTAATGAGGAAAACTTCCTCCTTAGCATGTACGGACTTCTGGAATCCGGCACTGATAGATCGGTTTCTGAAGACGAATATGCGACCGGACTTAGAGAGGACGAACTCTTGAAGTATGACCGCAGCTCCATCTCTAGTAATTTCGAAAGTGCCAAATCGGGTAGTAGGAGTACGATTAGCGCATACTTCCAGCGGAATTGAGGCGGAGGAGTTCCACTCCCGTCAGTCAAACGCGAACCATTTCAAAAAAAGCGCTTGGTCTAAGCTATTGGTGGCTGGCAACCCATGGGGGCAATCCATCGTGGATAAGTCGGCAATGAACCCAGCCACGGAAATATATTTCGACGTATCGAACGCTACGACAGAATCCGGTAATACAACTAACGAAACATGTCTCAACACGAACGTGCGACAAGGGGTTACGCAGACTCGATGTCTCTAGCCTCGGAGCTAAACGGTAGTAGAAGACGTAAAGCAAGAAGCGCGATCAGACGGATCAATAACCTCGCGCCGGAAAATCGTCATAAGTAGCAACGACGCTAGCTAGAGCGCTTACTTTGTCCATCTTAACTGGGACTTTAGACGAGACTTTTAACTGCATCTTGGGAATTTATCCGCTGCCGTTTGTTAAGGTTTTTGATAGGGGACCTTATCCCTACCTAATTTTGGTCCACGAATGTTATTGCATTTCCCACATATCCCGCATATTTTTGGAGGCTTCCTCTATCCGCCACCCGATGAAGCTTCTGATGGAAGACTGGCTATAAATTGTTCAACTTAAGGTGCTATTCTCTACGCCATTCACAGGTTTTTCTCGTTAGATAGCTGAGTCCTAAATTTGGGAGCGCAATGCATTCTATATGCTGGTTCACGGGCTTGATTTGTTAGAGGTTCTATCATCTGGTGTTCGAAAGGTTACTCTCTGGATTTCAAGTCGAGGGAACATAATGGAATTAATCAATTCCTAACTAGCTGCTGCAAGGTTTATTACCCAGATGCAATTATCTTGTCGCTTCTTGGATGGAGCACTTTCAACTCAGACCGCATTCATTTTTAAGTTGAGGTCCCCGAGGTCAATAGTTTGACTTAACTCTGCACGGCCCTGTTAGGACTGCAATAGAATTTCACAGTGATATTTTCATCAGCCATGAGAGCTACGGGTCTAGTGCGCATCACTTTCCTCCAGACTCCGCTAAGACTGCAATAGAATTTCACTCTGATGTCGTCGTCAGCCACAATGGGAACTGTGGTTCTAGTGAGGATTATTGCTGACAAGCGATCACTTAGGACAACTGACATGAATTTATTCAACAAACCTGGGTTTTCTGCCTGAATTCCAACAGAAAATGCTTCAATAGTTGAGTTATCCACGTTCCTTAGTGAGTTTGATAAAGTGACCCAATGATCTTACAGATAAGGTCATCAAAAATATTAAAATCTCATCTCATTTGCATAGGTATACCAGTTGCTTTGTACCTACATCCTCATCTTTTGTGTTTCAAAAACAGCCGTCTTCCCTGCAGCTGTGAATTATGATTCCCAAACGCTCTTGCAATGTGTTGATTTAAGAACAAGAAACCGCGTTCCTCCTCCTTCCCCAGCCATGCAAATCCAAAAATCACTTCCCAGAAACAAAAGACCACGTGTACACATCGAATAATCAGCATAATAGGGTTCCACTGCAATAGGCATAAACCTCAGACGAAGAAAACCCTTTCTTCCCTAAATGAACACCTTTTGCCTTGCCGTGCAAAGTCATTTCTAACCACGACGAAGGAAATTCATGGGAAAACTCAAATCAAATGAAACACTTCCCGAGGGGTGAATACAGAGAGAAACCCTCTCGAACCTCTCGACCCCTCACTTACATCGTCGGTTGCCGTTGCGATTCGTTGATTTGGAACACACCACCTTACGCGAAACGACGACACACCGCGAGCCCAACAACAAATAACTCGTAAGGTCAGCTGCTTTATTACGTTACCAATGCGTAACGGCGGCGCGGCGTCTCTGTCAATCCGAATCCCAAGGAACGTATAAAAAACGAGAATTTCCACAATTTCTTAGTTTTCCCAGTCTTCGATGGCTTTATATCGTTATGCAGATGTCCAGGGAATCATGCAACAGCGGGCAATTGGCGATAGCGAATTCCACCCCTTTGCGCAGCCCCCCGTTCGTATGTTGTTTCTCTGTCGAGAGTCCAGAGCAAAAAGAGGGAAAACGTGAAAATCACAGCTGCGCACGACTTTGCTGGCAGCAACGATATTGGCTTGGCGTCTTGGCAAGCCCATAAGGCACTCTCTGCATTATCTCAATCGGCAAAGGTAACGAGACGTGGCCAGGCACAGTAGTTGTGCCCGATCGACCTCGATCAATTTACGCAGCGCGCAGGCGCAGCACCGCACATGCAAAGGGTCGATCAGCTGAATAAAAATCAGATCCGGGGGCAACAGTTGTTGTCGTCTTCGTCTTCGTGCCCATTGTCACGGTTGAGACAGGAGAATATGCAGCTTTTGTATGTGACAGCTGTGATCATAACTGAACTAGCTTCCTTCCTCAAAAAAAAAAAGTCATCCAAGGATGTCACCGTGTTCGTAGCCATTGTACGAGTGTAAACGGAAGTGCTTTGTAGGTTTTTGGGTGCGCGTTTTTTTGTGGGAATTAGTCGACTCTGACAGTCTGACGTACTGCAATGTCTCGCATGGTCGCCCGTGTGTCGGTACGAAATGAACTCCGTGTGACCGGTGCAGTGTTACATTGGATGAGTGAATGTCCGGTTTGGCCAACAGGTGTCCAATGCGAGGTACTCACATGGATTAGGTCAGGGTGAATGGCTTTCGAATGATTTATGAACTGGCATTTCGAAATTTAAATGAAAGTAAGGCCAGATTTTTGGTTTATTTCAGCTCGCTCTCTCTATATTGCTATCTCTATCTACAGGTAGATGGTGTTTGATGATTAATTATGCTTCATTGAGAAATTACTGGAGTATCCATTTGATTGATCATGATAGAGGAGATGTGTGAAGGCGTTATGTGTAGGCGTCATTAACGATTGAATTATTTCGCATTTGAATTAAAAAAAAAAGCTGGCAGTGATTTAGCTACCAAAGTACGCGGTATATTAGGTGTAACGTGGAATGTGATTTGGAAGCTAATTGCTGTTGTTATTTAATTAAGAGATGATTATGTAATTAAGAGATGAATAACTTTGACAGTAGGATGCGGCGATGTTTGTACATATTGTATCACATTCATATTTTAGCATTTTAACATAAAGCCCAAGAGGACTGAAAACCCGCCGGAAACGTAATCACATAAATTCCGCTTCAGAAGAATATTCAGCGCTTTACGTGTGATCTACGATTGTAATGAGAGTCTTCCCGAACCAACTACACGGGGGGTAAGATCGAAAGTAGAGGCAACATTTTACTGCACAAGGACAGAAACAAGAATAAGACAGGTGAACAAAATGTTAACGAGCTCAACAAGACAACTTTATCAGGCAATAGACCAATCTGGCCTAAATATTGCTTTTTAATAAGCAATTACCGTCTACACCGATAACTATAATTCTGACTAAGCCTACATATGCAATAACGCATGAAAAGCCACAATAGCTTTCTATACTTACTTAAGTGACGCTACAGTCCGGAATGAACCTGGGCCTCAACTAATATGCCTCTCCAATTATCCCGGTCCTTAGTTAACTGCCTCCAGTTGCGCACTCCAAGCTGGTTGAGGTCGGTTTCTACTTGTGCGCGCCACTTATTGTGAGGCCTTCCTCTACTGCGTCTGACGTCTGGCTGGCAATCAAAGAATCTGCAAGCCGGAGTATTGGTGTCCATTCGTTATACATATCCTAGCCATCTTTAACGTCCAATGCGGAGTTTTTTGACAGGGACATGTCGCTGCACAGCTCGTATAGTCCTTGGTAGAATCTTCGTATACACAGCTTGTCAACGCAAATTGCACCGAAGATTTTTCGAAGAATTTTCCTCTCGAATCGACACGCTTATGAGACGGTCAAGCTTCAGCGCCGTAGAACAGGACTGGGATGATCAGGGTCTTATATAGGATCTCCTTAGTAGTTCGAGTGAGGGCTTTACTACTGAATTGCCTTCTTAGCCCGAAGAAACAGTGGTTGGCAAGATAATTCTTCGTTTAATTTCTGAGGAGATGTTGTTGTCAGAGTTGATAGAAGAGCCGAGGTAGACAAAGTCCCGTACTTCCTCAAAGTTTTATCTGTCAATGGTGACGTTCTGTCCAATTCGTCGATGTTGTGTGTACTTTCGTGTTGACAGCATACACATACTTGGTCTTGCCCTCATTTATTGCTAAACCCATTTTTGCCGCTTCCTTGTAAATACCAGAAAACTTGGCTATGACATCACGTTGAGTCCTTCCAATGATATCAATATCGGCATATGCTGACAGTGGCATCGGTTTTTGAAAAAAAATTTGCCTCTGATGCACGGGAGCTTTGCACAATCCTCTCAAGAATCAAATTGAAGAAATCTCATGACAGCGCATCGTCTTGCATAAATCCTCTTTGGTATCGAAAGTGTCGGTGAGGTCGCTTCCGACCCTGGTGAAGCAGCGAGAATTCTCCATCGTCATTCTATACAAACGAACGAGTTTGGGCGGTATACCAAAGCTAGACATGGCTCTGTATAGTTCGTCTCTGTAAATGCTGTCGTATTCGGCTTTGAAATCGATGAAGGTGGTGGGTATCGATTTGGTCTTCTTGCGTTTTTTCCAGGATCTGCCAAAGTGTTAAAATTTGATCGGTTGTGGACTTTCCTGGCGTAAAACCACACTGATAAGGGCCGATCACGTTGTTGGGGAACGGTTTCAGGTGTTCAAATATTACGTCAGATAGAATCTTGTAGGCGATGTTGAGGAGACGTATGCATCTGTAGTTGGTGCAGTTCAGAGGATCTGTTTTGTGAATCGGGGAAACGATACTGGGGTTCCATGTTGGCGATTTGGCTTTGATGGAGTGTTACAATGCGTTCGCTTATGTCATAGAAACATTAGACTTCTTGCCTGATTCTGGCACTTATAGCATATCCGCAACCGAATATTCGCTGTTTCTGCTTGCTATAACATGGCCCGTAGTAGATGGCACAGTTTTCGTCCCCTATTTGCCCGTCTCATCCCATCGTATCTCCTGGTTGGCAGTTATGTCTGCTTTGTAGCAGCTTAGGGCTTCCGCTAGTAGCTCGCTTGCACCTCTTCTGTTTAATGTTCTCGCACTCCAGGTACAATCGTCGTTGTCCTTGCTAGGTTAAGCAGGGTCGTCAACAACAAAATAGAAGAATGCCGATGCTTGACAAAAGCACGCGATCGATAACATGGATAGGTGTTACTCCAGGAAAGAGTTTTCCCAAAGAGTGTTAAACGTCAAAGCTAGGCACGAACGGAATCCTGGCGAAATGAAGATATCGTTGTTGGGATACAGTCGATTCTAAGGAAATGGAAAGACCTGTTACGTAGACTGTTAATCGACGACAATGAAAACTACCAACCACTCGATCTAAATGCAGTGAGAATAGCGATATCTAAACTCAAGGAACCTTAGCATCGCTTACCCGACCCACATAAAGGGAACCGTGTCAACTGCAGAGCAATAAAAAAAACCAACGACTCCAAATCGATACACACTGGAGGTACTAAGGAGATCCTATAAAGACTATGATCATCCCAGTCCTGTTTTACGGCACTGAACAATGTCGTGTCGATCGAAAAATTCTTTTAAAAATCTTGGGTCCAGTTTGTGTTGACTGGCTGTAGAGACGTAGATTCAACCACGAATTATACGAGCTATATGGCGATAAGAAACCATATGACTCCTAATTGGAGGATGGTAAGTAAGTTCGATGAAGGTCTGGATTCGATTCCCAGCCATATCAACACATAAATGATTATTCACTGGCACTCCCCTCGTGATGATCTGACAAATCTTCTGAGTGGTATCAACCATCAAGAAAAGCTTATCTCAACTTAACCATTCGAATTCGGCATCGTACAAGAAGAACACACGCACACACGCTGGTTGCTCCAAAAAATGGTATTTAGCTCGACTGTCTCCGTTTCATATGAAAATACCGGGCTGCACAAATATGGGATGTTAACCCCTTCCTAAGGCCTTTTTAAACTCTTTGGTGTTTGTCAGACTTTCGTAGAACCAAAGATTATTAAGTCATGACGCACTGCATACAACAAAAAATTGTTCTATGGCGGGTCGTACTGGTACAGCCCGTCATTATTTGGATCTAGTTTCTCATTTGAGAACGTGCACACCGCCCACCATGAAGCTGGCGAGCAAAAGTTTCTGTTTTTTGTTCTCAATGTCTGCTTTGTTCTACCAAAGATTATAGACTTTGGTAGAACAAAGCAGACAAGCACCTTTAGGCAATCATTCGAGAATTCCTCAAACCGTTTTGTGTATTTTTGTCAACCATTGAGATCCAACTACCAATAATCAAACACCATCTCTACCCCGAACCTTCTTGAGAATACTAAGTTCGATTGAATAATCGCACAGCAAATATAGCAGCTGTTCATATATCCGAACCCGTCATATGTTACAAGGACAGCGACAACATACTAAGCTCGAATCGTACCTCAAGGTCTACAGATGTACTGGGTGTACCAGTGAACCCCGTTATCGGAGCCACTCGGCTTGCATGCCTGAGTAAACAATTCCTCTCCGAGGAGTCAATTGGGGTTATCGGGAATTCCTTGGGAAAAATACTTCCCGATAACTCTAAATGCAAGGACAACATTTCTACATTACCTAATAAGGTGACAGATCACGGGATCGTCCTTAAACAACATGGCGTACAGTTGAGTAAAATTAGGGAAAAGTGGCAACGAGCACATGGCGAACATTCAATTAACAAAACTAGATGGTAAAGGCCCTAGGCCGCATAACAAAAACAGGACATAACTACGTTACTTCCATACTCAAATCATCTCTTAAAAAAAAAACAGGACATCCGACATGCCAAACCACAGGAAATCAAAACCACTTGGAGAAAAATGAGCGTGTTAACACATAGGTACACCAATATAGGGCGGCAGGTTTCTATACCTCAAGTAAACAGTTTGACATCTGCCCTTAAAACAATTGTCCTGCATTTGCAAAATATCCCTCGGAAGTATTCGTACACGTATCACACTTCAGCTGCAACAAAAATCCAACTTCCTTTTTCCGCATCCTAAATACCTTGTATACGGATATACCTCCGTGGCAATGCTGGTCACAATAATGCCACTCTCATTGGATTGAAATCGCAAAATATTTATCCTCATCATCCCCTAAATGAACCGATCGATCAACCCCTAATTGAGACCAAATTGAATGCGACCGACACTCAGCAACACAAACAACAACCCCTGTCAAGGACGACAACACAATGTACGAATGCCAAATGTTTGTTCGCACATTTGCCAAACATCGCATTAACAGCTGAACCTGAAATGCAACTCCGTGGGAACCCTTCCGCAATCGAAGCAAATCCCATTCCAAAAGCAAACTCCACATTATATTCCTTTCTGTGCTCACAAAAAAGGACACAATGCCCGTAGCAAAGTCACTGGCAATTGGCCAATTACTATGACCTTCCAGTGAATTGTTTTTTTTTTTTTTTTTAATTCAAAACACAAATCGCGGATAAATAGGATATCTTTCGGATTTGTTGAGCGGAATGCAAAACAATGTGAAGCACACGTGTTCCATTTGGCCATTGTTTGTGGCGGCTGCAGCTGAACACGAAGTCCTTCACGTAAGTCAATGCAAAACCCTTGAACCGCGAACCAAGTCGCTACTGATTCCTTTCAGATTAATCTCTGCCATGACAGTCAACTGCAGCCAAGTCAACTGGCTTCTTTATCTGCATCTTGTGCCGCCTTAGCAATGCTGTACGGCTTGACTATGGCATTGTGCTTGACTGAGTGACTCTGCTGACTGACAACAACGACACACGGCCAGAATGGAACAACGCGCCGCTTTATTATTCTTAATTGGATCGGGATCGGAATCGGGAGGATCCAACTCCGACTCCGAATCGTGAGATATTGCAGCAACGGAATGACGAGCAACCATCTGTTTGTGTGTGTACCGTACAACAGCGCTGCGCAACACGCGGATAAATCTCTGATTCGTTGCTGCTCCATGCACATGGAATTTGTAAATTTTCCAACCGGAGATTTATTGGCTCCTTGTTACTTTTGATATCTGCTCTTGCTGCAGATTACCATTTACGGCGTAATGGCCAAAGGTAGTCGTTCTCATCGTGGTCGTTGTCGGTGGACGGCATTCATCTTGTTTGTTCCTCGCTTCTTGGACTCGGACACTACAGTGGCGAACGTCAGATATGGTGCGTTACTTATCCGGCCAAAGACGCGCAAGTGGGTTAATTCGAATGCTTTGCCTTTTTCCGTTTTTGAATCGCGCGAACACACACAGATGGATGTGGAAGCCGAAGACGAACCAGAGCAGTGCACAGCCGGAGAAAGAAATTTATCTTTCACGGGAGCTTATGCTCTGGAAGTAAGAAAAAATCTTCAACTGGGTCATGTCGATGGTACAAATCGCGCACTCGCGCGGCTGGGTTCGTTTCGCTTGGGATGCAAATTAACGAGCATGTCTTTCGAAATGGTCTCGTCGAGGAGGATGCCTTTCTCTCTGGACGGGGGTTTTTTTTTCGGAGTGTTTAACATGCAGGTTACAGTGGTGGTGATTGAAAGGTAACAACGAGAAAGATGTTGCTCTCTTGTGGGAATCGGAAAGATGGTGAGTGGTGCTGGCTGGGGGCATGCAATTGGCATCGGTGTTTCCATTAAAGAAAAACGTCATCTTATCGGTCACGTCGATGCGGAATGACTTAACCCTAATGAGGCGAAAAGAAAGGCAAAAAAGTCTGCAAGATGCAAATGCAATAACATGAAAGCTAATTTGGCACTGAGCTGGTTGTAAAGCGTCAAAATGTACTTTCTATACTTAAGACGTATCTATATCCATTTATTTAGCTGTTAAGAGGTTATAGAATCATACGCGGGGTTCTCAAAGTAACGAGCTGTATGCCGACTGACATCTGGTGCAATGGATTTCAATCGTGAGGCTTTTGGGTACCACTCAACTTTCGGGAATCATATTGAGGCATGTTGTGAGTTTATAAAACTTTATCTATGAATATATCCACATGGAATTTTTACCGTGTGGTGTGCCTTGGTAATAAGCCCTAAAATTCTAATAGCGGTTATTTAATAAACAGCTCCATAAGAAGAAGCATTTAAAGACTCTTCATGCTCATCAAAAGCAACTGTGCAATTCTACTCAATGCAGCTATCGTTACATAGGGAGGTTTGTAATATCGAAAGGGGGTTGTCACAGTGCTTTCCAAATCTATGAGGTGGCAAATACGTAAATTACTCATTCCAGTCAGTTTACACAACAAATCCATTGGGAATGACTAACATTTTGGTTTCATTAGCTCACTTCAACAATTTCAACGCCATCCGGTCGGTTCAATTTAGCACCACCTTTTCGAGCATACTACTTACTTACCTATCGGGCTCCCTACCCGCGAAGAGTCTCTGCCTGAGACACTGCAGCCTTCCATCCACTATGAACCCGGGATCGCTGCTTACAGTTATCTAAACTAAGTGCTCTGGCATCCGCGATGACTTGGTCTTTGAAACGAAGGTCCGGTCTTCCTGGCCTTCTGGAACCTGGGGTCAGGGATTTGAAGATCCTCTTGGCTGGAGCATTATTGTCCATTCGCTCGATGTGGCCGAGCCAATGTAGTCGATGTATTTTGGCTTTTTGGACTACATCCACATCTTGGTAGAGCTCATAGAGTTCGCAGTTGTATCTTCTCCTCCTCGCATACAGGACCAAAAATCGGGCGAAGGAGCCTAGTATCAGCTCTCCCATTTCGCTTATCTTCCAGCACTCGGCGCCATAAAGCAGAACCGGCAGGATAAGGGTTTTGTAGAGCACACATTTCTTCCTTCGAGTTAGGAGTTTTGAACCCAGTTGTTTCGCCCAACCGAAGTAGCAACGGTTTCGTAGTGTAATTCTTCGCCAGATCTCCATTAGGGTGTCATTCGTGGAGTGTATGTTTACTCCGAGGTAGGTGCACTCCCTAACTACCTCAATATTGCTGCTATTAGTAGTGACGTTTTGTCCTACGCGGTGGACAGATGCTTCTTTGTTTGTTGATAGCATGAACTTCGTCTTGTCCTGATTACGTTGAAGTAACGTCAACGGATTTCGCGTGTTCTTCAATCGCCACGTACGTTTCTATCACGTCACGCTGGGAGCGACCGATTATGTCAATATCGTTCGCATAGCGCAGCAGCTGGACGGACTTGTTGAAAATAGTGCCTTCAGTGTTAACACATGTCCTTCGTACTATCTGCTCCTCTACGAGATTGAAGAAGTCACATGATAGCGCGTCTCCTTGCCGAAATCCGGTGCATGTTTGGAATAGTTCGGAGGAGCTACTTCAAAACTGCACGTTGCAGCGCTTGTTTTCCAGCGTCACGCGACACAGCTGAATCAGTTTTGCCGGGATTCCGAAATTGGCCAACCCCATATAGAGCTCCTGACGATGTATGCTATCATACTCGGCTTTGAAGTCGATGAATAGGTTGTGAGTTTCGAATTGAAATTCGTTGGTTTTTTCTAGGATTTGTCTTAATGTGAAAATATGGTCTATAGTCGATCTGCCGGGCCGGATGCCACGCTGTTAGGTGCTGATTAGTGTGTTGCAGAAAGGTTTTAGACGTTCACACAGTACGTTGGATAGGATGTTTTATGCGACGTTAATCAGGGATATGCCTCGATAGTTCTTACCAGACATAGGATCCCCTTTTTTGTAAATGGAACATATGGGGCTGATAGTCAAGTCGTCGGCCATGTTTTCTTCCATCCATACTTGGTTGATGGTTCGGTGCATGCTCCCTACCAAAACATCACCACCGTATTTAAAAAGCTCCGGTGGTAAGCCGTCAGAGCCAGCGGCCTTGTTGTTCGCAAGTTCTTCATTGACTAGATGATGCCCGTTAAACAGCTACTGAAAATGCTGCTTAAACACATTTCCCTGCGCTTCGGTGACTAGGTTTCCTTCGCTGTCTCGAAGCACTGCGTTCCGGTTTTACAGCGAGCAGCCAGTTGCTTGACTTTTTTATAAAAATCTCCGGATGTTGTTACGATCGCGCGACTCTTAGATCACCTTGAGCTGGGAGGCTGCGTAGGCCCTCTTCTTTCTACGCAGGGTCTTCTTTTCCTTCCTTCTCTCGCTGCTCTTGGTTTGCGCTGCAGTGCTTTCTTGTGTGCATCTTCTGTCGCCTTTTTTCATCATCATACCACGGACTCTTTCTCGGGGTCGGCTATCTCCTTCATGATGTTGCGATACTGCCACAGAGGAGAGTTTCATACTCGGGCGCTCGCTGTAGGCTCTGGCTACTCCAAGGTCGAATTTCTTCTTTTGGGCAGTTCGCAGATTCTTCTCGTTGGACAGTTGAACTCTGAATTTTTCCGCGACAAGGAAATGGTCAGAGTCGATGTTTGCCCATCGAAATGTGTGCACGTCCGGGATGTTGTTTGCGTGCCTTACACCGATTAGCACATGGTCGATTTGGTTGGCGGTTCCACCGTCTTGAGTTGCTGTGTGGATCCTTAGCCTTGGTAGCCTTATGCTACTTATCACCGTACTACGAGCTGCTGCAAAATCAATTAGTCGGAAGCCGTTGTCTGTTGTCGTTTCGTGGATTCTGTGCTTACCAACTTAACCGCCAAAGATGTTTTCCTCTCCAACCTGAGCATTGAAATCCCCGAGTACGATTTTGAGGTCATAATAAGCCTTCTTTATGCGATCTTCAGCATCGTCGGTAGTGGCGTGTGCACATATTAGGGTTATGTTTTGGAACGTAGCTTTGATGCGGCTCACGGAAAGGCGATCACTTATTGGCTTGAAATCAGTGACTTTTGTGCTAATCATGCTTATCATGGACAATCATGCAATCTTTTGTTGCAGCTGTAATAAATGTCTCAATTTTTTTCTCTGCATTATACCTGATTCTATCCATCTTATATCCTGGATTGTGGTTATATCTGACTTGTACCGCATGAGGACAGATTCAATTTATTATGTAGCACCCGAGGTGTAGAGTGTTCGTACATTCCAGGTACACACTCTCATGTCATAGTCCATTGACGTACCGAGTCTTGTTGCCATATGAGGAGTTTCATTATCCGAGGCTCGTCGCGTCTCACTCATAACTAAATGGTATTTCTCCATGGTCGGGAAGTTACCCCGACGGCACAACCCCTAACCTGGGGGGCCAGGTCCTTGTTTTGACCCTAGGACAGCGAGAAAACCGATGTCAGTAACCCATTTTGGGATATAAGCGCTGCCTTTGACCCAAAGAGTACTCCTCCGCCACCAAATCTTTTCCAACGCCCTGGCTCAGTATTGGAAATCCCTATAGACCTGGTGTTAAATAATGTCGAAGCATCTCTATAGGGATTACACTTACCAATTAGATCTAACTAGAGATGCAGACGCCATCATTGATTACATCTAGGGAATTCCTTCGCTGTCGTCTAAGAGTGAATACCTTAGTGAGAGGACTTTCCTCCCCCCTCTCACGCTCGCTGCCACCATCGACCTTCTACAGGGGCTTAATACCCCATCTCCAGTCGAGGTACTAGACACCCCCCAGTCACCAGCGTGGTGGTGAGGGTAGAAGTTGATAGTGAGAGGCTAGATTGAGAACGCTTGTGGTTCTCATGTAATCGCATCACTACCCTTAAGCACCGCCGCCGTTAATATCGGGTAATGTGTTGCCAACGTAAAAAAAGATTACAATGTGACAGCTGACTTTTCGGGGTTAGTAAAAATGCAGCGAAAGAACACCGCATTATTTTGTTGAACAATATTTTTAAGATAATGGCCAGGCAGTAACGATTAATGGTGTTTGTTATCGTGACACGATAGCCCAGTTTTTAGTGCCCAAATTCCAAGATATGGATGTAGCCAATATGTGGTTTCAACATGACGGTGCCACATGCCAACCAACCAGAGAAACAATTCAATTACTGCATGAGTAATTTGCTAATCTGCCCTTTTGCGATTAGAATTGGCCATTGAAGTCTTGCGATTTAACTCTATTGGATTTTTTTCCTTGGAGGTTTTTGAAGTCAAAAGTCTGCAAATAACAAACGAATACCAAGGCGTCGAATGGGAAAACTGGGCGGTGTTTAAATGAAATTTAACCACATTTATATGAAAAGGTCTTAGCAAACTTCAATAAAAGACTGTGAACAAAGCTTTGGCGGCCATTTATTCGAATTGCTATTTCATATGTATAATTATAAATCTTAGTTATAAGAACAATTGTTTTCAAAACAAAATGTTCTCTTGTGTGTTTTATCTAAACACTAACATAAAGCTGAAACACTGTTGGTGATAGAATTGAGCCTTGTGGAACTCCAGCTACTAGCAAGAATCTTGCTGTTATTTTGCCACAAACCCAAAATTTGTAACGTTTCTTAGTTGCGGCAATAGAAGCTTATTTGCATACCACACTAAAAGGCGATTAACGGTAATCTGAATAATTATCTATCGGCAATTAATTTTAACTTCGAAATGAACATTTAATTCGGTGCTCATTCATTAAATTGACTTTCGCTAAAATTGGCATGTTCAAGGATTTAAGGAACCAGATAGAAACACCCGCGTTAAAATCATAAATAGGTAAAACAAACGGTAACGTGATAGGTAGAGATGGCAGTTCAGAAAGAACCCAAGTAGCACTTAAGTGTCATTTTATTACCACAACTCGTGTGACCTTTATTAGGAATGTCGGAGATGTTATACATTCGGTCTCTTTCCAACCTATCAGGTATAAAAAACGGATAGGATCTTGTATCCTTTTACTTGAGCCCCATGGGGCTTTTTTTATCTAAATAAAATAAAATGCAAATAAGCCCTGCCACGAAAAGGAATTAATCCCTGCAGGTGTTATTACTTACTTACTTAAGTGGCGCTACAGTCCGGAATGAACCTGGGCCTCAACCAACATGCTTCTCCAATTAGCCCGGTCCTTAGCTAACTGCCTCCAGTTGCGCACTCCAAGTTGGTTGAGGTCGGTTTCTACTTGTGCGCGCCACTTAAGGCGAGGTCTTCCTCTACTGCGTCCGACGTCTGGCTGGGAATCGAAGACTCTGCGAACCGGAGTTTTGGTGTCCATTCCATCTTAAACGTCCAATTCGCAATTTTTTTTCGCTGCACAGCTCGTATAGTTTTTTTTTAATATTCGTATCAATAGCCCGTCAACGCAAACGGGACCGAAGATTTTTCGAAGAATTTCCTCTCAAAACGACCAAGGATTTCTTCAGTCGCTTTTAAGACGGTCCATGCTTCAGAGCCGTAGAGCAGGACTGGGATGATCAGGGTCTTATATAAGATCTCCTTAGTAGTTCGAGTGAGGGCTTTACTACTGAATTGCCTTCTTAGCCCGAAGATACAGCGGTTGGCAAGAGTAATTCTTCGTTTAATTTCTGACGAGATGTTGAAGTCAGACTTAATAGCGGGAGCCGAGGTAGACAAAGTCCCGTACTACCTCAAAGTTATATCTGTCAATGGTGACATTCTGTTCAATTCGTCGATGTTGTGTGTCCTTTCGTGCTGACAGCATATACTTCGTCTTGCCCTCATTTACTGTTAAGCCCATTTTTGCCGCTTACTTCTCTATACTAGCAAACGTTGCTATGACATCACGTTGGGTCCTACCAATGATGTCAATATCGTCGGCGTATGCTAGTAGTTGTACAGATTTTTGGAAAACTGTGCCTCTGTTGTTGGCTCGTGAGTTTTGCACAATCCTCAAGAATCAGATTGAAGAAGTCACATGACAGTGCATCGCCTTGCCTAAATCCTTTTTTGGTATCGAATGTGTCAGTGAGGTCGTTTCCGACCCCGATGGAGCAGCGAGAATTCTCCATCATCATCCTAACCAAACGGACGAGTTTGGGCGGTGTACCAAAACTAGGCATGGCTCTGTATAGTTCGTCTCTATAAATGCTGTCGTATGCGGCTTTGAAATCGATGAATATGTGGTGGGTATCGATTTGGACTTCTTGGGTTCTTTCCAGCATCTGCCGAAGTGTGAAGATTTGATCGGTTGTGGACTTTCCTGGCCTAAAACCACGCTGATAAGGGCTGATCAGGTTGTTGGTAAACGGTTTCAGGCGTTCACGTATAACGGCAGATAAGATCTTGTAGGCAATGTTGAGGAGACTAATGCCTTGTTGTTGGTGCAGTTAAGAGGTTCCCCATTTCTGAAGATCGGGCATACGATGCTGAGGTTCTATTCTTTAGGCATACTTTCTTCCGACCAGATTGGGCTTACATTAGTTGGTGGATGTTACTTACCAAGTCATCTCCGCCGGCTTTATAAAGCTGAGCGGGAAGGCCGTCATTTCCGGCAGTCTTATTAAGCTTCAGTTTAGATATTGCTATCCTCACTTCACTCAGGTCAGGTGGTTGGCAGCTTTCGCTGTCGTTGCCAATATTGAATGAGTCGTTCTGCCTGACAGCGGAATGTTGTTCGTCATCGCCGTTTAACAGTCTGCAGAAGTGGTTCTTCCATATACTCAGAATAGACTGTGTCTCAACTTCGATATTTCCTTGTTCATCCCGACAGGATTCTGTTCGAGCCTTTTATCTTTGGCTTTGACGTTTTACGCTTTGGTAAAACTTGCGAACATCTTTCCTGGAGTAGCACCTCTCTATATCCTCGATTGCGGGATTTTCTTCCTCTTTTTTCTTCTTTCTGAAAAGCCGGTGTTCTTCCCTTCTTCTCTGCCTATAGAGCTCAATGGCAGCTCTCCTCTTCACCTGCAGCTTAGCCTTGTAGGCCTCGTTCTTGGCTGCGAGCATCTGTCGGCATTCCTCATCAAACCAGGGGTTTCTTGCTGGTGGGCGCGAGAAACCTAGCACATCAGTTTTGGCTGATCTAATGGTTTGTTGGCACCGTTGCCATAGTTCTTCGACATTCGATGTTGGTTGCATGGTGTTAATCGAGATGTTTAGGGATACGCGTTGCGCAAAGGTCTTGGCGGTCTCTTGCAATTGCAGTCTTTCGACATTAAAATTTTTTAACGAAATTTCTGGATTGTTGTGGCGTAGTGGATATCCGCATTCTAACATTAGCTGCAACAAGGTAGTGGTCCGAGTCGATGTTAGCTTCTCGGAATCTTCGGACATCCAAAATACTGGATGCGTGGCGCTTGTCTATCGCTTGATTGACCGTTCGTTGATCTGGAGACCGCCATGTCCCCTTATGGATATCGAGGTGAGGAAACCGTGTGCTGGCTATAGTGGCATTTCGTTCCGTAGCGAAGTCAATTAGCCTAAGTCCGTTACCAGACGTGTTGTCGTGTAGGCTATGGTTTCCGACAATACTGCTAAAGATGTCTTCTCTTCCTACCTTTACTTTAAAATCTTCCACCACGATTTTAACATCGTACTTCGGTAGTCGTTCATAGGTTTTATCAAGGAGCTCATAGAAGCAGTCCTTAGCTATATCATATTTTTCCTCCGTTGGGGCGTGAGCGCATATAAGGCTAATGTTGGCGAATTTGGCCTTGATGCGGATCGTTACAATGCGTTCGTTACAATGCGTTCGCCTTAAGTGATGCGCACAAGTAGAAACCGACCTCAACCAACTTGGAGTGCGCAACTGGAGGCAGTTAGCTAAGGACAGGGCTAATTGGAGAGGCATGTTGGTTGAGGCCCAGGTTCATTCCGAACTGTAGCGCCACTTAAGTAAGTAAGTAAGTAAGTAAGTAAGTAAGTACCTGTATTGAAGGCCCTCGTTCGCTAATGTCCTGGGAGCAATTCACACCGAATTCTACCAACTCATACCGGTCCTAGATTTTTCGAATAACAAACTTGACTTGAAAACAATGTTACATTCCATCACGCGACATAAACATTTTAAAAACTTGTCAAATAACTTCATGTCATGTTGGACCGCGCTCTATATTATGCCCTTGACCGTCTTATGAAGACATTTGTTAATTATACGTTGCCAGCAACAAACTACTTTGTAGCCAATCAATCATCTCAAACAAAACACAATAATTTTTATTTGAAACAAGTACCAGCGATATAACGACACATAAACTGTGCCATAACTCATGTTCCCTACATGCGAACGCAGCCTTTGGACGCCTTAAGGGCATAAATGCATAAACAACTAGCGCTGTTGTGTCGCAATCAGTTTGGCGCATGTTTTCAACAGTCAATTTAGAGCACGCTTTCTGTGCAGGCCAACGCCACAATTCAGACGTCGTCGTCGTGATTTGATCAGAAGCCGTAGGTACCCTCTGTATGGGAACAGCGAAAAATCAAAGCTCACAGTTGCTGGAAGGAACGCCCTCGACCGCTCCCCCCACTGCGGGTGATCACTCATGTGACAGGTCATTTATAACAAAGTAATTATTGATATTTCTCCATTATTAAGCTTGGCAGGCGGTCAGGCAGGAGTCTCCCTTCCCCCACCCGGTGACCAACTTCAATAACTCATAAGGCACCGCGCACATATGCCAACTAGCCAACAGCTCGGATCAATCGATCTGTCTAAATCGAAAGCCTATCGAATCGGTCTTGTTCCATGAGCGCTTGCGCGCGCGCTCACAGCACACAACGATCATTAATCAATCATTGTAGCAGCAGCAACAGAGGTATAACGGTTACAGCAGCAGTGAAATACTGAATTGGAAAACTTTCAAAGCCTCACACACTCACAGAAATTCAAAGCCTCATATGAGTCTGTCCCGTCTGTCCATTGTAATTAAACCAACAAACTTCCAACTGCACGAGCAAACGCCAAATACGCTTTCGACACGAGAATGAGAAGTCCTCGGCCATGTGGCGGCTCTGGCACGCAGGCCATAGTTGAAGCCCTGACGACGACGACGACGATGACGCGACGGTGGTGGTGGTGGTGGTCGAATTCCAATGCACACCTGCACTGGATTTTACCATGTGCACGATCCAAATCCATATCCAATCCCAAGTCCCGTCCCGCACACACAACAATAGGAACCGCCGACCGTCGTTATTGTTGTTGTGCTGTATGTTACTCTCTGCTGCGCCGGTGGCGGCTGACTGATGAAATATCAAATCGATCCAGTGAATTGATTTAGTGGCCAACTATACAGCAGCTCCCCCATTCAGTTATTTTCTTCGGTCTCTAGCTTCACATATATGGAGCTCACACCTGGGGACAATGGAGCAAAAAAAAGTTTTCCCCAACCAACGTAACGGCTACAGCTACAGCTACGGCTTCGGCTTTGGTTCCCTCATGCGTTTCTCTCACAGCACAGCTGACCCATTTGGGTCTTCCCTCGGTAATTATACCAGCTAGGCCCACATTCCACACATACGAGGTGCAAACTAATTAATGTCGGCTTCAAGTTAATGCCAAGCTTCGACGGAGGAAAAAAGAAACTACGGACTCATTTCCGTCTTCTGTGGCGCGGTGCACGGCAATAGGTTAGGTACCATGGGAAACAAAAGATGATGAGCATCGTGCACGTGTTCATAAGTAACGATGCTGAATGGAAATGCACAGTGTGACCAAAAAGGAAATCACGGGATGCAATTTTTTTTTTTTTAGCAATTTTTGTAAGTTAAGTAAATTCAAGAATTATAGCTTTACATTCAAGGCGTAAGGCTTTTTTGTAGAGAGTCGAATTTTGACATGATTTCACCGGCTTTATGGCCAAATCTGAGTCAGAAGTTTGTCATATTCCTGCACATGGCATTTGTGTTAAGGGGCGTTATAGCAATCTGGAGAGAGCACCATGAAAATGGAAATTTTAACACAATAAACCCTAAAACATCACCGTAAAAATATTCAATTATTAGGTTTGGTTTAGTTAATGTGAATCAAAGAGTATAGAACTACATAGAGTGCGCAGCTCATACAACGAATATTTTCTATGCGGGGTATTGATGTTGATAGACCCTAGTGTTCACATTGCCACCCGAGCATCAAACAACAACCTTGCCGACGCATACGATCTACGAAATTTCCTCTTCGCACTTACCAACCGCGTCTGAAACGGCTATAAAATTTTTAGCTGTGATGCGTAGTCTATGTAGTTCTATGCTTTTTGGGTGAATCCACTCATAGCACGAGCAGACTTAGAAAAGGTAGGTCTGATCCACCTTCTTTCGCAGTTCTGTCACTGTATGACTCATCCCGATATCCTTATAAAACGGATTCAGTTACATATGTTTATATTTACAAGGTCATCCAGGTTACCAAAAAAATAATAAGCTACGGAAGTGAAGTCTTCTTTTATTAAAGACCGGCGGACATTAACCAAAAAGTAAAATTAAGCGAAAAACGGAATGATATGCTAGAGTCTCGGTGTAGACGCCTCCACCCTCAACATAGTAAGCTTCGGACTCATCCGTATAGAAGTGGTCCATTATTCCACTTCCATAAGTGTCCAATTCCTATGCGAGATCAGACGGAATGCAAGACTGAAAGTTAAGCCCGATACTTACTTGGTTAGTGATCTATGGTCGGTATTTTCTGGAACAGTCAAGTATTTCTATGGGTAAGGTAGAACCTCCATTATGGCGGACGAATTCTCAAGGTGGAGTCAACGGTGGCAACTATAGTCCCAGTTAGGATGGATGAAGTAAAAAAAGATATTTGAGCTGCCCCGACATATTCGGACAACAGATCATCTAGGAATCTCAAGAGTTAGTCAGTGGACAGAGATGAACAAGGAAATATCTTAGTTAAGATACAGTTGATGCTGAGGGTATGGAAGAACCACTTCAAGAGTTAGCACCTTCAACAGAGATGGTGGCGGAAGAGTGGTGAGAAGCCAACGGCAGCGCTCAATGATATTGTGGATACTGATGTCCTAATGATCTATAGAATCTAATAAAAGAAATTGTCGTCTGACAATGGACTTAGGCTAATTGACTTCGCTACGGAACGAAATGCCGCTATAACCAGCATACCTACGGTTTCCTCACCCCGATATCCATAAGTGGACATGGCGGTCAACCAAATTGATCACATTGCGATAGACAAGATGCTAGCATCCAGTACTTTGGATGTCCGAACATTCCGAGGAGCTAACATCGACTTGGACCACTACCTTGTTGCAGCCAAGTTAAGAAAGCGGATATCCACCACGCCACAACAATCCAGAAATACTGTGAAATAATTGAATCTCGAAAGTCTTCACTCGCAAGAGACCGCCAAGACCTTCGCGCAACGCGTATCGCTTAACCTCTCGATAAACACCATACCACTAGCATCGAATGTCGAAAAACAATGGCAACGATGCCAACAAGCCATTACATCAGCCGCAACTGATGCGCTAGGTTTCTCGCGCCCACCAGCAAGAAACCCCTGGTTTGATGAGGATGCCGACAGATGCTCGCAGCCAAGAACGAGGCCTACAAGTCTAAGCTGCAGGTGAAGACGAGAGTTGCTACGAGAGCTGAGAACAGGGGAAAAACACCGGCCTTTCAGAAAGACGAAAAAAGAGAAAGAAAAGCGTGCGATCAAGAATATAGAAAGGTGCCACTCTAGAAATTATGTTTGGAAGACTTACAAGAAGGTAAAACGTCAAAGCCAGAGATACAAGGCTCGAGAAGAATCGTGTCGAGACAAACAAGGAAGTATCGTAGTTGAGACACATTCGATGCTGAGGATATGGGAGAACCACTTATGCAGACTGTTAAACGGCGACTAAGCTTAATAAGGCGGTGGGCATCGATTTTGGATTTCTTGGGTTTTTTTTCCAGGATCTGCCGAAGTGTGAAAATTTGATCGGTTGTGGACTTTCCTGGCCTAAAACCACACTGATAAGGGCCGATCAGGTTGTTGGTAAACGGTTTCAGGCGTTCACGTATTCTGGCAGATAGGATCTTGTAGGCAATGTTGAGGAGACTTATGCCTCGTTGGTGCAGTTCAGAGGTTCTACTTTTCTGAAGATCGTGCATACGATGCTGAGGTTCCATTCTTTAGGATTACTTTCTTCCGACCAGATTTGGCTTACATTAGTTGGTGGATGTAACTTACCAAGTCATCTCCTCGGGCTTTAGAAAGCTGAGCGGGAAGGCCGTCATTTCCGGCAGTCTTATTAAGCTTGAGTTTAGACATTGCTATCCTCACTTCATTCTGGTCGGGATGGTTGGTAGTGTTCGCTGTTGTCACCAACACATTCGATACCAAAAAATGATTCAGGCTGTCATGTGATTTCTTCAATTTGATTCTTCAGAGGATTGTGCAATGAGTCTCATCCTCAGTTGCTGCTAAACGCATTTTTGCCGCTTCCTTCTATATACCAGCAAGCAAATATAAGCTGTCAACACGAAAGGACACACAACATCGACGAATTGGACAGAACGTCAACATTGACAGATATGACTTTGAGGTAGTACAGGACTTTGTCTATCTCGGCTCGGCTATTAACTCCACCTACCTTTTCTAAGTCTGACAAAAACATCTCGTTAGAAATTAAGCGAAGATTGATTCTTTCCAACCGCTGTTTCTTCGGGCAAAGAAGGCAATTCAACAGTAAAGCCCTCACTCGAACTACTAAGGATATCCTATATAAGACCCTGATCATCCCTGTCCTGCTCTACGGAGCTGAGGCATGGACCGTCTCAAAAGCGGATGAAGAAATCCCTGGTAGATTTGGGAGGAAAATTTTCCGAAAAATCTTCGGCCCCGTTTGCGTTGACGGGCTATTGAGACGAATATTCAAAAAAAAAAACTATACCAGCTGTGCAGCGAAAAAAATTGCGAATTGGACGTTTAAGATGGCCAGGACATGTAAAACGAATGGACACCAAAACTCCGGTTCGCAGAGTCTTCGATTCCCACCCAGACATCGGCCGCAGTAGAGGAAGACCTCCCCTTAAGTGGCGCGCACAAATAGAAACCGATCTCAACCAACTTGGAGTGCGCAACTGGAGGCAGTTAGCTAAGCACCGGGCTAATAAGAGAGGCATGTTGGTTGAGGCCCAGGTTCCAGTAAAGCTTAAACCGACTTCTCATGTAAAATTTCAGTTACATCGGGTTTAACGGACACAAAATATACACGACACAGCTTGTATTTATTTGGTAAATCACGAAACCCACTGTGCTTTCTGGTTGTACATTCACTTTGTCTATCTTCTGACCAAAGTTGTCCGTGTTCCAACAAAAAAAAATTTCCTCTCCCAGTCAATCTGACGATCTGATGAGATGATGTGATGGCAATCACTGGTTTAGCCTTAGGGTTGCATTATAAGATCGGGATCGATGTAGTCAAATTAGACGTTCACGGTTCAATCAATTGGTGATGGCTCCCTATGCCAAAAGTACCCCTAATGTATGTACCCCTCGTACCCCTCGTTCATCCATCCGTTGCGAATAAATCGAGGCGTTCTCTTGCTATTTTCTTCGCCAGATGATTTTCAGGAAACCGAGACCATAATCATTGAGCTCTCGCAGTCTCAATCCCAAGATCAAAAAGCGATTTGAATTTCGACAGCACTCGGAGACGGTTCGCTTCCATGGGTAACGTGAAACCAGAAAAATTCGTGACCCACGACAACGAGTAGATCGCTCTCCCCCGTCACAAAGCATGCTTGCATGCCTCCCAGAAGTTTTGACAACAGAGGATTCCGCTTAAATTTTATGACCCCCGAGGCAGCTCAAGATTGAAGAGAGATGGTGGTCTTCTTCTTCTTCTTCTTCTTCTTTGTGAAGAGATAAATTCCCCCATCTTCCGATTCCGAAGGTGTGCGGAATTCTGTCGTTTCCCATTGCCAATCACATGGTGCCCAGTCAGGTGAGGGGGGACCAATAAATTGCCACTCAGAAATAGTTGAGTGCTATGCAAATGACTGATGCAGGTGGCTCCTGAGAGCCTTTATTTAGCCACGACTATCACGTTTGGGGCTTTCTTTGGTTTTCGGCATCATCTTCATCTTCACCATTTCGCCTTCGTCATCGCGCCGCACCGGCCGTTTATGTGTGGTTGTGTGATGTTCATGATGAATCTTAAGATGGATTGGCTATGGGATGAATGAATGGTTTTCAAGATACATCTTGATGATAATGATGATGATGAGACTACGACGGTGATGGGATGAAATTTCAAACGAAATTGCAGGTCAATGAGAAAAAAATTATCTGCACGGTGGTTTTGATGCTTAGTAACAAAAAAAAAAAACAAAAAACAATTTAATTTGCGTGATTGCAATGCAATGGAGGTCGCCATATTATTGCCGATTTCTCTTTAGTGGTTAAGTTGAAACCAAAAATTAGATACAACAATGGGAAATCGATGATATTTCGGATTGTAAAGAATTGAAATCGGAAATTTCATTAATAAATTGAAAACTAAGAATTCAGAATTTCCGAATTTAATCAAGCATTCAGAATATTTACAGGCGAAAGTGAATGAAGCTTTGCTTCCTTAAAATAGTGGATAAACTGGATCCGTTTCCTATTTCATAGCATAGGAAACTGGGAAAGAGATTTTGGTGCGTTAGTGGAAGCAATTGAACACTGTAAATACGACGATATGATGATCATAGGTGATCTAAATGCCAGAATAGGAAAAGAAGAGGGAAGGGAAAATAGATTCGCAGGTAAAGTGAGAAAATCAGAAGATGGAACCACAAATGCAAAGGGAGTGAAATTATTAGAATTATGTGATTCTCACGGATTTCATATACTAAATGGTACAACCAATTCAGACTCCAGTGGAAAGTATACATTCATAGGACAACAAGGATGTTCAGTCATAGATTACTGCTTGGTACGTGGATTATGGATATCCTTAGTAAACGATCTTGTAGTTTTGACGCAACAGTTCTCAGACCATATGCCTATTGTTGCCGAGTTTGGTACTTCACCGACAGAAAGAGAAGATACAAGAACGATACAACTACCCCATAAGCTGATGTGGAAACAATCATATGCATCGGAGTATAGACGAAAACTCGACCTCAACTTGCAAACAAATACTCAACTCGATATAACGGATATCGACAATTTAATAAAAATTTCCTACACGCCAAAAATACATGCTCATCAAAAAAGAAACATTTATAAAGAAAAAATAATATAAATAATATATATATAAACATTATAACCTGGAATGCAAGAGGTATACGAAACAAAATTACAGAGTTTATGCATTTTTTAAATACCCGAAAAGTAGACATTGCGTTAATAACAGAATCGTGGCTTAAGAAAGATGTTCGTCTATCCACACCCGAATTTAAATGCTATCGTTGTGATCGAATCGGTAGAGTCGGTGGTGGTGTCGCGATTCTTATAAGAAGATCAATTCAACATTCGCTCTTACCTGTAGTGAATACTCGCTACATTGAAAATCTGGGAATAAATTTAAAATTAAGTCATCAAAGAGAATTAAAGATTTATTGTGTGTATTTTCCTGGTGGCAAAATAACCACGGACAAAAGAATGGGTCTTAAAAATGATCTCCGTAAATTATTTACACTAAATGGGGATTTTATAATTGGCGGTGATTTTAATTGTAAACATAGAGATTGGGGTTGCATAAGAGCTAATGCATGGGGTAACATTATGTCTAGTTTGTCTATTACCTTACCTATTTCTGTTTTGTACCCATCTAGTCCGACATATTATTCCAGTTCTCGCAATTGTCCTTCTGTTCTTGACCTGTTCATAACAAATGTACCTAGTTTTTGTAACCAGCCAATTACCTTCAATGAATTGAGCTCAGATCATAACCCAGTTTTTTGCCAACTTTTTAAGTCAGGGCTTAGAAAAGTAGAATATGTACATGATTTAAAAAATTCTAATTGGAATCTTTTTCGGTCTGAAATAAATTCTAAGCTTCGAAACATTCCAAACAATTTAGAAAATATTACATGTAAAGAAGATGTCGATTCAATTGTAAACACTTTTTCAGAACAAATTTTAGGTGCTGTTGAGAAAAGTGTTCCAAAAGTTCACAAAAATGTTTTTGTTGCTAAGCTGCCTTCACACGTGTTAGAACTTATAAAAAAAAGAAATGCTTATCGAAGATATTGGCAGAGATATCGTCAGTTTTGTTTTAAATATCAAGTTTCTCTTCTAAACCATCTCATATCAAAACTTATAAACGAGCACAGAAACAAAGATTGGAATAAGAAACTAAGTTCTCTCGATAAAAACTCGAAACCATTTTGGAACATAATGAAGGTAGTAAAAAACAAAAATAGGCAACTGCCATTTCTGAAGGATTCCACCAATATCTTTTGCTCAGACCAAGACAAAGCAAATGCACTTGCATCCAACTTCACTAAAAATCATGCTATTTCATCTAACTTAGGAGATGTGAATACAAATGTTTTAGTTAATAGTGCCTGTTGAAAAGGCAAAAAGGCCGCCTTGATGACTTCCACGGGGATCTCAATAAAGTACTCTCCGATTATAAAAAATGATTGGTTTATTTCACAAAGATGTACTTATATTAAAATTCCTATTTAATAGAAGAAAACAATTATATCTTAAAGAAAATATGAAAATAGTAGTAATTAATTAAAACATACTTTTTGGTATGGAAACCACAAGGATATTTAAACAGTTTTTTTTAATTTATTAATTTAGATACCGCGCCAAACTTTGGTAATTCAGAATATGAAAATGGCGTTGGCTTAGAGACGCTACCTGACGTTTTTAAGATTCGTTAAATCTGATTGACAGTTCAACTTCATGTTTAGTTATTAATTTAAGAGTTGCCGATTCATCAAAAGTTAGGGGGATTTAGTAAGTGGCGTTAACCGTGCCGTTCAAAATTTGTTACTAAACAACAACAGTACGCCCTATTCAGATGTATATATAACTATCGACGATATAGAACTTATAATAAAGGATCTAAAAATTCGAAAAGCTGGAGGTATCGACCTTATACAAAATATATATATCAAGCAACTGCCAAAATCAGGAGTTAAATTTATAACATTCATTATGAATTCATGTATTAAAATGCATTACTTTCCTAATAAATGGAAAATTGCTAAGGTAATACCAATAATAAAAGCTGGTAAGCCTCCTGAGAAAGTTGAAAGTTATAGACCAATTAGTTTGCTAAGCAGCCTTAGCAAAATTTATGAAAAAATTCTAAAAGAGAAATTATTAAAGTTTATTTCGGACAACAATCTTTACCCTAAGGAGCAGTTTGGTTTTAGACGTTTTCACAGTACGTCGCATCAAGTGCTTAGGATATATAACCATATAAAAATGCATCGTTCGATGGGCAAATCCACTGGAATGATCTTACTAGATATCGAAAAGGCTTTTGATACCGTTTGGCATGACGGACTTATCTATAAAATGATTAATTTCAACTTTCCTATTTATATTTGTAAAATTGTCCACAGTTTCCTGTCTGGTCGTTGTTTTAAAGTGCACGTTAATAGTGGTGTCTCAAACTTAGTATTATTTGATTCCGGTGTCCCTCAAGGGTCAGTCCTTGGGCCTATTCTGTATAACCTTTATACGTCCGATTTTCCTGCTTTACCTAATTGTGAGCAGCTATTTTTGCTGACGACACAGCAATTTTTTCATCAGATGTTTTTGCTCTTGACATTGAGAGTAACTTAATCAATGCGATGAAAATATTAGAAAACTATTTCAACAAATGGAAAATTAAATTAAATGAGGAAAAAATACAAGCCATCTTTTTCTCCCGAAAAAGAAAAGCTTGTTATCTTCCCAATAGACAATTGCAGATAAATGGCATGAACATAAATTGGGAAGCGTCTGTCAAATATTTAGGAATATATTTAGACACCAAATTAACTTTTAGCACTCATGTTGCCAACACGTTAAAGAAAATTGCCATTGCTATCAAAATACTATACCCTTTTATAAATCGGAAGTCAATGCTCTCGAATGAAAACAAAATAATTATCCATAAAGTGATCTTCCAGGCTATTCTTCTCTATGGTTGCCAAGTATGGCGAAATATTGCAATGTGCCATATTAAAAAATTACAAATATCCCAAAACAAATTATTAAAAATGATGCTCAATTTACCGTGGCATCACTCAACTTCGAATCTTCATAATAGAGCGAATGTTGAATTGGTCGTTGACAGAATCCAGAAGTTAAATCTTCGTTTTTTGGACCGCTGTAATTTTTCTGATAACCCTCTTATACAAAACTTAATTATGAATTAATTTAGATAAATAGTCAAGAACCATTTAATAAACTCTCCCTCCTTGAGCAATTATGATTATTTATTTATTTACCTTATTATTTATTAAATTATACTTTATGTTATTAACTTATTTATTCGTTTGAATTGTTATTAATTTATTTACTTGTTTAATTGTTATTAATTTATTTATTCGTTCAATTGTTATTAATCTATTTATTCGTTTAACTGTTAAATTATTTATATGTTTAGTTATTTATCTACATATTTCCATATATCAATAAATATCACTACGTACCTTATTATTTATTATTTTTTTTATTTATTTATCTAGTCAATAGTGTCGCTATATTATTATTAATTATATTTATTATTATTTATATTATTATATATATTCAAATTGAAGGTTTTTTTTCGTATTTTCCTTCAGTATTATTATATTTTCCTCGATGTTAATTGCTCAATTATGTTTAAAATCATGTTTCAGAAGAAAGATACATATTATCATATCTCTGTATTGTAAAATGTGTGGTAACTAACCTATTGTAAATTTATATACGAAATAAATATCTATCTATCTAAAGAAAAATGGTTTGACACCGAGTGTGAAACAGCGAGAAGAATATCTTTTGGATGGCTAAAAGTTTTTCGAAAGGTTGGAGATCATTTCTTCAAAAGAATGTACTGCCAAACAAATACAGGTTTTAAGCAAATATGTATGAAGAAAAAGAAAAGATTTTTTGAAAACAAAGCTTTAAAATTGGTGAACTGTAAAGATACAAAGGAGTTCTGGTGTGCAATTAAAAAATTCAACTACAAAGCACCCCAAATTGGCACTCAGCTAGACGCAAGGACACTGATGAACCACTTCCAAACGCTATTGAACCCACAAAGTAGCATACTGCCGTTTCACTACGCAATCCCATTAATTGAAAATGAAATTCTAGATGCACCTATTACACAGGGAGAAATATGTAACGTTCTAAAAAAACTTCAAGATGGAAAGGCACCTGGCGCTGATCGGATACCCGTTGAATTTTTTAAGTATGCGACAAACAATTTTATCGACAAAATAGCGGTGATTTTCAATGGGATGCTGGAAACAGGCAATCTACCCAAACAATTCAAACAAGCCATAATATATCCGATTCACAAAAAAGCTAATATCGCTGATCCCGCAAATTATCGTGGAATATCATTCCTAAACTCATCTTATAAGATTTTAAGTACTTTTAAGTGAGCGTATGTCAATCTGGATCGAAAACAACCATTTGATCAAAGAATTCCAAGCAGGTTTTCGGAATGGTTTTCAACATTTTTGTACTACAAAATATAGCTGGGTCATTCATCGAACAAAAAAAGAAACTATTCACCTTTTTCGTCGATTTCAAGGCAGCCTTCGATAATATCGATCGAAAAGCTTTAATATTCAAACCTTATAACGCTGGGATGAGCCAAAAGTTCGGGAAGGTTATCGAAAATCTGCGTTTCACTTGAATAGCACTAGAGCTGTAAAAGTAACGACAATATGAATACCCGTATGGATTCGGTACTTTATCACTGACTACCCGTTACAAAGAATTCGTTACTTTCGTTACATCGTTTGTATTCTATGTTCGATGTTCATACTCAGTACTCTGAGACAAAGGTACGTCAGCACACCACAGAGCCACTCACACGTTCTCAAAAAAAATAAAAAATTGTAGCCTTTACAGACGCGAGCGGTAAGTGCGAAAATAAAATTTCGTCGGTCCTATGCGTTGGCTATGCTGTTGTTTAGCAATGCTGTTGGGGTAGCAATGTGAAGACTGGGGTATCTATATCAGTACCCCACATAGAAAATTTCGTTGTATGAGATCCGCATTTTATGTAGTTCTATACTCTTTGTTATTACCTACCCTGTTTACATAGCACCTGACAAAAAAAATACATAAGATGGAACATACGGTATAGGTATTAGGTATACACAAAGTTCAAATTATTTACAAACGAACCGAACCATGCATGCGAGCATCGAAAAAACATTCGAGTAACGAATCTGATTCGGGTAACGAAAGTAACGAAACCGAACCATGCAAACGTAATGGGGTGAGCTTAGCAAAAAAAACATACAAATTAAGAATCTGATTCGAGTAGCGAAACCTGTAAACGTAACGAAACTTAGTTGGGAGTAACGATTCGGTACTTCGAATCGTATCAAATACCTGTTACTCAGTAACGAATACATACGGTTTGCTAAAGCTCTAAATAGCACACACCAATTTTTTGTTTCTTTTTGCTTATCTACCAAGATTCATTGACTCAACTGTACTTTTTGTTGTACTATTTTGTTCGTCTTCCTATCCACATGCTCTGCGACAAAATTGAAGCTCTGAAAGTTGACCGTTACATTTTTGTGCTCATTTGTTTTCACTTGCTTCAAATTCTTTTGCATTTTTTGTTTCACTTGAATAGCACATTTGCGTTTGTGTTTTATTTACTTCGTGCAGATCGTCGGGAAATTAAAGTAAAAAAATATTTTGAATATTTAGAATATATTTTAGTAATATTCTTACATAATGGGTCGTGGTAAAGCCTTAACAAACGATGAACAAATTAAAATAAAAACTTATCGAGGATGTGACCTCTCTGTGTCTGAAATAGCAAAAAAAAAAATTGAAAGAAGTAGAAAAGTCGTATGTAATTTTATTCAGAACAGCTCAAATTATGGAAAAAATATGAAAGGTTGTGTAAATAGTGTACTTTCCGATGCAGATAAGCGATCTATATTGCGCGAGGCTTCCAATTCACATAACTCTATTGACAAAATACGAGCAAAGGCTGGAGTAAATGCAAGTAAAACTACTGTGTGGAGGGTGATTTCAAAAGCCAAACATCTTAAGCACCTAAAATTGAAGAAAAAACCACCACTTACCCCTTTACGTAAAGAAGCTCGGCTTAGTTTCTGTAGAAACTGTATGTCATGGAACAGAGAGTGGCAGCGCGTTGTGTTCTCTGATGAAAAAAAATTTAATTTCGAGGGCCCTGACGGGTATAATTATTACTTTCACGATTTAAGAAAGGAGACCCATCAATTGGAGCGTCTACACAGCAGAGTCGGAGGGGTTATGGTCTGGGGAGCCATATCCTATTTTGGTACATGCGAGCTCCAATTTTTGACTCCCAATATGAACGCGCAATCATACAAAGGAGATCTGGAAAAGGCTTTTCCCCCACTAGAAAGTCTTTTCGGAAATTTGTCGTGGACTTTCCAACAGGACAATGCCCCAATTCATACAGCCCGTGTTGTCAAATCATGGATCGAGTCAAAAAATGTCAATCTCTTAAACTGGCCTCCATACTCGCTGGACCTTAACATTATCGAAAATGTTTGGGGGTGGTTGGCCAGAAAAGTTTATGAATCGGGAAGACAGTTTTCTACCAAGGCTGAGCTAATTCAGGTTATTCTGGAAGCATGGGCTTTAGTTTCGCTTGACTATATTAAAAAGCTTTATGATTCCTTACCAAATAGGATTTATGAAGTTATTCTAAACAAGGGAGGTTCTACCCATATTATTGAATTAATTAATACTTTGTATAATTAACCCAATAAAAGTTGTTTAAGATCAATAAAATAATATTTACTATAGTTTAAAACAAAGTGTGCTATTCAAATGAAACAAAATGTTAGCACTATTTTTAGGTTATTTAGTTTTTAAGCCCTGTAACTTGAAAAATGCTCATAAATTTTAGTTTCGTTATTGCTAATAAAAACTGAATACTTTAAATATAAATTCAAGCCATAAAATATACTCTTTACTTTCATTTGTTTAATAGCTATTATGAAATTAAATTGGCCTTGCCAAGTGTGCTATTTAAGTGAAACGGAGTGTACACTAAGCCCATATCTTTTTGCTTTGTACATCGATGACCTCACCGACTTTTTACCTGGAGGAATAGAGATTGCGGGACATTTAATAAAGGCACTTCTATTTGCAGACGATGTGGTTCTATTTGCATATTCGCCAGAATCCTTACAATTAATGATTGACCGTCTTGATTTGTACTGCCAATTATGGAATCTTACGGCTAACCTTACAAAATCAAAAATTATGATTTTTAAGAAGGGAGCTGGTAGAGAGTGCAGAAATGAAAAATGGCATCTCAACGGACAGCCCATTGAAATTGTGAAAACCTATAAATATCTCGGGGTGACAATAGCTAGTAATCTTAGTATGGAACCACATCTAAAGGAAAGACTAATAAAAGCTAAAAGTGCCATATCGGCTACATGGAAAAAATGTTTTTCAAATCAACTAATTGACCACAGCGTAAAATACAAGGTCTTTCAAGCTGTATCAGAATCTGTTATGATGTACGCAGCGCAGTCTTGGGGATATTGTCAATATGAAACAGTATACTAGATACTACATAAAACGATGCTTTAACTTACCAAGCACAACACCAAACTATATGATTAATATCGAAACAGGACTATCACCGCTTTTCATTCAATCATTGAAATTGCATGTAGATTATGTAATTAAAGTTTTAGAACTGTCGGACGATAGACTTCCAAAAAAAATTACCAAGAAGGTAGTAGAAAGAAATACGCTCTGGTATAAAAAAAACTCGAGGAGCTAGCAACATACTGCAGTTTCGAATGCAATTTAGCTTATGGCAATGAAAGATACCATAAGGATGTGATTGGCAATCTTATTGCCAAAGTAGATGAACAATACAGAGCGGATTGCGTAAATATGGCTTCATCATCCGTTCACCGAGCTACATACAGCGTTTTAAAACACAATCTGTCTGAAAAAAATTACTTCCACAATGACAACAGCAATGAACTGATTTCGGCTCTCTTTAAGATGAGAGGCGAACTAATACGACTCAATTATATCCCACATCGTCCAGTTCCAAGAATGATGTATTACAGATTACGCATTGCGCATGTCCGCCATTTATGTTTACGTTTCTGCTATCATGCTTACGTCACAGGAGACAAGCGAATATTATTTCCTTCTGAAAGAAGGCATTAATATCACATTTCCGCGCGTTAATTTTGAATTGGTTATACGGAAATTATTTTTTCATTGAATTTTGAATATAAAAGATTTTAAAAATCAATATGAGGTGTGCAGTGTTCAATTGCAGTGCAAATAATAATAAAGGCAAGTTAAATATCCGCTTTTATCGCTTTCCTAAGGATGGCGGTATTCAGAAGCAATGGATACATTTTTGTCGGAGGAAAGACAACTTTAATCCTGAAACGTCTCGAATTTGCTCTGCACATTTCACTGCAGAAGATTTCGAGAGGAATCTACAATTTGAAATGGGTATGTTCCTGTACATCAGTCCTTGCTTACATATTATTAATATATAATTAAAGGATTATGCGAAAGAAACGGATACAAGTTTAAGCCGGGAACTTGTCCAACCGTTGAACCACAGTCGACGATGGTACCTTCATCCAGGGATAAGAGAATGATACATAAAACGAAGCAGAATATGATCGCAAGCTTATTGAAAGAAACCCCAGTTCCCCCAATTGTTCCTGAGCCAGCCAAACCTGATGATGCAGATCAAATAGAGATGAACAACAACGTTGTAGATGTTGTAGACGAAACTACAAATCAGTTGCAGCATCAAATTGATCTTTTAAAACAAGAGATGTTAGTTGATGATTATTATTATAAGTACCTACAATAACAACTTTAATAAAGTAGAGTAGATTAAAAGTAGATGCATCGAAAGACTCTACATTTACATGGGTAAACCACTTAAATGAAGGAGGTTTATCGAAGCCAACCGCAGCACTTATGAACCACATGCAAAAACTGGAAGACATTTTTGAAAGAGTCAATGGGGATGATCTACTCATCTCCAATGATTTCCTAAAAAATCTTTTAGATCTGGCGGAGAATATCGAATGCGAGGGAAGTGTAAAAAAACTTTTTTTCAGAGCAAGAATGTATTTTAGAATAAGAAAATTAAATAAGGAAATTATAGAAAATCAAAATAAAAGAAAGAGAAAGTTTAATAAAATAATACATTGAAAATAAAAAAACAAAATCTCAATGAACAACTTATCTTTTATTCATCATTCCATCATTACAAGTTTTCACTTTTCCTTTCTAGGAATACATAACCATGCAATGACTCAATGTGTTGCAATAAATTATACATTTAAACAGGACACACTATAACATTTTAGAAAATACAAACTATTGAAATGTTATTTCGCTTTGAGAAAATACAATTGTGATGATATATACGAATGCTATTGCTTTTTTCACAGAATCATTACAATCAGGTAGAAAATTAGTAGAACATCTTAATAATTCAATAAACAATGTATTAAAACGAATCTTTCATGCTGACACACTTTTAAAATAAGATTTTTCTTGACAAAAAGACACATTTTAATTTAATTTCACGCAATTCCTATGTAAATAACCAACAATTACAACGAGTTTTCAAATAATATGTCACCTGTGACGTAGCTGCGCAGAACGAGCAAAAATTGAACACCTAAATGCATAATCTTATATCTCTCATTCCTGGTCCAGTTCTACCAATTTATTGTAGTCTTTGCAACTTATCCGCGAGAGAAGACGTTTTACATTTTATAGGAAAATGCCCCATCCTTAAGAAATAAGAAGATATTTTCTAGGAAACGACGTAAAATCCCAGGAAGAAATTATAGCCTACCTAAACTGCGAAAGCGATGTAAAACAACTCTTTTATTTCTATAAAGCTGCAACTAATTACCGTTGTAAAATTATAACTGAGAACTTTTAACTATTTAGTATGTTTTGCTTTTTATATATTTTTTCAATCTTTTTAAATTCAAGAATATAATAAATATTAAAACAAACTTGTTATTAAATGTTTAATCTCATGTCAATCAGGCAGACGGCAATGCCATGCTTAATGATTTTTGTAACATAAATTATTTTTATTATAAACAAGAAAACAATAAATCTAAATCTAATCTAAAATCTAATCTAAATCATATGCCCGAAATTGAGCTTTGGGTAAACTACTTCATCACATAAGCAAATAATTGTTATAAAGCAACTACGGGCCTGGAATAGAATGGATTTGAACACTAACGTCCATGCCAAACTCACTTAATCCTTGGTGCTCAGCTGGGTCGTATCGAATTGATCTTTCTTGCTCCTAGTTAATGCTTTTGATCGGGCAGACCACACGTTGCTTACAAGAAAATTAGAAGCACCTTGCATCCATTTAAAAATAAACACGTGGATTACATCTAACGCAAGTAATAAGCAGCAGTTATAGGAAATACTTTACCTCGAGGCAGTTTGTAGTAGTCAGATGGCCCTCAAGAAAGTTACTTGGGACCTTGTTGTCTTGTGTTATTCGTGAACTCTAAAAACTTAAGGGTGTCTTTCTGTAAAAGACTGGAATTCGCAGATGAATGGAAGTTTTTTGTTTAGTTGATTCTGTAAAGCGATTTCATATTGATTTCGTTAATATTTAGCAACTGAGCTTAGGAAAAAAGTTTTCATTATCTTCTTACATCAAGTGTGCTTTTTTTATGGCTACAATTGTGTTATGTGGCACTATCTTGCTGGAACTAGCGATGTGCCAAACCGAACATTTCTCAACTCGAGTTAAGCTGAGTTGGAATCCAAGCAAACAGAGTTAAGCCCCTTTGAAATAAATAAAAATAAATCGGTTATTTTTGCATTAAACTGCAAGCATTGTTAAGAATAATTAAAATGATCCGATTTAGGTCGAATGTGCTTGATAACTTGTTGTCATTTTACAGGTGATTCCATTAGGCCTCTTTCAAAGAAACCGTTGTTAGCAAAAAGCAGAGGCAGCACTTTTTTACATACCTACATTGAGTCGTCAATTCTAGCTTGGCAAACGTTTGATCCCATTCACCACGATTCGAACATTACCGTCTTCGCTTGAGGTTATCAGGAGGGATCCCCTTTTCATTACTATCCACCATCCGCTTTAGGTTTTGTTGCGATTGGGAAGTGGTTCGCGTTTTGTTGTTTATTCGACTCGATTCGATTTATCGAAAAACGGAAAAACGGAAAACCGAATCAAATAAATAACTTAACGCGAAACACTTCCAAATCGCAGCAAAATTCTGAATGCTAGTATGAACTACACTATGAAACCCAAGAATTTTTTATGGACCATCAAGGTACTCTTAATTTCGGGTTGATTCTAATCCGATTTGAGATGACGATGAATTACGCGACTAGGTAGCCATTCCCAGATATAGACATTTATATAAGTGATTTAAACAAGGTTCCCTTAGACACGTTACGGCGTACGTAGATGATATTACTTAATCAATAAAGGAATGAACCTGAATCTCAACCAACTTGCCTCCGCAACTAAAAACTCATCCTCTATAAGGCAAACAAATTTAATTTTCACAAGCAATTATTTCTGTAGGCCTTATTTAGTTATTTAAGTATACGCTGTCAGCACAAAAGGACACAAAACATCGATGAATTGGACAGAACGTCATTATTGACAGATATAACTTTGAGGTAGTACAGGTCTTTGTCTACCTCGGCTCCGCTATTAACTCTGACTTCAACATCTCGTCAGAATGTTCAATTAGAAGCCTGTTTCAGACATTTTGCAGAAAATTCACAAGCATAACCGAAGTTATGATGATATAACCTCTGTAAGGTTATTTTTTAAGCTTCCGGAGATGTGTGCACAATTGTACATGTACCAGACTTTACGATGTTTCAGTAGAACTTCGCACGAATTTAATCCGAAGCACAACATTTATAGAGCCTAAGAAAGAAGGCTTTAAAAAGCTAAGGTTAACAGATCGGAAAAAAGTTGAAAAGATCGGTAAGATGAGAATTAGTCAACACGATTCAAGTATTTCGTTCTACTGACTGGTCTTTCATTTTCACGTTCATGCTTATTAAAACTATTTAAAGAAGTCTTATAAAAGTAAATTCCTAAAAGTGCGTCAAATATTTTTCCACAAGACTTCATATAGGTAAAATTGATTATTTGGAAATTGCTTCAATAGTACTCTATCGAATTGAAAGTATTAGTTGGGTTTCCAATTAGTCCTTAGCTAACTGCCTCCAGTGCCGAAGTCCATGTTGGTTGAGGTCGGTTTCTACTTGTGCGCGCCACTAAAGGCGAGGGTTCCTCTACTGCGTCCGACGTCAGGCTGGGAATCGAAGACTCTCTGAGATGGAGTATTGGTGTCCATTTGTTCAACATGTCCTAACCATCTTAAACGTTAAATGCGGAGTTTTTTGACCAGTAACATGTCGCTGTACAGCTCGTATAGTTCTTGGTTGAATCTTTGTCTCCATAGCCCGTCAACGCCTACGGGACCGAAGAATTTCTTTCCCGAATCGACCAAGGATTTCTTCATCCGCTTTTGAGACGGTCCATGCTTCAGCGCTGTAAAGCAGGACTGGGACTATCAGGGTCTTATATAGGATCTCCTAAGTAGTAAGAGTGAGGGCTTTACTACTGAATTCCCTTCTTATCCCGAAGAAACAGCGTTTTCTTCGTTTTGTTTAATTTCTGACGATATGTTGAAGTCAGACTTAATAGCGGAGCCGAGGTAGACAAAGTCCTGTACTATCTCAAAGTTATATCTGTCAATAATGACGTTCTGTCCAATTCATCGATGTTTTGTGTCCTTTTGTGCTGACAGCATATAACGGGTGATCCAAGTAGAGATACTTTTTTCAATAGCCTTTTTTGACAGATCACGTGTGAGTCGTGTCATGCTGTCATGTTATTTTTGTTTAGTATTGTTTGGCATTTCATAATGGAAAGACTTACGCGTGAACAACGTTTACAAATTGTTCAACTTTATTATGAAAATTCACGTTCTGTGAGGAATCATCGCATCAATCAATGGACTTATTGAGAGAACATTTCGATGAGCACATAATTTCACGGAACCTCGAAATGGATCACCCTTTACTTCTTCTTGCCCTCATTTACTGCTAAACCCATTTTTGCAGCTTCCTTCTCTATACTAGCAAACTTGGCTATGACATCACGTTGAGTCCTACCAATTATGTCAATATCGTCAGCGTATGTTAGTAGTTGCAACGATTTTTGGAAAATTGTGCCTCTGGTATTGTTTCGGGAGCTTCGCACATCGTCAGATGACAGCGCATCGCCGTTTTTGGTATCGAATGTGTCGGTGAGGTCGTTTCCGATTCTGATTAGGGTGATTCAAGGCAGTTTACAAGGGATTATATCAGATTTATTCCACCAGGGGCATTTGTAAAAGAAAATTAATGAGTAACTTGGTACTTTCTACTAGTTAACTGAGCTAAAAAAAAAACAAACAAAAATGTCAGCCCTTATAAAGAAACACATGAGAAGGCTTTAATCCACTGTGTGGATCTTTTTACATCCTATCCCATCCTTGAAATGAAGGTGAGAGCTTTTGAAATGACCAATTTTTTGCTACGGTGAAGCAAGTTTATAGGAAAACGGTCAGAAGTGCGGGAAGATGACTTTCATACATTTTTTCGGTTTTCAAAAGAAAATGTGCAGTGGCGTTCTGATTACTTCTTAGGGGACTCACCGGAGCGCAGAGGAGGTGCCCTTTCGTCTGAGCAAAGAATGCAAATTTTCTTGAGATATCTGAGTGAACCTGGATTTCAGTTTGGTGTAGGACAAGATCTTGGAGTTGAACGAACTACATTATGCAAAACTATCAAGCAAGTTACAAACAAAATTATGGAAAAGGCTCACATTAATATTCGGTTTCCGTCGTGTCGTAGGGAAATCGAAACGGAAAAAGCAAAATGGGCGGAAAAATATACGTTCCCTGGTGCTATCGACTGCACTCACATTGCTATCTCCAGACCGCCAAGATTTACGGATGAATACATTAATCGGAAAGGATTCCACAGTCTTAATGTGAGGGCGACATATAATGCAGCTGAAGAATTCATAAGTGTCGATGCACAGTGGCCAGGGTCAGCTCACATATCTTGAAAAGATAATTCATTTATTCGTCAATGAATGCGAATTTTTATGAAAATGACATTATCCTTGGAGATTCTGGAATCTGGAAACGGAATAACACCTTTTCTTCAAACGCCTTACAAAAATCCCGAAACAGATGCAGAAAACAAGTTCAATGAAATAACCTGTCGCGTGCGTGTTATTATTGAGAGGTGCCTTGGTCAAGTACAGCTGAGATTTTCGTGTCTCCAATACAAAATGAATGTTGCAACAAGTATGCTTCCCACTCTTGTAGTCATAAATTTTCTAAGAGTTTTTGCATAGAGATCAGCTGCCTCGGTCGCTGCTTTTCCTTTTTCATTCTTTATTTTTGGCAATTGGGTTTTATTAAACAGAATTTTAAAATTTTTAACAATCGACATGAAATTAACCTGTGAGCAGGCTTTGGCTCCAATCTCCTGATTATTAACCTCTTCATCCGACATCATTTAGCTTTTAATGCACTTTTAAACTTTTATCACAAGTGCGAATTTTTAAGACCTTCTGAAAATATTTGGAGTGAGTCTACATCAATTATAAAATTAAAACTGCTCTCACCTCAAAATAGTATATGAAACCGGTCTTTCATTCATAATTTTCTCTATAAATCCATAAATTAACAGTTTCAGCTTAAGCTACCTAAGTCGAAACATATGAATAAACAAACAAAAGCTAAAAACATGAAGTTTAAGCTAGAATTTTTCAGCTTAAGCTATTTAGCGTTCTATTTTTTTTTTATTCACATAAAACAAAGCTAAAGCTAGCCTTAGCTATTAGCTAAAGCTAAGACTAGAAAGCTTAAGTTTCTTAAGAAATAGCTTTAACTTTTGTTTTAATTCAGAAGACCCACTATGAGGGCCATACTTTGTAAAAATTGAGGACTGTAGCTGACAAACCTTGATTATTTTTTTAAATATTGCTCAACTATGAAAGTTTTTTGTTCTTTTGTATAGAGCTCCGTTTTTACAGCTGTCGCATTGTTATAATTTTTTTTATTTGGTTAAAGTACCATGATGGGTCACCCTTATCTTGTCAAAGCTTAGTTATAAATTTTCATCAACATATTAAGAGCCATTATTGAGGTAATCGATTTCTAAAAATTCCTTTATATGGTAATTTTAATTCAATGGTATGGTTAATTCTTGAGCTAGATCCCCAATTCCAAAAACCGCTCTGTAGGACTCCCACCAACACCATAGCTGAAATTTCTGTCAAATCGAGCCAGTAGTTTGGGCTTCAGTGCAAATAACTCTCCAGAATGCAGACATACATTTTTTTCAAAAACACTATTTTTGACTCGGGGTACCTACCTCAAAACATAAGAATTTGTGAAAATTCCGACTTATTATTTTCGCGCCATCACAATACTTGCCTTTACAACTGTCATACAAAGTGTGCCAAAAGAAGTCATCCGATCTTGTTTGGCCTTCAAAATATCGGTTGTGGCTCACGCAGTATGTGCCGTTGCTCCTAATTCGTCCAATCGCGGCAAAAAAACTCGGTTAACATGGCCCTATAGCGCACACCGTCCACTGCTGTCGTTTGACCAGCGGCGTTCTCGAAAAAATGGCCCGATGACTCCTGCAGCGTGAACAGCGCTCCATGCAGTAACTTCAAGTGGGTGTAATTGCTCTTCGTGCATTACTCTTGGATTTTCGGTGCCCCGGAAGCGATAGTTTTGCTTGTTAACGTACCCGCTGAGGTGGAAATGAGCCTCATTGCTCATTATGATTTTTGTCGAAAAATCGTCCACTTCGTTTATTCCGCTTTATTAGGGAGTGTATCGCTCCATGGCTAGTTCACATGTATTCTACATCTGTCTAGTCCGCAAATGTCAAAACAGATCTGACATTGACATTTGCAAAAATAAGAGCATCTTCCGTGTTCTTGGGGAGTGTATGGCTTGTTCTTGTTCAATTGTATTCTACATCTGTCTAGTCCACAAATTTCAAAACAGATTTGACATTGGCGGCCATTTGCAAAAATAAGAGCATCTGCCGCGTTCTTGGGGAGTGTATGGCTTGTTCTTGTTCACTTGTATTCTACATCTGTCTAGTCCACAAATTTCAAAACAGATTTGACATTGGCGGCCATTTGCAAAAATAAGAGCATCTGCCGCGTTCTTGGGGAGTATATAGCTCTATGGCTTGTTCTTGTTCACTTGTATTCTACATCTGTGTAGTCCGCAAATGTCAAAACAGATTTGACATTGACATTTGCAAAAATAAGAGCATCTTCCGCGTTCTTGGGGAGTATATAGCTTTATGGCTTGTTCTTGTTCACTTGTATTCTACATCTGTCTAGTCCAAAAATTTCAAAACAGATTTGACAATGGCGGCCATTTGCAAAAATAAGAGCATCTGCCGCGTTCTTGGGGAGTATATAGCTCTATGGCTTGTTCTTGTTCACTTGTATTCTACATCTGTCTAGTCCGCAAATGTCAAAACAGATTTGACATTGGCATTTGCAAAAATTAAAGCATCTTCCGCGTTCTTGGGGTGCGTATGGCTTGTTCTTGTTCACTTGTATTCTACGTCTGTCCAGTCCACAAATGTCAAAACAGATTTGACATTGGCGGCCATTTGCAAAAATAAGAGCATCTGCCGCGTTGCTGGGGAGTATATAGCTCTATGGCTTGTTCTTGTTCACTTGTATTCTACATCTGTCTAGTCCGCAAATGTCAAAACAGATTTGACATTGACATTTGCAAAAATAAGAGCATCTTCCGCGTTCTTGGGGTGTGTATGGCTTGTTCTTGTTCACTTGTATTCTACATCTGTCTAGTCCACAAATTTTAAAAAAGAATTGACATTGGCGGCCATTTGCAAAAATAAGAGCATCTGCCGCGTTCTTGGGGAGTATATAGCTCTATGGCTTGTTCTTGTTCACTTGTATTCTACATCTGTCTAGTCCGCAAATGTCAAAACAGATTTGACATTGACATTTGCAAAAATAAGAGCATCTTCCGCGTTCTTGGGGAGTGTATGGCTTGTTCTTGTTCACTTGTATTCTACATCTGTCTAGTTCACACATTTTAAAACAGATTTGACATTGGCGGCCATTTGCAAAAATAAGAGCATCTGCCGCGTTCTTGGGGAGTATATAGCTCTATGGCTTGTTCTTGTTCACTTGTATTCTACATCTGTCTAGTCCGCAAATGTCAAAACAGATTTGACATTGACATTTGCAAAAATAAGAGCATCTGCCGCGTTCTTGGGGAGTATATAGCTCTATGGCTTGTTCTTGTTCACTTGTATTCTACATCTGTCTAGTCCGCAAATGTCAAAACAGATTTGACATTGACATTTGCAAAAATAAGAGCATCTTCCGCGTTCTTGGGGAGTATATAGCTTTATGGCTTGTTCTTGTTCACTTGTATTCTACATCTGTCTAGTCCAAAAATTTCAAAACAGATTTGACAATGGCGGCCATTTGCAAAAATAAGAGCATCTGCCGCGTTCTTGGGGAGTATATAGCTCTATGGCTTGTTCTTGTTCACTTGTATTCTACATCTGTCTAGTCCGCAAATGTCAAAACAGATTTGACATTGGCATTTGCAAAAATTAAAGCATCTTCCGCGTTCTTGGGGAGTGTATGGCTTGTTTTTGTTCACTTGTATTCTACATCTGTCCAGTCCACAAATGTCAAAACAGATTTGACATTGGCGGCCATTTGCAAAAATAAGAGCATCTGCCGCGTTCCTGGGGAGTATATAGCTCTATGGCTTGTTCTTGTTCACTTGTATTCTACATCTGTCTAGTCCGCAAATGTCAAAACAGATTTGACATTGACATTTGCAAAAATAAGAGCATCTTCCGCGTTCTTGGGGAGTGTATGGCTTGTTCTTGTTCACTTGTATTCTACATCTGTCTAGTCCACAAATTTCAAAACAGATTTGACATTGGCGGCCATTTGCAAAAATAAGAGCATCTTCCAATAGGGTGATCTCTTTTCGTCCACCTTGTACAAAAATCACACAGTACTTTTCAAAAACCTTCATAAGATATGTTTTTATTTTTAAAAAAAATATAAAGTAACTTATAAATAATTCATTATAATTTTTTATAAAGTAATAACCAAAATAATTTACTTTAACAAATAATTTACCATAAATATATCAAATTCGTCTTTTCCAATCGGTGACAGAGTGATGGAGTTCAAAAATCTTATGAGGCGATCACATTTTGATAACATTTTAGGAACAATACGTCTTGGTGATGAAATTAGTAACCTGTGAAGAGGTAAAGATTTAAAGCTTCCACTTGATTGAGTTTTACACCATAAAACTTACATTGCTGGCAAACAAATTCCACTAACAGATCTCTGTATGATCTTCATAATTCTCTCTTCCGTTCCGATTAAACTGATTCATGTCTTGAAAAAGGCGATTTCACAATTCTCTTTCCAGTTTCATATTCCAATCTCTCTTTGGTCACAAGTTTTTGAATTTCCAACTGCAAATTGAGCGCCCTACACACATCCATATCATTCAACTGCACTGCCACACTCTTGGCCCAAAGATCAAATTCCGTTTCACCAATACTCCGTTTTCGAGAGGTTTGTCGACTGTTATTGGAACCATCAAACGCCTCGGACGTAGGCATTGATAGCTTGATTCTCTTCGCTGGACATGGGTGTGACTCTATTTTCACTCCTCCAATAAGTTCTGTTTCCATCGATGCATCACTGTTCGGCGAATCTGAACGTTCCACTTTGACGTGGACTTTCTCCTCAAAATCTGGACAATTTAGACTTACTTGGGGTAATGTTTCCTGCGAAACGTGATTATATTCAGCATCCATCCATGTCTCCTCGTCAATGTTGTAAGCGGAATTACTCCATTCCACTCTACCGTCCTCACAATCTGGTAAAAATCGCGGAGCATTGAAGAGACACCGAAGAAATGAGTCAGCACTTTCAAACCATGGTAGGGTCGGTGTGTAAGCTGAGTTTTTCTGTATTTTCTGGAGCTCTTGCCTGTATGTGGTTCTGATGTTTTTAATTTTCTGTGCCACTTGCTTTCGCCCAAAACCGTTAATTTGCATCTCAACACTTATATAGTCCATCGCATCGTCTCGTGCCATACGATCTCTGTACTCGGTGAGTTTGAAGTTCCACAGGCATGAGCAGTGCTTGTAAAGTTCGACGAATTTTATCATCTGGCTTGTATTCATTTTATAGATTGACATCTTGAGTTTGATTTTGTTGTTGTTGGAACGAAAGTGGTACACTCTTGGGCAATGAACTCTCACACAGGCAGACCGAACTGAACAACAGCAAGATGTTGTCGCAACACAGAACAGCGCTTGACTGAATACCTAACACAGTCGTGGATGTATCGATAGGTCGTGAGCAGTTCCCGCTTGTGTTGGCTGGCAAGTATATAGTTATGTACCACCATCCACTTTCATGTGATCTGGTGCGAGGGTGGGTGAAGTAGGTACCGCTGTGGTGCTATGGCCATGGCCACAATGAATAGTGAAAATCGAAAGGGAGCGAGAACGACAGTCGTGTAAGTGGATGGTTTATGTAATTGCCATAGCATGCTGTAGCACGACTTGTTTTTTCGTTGTAGATACTTCTTTCCATTTGTGTGCTGTTGGCAGAGTTGTGTGGTCGTGTGCATATTAATCAGCAGGGTTGCCAGTTAGATATATTGCTATCGTATGAAGCACATACATACCTATAATTGATACCGGAGTTTCACAGTATGTCCTTAATAATTTCTTAGGTGCCTTGGTGGGCGGAGGGAGTGTAAGTCGATTAAACTGAGGGGTAGGTACATAATTGTCTTGAGGTTCATTAATAATTAAAATTTGTGTGTTTTGTTTAGAGTCCGGATAAGAATCTAGATACAGAACAAGCACTCCGAACTGGCTTTATGGGATTTTATAGAAGGATAACAACCAGAATTTTGGAAAAATGAAGGAAGCGCTAATGGTTGGGCAAGAAATGTAACGAATATAATGAAGTGCCATTTCAAAAAGGTTTTTCAAAGCTTCAGTCTTTTTTTATTTTCCATGGCTGGTGTAAATCTTCATAGACGCAATGAGGACGTGCCCAAGGTAGTGTGCAATTTTTACTCACTAAAACCACCACCCGTTTTGTATTTGTATTGCAACTAAGTATGCGACTTATCTAGCAATTTTTTTTTATCACGAGTGTATACAAATGTTTGACAGGCAACTATCCTTTGAGTGCTCCTGCTTTATCCAAAATTTATAGACCGGTTTGTGATTATCGTCCTAAATCCAAGGGTTTAGTTGTTCGAAGACTTACTTACATACTTGAGTAGTGCTACAGTCCTGAATGAACCTGGGCCTCAACCAACATGCCTCTGCAATTAGCAGAGGCATGTTGCGCACTTGAAGTTGGTTGAGGTCGGTTTCTACTTGTGCGCGTCACTTAAGGCGAGGGGTTCATCTACTGCGTCCGACGTCTGGCTAGGAATCGAAGACTCTGCGTGCCGGAGTATTGGTGTCCATTCGTTCTACATGTCCTCTTAAACGTCCAATACGGAGTTTTTGACCAGGAGCATGTCGCTGTACAGCTTGTATAGTTCTTGGCTGAATCTTCTTCTCCATAGCCCGTCAACGCAACAAGGATCGAAGATTTTTCGAAGATTTTGTGAAGATTTTTCGTCTCAAATCGACCAAGGACATCACGTTGAGTCCTACCAATGATGTTAATATCATCGACTTATGCTAGTAATTGAACGAATTTTTCGAAAATTGTGCCTCTGGTGTTGGCTCGGGATTTTTGCACAATCTTCTCAAGGATCAAGTTGAGGAAGTCACATGAAACCGCATCGTCTTGCCTAAATCCTGTCGGTTAGGTCGTTTCCGACCGGTCTACGCAGCGAGAGTTCTCCATCGTCATCCTACACAAGCGGACGAGTTTGGGCGGTATACCAAAACTAGACATGGCTCTGTATAGTCCGTCTCTATAAATGCTGTCGTATGCGGCTTTAAAATCGATGAATAGGTGGTGGGTATCGATTTGGACATCTTAGATTTCTTCCTGGATATGCCGAAGTGTGAAAATTTTATCGATTATCGTTTATCGACTTTCCTGGACCTAAGCCACACTGAAAAGGGCCGATCAGGTTGTTGGTAAACGGTTTGAGGTGTTCGCATATTACGGCAGATAGGATCTTTTATTCGATGTTGAGGAGACTTATGCCTCTGTAGTTGGCGCAGGTTAGAGGGTCGCCTTTTTGTGGATCGGGCAAACGATGCTGAGGTTCTATTCTTCAGGCATACTTTCTTCCGACCAGATTAGGCTTATGAGTTGGTGGATGTTACTTACCAAGTCATTTCCGCCGACTTTATAAAGCTCAGCGGAAAGGCCGTCATTTCCGGCAGGCTTATTAGGCTTTTGCGTTTAGATATTACTATCCTCACTTCACTCAGTTTGGGTTGTTGGCAATTTTCGCTGTCGTTGCCAACATTGAATGGCCTCAGTCGCCAGTGCTGTTACGTGATGTCAATGTCAATGTCAATGAATGGTTTATTCTGCCTGACAGCGTAATGTTGTTCGTCGTCTCCGTGCAACATTCTGCAGAAGTGGTTCTTCCATATCCTTAGCAACGACTGTGCCTCAACAACGATATTTCCTTCGAAGACGAAGAAGAATGCCAGTGATACAGTGGCCAAACAGATTCCAGTCGAGATATCTAAAGAACAAAACAGTTGAGGCACAGTCGATGCTGATAATCTGAAAGAACCACCTCTGTAGGCTGTTCGACGGTAATGCTAAGCCATCTCTAGCTCTTTGACCGAATGAACCCTGAAATTTTACAAAGATGGCGAAAATCATCATCCTGCACCTTACTTAAGTGGTGCTACAGTTCTGAATGAGCTTGGCCCTCAACCAACATGTCTCCCCAATTAGCCCGGCTATTAGCTAACTGCCTCCTGCGCCCACCAAATTTGGCGATGTCTTCATCTGCTGCGTTTATCTGGGAATCGAAGACTCGTGACCTGGGCCTGGGGTATAGTTGTTCATGGTGTCCATGCAGATTTTTGAAGTGAAACTTCTTTCCGGACGGTGTGAATTGGAGTTTATGAAACATAAAAACATCACGATGGCGGTGGTGTTCTGATCCGGTCCACCATCCAAGTAATAACCACAACCAGATGTCGGTGATCGCGTGTTGTTCCTTGATGGTTCATTTTGTTTGTTTGAAATAAAACCTTTTTTTGGACGGCTGAGTGGTGATTGTTTGAACATGTGTTTGAACAGATGTTCTTGTAACTAAGGCAACACGTTCATTGGTATGCAAAAAAAGGATGGTTTCGTGTTACCATGTTGGTTGGAGAAAGGACGTTGGTGTACCAGTCAATATGTAAATTTGGGTATGTGGGATGCTGTGTGAGGAAGATCAACTTGGGAAACGGTGAGTCCAGGACAACTATACTTTGTTGTAAAGAATCAAACGAAAATTTTATAGATCTATGGATGCCACATTTGTTAAGAGGTGGTTATTTCCTTCTGAATGTTGAAATGACATCTGATGGATGATACTGGCTTTCTTTTGGTGCCATAAATGTGTTTTAGCGAAGGAGTGTGTCTGACTTCTGGTGTCTGTAATTGAATTCAAAAAAAGCAGATTTGATTTAGTCTTAGATGTGTTTGTGATTAGTGATACTGAAAACTGTATTTTTAGAATTGGAGTGTTTTTCATATGACGTCATTTTTAAACTGAGATATCGGGAACGCTTTATCGTTTGTAGGCTTATGTACAAATTGCAGTTCTTTATGTCTGCCAACTTATAACGAGGAGTCCGTGTCCTGGCTATGGTGGCGTTTCGGTCAGCTGTGAATTCAGGTAGCTGTTACCTAAATTGGTATCTTGTGGGCTATGTTTTTCGAAAACACTGCTAAAGATGTCTAATTTTCGGATCTTTGTATAAATTCTACCAACATATCGTAGTTTTGAAGTTTCTCATAAGTTTTGTTCACGAGCTCGTAGGAACAGTCTTCCGCAGTATCATCATTTTGTTCCTTCGAAGCGTAGCGCAAATGAGGCTAATGCTAATGCGGATTTTTCAATGGCATTGCTAATGTCTTGAAAGCATAAGACTTCTTTAATAAGTCTGGCACTTATGAAAATTTCACATCCGAATAGTAGCTGTTTCAGCTGACTATGGACATGGTTCATAGTAAATGTCACAGTTTTTCATCCTCTTTTTGCTCGGACCGTCCTATCAAATTTACTGGACGGTATGTCTGCTTTACAACAGATTAGAACTTCCGCTAGTTGTCTGCCGGCAACCCTTCTGTTTAATGTCCAACTGTCATGTCATTCCTCTTTTTTTAGTTAACAATAAAATCTGGACTTGCCGGTGCCTTGGTTGCTTCATAACAAAAATTTGTTTCGGGAGTGGGTAGTTAACACAAAGTACATTTCCCAACCTGGGTGAACGGACCCACGTGTTCCACAGAAGCATGATTTTCCGTTCCAGTCACTCTGACTAGTCTTCTGTTTTTCGTCTTGTTATCAGAACTCGATCTTATACGTTTAACAAGTCAAATCCGGTTGGATGTTACCAATTATCCACGGGTACCACAGGGAGGTGAAATAAGCACCATTGATGTGTAGTCAAAATTTCAAAGACTGGACATTGCCGATCAGAGTTCATCCTCGTTCTGTGATATCCAATCATTCAACGTTTTGACATTTACAGGCCATAACAGAAGGGTGCATTTAGATTAAAATACAAAAATGCAACCTATGTCCTTCATTTTCTTTTTTTTTTCACTTAACTCCACACGATGGATTGGCCAACCTTCTAATGTATCAAAAGGTCTTATTTCAAATACAAGGGGGCGCAAAAATAACCTTCCGATGTTTTTTGGTTGTAATTTAAAAAAAAAAATGAAAAACTTTGATTCTTCTTGTGGATTATTTTTATTTGGTCTTTTAATTTTTTTTACATCAAGTCGAGAATATGATGTCATGTAAATGGCCGCCGCCACAGTTGATTGTCATTTGAGTCCTTTTTATGGCATTTTCCATCACTTTGGCCAAAACTTCCGGCGATAGGTCCTAACATTCTTGACTGATATTGTCTTTAAGAGCTGCAAGAGTCTGAGGCTTGTTGACATAAACCCGCGACTTCAAAAAGTCCCACAAAAAGAAGTCTGGAGCGGTCAAATCGGGCGATCTTGCTGGCCAGTGCAAATCGCCAAAACGGGAGATTAGGCGCCCGGGAAATGCATCCTTCAGCATATCGGTTGTGGTTCCAACAGGACGGTGTGTGCTGTTGCACCGTCCTGTTGGAACCACATGTTTTCCAATCCCAATTCATCAAGTTGCGGCAAAAAGAACTCGTTGATCATTGCTCTGTAGCGCTCACCATTCACAGTAACCGTTTGGCCCGCGACGTCTTCGAAGAAAAGAGGTCCCATTACTCCTCCAGCGAAAACAGCACACCATACAGTGACTTTGAGCGGGTGTAATGGCTCTTCGTGGGTTGCACGCGGGTTTTTAGTGCCCCAGAAGCGTAAATTTTGGTTATTTACGTACCCGCTAAGATGGAAATGGGCCTCATCACTCATGGTTATTCTGGATGAAAAATCATCTTCCTCTTGGTGGTGATTGAGGATGGCTTGAGCGTATGTTATACGCGATTGGCGGTCAGCAGCTAACAGCTGATGCACCTTCTGGACTTTGTACGGAAACATCTTCAAATTATGTACCGAAATTCGCTGTAAAGACCGTCGACTGATACCCATTTGCGTGGCACGTCGTCTGGTCGATGTCGACGGCGCTTCCATGACATCTTCGGCTACAGCAGCAATATTCTCTGCAGAACGGCTACTCCGGGGTCTGCCACGCCTGGCAGCATCTCGTGTTGTGCAAGGCTCTTTGAGGCGATCGGCTAAACGTCACAGTGTTTCACCAGTAGGCTAGGAAATCTGCGACGAAATTCACGTTGTGCCAAAGTCACGGACCGATTATTGTAAATAGTCACCGATATTCCGTGTTCTGGAGCAGTGTAGCGTAACATTGTTTATGAACGTGTATTTCGCATGTGTTTACTACACAAATGTCAAAACAGAACTGACATTAGGGGCCAATCGCAAAATTTATAGCATTTTCTGATAGGAGGATTACATTTGCGCCTTGTATGTATATATTTTGTCCGATCTATCTGTTATGTTGCCTATGTCTATTTTGTTTCCTTCTAGTCCTACTTATGTTCCAGCAAGTTTGAATGCCAAAAACGAAGATTAGTGAAATCAAATATCCTCTGTGTACCTGCATAAACAGCATGGCAACGATCAATTTACCACAAAATTAAGCCTCTCTTATCTATATAGTTGTAATTATATCTTAATTAGTGAACTCAACAATTTATCCATTAATGCTGTCCATTCTCCAGTTAATAGCTATTCATTTGCGTCATGCAATTTATGAACAGTTATGACATCAAACGCTTAGCTTCTGTCAAACTGCCAACTCGCATTCATTTCTCATAAGAGCCGTGTAAGCTACACCTGACGTTTGGGTATTTCCCTAAAAAAAAATACCGCCCCACCATTCCACTTGCCAGTTCTCCACGACTAGTAACTTAAAATTTAATTAAACTTTCAATCAAACGATCAAAATCTTCATTCATTCTCACAGAGAGGTGAAAGGATGATGTTGCATCGACCTCACCCCCCGGTCAGAGCTATGGTGATATTTTCATGATTTATAATCACGGCGTATAGGTATACAAACGGTTCCCGTAAATTGCAGTCAAGTGACAACTTTTCCGAAAACGATCGGTTAATGGGTACTTTTGGTGGGGCGGCTGACACCAAACAACTCTTGTCTTGTCCGGTTGAATATCATTCGATTAATCAAACACTTGGCCATCCGACGACTAATTTTCTGTTGTATCTACATACCGGTACGGTGCCTCCAAAGACATTTAAAAAAAAAAACCGATTACACAATCGGTGCATATGTATGAGATACCGCGCAACATGGCCGCTGATGGCGGTTGGTAAAACTAAAAGACTGGCAATTATTTATCAGTTAAATGGTTATGGTAGGCATATTGCAGTAAAAGCGCCACCGAGAAATGGCAAAAATCCACTTAAGATGAGATTTATGGGAAAACAGTTTTTCGAATTCAAATTGCTCGGCCACACCTCTTAAGTGCAGGCGCACATGTGCAGAATGTGATCGCCCATGTTAACTAGTAACGCAGCCGTGTTTTAAGAGATATTTGTGAACGAGCGGCATACCCCCATTCAAATTAGTTGTTCGAATTATTTCAGTGGAAAAGTGTTGCGTTTCCATGGAGTGCTGATTAGATACTGCAGTAGCTCTGTGAAATCATTAGCTTACGTAGAAAGCTGGTAATTGCAGCTGAAAGGAATTTTCGGATTTATATCGATATTTGTAGGTAATCCAAGTTAGGCAGTGCATTTGGAGTGTCCTAAGGGTGGGGTACACCTCAGTTGTTCCACTTCTATAGTTGCAATCCTTTGCTTTTGTTTTTCTTATATGTCAACATGGTAAAAAATATGTATATACATTAATGACGTCTATATCTATAAATGTCTGTTGATTTGGCAGCACCTCGGTGGATTTCCAAACAGGGTGGCAAAATTAAAAAAAGAATCAGAATGTGTTTGTATTAAATGTTTTGTTAACGACTGAAGACTGACATTTTTATATTCACCTACATATTTGCAGAAGAATAGCTTTTCGTATGTTTAAAATATTTAAAAGTTAATTTAATCGCTCAGCATTTTATGTTTTTAGGAGGGACATTGCTTATTCAATAAAAAATTTTACAATGTTTGTATTTTTTTTCGTGAACATGGTTTTCTTATGATTTCCATCAATTTGATAGCATTCTACGTGTTCTTCTTGTTCTTTTTTTATACGAGTTTATCTATTGCTTGCCAAATATTTCTAAGGCAGTAGGGTAGACCATAAATTAATTAAATAGTATGACATTTAAAAAAATTGTAAAAGTAAGTATTTTGCTATAACTGGATGTTAGTCTCTGAAACTACTTACTTACTTTACCGGTCCATGGTTTCTGCCTGAAACAAGGCAGCCTGCCATTCTTTTCGGCTATTTATTCCATGTGATCTGGCATGGTTGGGTGTTGTAGAACCGAGGGTAGACTCTGATTGGCTTTAACCTGGCAATGCCCAGTGGTTGTAACTCACACATCAAGTGCTTAGTTTTAACCTCCAAGTGGTTACCATTGGGTACTGGTATCATGCAACCGTATTTGACTTGCTGAACCATAAGCGCGAGTGTTGATAACAGGACGAAATACAGCAACACTATAAACAGCCAGGTCAGGAGGGCACGGAATGAATACCCGGCCTGCTGTCCCAGGCGAACCAAGACAAGCTGCTTCGACATATTCGGACAACAGGTTGTCTATGAATTTCAAGGGTGAGTCAGGCCCCTTCAACAGAGATAGTGGCGGATGAACAGTAAGGCCAACGGCAGCACTTAATTCCGTAGTGGATTCTGATGACCCCGTGTCCTAGGGATTTCTAATAAATTGGAACTGGCCCTCCAGGTTGGGGGTTGTGCTTTGGGTGAACCACCCAACCATGGAGAAATTTATTCTTACGAAGCAACCAATAGCCTCGGAAAACCGTTTACCAACAACCCGATCGGCCATTATAAGTGTGGGGTTTAGGCCAAGAAAGTCCACAGCCGTTTAAATTTTCACACTTCGGCAGATCTTGGAAAAAAGCCCAAGAAGTCCAAATCGATAGCCACCACCTGTTCATCGATTTCAAAGCCGCATACGACAGCATTTATAGAGACGATCTATACAGAGCCATGTCTAGTTTTCAACGACACATGCGATACCAAAAAAGGATTTAGGCAAGGCGATGCGCTGTCATGTGAGTTCTTCAATTTGATTCTTAAGGGGATTGTGCAAAGCTCACTAGCAAACACCAGAGGTACAATTTTCCAAAAATCGGTACAACTACTAGCATACGCCGACGATATTGACATCATTGGTAGGACTGAATGCGATGTGATAACCGCGTTTGGTAGTATAGAGAGGGAAAGAGTAAGTGAAACATAAAAGTTTAGCAGTAAATGAAGGCAAGACAAGCTGTCAACACGAAAGGACACAAAAAATCGACGAATTGGGCAGGACGTCACCATTGACAGATATAATTTTAAGGTAATATGGGACTGTGTCTACCTAGGCTGCTCTATCAATTTTGATAAGAACATCTCGTCAGAAATTAAATGAAGAATTACTCTTACCAACCGCTGTTTCTTCGGGCTAAGAATGCAATTCAGTAGTAAAGCCCTCACTCTATCTACTAAGGAGATCCTAGATGACCATCCCAGTCTTGATCTACGGCTGATCTACGGATCGACGCAATCACCGTCTCAAAAGCGGATGAAGAAATCGAGAGGAAAATTCTTCTGTTCCGCTTGGGTTGACGTGCTATGGAGACAAAGATTCGACCAAGTACTATACGAGCTTTACAGCGACATGCCACTGGTCAAAAAACTCCGCATTGGATGTTTATGATGGCTAGGACATGAAGAACGAAAGGACGAGAATCTTCCAGCTCGTAGATTCTTCGATTCCCAGCCAGACGTGGGACGCAGTAGAGGAAGACCTCGCCTTAAGTGGTGCGCACAAGTAGAAACTGACCTCAATCAACTTGGAGTACGCAACTGGAGTCAGTTAGCTAAGGACCGGGCTAATTGGAGAGGCATGTTGGTTGAGGCCTAGGTTCATTCCGGTCTATAGCGCCACTCAAGTAAGTAAGTAGATATGTCATCCACAATCGCTTAATCTTAAACCAAAGGTTCTGTCTTCCTTGTCGCCTCGAACCTAAAGGCTGCTGGGAATTCAAGATTTTTTGGCTCATTACTTCGGTTATGCTTGTGAATTCTCCTGCATAATGTCTTAAACAAACTTCTACCGAAACAATCGACTGCAAATATGCTCAACCTCCGCGCACAAGTACTATATAAGACCTACAGAAAAAATTGCTTCTGCAAATTAAATTTTATTGCCTTATAGAGGAATATTTGTTAGTTGTTTGTTTGTTACCTGAAAATGAAAATACATAACACAGCGCTGCTAATTTATTAATAAAACTCTGTTCGTATAAAATAGCATTTTAATCTTGTGATTTCTTACAGCGCAAATGGTTGGGATGCTCACAATATCGATACTTCACACACGTATTTCCAATTTTTACCCACCTATAACAAATCTTTCAATTTGCAAATGGTTCACCCTATATTCGGTCCTGCCAAGTCCAAACAAACATGCTTTTTTCGATTTTGCGCTTTGATGTCATATCGATTTTTCTTTTCGTGGTGACTGTTGCGTTTGACAGTCGGATAAAGCAGTGTTACCGTCGTCCCATAAAAATCCCAATTTTACGAAATCGAATAAAAATACGAAAAATGTTTATAAGGTTGGCTCTGTTTATTCGGCTTCCAATTTTGGGGTAGTAGATGTGAACTTTTCCTTCGATTTTGTTCTAGACATCGATGGCGGACTAACTAAATAATTAGGGTCTAGGCAGGATATAAACGTTTCGATCCTTCATATTATTTTTTTTTTGTGCAAGAATCGTATACAACTCGGCAAATAGATAAGCTTAAGGGTGAACTGACTTGCATTCATAGTGCTATGTGACATTTTATTCGGTCGATAAAGTATGGATAAGACAAAGAAAGACAGGACTAAAGGACCATGATCGATCGAAACTAAGGAGTTCATATTTCTTAAGTATTCTATTAGTTTGTTTGTTTAGGGGATATAGCGCTCTTCAAATCAAAGAACGTTCAACCAAATTGATCACCTTCCGATAGACAAGAGAAACTCATCCAGTATTTGATTTCCGAACATCGAGGACTTACATCGACTCCTTATTGCTGCCAATGTATGAATGCGGATATTAGATCAGCCGCAACTGATGTGCTGGGTTTCTCGCGCCCACCATCAAGAAACCCTGTTTTGATGAGGAATGCCGACAGATGCTCCCAGCATCGATGTCCACAGGGCTGAGCTGCAGGTGAAGACGAGAGCTGCCATTGAGCTCTATAGGCAAAGGAGAAGGGAAGAACACCGGCATTTCAGAAAGAGCAAAATAGGCGCGTGATCAAGAATGTAGAGAGGTGCTACTCCAGGAATGATGTTCGCAAGTTCTACCAAAATTTAAAATGAAGCCAAGGTTAAAAGGCTGAGACAGCATGTTGTCGAGATAAACAAGGAAATATCGAAGTTGTGACACAGTCGATGCTGAGGATATGGAAGAACCACTTCTGCAGACTGTTAAACGGCGATGGCGAACAACATTCCGCTGTCAGGCAGAACGAACCACTCAACAAAGTGATAAAAGCGAAGACTACCAACCACCGACCCGAATGAAGCGAGCAGAGCAATATCTAAACTCAAGCTTCATAAGGCTGCCGGAAATGACGACCTTCCCGCTGAGCTTTATCATCCACCAACCCATAAGCCAACTCTGTACAGATGAAATCATGCCAAAAGAATGGAACTTCAGCATGGTTTGCACGATTCACAAAAAAGGAGGCGACAACTTTAGAGGCAATAGTCTCCTCAACATCGCCTACCGTTTACCAGCAACATGATCGGCCCTTATCAATGTGGTTTTATGCCAGGAAAGTCCACACTCTCTCAAATGTTCACACATATGATGATCCTGGAAAAATCCCAAGAAATATAAATCGATACCCACCACCTATTCATCGATTTCAAAGCCGCATACAACAGCACTCATGGAGAACAACTATCCAGAGTCATGTTTTGCTATACCGCCCAAGCTCGTCCGTTTATATGGGATGAGGATGGTGAATTCTCGCTGCTCAATCACGGTCGGAAACGACCTCACCGACACCTTCGATAACAAAAAGGGATTCAAGCAAGGCGATGCGCTGCCATGTGACTTCTTCAATTTGATTCCTGAGAGGATTGTGCGAAACTCCCAAGCCAACACCAAAGGCACAATTTTCCAAAAATCGGTGCAACTACTAGCATACGATAGATATTGACATCATTGGTAGGACTCAACGTGATGGTACAGAGAAGGAAGAGGCAAAAATGGTTTTAGCAGTAAATGAGAGCAAGGCTAAGAAATATAAGTATATGCTGTCAACACGAAATGACATACAACATCGACGAATTGGACAGAATGTCACCATTGATAGATATAACTTTGAGGTAGTACGGGACTTTATCTACTCTGACAACAAAATCTCATCAGAAATTAAACGAAGAATTACTCTTGCCAACCGCTGTTTCTTCGGGCTAAGAAGTCAAGATCTCACTCGAACTACTAAGGAGGTCCTATACAAGATCCTGATCATTCCAATCTTGCTCTACGGCGCTGAAGCATGGACCATATCAAAAGTGGATGACGAAATCCATGGTCTATTCGAGAGGAACATTCTTCGAAAAATCTTCAGTCCCGTTTGCGTTGACGGAATATAGGGACAAATATTCAGCCAAGCACTATATTATCGACATGCATACATGCTTATACAGCGACATTCCCTTTTAATAAAAACTTTTAAGATGGCTTGGACATGTAGAACGAATGGACACCAATACTCCGCCTCGCAGAGTCTTCTACTCCCAGCCAGACGTCGCGTCGGTAGCAGTAGAGGAAGACCTCGCCTTAAGTGGCGCGCACAAGTAGAAAACGACCTCAACCAACACGGAGTGCGAAACTGAAGGCAGGGTCGGGCTATTTGGAGATGCATGTTGGTTGAGGCTCAGGTTCATTCAGGACTATAGCGCCACTTAAGTAAGTAAGTAAGATATCCCTAATCCCAGTAAGGAATGTATGCTTAGCTTAATTTACAAAGAAAGACGTTTCTACGGTTAGGTAAGATTTGTAAACGTTTGTATACTCCAACGGTTTTTGCTCATATATATGAAGACTATGTTCCTGCCGTTCGAAACAGTGGCCTAGAAGTTGGTTGCTTGTAAAACGTGGTCCTGTATTCAAATCTCGAAAGGAACAGCTTCACAACTTGCGAAAGCCGGACAAACATGCATCAGGAATACGGCTCGGAGTTGGCATTAAATAGGAAGCTCCTTTCTTTGTGGCAAAATAAAACAGCACATGTGAATACAAATAAATGGATTTCCTAGGCTTGAGTCCAAAGACGGGTTAGCAACGTACCTGCAAATATTTTCTCTCGAACACCATTGGTTGGATTATCGATGAATCGAAACTTTCTTCAAACATTTTTTTCTAGAAACATTAAGTTGTTAGTTGTCTTATAGTCCTTACACTTCAAAGGAATACTCTTGAAGCATACTCAGGATGCTTAAAGCAGCAAAATATTGAACCTCGATTCTGACACCATTCTTCATGTCTTTGGAATATTTTGCCTTTTTCCATCTACTCTGGAGTTGCCTATCAGAAAAGGTTTTTTCCTTCCCTAAGTGTTGAGGGATATTAAACAAAAAGAGAGAGAGAGAGACCAGTTCAGAAAGGATTTGACTATCTAGTCGCTGCCGAATAAAACATCCCAAGTCTAACCACGTGATACAATAATATCATGAAGAATAAATCTTAACTCTAATCCGCCAATACATGCGTTTGGATACCAATTGCTGCAGATCCACAGACACTGTATGACTCGATCTAATCCAACTAACCTCTGTCCACTCCCAATTGGATTCATTGTACGATTATGCTATTCTCACACCCCAATTGGATATGTTCCAACTGTGTAAATCACTATTGGTGGTCTCCGGGTACATCGATCGTCCAATGTAATTGGCTTGGTTCCACGCGGCGTCTGTGACTGTGGGGACATTTTTTTCTATTTTCGAAAACCCGCTACAACCTCCAACGTGGACAAGAAATACTAGATAACATACGCTCTCAATGTACACCTGCTGATATTCCATGTCGTTATGTGCTATTTGCGTTACTTTGAGTGGCACTACACACAACTGTTGGTTGTGCTGCAGCACCGATCAAAGCTCCGCCACTCCTTTATCTGTATGTCGTTCCCATATAGCATTCTTGTATCGCCAACAGACCTAATATCGCTCACTACGATCGACCGATCGACTTCGAGCGCTGAGATCACCATGGCACTTGAAAGCCTTCATGCTGAACCGGGACCATCTGTATCCCTAAATCTGTTCCATGGATGTGCTACGATTTGAATATGTACACTCGGAGTATCGTCTCTTCGAATCCCGTCGCCTCCCCGGCGGTAGGTACCGCATTACAAATTCGCGATGTACTTCTATGCAAACATGTTAAGCGAACAATTTTTTTTTTTTTTACAAAAATCAAAGAGAAACCGCAGGTGGTCGATGACTGTGTGTACATTTCCATCCGATCCGATATCGTACCTGCAACCTGCACCCTGCACTCAGCGAAGTGTACCGGCTAACCAAACCAACCAACCAAGCATGCACAGCGCATCGATCTTTTGCGTGATCTGGCGAGATCTTGCAACTTGCGCGCGCGATCAACTATCAACCGCCTGAAATGGAATTTATCTAGTTGGCCGCTAATGGAGTGAACGGCCTGAGACTTGGCGGCCTGTCTTCATCCTAGCAAGAACCGAACTACGGAATTTCGCAAAAAAAAAAAACCCCGTCGAGGCCCGTCGGGGGTAACCCGCCAAACCCTCTCCGTGCGCACAGGTGTAATCCGATCGAGAAATTTATGAGAGTATCCACTTAGGATATTACATTGAGTTAACAAGGCTTAATTGCGCAAATTTATTATGTCAGGTGCTGGAATTAATTTCGCCGCTCTCCAGCGGCCGCCATACATGGAAAGGATGCTGCTTCGCTTTGGCGCGCTACATCGGACATGTGCTGCAAGCTTGAGATATGGTGATCTTTTCCATGCGAGTGGAATGAGAATGACAACGATAAGATGATGATGCCGCCGACGCCGCCAACGCCGCCAACAACCTCTTAACATGCGCTTTTTATAAGCCAGTTTAGTACCGCGTACCGTTTTAATTGACCCGTGGCATCCTCAAGACCGGGTGAGTTACACTTTTATTGACCAATTGACCGATTGCATGTGTAATGACGTGCGGTATCGGCCGATAGCGTAATTAAATGGTTAGGTATCCTCGTGGCTGGTTAATTGTCGGTGGGAAATGACGTTTCTTCGTGTCGAACACACATTGACAGTGCTGAAATGACGCAGGCAGGCAGTCAGGCTGGCGTTCGGCGGTCTATGATCGCACTCACGCGATAATGGCGGATATATTGGAAATTGGTCAATACCGATGAGACTTGAGTGCGTGGGGTGGGTAAGTGCGCGACGTTGGGAGAGGAAGTTATGCGTGCGTGATGAGATGACATGAGCGGCTTACACGAACGAATTGTTGGCACGGAGTGACCGTGAGGATGGTGGTTAGCTCGTGACTTGTGATAAAAGAGGAATTCTATTGAATTTTCGAAAAAGCCTTGAGGGGGAGTATAATCGCATTTTTTCCAATTAGAAGTCACGTAGCATGCACGTTGAAGGGTGTCCTTTTATGTGACAGTATGTGGGGGAGTGCATGCATTTGGTGAACATAAAAGACGAGGTACTATGCGACTTAAAGGTATCTGTACGTCATGATTTAGATCATCCCTTTGGGAAGATGTGTTCATTTAGTACATGCCTTGATGTGAAGGACTTTAAATGGTGAACCATAAAGACGCACTTTTGGGTTCAAGGGCGGTAACAATAAAACGATTCAACATCCATTTTACGTCATCTGTGCTAAAATTACTATAGGTTTCCTATAAGAGAAACCTTTGAGGATTGAAGGCACCTTTTCAGTCGGTGCGAAGAGTGCACAAGCATCCACTTCATGCTGTGTGTTGGCATCAGAATTTAGTGCAATCCAGGAAATACGATGGGATGGACCGGGCAAAATTAGGATGACAAACTGTGAAATCTACTACGGACCGTGTTATAGTGAGCAGAAACAGCGATTATTCGGATGCGGATTTGTTATAATTGCCAGACTTAGGCAAGAACACATTGGCGAACGCATAAAGTCCAAATCTAAGCCTTTATACGCTCGCGCTCTGACGAAGGAAAAAGATGATTTGACTAAGGATGCTTCTGAAAGCTCCTTGACAAAACCTATGAACGACTACCGAAGTTCGATGTGAAAATCGTACTGGGAGACTTAAATGCAAAGTTATGAAGAGAAGACATCTTAAGCAGTATTGTTGGAAAACATAGCCTACACGACAACACATCTGGTAACGGACTTAGGCGTATCCCTTAACCTCTTGATTAACACCATACCACCAGCATTGAATATCGGAGAACAATGGAAAAAATGCCAACAAGCCATGAGATCAGCCGCCACTAATTCTAGGTTTCTCGAGCCCAACAACAACATAACCCGTGTTTGATTAGGAATGCCGGCATATGCTCGCAGTCAAGAACGAGGTCTACTAGGCTAAGCAGCAGAAGAAGTCGAGAGATGCCATTCAACTCCATAGGCAGAGAAGGAAGCAATAACACCAGCTTTTCAGAATGAAGAAAAAAGAGCAAGAAAAGCGCGCGATGGAGGATATAGAGAGGAGCCACTCCAGGAACGATGTTCGCAAACTTAACCAAAGTGTAAAACGTCAAAGCAAAGGATACAAGGCTCGAACAGAATCCTGTCGAGATGAACAAGGAAATATCGTAGTTGAGACACAGTCGAAGCTGAGCATATGGAAGAACCACTTCTGCAGACTGTTAAACAGGAAAATGAAATCTGCCAAGTAACATCCACCAACATCTACAAGAGTAACATCCACCGACTCATTAGACAAACCTGGTCCGATGAAAGTATGGCTGAAAAATGGAACCTATGATCGTTTCCCCAATCCACAAATAGGAGACTCTCTGATCTGCGCCAAATACAGAGCCATACGTCTCCTCGATGTCGCCTACAAGATCCTATTTGCCGTAATATGTGAATGCATGAAACCGTTTATCAACAACCTGATCGGCCCTTATCAGTGTGGTTTTAGGCCAGGTAAGTCCGCAACCGATCAAATATGCACACTCCGGCATATCCTGGCAAAAACCCGAGATCTGCAAATTGATACCCACCACCTATTCATCGATTTCAAAGCTGCATACGACAGCATTTATAGCGACGAACTATACAGAGCCGTATCTAGTTTTGGTATATCGCCCAAAACTAGTCCCTTTTTGTAGGAAGATGATGTAGAATTATCGCTGCTCCATCAGAGTGAGAAACGACCTCACCGCACATTCGATACCAAAAAAGGATTTTAGAAAGGCGATGCGCTGTCATGTGACTTCTTCAATCTGATTCTTGAGAGGATTGTGCAACAACTCCCGAATCAACACCAGAGGCGTAATTTGCTAAAAATAAGTGCAAGTACTAGCATACGGCAACGATATTGACATTATTGGTTGAAAGCGGTGCGATAAACTGCTCCGAAGAAGGTCTGGGTTCCATTCCCATCCTTATCAACACCAAAATAACTTTTCACTGACCCTCCTCTCGTGATGATCTGAAAAATTATCCGAGTAGTATCAGTTGTCATGAAAGTCTTATCTCAACTGCCTTTCGGATTCGGCGTAAAACAGAAGGTCCCGTAATTTTTTTTAAAGCCGAGCGGAGTGACGCCGAATTCCACAATTTGGCATTATTTCACTCCATGAAAGCGAAATAACGCCGAATTTCCATGTTCTGTCTTATTTCGCTTTTCTTAAGTGAAAATAAGCCGAGTCGGCCTTATTTCACTTTGCATGCATCCATTTTCATACCCATCCCATATCCAACAATGGGCCCAAGCAGGGGGTTCATTCTTTGAATACACCCGAGTGCGAGTTTGCGTTTGCCGAATTCCAAGGTTCGGCGTTATTTCGCTTTAAAAAAAGTCAAATAACGCCGAATTTCGGAAGATGGCTAGACAACACATTGGACGCAGTGGAGGAACCCTCGTCTTTGAAAAAGTTCAGATGGGCTGCTATCAGATTTAACGTGCTGATACGTGTGTTGCAGAAAGGCATTCAGATAGTACGTTGGATAGGATCTTATATGCGACAGCAAGCTGGGATATTCCTAAGAAGTTGATTCAGAGCGTCGCCTTTCTTTAAGATGTGAAATGTTGAGCTGATGTTCTAGTCTTTTTAGATACTTTCTCTCAAGCAGACTTTGCTGATAGTTTGGAAACACATCCGTTTTTGAAGAGATTTGCTTGTATTCCATCATATTGGAATTGTGCCTAGCTAACCCGCCAAAGATGCTTTCCTTACCGATTGAGGACCATGTTTTCTAGTTCTTCAAAGAATACGAGAAAAAAATGGCGCTACCGGTTGACGATGAGACAATGCCGACAGCCACTGGAGATTGTGCTTTCCAGCTAACTCGACGAAGACACTTTCCTTACCAATTTAAGACCCTGTAGTCTAGTTCTTCAAGGAATACGAGAAAAAAATGGCGCTACCTGTTGACGATGAGACAATGCCGACAGCCACTGGAGATTGTGCCTTCCAGCTAACTCGACGAAGACACTTTCCTTACCAATTTAAGACCCTGTAGTCTAGTTCTTCAAGGAATACGAGAAAAAAATGGCGCTACCTGTTGACGATGAGACAATGCCGACAGCCACTGGAGATTGTGCTTTCCAGCTAACTCGACGAAGACACTTTCCTTACCAATTTAAGACCCTGTAGTCTAGTTCTTCAAGGAACACGAGAGAGAACTGGGACCAAACTCACAGCAACTGGAGATTGTACTTTCCAACTAACCCCCAAAAATGTTTTCCTTACCGATTTAGGACCCGGTTGTCTAGTTCTTCAAGGAAGACGAGAGAGAACTGGGACCAAACTCACAGCAACTGGAGATTGTACTTTCCAACTAACCCCCAAAGATGTTTTCCTCACCGATTTAGGACCCGGTTGTCTAGTTATTCGAAAAAAATGAGAAAGATCTGCCGCTAGCCGGTGACGGTGGGATCAAACCGACAGCCACTGGTAAAGGTATCTTGGCAGCTGACTGAATCAGTATCTACATTTCTATAAGACATATAAATGCTGCTCTGGCCAGAACTATCTATCGAAGCCTTTGTTTTGTTTGTCAAGACGATTCTTGTATAGCGGCCGTCATTACAGACGGACGAAGGTGATTTGCTACATGCCTGCTGTAGTTCAACGTTGCCCTATCTCAAATGGAAAAGATTCGAGGGCAAGCCGCCTTGAAATGCATCATAGAACAGCAGATTGAGAGTGCCCAAGATATTATTACAACCACAGAGGCCAAAATAACTGAGAAGATATCTTTTTCGTGGGGTCATGCGGTAAGAGCGATGGCCTCGAACGACAGTCTCATTTCTGGGGCTTATTACCCCAAAGATGGATAATTTTTAAGTGCTCTCTTAAGAGGCTTCATTCCATTACCATGTATTTGAATAATTGAGGACTAAGACAGTACAGATTGGCGCTTTCGACAGTAGAGGATTTTTCGATTCCTAGCCAGACGTCGGGCACCTTTAGTGGCGTGCAAATGTAAAAAAAATGGAACTGAGCAACTAGCGACAGTTAGCCAAAGACCGGGCTAATGGGAGATGAATGTTGGTTGAGGTCCAGTTTCACTGTATTGCCACAAATGTAAGTAAGTAAGTGAGCAACCGAAGTACTGTACATATGTGGTTCCTATATGATTGAGACATGATCCCCCAAGGCGGAGGAGAGCGCTTGCAATTCGGTAGATCTGTGTTCGATTGGGATAGTATAGTTCGTCGTGAAGTGATATATTATCTTCGAAAGGCCATCAACGTAAAAAGGTCGCTTTTACAAAATTGTCTTTTAACCCCAAAGAAACTCAGGCTCATGCTTCGTTTAATTTCTGACTAGATGTAGTTCTCATGAATGATAGCCTCAACAAAACGGCATTCTACCTAAAAGTTATTGCTGAGTCCTATTCGGCATTTGGTAAGGTTCATCGTTATGAATCTCTGCTTGGTAACCCTAAGACTTGGGCACATACAGGCTGATCCCAAATACCTCAAAACAGAGTTACTGACATAAACGACAAGGAAACTCCGCCTGAGGAAGTAAACGCTGACAACTAAGTCCCACCGGTTTTGCAAACTCTGCAATGAACTCCCGCCATAATAAAAAGATGACATAAGGCCAACATTAGCATAAAACCAGCATTCTTACGAACATCTGCATAAAACAACTCTGACCTATGTTCCCATCGATTTCTTCACGTAAACTTTCACCTTTCACCAAAGCCCCTCACAGTCGGTGGAAACTGCGCCGCATGAAAATGAAGACAAGGAAATTCCCAGCGCACAACAATTAGGGTGATTAGTCTGTCGCAGCATGAGACATGACACCCCCTCTCCGAGTATGGGTCCGTGTACACCGACTTCCAAATTCAATTCATTAGCTAAAACACAACCTCCACCTCAATTAGCCACGGCACGAAGACATCACATCGTGAGCCTCATTTGCGGCATAATCACTGCTGTGGGATACTTCAACATGCACTGGACACATGTTGTTTTGTTACCAAGTCCTCCTCCTCTGCGGAGTATTGTCAACCAAGAACCGCATAGCGCTGCAGCACAACAGTGGTATCTAATTAATTGAAAAAGTCAAGGCAATACGACTGCTGAATCCATTAGGCTATCATCATCATCCACATCGCCATCATGATCATCCTCGAATGGTATGGGCCGAATGGAGGATCGAATGGTAGATCGAAGGGGGATCGTCGCATGGAGGAATGACCTTTTGAACTATGTGCGATTGTGCGATGGTGTGCCTCTGGCAGTGGCTGAGGCGCCAATAAAAATCGATGCCATGGCGCAGTCGCAAACTCTCTGTGTAGAGATAGACGGTTCCAGATATGACACACCAAGTAGATGTCATGACTGTGCGCAGTTGTATGTATGTGTTCCCTGACCAGCGAGGAAGGATCAGTTGTTGTGCGGTACCAGCAGAGAGACTGTGATTAATGGAAGCAGACTGGCGTCGTATCATTTGGATATAAAATTCAGGCGAGCACATATACAGCTTGGTCGCCAAAGGTGATGCAGACATTGGCACGACAACGACAAGAATGTCGTCAGAGGGTCCAGGCTTTCGTTTCACTTCGAATTAGGGCCAATTAAATGATTGACAGCATGAACTGAGGCAGACGAAGATGCGTCATTAGGGAGGACAACGTGCGCCAGTTTAAGAGCACTGGCTCCGGAATCAATAAATATCGAACGAACGCATACATTTGGCCTTACCACGTATACCAGGTCTAATCAATCAACCCCATTCGGCCTAAGGGCTTGCGTGCATTGCAATTGTAATTGATTTCCTTTGAGTAGAAGTAAATGTGTATTAGCCTTAATTAGCTGGTTTGAGCTTCGCGTGTATAACGCCCGTCGTATTCCATTACCGCTAATGGGCTTTTGAGTACCGCACTGAATGTGGTGGTCTTGTTTCGTTGATTGCGGCATTTGTTGATGTGAGAAATTAATATCTAGAGTTGGAATTCGTTTTCAAGGAGTCTTGTCGTCAGTTGGTGTGCTCAGAGGAAGGACTTTTTTTTCGAAGGCATATTAGGGGTTCAGAGGCTTTTATTGGGGGGACGATGAAAGTCAGGAAAAACTGTGAAAATCTTGTACAAAACTTCATGGTGGAAAGCTTCAGCATTGAGATGGTTAATGAGTTCTTTAGGTCAGTGTCGTTATCAATTAGCGAATGACAACTAGGTTGAGATACATTTGTAGGTCCAGCCATCGTTTTAGTGAGGCTCTGGATCCTAACTATGCCCCTAAGTCAAAAAGTTTTATTATGATATTTGGCTCTGTAGTTAAAACTTTATACTTCTATGCAAGAGATCGTGATTCAAATTGTCCTGCGGCGTGCGTTGTACTACTGACCATGAGGCCACTAAGATTGTCCTCAGGCAATTTATACTGGCTAAGTCTTGATTTCATGAAATACTCACATCTAAAATCCTTCGACAATCGAACTGACATTTTGAAACCTCCCTTTTGAAAGCGCAATGATCTTAGAAAACTCAGAAATATTACTTGAGCCATCTAGTAATGCCTTGAATGAACTAAGCAAAATAACTGCTAAACCATTACCATCATAAAAGACCTCAATAGACTTAGCAAAACCTTATCGAAGGATCATTTATATTCGTCAATAATAAGACTTTAGGCTTAAACTCCATCTGAATCTTTGTCAACCTTAATTAACACAGAGTTGATGGGTCGGGAGCAAATACAAGCCCTTGAATACTCGACCTTGCATTCTGGAAAAATATCAAATCCATCACAAGCTATGAAAAGAAATAACCTATAGCCTTGACTCACTTTGCCAATCATGCAACAGAACTTCAAGGAATTTCTAATCACTATGTTCCACATTTGTGGACATGTATGTTATAGTGATACGAAGGCTTATATAAATCGAAAAATGATTTCAGGACCATCAGCTTCAACTTCATTTTTATGAAAAATAAACTAAGCAAGATCTTGGACATTCACTGGCGCAGCACTTGAAATGAATCACCGCCATCCCCATTACCACGAATGCAGATCGATAGAAGCTGCACTTCATGAGGTGGTAGCGAATGTCAAAATAAGTCCATATTCCAAAGAATGAATCTTACCCATCTTGGCATCTTCCTATACATGGGAGGAACTTTCAATCCTACATTCTTAGATGCGTTGTACTACTGACCAAGGGGTAGTACAGCAGAAAGCAGAAAAACTCTTACATGTGTCCGAATTTCCCAAACGCCAGAGAACAGACATACACTCACGGCTCTTGGTATAAGTCCGGAAAGTGTTGACTCTAACGACGGTTTTTTCACGATCGAAGATCCTCAGGAAAAGGCGAATACGATAGGGGCTGTCTTCGAGACCGTGTATACGGTGAACAATCCTGTTCGCCCAAATCGCGATATTGAGGAGAGAGCCTTTTTGAATCACTTTTATCTACGAACCGAACTTCAAGCTTGGCGATCTGAGAATCACGGTTTTACCGTATTCAATGACGAAAATCCTTCAAATGGCATAGTCGCCAATAGCCCGATGCTGTTCGTGCAAAAAGATGAACTCCTGGACATCTTTGTATCACTGAAGAATAAAAAGTCGGCGGGAGAGGACGGGTTCCCAAACGTCGTATTGAGGCACCTTCCGATGGAAGCGGTCGATATTTTCACCACCCTGTTTAACAATGCACTGAATAATGCACATTATCCGGTGCACTGGAAAACGGCGGTGGTACATCCTATCCCCAAAAAGGACAAGGACAAAACAAACCCTGCAAATCTTCGGTCAATAAGCCTTCTGCCGAATGTAAGCAAGGTATTCGAGAAGATAGTCAATAGAGCTCTGCTTAAGTGGGTTGAGGAAAACAAAATTATTCCGGATAATCAGTTTGGTTTTCGAGCGAGGCATGACACTATTGATGCCGCGTCGAAACTAGTCTCCGACATCCAATGGAATAAATCCAAAGAAAAATGCATAGGGGCCTGTCTTGTTGACTTTGAGAAGTCCGTCGACACCGTATGGTTAGAGGGGCTTTTCTACAAGCTAACCAGACTGGGCATGCGTAAACCCATGCTATATATGATTTATGAAATGCTTATGGGAAAGAAGTTCGTTGTCAAATGTGGCAACGTAACCTCGAGTGAAGTCTTTGAAATTAAAAACGGTTTACAACAGGGGGCGGTGAACTCCCTGATATTGTTTAACATTTATACAAGTGATCTTGTAGGTTCTCTCAGACACGCTATAGCGTACGCAGATGATCTAGTGGCGTACAGATCAGGTCCGAAAATCGAGGTCATCAACACACTTTTGCAACGTGACTTCGATCACATTAAGGGATATTGCGATGATTGGAAATTGAGGATCAATTTCCAAAAAAACCGAAACAATTCTGTTCAGGACCCCAGTGCAGAGGGCTTCTTACGATACCAGAAAAAACTGGAAAAAATTGTGTATCATTGGACAGCATGGACGGCCGTTGGCTGTGAGAAGTGAAGTCAAATACCTTGGCATCTGGCCTGACAAGTTTCTGTATTTTAATAAAAATGTGGATGCTTGTCTGGCCAGGGCTAGGGGGGCTTATGCTCTGACAAGAAGATTGTTTCATAGCAGTCAACTTGATTCAAGGGTGAAAGTCATTTGCTACATGGGCCTCATAAGGCCGATCATCGCTTACGGTTGTCCTGTGTGGTTCAATGTATCACCATCCTACATGGAAAGGATACGGCTGTTTGAGAGGCGTTGTCTCCGATCCTGCTTAGGATTGTACCGAACGCCGGACGCCGAGTACATAAAATATTATCGCAACGAGGTTCTATACAATCGGGCTCAGTTGAATAGAATTGACAATTTCCTAATTAAGGTGACTCGAAGGCACGCTTCAAGGGCGATGGGTAGCGACAACAGCCTGATCTTTGGGGCTTATTATCCCAATGAAATGTACATGGAGAGTGCGCTCATGTCCGGCTTTATTCCACCAGATGCATTCATTTATATCGATTCGTTAGGATCAATACAAGACAGGAACGGTATCCCGGTTTTATACCATCGCTACCGTGACGCGCGGGACAAGCGGCTAATCCGCAACGGGTACGTCGACAATGCTCCGGAGCTCCTCCGCTTTAGCACGGCGGTATCGGATCGCGATAGGACCGACGCTGAAAAGCAGCGCACCGAGTTTCGGTGGCTCAACGAGGAAAGTATTTCTGCAGTTCCTCAGGTCTTTGCGGAGTTTTAGTCCACTCCTTAGTATTTAAGTAAATTAAATTTAGGTACAAGGTCTGGGGCTGGGCTTATGCACCATATTTTATTTAATAAGGTTGAATAAATGCTTGCTGAACCAAGGACGCAATCGGGATGGCAAACCCTCGGGGCATATGCAACGAGTGCTTGCCACCCCGATTATAATTAAGTTAGGTTTAAGTAGTTAAGTAGTCTTAAGTAGTGTTAGTTAGGTTTAACTGGTCTTAAGTAGTTTAAGTTAGTTTTAGTCTAGATTAAGTTTTTATATAAAACAAAAAAAATTGTTATTGTTTAAAGTTTTAATTTTTTCTTTGAAAAATCAATTAAATGTCTTAATATTAATAATAATAAAAAAAAAGACAAATTTAAGCTTAAAAGCAAAAGAAAAATGTTAGTTATAAGCTTACAGCGCCCGCTATGGGCCGTTAAGTTAGATTTAAGCATTTTTGTCTAGTATTAAGTTAATATTTTAGGTAAATAAGAAAATGAATTAAAAAAGTAAAAAAAAAACAAAACTCTTACCGACAGCTTAGCTTTGTCCGCCATGAGACAATAAATACCAGCCAAGACATTCCTTGCTGTTGCAAAGGTACGACATTTTTACATGACCAAAATTGCCATGAGAAGATTCTAAAGTCTCGCGTTCGGAATCAGCTTAGGATTTTTGATTTTGCCAGGCTTTAAATATCGCATATAAAAGAGACTGGAAAAGCCAGGCTTTATGGTGGATATGACCCGTTGTTAATTTTCCAAGTATGTGCTTAACAGTGGCTCTTCGAATTTCTATGTTTTGGCACAAAGTATAAAAGCTACAGGCGATTCCTAACTTCACCTAAGGGAAGCTTATTGAGAGTTGTATACTCTTGCAAGTTTGCCAGACTTTCGGCAGAGGTGTACCTAACCTCTTGCGAACAGCTGATAAAGTATTGGTCCGCAATTTACCAAACCGACCACTAGGCTACTGCATCCTCTTATTTCTTACTTACTCACTTATTTAAGTGGCGATACAGTCCGGAATGAACCTGGGCATCAACCAACATGCCCCTCCAATTAGCCCGGTCCGTAGCGAATTGCCTCCAGTTGTGCACTCCAAGCTGGTTGAGGTCGGTTTCTACTTGTACGTGCCACTTAAGGCGAGGTCTTCCTCTACTGCGTCCGACATCTGGCTGGGAATCGAAGACTCTGCGAGCAGAGGTTGTGGAATTTTTTGACCAGCTGCACAGCTCGTATAGTTCTGGGTCGAATCTTCGTCTCCATAGCACTTCAACAAAAAAAGGACCGAAGATTTTTCGAAGAATTTTCCTCTCGAATCGACTACGGATTTCTTCGCTTTTAAGACGGTCTATGCTTCAGCGCCGTAGGGCAGGACTGGGCTGATCAGGGTCTCACATAGAATCTCCTTAGAAGTTGGAGTGAGGGATTTGATACTTAACTGCCTTCTAAGATCGAAGAAACAGCGCTTGGCTAGAGTAATTCTTTGTTAAATTTTTGACGAGATGTTGTTGTCAGAGTTAATAGCGGAGCTGAGGTAGACAAATTCCCGTACTAACTCAAAGTTATATCTGTTGTCTCGATGTTATGAGTCCTTTCGTGTTGACAGCATATACTTACCCTAATTTACTGCTGAACCCATTTCCGCTGCGTCTTTCACTTAACTAGCAAACGTTTCTATGACATCACGTTGAGTCCTACCAATGATATCAATATCGCCGCCACATGCTAGTAGTTGCACCGATTCTTGGATAATTGTGCCCCTGGTGTTGACTCGGGAGTATTGCACAATCTTTCAAGAATCAAATTCAAGAAATCACATGTCAGCGCATCGCCTTGCTTAAATAATTTTTAAGTATCGAATGTCTCGGTGAGGTCGTTTCCAACTCTGATGATGCAGCAAGAATTCTCCATCGTCATCCTACTCAAACGGACGAGTTTGTGCGGTATGCGGTATTCTTGCTGGTGGGCGCGAGAAACCTAGCACATCAGTTGCAGCCGATCTAATGGCTTGTTGGCACAGTTGCCACAGTTCTTTGACATTCGATGCTGGTGATATGGTGTTAATCGAGAGGTTACGTGATACGCGTTGCACTTTGACCTTGGCGGTCCCTTGCGAGTGCAGTCTTTCGACATAAATTTTACAGAGTATTTCTGGTTTGCTGTGCTGTGTTGGACATCGGCATTCTTACCTTGGCTGCAACAAGGTAGTGGCCCGACTTGGTGTTAGCTCCTCGGAATGTTAAGACATCAAAATACTGGATGCGTGGTTCTTGTCTATCGCATTGAGATCAATTTGGTTGACCCATCGTTGATCTGGAGACCTTCATGTCCCTTTATTGATATCGAGGTGAGGAAATCTCGGATATGTGGCATTTCGTTCGGTAGCGAAGTCAATTAGCCTAAGTGCATTACCGGACGTGTTGTCGTACATTCTATGTTTTCTGACAATACTGCTAGAGATGTCGCAGTATTGTCAGATTATGGGTTTTGTCAAGGAGCTCGTAGAAGCAATCCTTAGCTTAGATGTCACAGTTTTTCATCCCATGTTTGCCCGGCCCATCCCATCGTATTTAATAGTTGGCATCAATGTCTGCTTTGTAGCAGTTTAGGGTTTCAGCAAGTAGTTTGCTTGCACCTCGCCTGTTTAATGTTCTCAAATTCCAGGTGCAGATACGAACGTCGTTGTCCTTTTTTCATTAGGCAGGGTCGTAAACAATAAAATCCGTCCTCTCCGATGTTGTTGGTTGCTTCGTAACATAAAGTTTATTATATGAGTGGGCAGTTAACCCAAAGCAGCAACTCTTTACGTCTGTTCATCAAATCCTTCAACAAAGACACTATGGAAGCGACTAATGATGTGGATATTATCTGAGTATCCCAGTAGATGGACAGGTTTTTAAAAGATTTTATAAAGCTTGACGCGTCTTCACATAGCCTACGCATTGACTTCCCCAGCACGAGATTGAAGTAATCGCATGATTCCTTGTCGGAGTCCGATGCATGTTTGAAAAAGTTACTTCGTGGGTCGTGAGTCATGACACAAAGTTAACCAGCTGTCACTTTCGAAGTACCTTGACTGTTTCCGATGCACCATACCTATCCATTGCATTTACTTAAAAGGTTTCCATCAACATGGTACAAATCGGATCCTATACCTCCTATTAACTAGATACAATCACTTTAGCTCAGAGGTACTCGTTAATAGAATTCAATTTACAAAAAAAACACTCAAAGTCAGTCCCGGAACTTCTCGGTGACATTAAAATTCAGCACAATCCCCGGCCAACAAGATTTTTTTTGTTCGCTTTTTTTTTTTTTTTTGCCATTTGCCCCTAAAAGTAGCAATTCTCCACTCTGACAAAATATTATGATCATGGAGACAACAATGGTACTGACCCATAAGTCACGATTACCCAAACAAGCACCAAAGCGATCCACGAGCACAGAAACTCATTTAAATTTGCACAGCAATTGGTTCGGTTCAGTTCCCCGCCATTTCTCTGCGCCGGGGTATGCTCCAAAATGTGCGGTTGCAAATCTCTTTGGACGATAGATAGAATCCACCACACAACCCACTAGAGTTGAGTGCTCCCCATCCGCCATCGTCGACGACGACAACGACGACGTCAAACTAATTAGCATTCCATTCCTCGGGAAATTTTCATGTTCGGAGCACCAAGAAATGGAACCGGTGCGCGCTCAGGTCATGGGTTACCCCATTTGGCAGTTAAACACGGTGCAACTACTACTGTTCCGCAGCAGCAGGGCTGAGCTGCAAGATTGGAATTTCATTTCTATGTGCTGCGCTGGAGTAGTTCCACTTCCAAACAAATGGTGCTCCTGTGGTACAGCAGCAACAGCACAGCTGTGTGCAGATGGATTATCATGCGCTCTGCAGCTGAGAGCATAAATGGCAGAGGAACGTTTGTCGCCTCTTCCATGTCACACCTTGTAGGCACACCGGTAGCGCCTTACCTTGGCGCACAGGAGGGGCCACTAAGCTCAGACGTAGGTAGATAGGGAACACTTGGTGCACGTAGAGTTTCGGGTTGCTGTGATTTGCAGTAGCAACGACGGTCTGCGTATGTGTGCCAAGTGGGGTTAGATTCGCCATGCATCAGTTACGGTGTGCGGAGTGAATGTGTATCGAATTTCAAAAAAAAAAAAAAAAAATTATGAAATTAATTAATTAGTTACAGCGGTGGCCAATTAGGACGGTTACTTACTGTATCGATTTGGAGCGTTCATTTGAGTGAATGTATACAAGTGGGTATGCTACCAGATGGCTTGCAGCTGATTTTACCTTAAGTGGTCCATTACGACGGAAAGGTGAGATGTTGCGCTTTGATAAGACGCTAATAGAATATAGCCAGTGGTTGCTAATAGGTGATTGGAGTTATGTTCTCAAACAGACATTGCCACATGTCAATATTAAGTTGAAAGTTATCTACAACAGCTTCTGTAAGGCTTGCATTGGTATGACCAATATGAAAGGTTGTTTTAGGCTGGATACACATTAAATAAGACAGAAACCCCTGTTCCTAGCCCACACCGAATGAAGCGAAACAAAAACGATTTGATGTGGTAGCATGCTTTTATTTCTGTTGAACCCTGCTGTTATCAGTTGCGGTCTTGAAAAATTGGTTTCATACTCATGCAGAGAGATTGCTATTTATGTAAATGTGTTGATTCTATTCCGGTAGTAGGATGAAAAAGCTTAGCGAATTCATTGACTGGTGACATTTCAACAATCAACAGGATGGGCAGTTTCGACACATGGCACGATGGCCTATCTAAAAAAAAAAGCTGCATATCAGTCTTCTTGTCTTAACTTGTGTTACCCATACCTGCAAGAAAAAAAACTCATGGATACGTTTGAAGAAATGCAATAAATAACAGTTGAGCAAAGGATTATGAAACAGAAGGAGTCCCACAAAATAACTTCCTTCTCCTGAAATGCATGCAATTTAGGCTGTAGCGAGGCTGTAGCGAGGCTGTAGCGAGGCTGTAGCGAGGCTTCTTCGACAGTCTTGGTCCATAAGTTTTGTAACATATCTCGGTTAGTCACCAGCTTGTACTGATCTCTGTGTTTGTAACACAATCCAGAATACCTTCCAAAATTAATTCAATAGCCGTCGGGCAATATCTGGGGCCGGAAATTAATTCTTCATAGGTCACTGTGTCTAGGCAAACCGCGAGTGTGACAAGACGAAGAATTGGAGTCGACTGTCTCATCGGATTTCCTGAAAACATTAAGGTTATGAGAGCTTTAATTCTACTATCACGAACCCCTTTTGCGGGAAAATTTACGTCTGGCCTTGGGCGGTTAGTAAGGCTAATTCTTCACGAGGATATATATTACCATCCCTGCAAGTTGGAGGTTGTCCAGGCATACTTCAAATTCTCAACGAAACGGATGTAAGGCGTTTCTCTTAAACATTCCAGAGGACGCAATTGGTTTAGTAATGAAGCCTTTCTTACTTGAGTGGATGCGCAAACAAAAAAAATGCAATTTTGTGCTAGGTAGGTCTGACACCGATCCCCGAGAATTTCCTCAGGTGGGATTGTTGGTTTTAATAGAAACATTGGTCACAATGGATTTGGTATATGAACATGCTGGAGGTTTTTTTTCCAGCGCTTGAAGTTTGTATCTGCACATGGAATGTGAGAACATTAAACAGGAGAGGTGTAGACGAACAACTAGCGGAAGCAGTAAGCTGCTTATAAGTAGACATTACTGCCATCCAGGAAATGCGATGGGATGGGCCGCGAAAAAAATTATGAAAAACTCCGACATCTACTAGATAGTGAGCAGAAACAGCGGCAGTCCGGATGTGGATTTGATATAAGCTTCAGACTAATGCAAGAAGTCTTATGTTCTCAAAGCATTAGCGATTGTGACAATCAACATCCAAGGCCGAATTCGCCAACATAAACCTTATATGCGCTCAAGTTTTACGCTGGAAGAAGATTATATAGATACGGATTGCTTCTACGAAATCCTCGGCAAAACATATGAGCGACTAACGAAGAAAAGGTACAAATATTCCGAGAGGCTCTTATAGACTTGGGGACATCCGCAATGCCAAAACAATCCAGAAATACTGTGAAAAAATTTAATGTCGAAAGACTTCAATCGCAAAAGACCGCTAAGACTTTCGCGCAACGTCTAACCCTTAAACTCTGGATCAACACCATACCACCAGAATTGAATATCGAAGAACAATGGCAATGATGCCAAAAAGCCATTAGATCAGCCGCAACTGATGTGCAAGCTTTCTCGCGCCCACCATCAAGCAACCCCTGGTTTGATGAGATATGCCGACATTATGCTCGCAGCCAAGATCGAGGCCTACAATGCAAAGCTGCAGGTGAAGACGACAACTGCCATTGAGCTCTGTAGGCAGAGAAGATGGGAAAACACCGGGTTTTTCAGAAGGGAAAGATCGCGGATATAGAGAGGTGTCACTCCAGGAACGATGTTCGCAAGTTTTACCATAGTGTAAAACGTCAAGGCCAAGGGGACAAGGTTCGAATAGAATCCTGTCGAGATGAAAACGAAAATTTCGTAGTTCAGACACAGTCGATGCTGAGGATATGGAAGAACCACTTCTTCAGACTGCCAAACGGCGATGACGAACAACATTCCGCTGTCAGGCAGAACGAATAATTCAACAATGGTAACGACAGCGAAAACTCCCAACGAACCGACTTGAGTGAGCTGACGACAGCAATATCTTAGCTCAAGCTTAATAAGGCTGTCTGAAATGACGGCCTTCCCTCAGAATTTTATAAAGCCGGGGGGGATGACTTGGTAAGTAGCATCCACCAACTCATAACCCAAATCAGATCGGAATATAGTATGCCTGAAGAATGGAACCTCAGCATCGTTTGCCCGATCCAACAAAAAAGAGACCCTCTAAGCTGCACCAACTACAGAGGCATTAGTCTTCTTAACATCGCCTACAAGATCCTATCTGCCGTAATATGTGAACGCCTTAAACCGTTTACCGAAAACCTGATCGGCCCTTAGCAGTGTGGTTTTAGGCCAGGAAAGTCCACAACCGATCAAATTTTTAAACTTCGGCAGATACTGGAAAAAGCTCAAGAAGTCCAAATCGACACCTACCACCTATTCATCGATTTCAAAGTCGCATACGACAGCATTTATAGAGACGAACTATACAGAGGCATGTCTACTTTTGGTATATCGCCCAAACTCGTCAGTTTTGTAGGATGACGATGGAGAATTGTCAACCAGTGTTGGAAACGACATCACCGACACATTCGATACCATAAAAGGATTTGGGCAAAGCGATGCGCTGTCGTGTGTCTTCTTCAATTTTATCATTGAGAGGACTGTGCAAAACACCCGATCCAACACCAGAGTCACAAATTTCGAAAAATCGGTGAACCTACTAGCATACGCCGACGATATTGACATCATTGGTAGGACCATACGTGATGTCATAGCCACGATTGCTAGCATAGAGAAGGAAGCGGCAAAAATGGCTTTAGCAGTAAATTACCCTCATTTACTGCTAAAGCTATTTTTGCCGCAGACGAAGTATATGCTGTCAACACGAAAAGACACACAACATCGACGAATTGTACAGAACGTCACCATTGACAGATAAAACTTAAGGTAGTACGGGACTTTGTCTATCTCGGCTCCGCTATCAACTCTCACAACAACATCTCTTCGGATATTAAACGAAGAATTCTTATTGCCAACCGCTGTTTCTTCGGGGTAAGAAGGCAATTTAGTACTAAAACTCTCACTCGAACTACTAAGGAGATCCTATACAAGACCCCGATCATCCCAATCCTGCTCTACGCCGCTGAAGCACGGCCGTCTCAAAATCGGATAAGGAAATCCTTGGTCGATTCGAGAGGAAAATTCATCGAAAAATAGTCGGTCCCGTTTGCCTTGAAAAACTTTGAAGACGAAGTTTCAACCAAAAACTATACGAGCTTTACAGCGACTGGGCTTGGTTGAAAAACTTCGCATGGCGAGGGCATGTTGAACGCAATAACACCAATACCCCGGCTCGAAGAGTCTTCGATTCCCAGTCAGACGTCGGACGCAATAGGGAAGGACGTCGATTAAGTGGCGCCCACAAGTGGAAAACGACCTCAACCAACTTGGAGTGCACAACTGGAGTTAGTTAGCTAAGGCAGCGCCACTTAAGTAAGCAAGTAAGTAACAATGCCGCAGAAAATAGCAGCTTTGCCAACTAAAACAACAAAAAAATAGCAAATATTTGGCGCAAAAGTCTCAAAAAGCCAGGGCCTTGGTTTTTCTCACAACCATTTATGTGTGACCTCCTATTTTATTCCGAATCCGGAAGGCTTAGTTGAGATAAGCTTTTCGTGACAATTGATGCTAATCGTGAAACATCATTTAGGTATATTGCTACAGCTGGGAAAAGAACCCAGTTTATCGCTTTTACCATCGCTCCACTGAGCTTTGAGTATTCCACAAACGGAGATTTAGGAGGGATCGAATTTGGAACACGCTATTTATATAGAAATCGGCCTTTCAACTCGTTGTTGAGATTTAGACCCGATTTAGACCATGAGTTAGACCTGATCCACGATGAAAACCTATCAGCTGGCGGACTATTTGCATTATTAAGTCAGCACACTCATATTCGGATGTGGAACATGTTGACAATTTCATGTCACTTCGTCTGGTCGACGTCAACGACGACTCCGCGACACACCCATACATTGAGCACGCATGGCAGCTCAATACTCTGAAAAACGAGAGGTATACTGGCTTCTAAGTCTTGCTCGGTCATGTGTTGTTCCAGTCTCAAATAGAATTGAGGCTGAATGTCACTCCGAATGACCATTAGTAGCCATTCTTAGTCTTGTTCGGTCATCTGTTGTTCCAGTCTCAAATAGCATTGAGGCTGAATGTCACTCTGAATGATCATTGCTAGCCGGTGCAGCGGGAAAACGGGCACGAAATGCTCAAATCACCAAAATCACTGACAAAATGCTCCACAAAAACATCATGAAGATCGGTTTTGCTCTCTTCAGGAGTTACAAACTCCAAATAAAAATCAGAAAATATATTTTTTTGCCTGTAGGTACACCCTTTGCAAAATCGATTGTAAGAGATACACACCCAAGTAAAGCTGCTATAAAAGTATCTAATTACCATCAGACCACCCCACTTAATCGCTATTGCAAGAATGAAATAATTTAAGCAACTTTTAAGATCATCATCTTCGAGGGCACACACTGTGCCCTCTTCCAAATGCGTAACTCCTCTCAATTAATTTCCCATCGCAACTGCAAGATTGCCTGTCAGACCAGATCAACAATCAATGCTCCGCATCGTATAGTATCTTAAAAGGCAACAAAATCCCAGAGCCCTCATCTTCGAACACGTGCAACCAATTTTCGAGCCAAGAAAGCGAATAAATAATTTAAGCCCTCCTTCGTTTACGACTGCCCGCCTCAAACTATTCAATGGGCCTTTGGACACGCACAGCCTCAGGCCCCTATATCACCCCAGATGAGATTGGATTGTGCAACAACAGGCATGTAGCACAAACACACGCATTTTTCGGCACTCACTTCCAGATCAATTAATTTTAATTCATTCAAACGACACGATCAATTCCGACGACGAGAATGATAACCGAAATGAGATTCAAAGTATCGCACAGGGCGATGATGATGTGATGACCTTCGTCGTCGTGTCGGTAATGGTGTGTAACCCACATTCATTTGACTGCCTGCCGCTTTGATCAATTGACGATCAGCTGACGACGATCGCGTCAAATCTACGGGTTCCCAAATTTTCCATTCAAAAATTTTATTTCAGTCAGCGATCGAATTACCATCCGAATCACTTCGGCAAGGCATAAAATCCATTCAATGATATAGATCGCTCATAAACTTGTTGACTAAAATATTTAGTTCCCATACACCCCGAGCGGACTGATAAAGTCGATGATCTTTGACAGCTCGGAGATTCGTCTCGATACCAAACGAACTACGTGACTTGAGCGTACAAAGACATTTTCCAAACGAGATAACTAAGGGTTGCAGACCTATAAACGTATTTTTTTCAAATCAGAATTATTTTTTTGAAATTCAACACCAAATTTAATTGCTTCAGGACTTGGTGATAAATATTTTCCAAGACAGCGATATGAATCGAGAATAAACATTCGTCGCAAGGCGAGGAGTATCTTCACGATTGTGGTCGGTATCTCGGACGGAAATCGACACCGAATAGCGATGACCTAACACGAGTTCACATAAATTATGTCAATGTGGCTGGTTGACTATCAAAGCGAACCCTCTGTATATGGTCCGCGTCTAAAGTGGACATTGATAGTGGCAGAGAAACACTTGCGACCACTTGGGGCGAATTTGTGGTTTTACGCGACTTGAGGCTTGTGGGAACTATGGAAATGCTGTTTGCTTATGTTGATTGGCCGCCGAAGTAAACACTGAAAGTCCACACTGGCAGTTAATTGGAAACGACTATTTTTCCAGAAACTAGGAACAAGAGTTGATTTATTTTGGATAGGGAGTCGTATGGCGCTATGGAGGGTGATGTTGGTCTAGGCAATCAACTGATTGAAGGTTTCGTGTTTGTTGACACGACTTAGCACTAGCTAAAGTTGGGAATTTGTCTGGTGCAGATAAAGAGAGAATAAATCAAAAATATTCCCAATATGGGGTTCCAGAGGAGAAAATTATGTTTTGAGGAATATTTACGATTTAGAAACAGAACTATCTCGTGAATAATGATTTTAATTTTACTAATTAAAATGGCGCTACAGTCCGAAATGTACCTGAGCCTCAACAAACATGCCTCTCCAATTAGCCCGGTCCTTAGCTAACTGCCTCCAGTTGCGCACTCCAAGTTGGTTGTGATTGGATTCCATGATCTTCGTCTACTGCATCCGACGTCTGGCTGGGAATCGAAGATTTTGCGAGCCGAAATATTGGTGTGCATTTGCTCCACTTATCCTAGGTATCTTAATAACGTCCAATGCGTTTTTTTTTTTTGACTAGAGATATGACGCTGAATAGCTCGTATAGATCTTCGTTGAATCTTCGTCTCTATAGACCGTCAAAAAGGACCCAAGAATTTCGTGAGATTTTCTTTCTCGAAACGACCAATGTGGAGTTTTTTTTGAAAAGGCGCATGAAGTTGTAAAGGGTGTTTTTTTCTATAACTTCGACTTGAAATAAAACACAAGAAAATCGTTTAAATGTCCATCAATTCAGCTTTATTGGAAGGACAATTTTATGCCATTAATGTTGAAATATGATTTCGGGCATCTGGCCGACGCGGCTGGTTCGAATAAAGCCAAGTCTAGGAGCCCAATTTTCAACCACTTTTTTGAGCATTTGGGGCCGTATGTCGGCAATAACGCCCCGAATGTTGGCTTCCAAGTCCCCTAACGTTTCTGGATTGTTGCCGAAGACGAGCGACTTCACAAATCCCCAAAGAAAATATTCCACTGGTGTCAAATCACACGATCTTGGTTGCCAATTGACATGTCCATTCCGCAAAATTATGCACTCAACGAATGGTAGCCATTTCAGACGAGGTCGGTAAGTGCGAAGGGGAAATTTCGTCAATTGTAAGCGTCGGCTATGCTGTTGTTTGATGATGGGGTAGCAATGTGAACACTGGGGTATCAATATCAGTACCCACATAGAAATTGAGAAGCGCACTCTATGTAGTTCTATACTCTTTGGTGTTGCTCACCAAGTCATCTTCGACGGGTTTATAAAGCTCGACGGGAGATCTGTCCTTTCAAGCAGCTTTGTTAAGCTTGAGTTTGGATATTACTAACCTCACTATACTTAGGTCGTGTGTTGAGTAGATTTAGCTGACGTCACCATTATTGAATTGTTCGTTCTGTTTGACATCAGAATGTTGTTCGTCATCGCCGTTTAAAAGTCTGTTGAAGTGGTTTTTCCGTCGTTGGCATTGATCTTCGATATTTAATTCTGGGCGTACGGTGTTAATCAAGAGGTTATGGGATATGCGTTCTGCGAAGAGCTTGGTGGTCTCTTGCGATTGCAATCACTCCGAATTAAATCTCTTAACAGTATTTCTGATTTGATGTGGTGTGGTGAAAATCCTCATTCCTACTTTGGCTGCGAGAAGGTGGTGGTCCCGGTCAATGTTAGCCCTTCGGAAATTGTGCTATTTTTCCCCTAGACTAGAGAAAAATCCCTAGTTCTGGCAACACAGCATGTACACACATCTCTGGAAGCTTCAAAACAATCTTACAGAGGTATGCTTGTGAATTTTCCTGCATAACGTATGAGAAAAACCTTCGACCCGAACTATCGACTGCCTATCGCAATGTGATCAATTTGATTGACCGTTCGTTCATCTCGAGTCCACCATCTCCCCTTATGGATATCGAGGAGAGGAAACCATTTGCTATTAGCTTAAGTCCGTTTCCAGACGTGCTGTCCTTTAGGCTGTATTTTCCGAAAATACTGCTAGAGATGTCTTCTCTTCCCAGGACGATTTTATCTTACTTCGGTAGTCGCTAATAATTTTATCAAAGAGCTCGTAGATGCAATCTATCTTAACATTTTTTGTCCGTCGGAGTTTGAGCCCAACTGCTCACAACATGGTCCGTATTCCTCATTGTATTTCCTGGATGGCAGTTATATCTTCTTTTAAGCAGTTTAGGGTTTCGGCTGTGCCTTTCCCGTGTAATGTTCTCACATTCGTGCAGACACGAACGTCGCTGTTTTTTTTTTCTTTGTTTAGCATGATCGTCAACAGTAACTTCAGTCCTTTCTAAGGCTCTTAGTGGCTTTGTTTTTTTTTCATAATTGGGTAGTTTACCGAAGGCACAGTAATCTTATACTTGAAAGGGTCTATCCAATATTTTGGTGTAAGACAGGACCACCACATGTCCTCTAAAAGTATCCAGATTCGTTAGCGCGAGTTGGTCACTCCATATCTACGATGCACTAGATCGCAATGATGGCAGTAGCAACTTGAGCAACGAGTTCGGCGGCGTTAAGCAGAAGGTCCTCTTCTTGCTGGCAAAAGTAGATAATATCTTCGGACACACACACGGAAGGGATTTTAGGATCTTTCTTCGCCGTTAATACCGGATATTTCATTTCGTTGACAGCAAACGTATGAGTTTGGCTAAATGCCGATACGTGAGATACTGATCGACCCAACATTCCTACATACCCAGTCTTGTTAGATGATTTTGATGGCTTTAGCTTCTGCCTTTAGAAGTATCCCTTGTCTTCGGTTTAACTTCTTTTTTCTCCTTTGACGTTAGTAATACGTCGCTATTGATCCCATCTCGTGAATTCATGCCCTGCAGCTTCTTTTGTGTGTCGAACCGTGGATGTGATTGGTGCCTTGTCCAAATTGAAATACATAACCTCATTCAACAAATCCCATTTCCTCCGTTCTTACATAACCATCCACCCATGTTTACTTCCGCTACCATGTAAGACCGACTCTGGAACCCAGCACGTATCATTACGCCGCTTGTCGCTTTGCATAGTAGCTCTAGTCCAATCTTATCCCAGCTAAGCTTAATATGGCAGAAAACAATTATTTCCCATGGGTATTCCCCTTGATGGTCGTCACATCATCAACCTGGAACCCAAAAAAAAAATCTCTCAACAGAAAATTGAAAAAGAGCGCATCCACAGACCGAAAGAAACAAAAACTCTCAGCTCCATCGGACGGACGGAGTGACTTTTTTTTCCTTGCCACATCGTGGTGGAATTTCTGGGCTTTTGAACACCTGCAAGCCCACAACAATAAAACACTCGTTTCACCTATGTATCTCTCCCACTTACGACAACGACGATGACGCGACCAACTCAGAGCTCCCCTTGTTTTCGTTTTTTTTTTTAACCATTTTTAGAGCCATCCGTGATTTTTCACCTTGCAACCCCCCACCGTCCGTTTGGGTCGCGTTGGTTAACATCTTTCGCGCGCTTTTTTTTTTTGTTATCTTTCTTGTTAATTTCTTTTTTGTTGTTTCGCTGTGTGTACCTACTCTCTCATCAGACCTCGATTTCACGGGTCTTGCAACAGTCATCACTGAGTCGCTAATAACCTCAAAAGTCTCCCCGGCCAAGCGAGACGCGTTGAGGCAAAGGCCAAATTGAAGAAAAGGCACGAAAACAAAAAGAAAAAAACTCTCAGCTTTGTGTAAACGCTGATGGAAGGCTTAAAGGTGCGCTGGAGACACGAGGTAAACGTGTCAAAGCTTGACGAAGGGAAAACAACACGATGACGACGTTAAAACGCTGGGCCTAAGATTCGAGTGGTCACAAGTGGCCAATTTTTCGGCGATACTGTGATTATTTCGGACTCATTCGCGTCTTTCGTGCGAGTGCGCCCGGGTGCTTGATACATGTGGCACCACCTATACGGAATGAAAGAGGTCGTGGCCGCAATTACCCAGAGCAACTGAAGTACCATCGCTAAGTCGAGTCGAACCACGCCGGCTGCTGGGCACAAACGCAAAGTCACTTTGATTGGACCTCAAAGAGTATGGCAGGCGGCGGCGCAACTGCTGATCTTGAGGTTGGCCGTTAAGTAGCTTTGAGCTGCGAACTGCGAAACTAAATGGCGATTAATGGGTAATTTGGTGCTCGTCGTGTTTTGCCACTTGGAAAACAACCTCGTGGAACGTCATTTAATGACGGGGCTACTGCGTTCTGTCACTGTCGTCTTGTATAGCGAGATATTCTAGATACTTGTTGAAGTTTTTTTTTTCCTGTGCTGTTATTTTCAATCAAGTCGAGGGTAATAAGGCATCTGATGGAAAGTGGAAGAACTAAAAAAAAATTTAACAAATCACTTGAGTCGGCTTCTTGGTGAAAGAATTAAATTCCAATTAAGCAGGATGTACCTGGACGGGACAAGTGATTGAATTTAATTGCCAATCGAGTTGTTGAAGGATCTGAGAGAAGTTTTTTGGGCTTGAGCTTCCTGAGTCGTTGATGATGAGAAAGGAAGGGAAGACTGTTAACATCCTATTGTCTGACGATGATTGGGTGTACCCCTATGAAGGTAGTGTTGGGATGATTATTTACAAATTTTCTCTTTCAACACAGGATTGCGGAGCTAAGCCCTATGGTACGAAAAAAAAGTTCATGTTTAAGGAACAAGAAAAGCGCAAATCCAGATATGATATTCGGAAGTTGTACTTCGCTCAGCGACGCGATGGTGAGTGCGATCAACTGCCATGCCGATGGTCTGTGTTAGATTACTAGATCACCCGCGTAGCATCAACTATCAGGAAAAGCTTTTTTAACCGTTCCGGTTCGGCATTAAAATTGGAGGTGCAAGAAGTGCACAAGCACACGTGAATGTTTGTAAGAAAATGCTGAGTCCGGCACTCATTTGTATTTTTTTTGTAAGCAAGAGACAAAAGCCTTGACCAGAATGTCGTCTAACTTGTCTTAGCTTTATAATTCTGTCAAAAACATATCACCAGAAGATAGTGGAAAAATTACTCTTGACAAACATTTTTTTAGGTTAAGAAGACAAATGACTATCAATCCCTGGTTCGTTCTTTTTGAAGAGTAGACCTTACAAAAGGTGTCACAACTTTACTTTCTTTTAACTAGTTTAAGTAGACTTTGCTTATATTGTTCAGATCCCTTAGATCGCTCTAGAAATATTCACCCAGCATGGTTTTTCTGTAGCCTTAGAGATGGGGAACGTGGTAGAAGTGGCAGTTCAGCATGAACCCAAGTAGCACTTGTGTGCCTTTTTGTTACTTTTTGTTACCACGACTCGTGTGACCTTTATAATGATTGGTGTTGCGGATGTGATACAGGCGGTCTCTAGATCCAGCTTGTGGCGAGGCACGTACCAAAGAAGTCATCCGACTTTGTTTGGCTATTCAGAGTATCGGTTGTGCCTCGCGCAGTGTGTGCCGTTGCTCCGTCCTGTTGGAACCACATGTCCTCCAGCTCTAGTTCGTCCCAATTTCGGCAGAAAAAACTCGGTTAACATGGCCCTAAAGCGTGCACCGTCCACTGTAGTCGTTTGACCAGCGGCGTTCTCGAAAAAAATGGCCCGATGACTCCTCTAGTTTGAACAGCACACCATGCAGTAGCCTTGAGCGTGTGTAACGGCTCCTCTTGCATTACTCGTGGATTTTCGGTGCCCCAGAGGCCAGAGTTTTGCTTGATCACGTACCCGCTAAGGTGGAAATGAGCCTCATCGCTCATTATGATTTTGGTCGAGAATCGTCCTCATGATTGAGGATGGCTTGGTCATAGGTTACACGCGTTTGACGGTCGACAGGCAGCAGCTGATGCACTGACTTTGTACGGGAACACGCGCAAGTCTTTGAACAAAATTCGCCTTAGGGAAGACCGGCTGATGGCTAACTGCCAGGCACGGCATCCGGTTGATGTTTCCGGCGACAGCTCGACATCCTCGGCAACAGCGCCGATATTATCGGCACAACGGGCGCTCCATGGCCGGCCACTCTTGGCAACGTCTCGTTTGGTCCCATACTCTTCAAGGTTGGTGGCCAAACCGCGCAGTGTTTGCGCAGTCGGTGTCGGACGGCCGGGGAATCAGCGACGGAATTGGCGCTGTGCCACCACCCACTACAGACGAATTGTTACGCAAAAAAATTGTCACGATTATTCCGCGTTCTTGGGGAGTATATCGCTCCATGGCCTGTTCACTTGTATTCTACATCTGTCTAGTCCACAAGTGTCAAAAACAGATTTGACATTGGCGGCCATTTGCAAAATTAAAAAAATCTTCCAATAGGGTGATCTCTTTAGGCCCACCATGAACAAAGGTTTCTAGGGTTACTGCCTCCACCTAGTGATCTTTACAGATTCTATATACATTGTTGCCGACAATATCCATTTCTAGGATGCAGTGTTCAGAGAAGTTGATTAATTTGGTGACTGTACCACGCAGAGTTCCGAGATGTTGGTTAATTCGAAAACAGAATTAGAGTGATCCTCATAGTTTTAAAAAGAAATTCCGTTGTAATGTTATACCCGACATGCCATACATTTTTGTCTTTTCATTAGAGAATACCTTACCTTAACCACAAGGCCGTGTTGGTGCAGGTTTACCTATCGTATATGACGTCGCGGATGGTTGAAAAATGAGGGCAAAATCACTTAGCGATGCCCAGTTGTAACTTTGCCTACACATAAACTGTCCTCAGGTGAACAGATGGCCCTCCAGGTGGGGGGTTGTGCTTAGGTTGAACCTACGTCAAACAAACAATAAACAGAAGGAACTAAGAGCACCGGAAAGGACTGATTTTATTGCTGACGACCATGTTTAATGAAAACATGATATCGTCGTTCGTTGAAATCAAACAGTAGAGGTGCAGGCGAAAAACTAGTGAAAGCCATAAGCTGCTATAAAGCAGACATTCCTGCCATCCAGGAAATAAGATGGAAAGGGCCGGGAAAAAAGAGGAGGAAAACTGTGACAACTAATACGGACCGTGATATAGTGAGCAAAAACAGCAACTATTCGGATGTGAGTTTGTTAGGCCCATTTTTTTAAGACATTGTCGAACGCATTGTCACAAGCCGCATAAAGCTAAATTTGCCATCTTAGACGAACTCACGCTCTACTTACTTACTTACTTACTTCAGTGGCGCTACTGTCCAAAATGAACCTTGGCCTCACCCAACATGCCTCCCCAACTAGCCCGGTCCTAAGCTAACTACCTCCAGTTGCATATCCCAAGTTGGTTGAGGTCGGTTTCTACTTCTGCGCGCCACTTAATGCGAGGTCTTCCTCTACTGCGTCCGATGTCTGGCTATGAATCAAAGTCTGCGAGCCAGAGTATTGGTGTCCATTCGTTCAACATGTCCTAGCATTCTTAAACGTCCGAAGCGAAGTTTTTTTTGGCCAGGAAGATGTCGTTGTGCAGCTCGTATAGTTCTTGGTTGAATCTTCGTCTCTATGGCCCGCCAACGAAAACGGGATCAAAGATTTTTCGAAGAATTTTCCTCTCCAATCGACCAAAGATTTCTTCATCTGCTTTTGATACCGTAAATGCTCCAGCGCCGTAGGACAGGACATAGATGATCAGGGTCTTGTATAGGGCCCGAAGAAAAAGCGCTTGGCAAGAGTAATCGTTCGATTACTTTCTGACGAGATGTTGTTGTTAGAGTTGATAGTAGAGCCGTGGTACACAAAGTCCTGCACAACCTCAAAGTTATATCTATCAATAGTGGCATTCTGTCCAATTCGTCGATGTTGTTTCGTCTTGCCATCATTTACTGCTAAACCAATTTTTGCCGCTTCCTCTTCTATACTAGCAAACGTGGCTATGACATCACGTTGAGTCCTGCCAATAATGTCAATATCTTCGGCATATGGTAGTATTTTCACCGATTTTTTGAAAACTTACGCTCCAGTTCCGATGGAGGAAAAAAATTATGTAACGTCTACGAGCTCCTTGATAAAACTTATGAGCGACTACCAAAGTACGATTTTTAGACTAGGAAATTTCAACGCAAATGTATGGAGAGAAGACCTCTTTAGCAGTAATTTCGGAAAACACAGCCTATACGACACCACATCTAACAACGGGCTTAGGCTAACTGAATTCGCTGCGGATTGAAATGCCACCGCATGGTTTCTTCACCTCGATATTGATAAGGGGCCATGGTTGAACGGAATGTCAATAGGCAAACGCACGCATCCAGTGTTTTGAATGTCCGAACATTCCGAGGGGCTAATATCGACTCGGACCACTACCTTGTTGCAGCTACCGTAGGAATGCGGATATCCCCCATAACACAACAAATCAGATATACTCTGAAAAGATTTAATATCGAAAGACTGCAATTGCAAAAGACCGCCAAAGCCTTCGTAGAACGAGTATCCCTTGACCTTTCGATTAACACCATACCACCATTATCTAATGGCGAAGAACATTGGTAACCATGATATCAAAACGATGTCAGGAAGCGATCTGCCGCAACTGATGTGTCCTTCGAGGCAAAGCTGCAGATGAAGACGAGAGCTGCCATTGAGCTTTTCAGCAAGAAAAGAGCGCGCGATCTAGGATATACAGAGGTGCCAATCCAGGAATGATGTTCGCAAGTTTTACCGTGCTGGACGATTGAGGTGACTTGACATATAGACTGAATCAACACCAATACTTCGGCTAGGTAGGCTAGGCTCTTCAATTTCCAGCGCACAAGTTAAAACCGGAGCACTAAAAAAAACTCCCAAATAAGGATTATTTCTCAAATAAAAAGAAATTACACCCATGGTTCTCATATTTTCTTTTCGAAATGGACATAAGCCCCGCCACGAAAAAGCAATAACCCCTGTAGGTTTTATTGCCATTTGAAATTGGAATTCTATTCAAGTTTGGTGTATACAGATTTTGAACGTGAGTGGGGAGGCATGCCGCTCTCCTTCCACCACCCCTAGCTTGGGCTTCCTGTTGGATTTGTGATGTGTGCGAGTTTGGATGCTTGAAAATGAAATAATCCCCATAAGGCATTAAAAGCCGCAGGACTTATTTTCATTTCCTTTTTGTTGGGAATTAAGCCCCATGGGGCTAATGCGCAACTGGTTGCAGTTAGTTAAGGACCTAATTGAAGAGGCATGTTAATTGAGGCACAGGATCATTCAGTAGTGATCGTGTAGTCTATCTTAATAAAAATATCTGATATTTGTATCTCAAAAAGCTTTCATAATAATGCGGCTGTTTTACAAAATGGTTTACGTTTTTTTTTATTTACCGATGATAGGTCAACTCTCACAAAGGAGCAGAGAGAAAAAAAGGGTTTATCTCTCTATACACATCAGCTTTGAACGTAGCTGCATTATGTCCATCATTGAACAAAATCCATTCATAAATGACATGACCGATCCACAAATCAAACAGGAAGTATTCTACCAACAGCTTAATCTCCGACATCAAAGTAGTATTTATGAACACTTAACCGAACCGTCCTCCGGTTCATTCACAACGAACCAAAAAAAAAAAAAAAAAACGTGCTCAAGATAATGGCGATGTCAAACCGAATACTGTTATCTAACTTGGAAATTTATTGTTTGCTTCTTGGTTATTTCAAACATTACAAGGTATGTGCACTCAACAAACAGCACGACATCGAATAACTTTCCCATCGCATCGCACAGATACTCGTATCAATGTCCAAATTTACCTTAAACGACGCGGCGATGACACGACTTGTACGTGAAAATTCCTGTCAACAAGAGATATAGGATACAGGTATACCTACAAAAAAAAAAAAAAAACGAAACCCCGAGTCAGTGGCACTTAAAAGCAATTCATCGTTTCACTTCCAGATAAACAACAGGTACCTCAGGTGGGTACCCTGAGGTATACCAACAACAAAAGTACCTGTGATTCATTCCTGGTTGAAGGTGTAACAACAAAAAAACTCATAATCGAAATTTTCCAAAATAAGGTTCTGCAAACATAAAGACCACCATAGCGGACCTCTTATCGCCTTTACCTTTTCCCTCTTATCACAACAAATAATGCGGAGAGCCATAGTTTCTGGCAACCCTAGAACAAGTTTGTTGATGAGTGAGTGAATGCATTCTCTGAATGACTCAACCCAACAGCCGTCGCATGATCATCATCATCATCCAACAACGTTTCCATAATAAAATCAACCGAACAAAGATACGCGCGAGAATCATAAAATTGTAAAGGACAGGACAAGGATTGCTTTTAAGATGTGCGTGTGTATTAATATCCCATATCGGTGAGTAAACACGTTTACGATTGCACTGTGCGCACCAAGTGTACTGCACGTGTTCATCTCTGGACATGGTAATTCTCGGATGACATTCTCGGAAAAATGGAAACAAACAACCAGTAGAGCCGACCCAACGATCAACTGGAAATTATGTTCCTTTGAGGATTCCGATAGGGAGCGACCAGTTCAAGATTGTTCTCGAACCGAAATAAATACTGGACCGCTTCTCCGGGCTTAGGGAGGCTTTCTTATAAATCAAGCCCCCCTTGTCACATCAACTTGTTGGGATGTAGGTTTTTTTTTTTATGCGCGTACCTATAAAAAAAAAACTCGGTTAAGGTTGTTGTTGGTCCCTGAGGCTAACAAGTCGAATGATTAATGAGGAAAAGATTTGTCCAGAACGAAAATTTCGTGGTCCATTTGGGTTGTGTGTGTGGAATCGGGGTCTAGAGGAGAATTTCAGTTTCAAGTCATTGAATGTCGTTGATGTGCGATAATTCGTGTGCGTAGAGGCGGGCGACGGGCAATGCCTTTTGTTCGGCTTAATTGTTATGGAACTGGTATTGTGAGGCAAACGATTTCCCAGAATCAAAAATGATGTATCGATGTGTGTGTATGGATGCAGTCAATGAACTAATAAAATTTAAATTAATCCTGGGTTAAGAGAAGAAAGGAATTTTTTTTAATGGCTATCTGTGGGGGCTGGGAAGGTAGGTGTTGTGATGTGTGATTGAAGCTGGGAAGATACATTTGAAAGTGAAATAACAATTAACTGGTAGAAGCTGCCACGCATGCGCAGGGACTATGAACGCCAGACTTGTTAGTAATGCTGTTGTGGGGTGGTTAGAACGCCCAATGGAACACATTTCGATGATTTATGTTTTCAAAGGCGATCATTAATCAATACCTACCTGTCATGTCGATAAAATGACGGTGGTACCACTCGCACTTTAGTCTATCCACTAGGCCACCGCTTTTACAACCTCAAAATTAGTCACAACAAACATCATCCACTCAGTATTATCCCAAGTATTTATATGAGGGGTATGCAGGCCAGTATTGGCATTTGAAGCCAGCGAAGTATATACCTAGCAAGACCATCCCTATTAGATGGTTGGGTGTTGTAGAAAGAGGGTCGACTCTGATTGGCTCTAACTTGCAATGCATAGTGGCTGTAAATCTGACTACACATCAAATGTGCTTGTTTTTACCTCCAGGTGGTAACCATCGAGAACTGGTCTCATCCAACCGGATTTGACTTGCTAAACGACGATTACGAGTGTTGATAACACGACGAAAAACAGCAACACTATTAACAGCCAGGTCAGAACGGCACGGAATGAATACCCGGCTGCTGTCCCAGGCAACCCAAGACAAGGTGCTTCGACATAATCGGACAACAGGTTGTCTAGGAATTTCAATGGTAAGTCAGTTCCCTTGAACAGAAATGGTGGCGGATGAACCGAAAGGCCAATGGCATCGTTCAATCCCGTAGTGGATACTGATGGCGCCGTTTCCTATTGATATCTAAATAATTGGCACTGGCCCTCCAGGTTGGAGTTGTGCTATGGGTGAACTACCAACCCACGAAAAAATCCACTAGTTATGATGCAACCAATAGCCTCGGAAAGGACTGATTTTATTGTTGACGATCCTGCTACCTGGAATGCACCTGGAATGTGAGAACAATAAACAGGAGAGGTGCAAACGAACCACTAGCGGAAGCCCTAAGCTACTACAAAGCAGACATTACTGCCATCTAGGATATACTTTGGGATGGGTCGGGCAAAACGATGATGAAAAATTGCGACATCTACTATGGACCGTAATATAGTGAACAGAAACCTTAACTATTCGGATGCGAATTTGTTATAATTCCCAGACTTAGGCAAGAAGTCTTATGTTTCCAAGACATTAGCGAACGCATTGTAACAATCCGCATCAAGGCCAAATTAGCCAACATAAGCCTTATATGCGCTCCAGCCCTAACGGAGGAAGAAGATGATATAACTATGGATTGCTTCTATGAGCTCCTTGACGAAACCTAAGATCGACTACCGAAGTACGATGTTAAAATCGTGCTGGGAGATTTTAACGCGAAGGTAGGAAGAGAAGACATCTGTAGCAGTATTGTCGGAAAACTTAGCCAAAGCGAGAAAACGTCTGGTAACGGACTTAGGCTAATTGACTTAGCTACGGAACGAAATGCCACTATAGCCAGCACACAGTTTCCTCAACTCGATATCCATAAGGTCAACCAAATTGATCACATTGCGATAGACAAGCATCCAGTATTTTGGATGTCCGAACATTCCGAGGAGCTAACGTTGACTCGGACCACTACCTTGTTGCAGCCAAGGTAAGAATGCGGATATCCACCACGCCTCAACAATCAACAATCCAGAAATACTGTAAAAAAAAAATTTAATGTCGAAAGACTGCAATCGCAAGAGACCGCCAATACCTTCGCGCAACGCGTATCCCTAAACCTCTCGATTAACACCATACCACCAGCATAGAATGTCGAAGAACTATGGCAACGATGCCAACAATCCATTAGATCAGCTACAACTGATGTGCTAGGTTTCTCCCACCCACCAGCAAGAAACCCCTGGTTTGACGAGGAATGCCGACAGATGCTCGTAGCCTAGAACGAGGTCTACAAGGCTAAGCTGCAGATGAAGACGAGAGCTGCCATTGAGCTCTATAGGCAGAGAAGAAGCAAAGAACACCGGCTTTGCAGAAAGAAGGAAAAAAAGCAAGAGAAGCGTGTGATCGTGGATAAAGAGAGGTGCCACTCCGGGATCGAAGTTTACAAAGTTTACCAAGTGTAAAACGTCAAAGACAACGAAACAAGGGTCAAACAGAATTCTATCGATATGAACAAGTAAATATCGAATTGAGACACAGTCGATGCTGTGGATATGGAAGAAACACTTCTGCAGACTGTTACACGGCGATGACGAACAACATTTCGTTGCCAGGCAGACCGAACCATTCAATATAGGCAACAACAGCGAACACTGCTAACACTAAACTGCTTCATCTACAGAGGCATCAGTCTCCTCAACGTCGCCTAAAAGATCCTATCTGCCGTAATATGTGAACGCCTAAAACCGTTTACCAGCAACAATAAGAGCCCATAACCGATCAATTTTTCTAACTTCGGCAGATCCTGGAAAAAACCAAGAATTCCAAATCGATAATCACCACCTATTCGTCGATTTTAAAGCCGCATACGACAGCATTTATAGAGACGAACTATACAGAGCCATGTCTAGTTTTGGTATACCGCGCAAACTCGTCCGTTTGTTTAGGATGCCGATGGAGAATTCTCCATCAGGGTCGGAAACGACCTCACCGATACCGAAAACGGATTTAGGTAAAGCGATGCGCAGTCCTGTGTCTTCTTCAATTTGATTCTTGAGAGCAGTGTGCAAAACTCCCGAGCCAACACCAGATGCACAATTTTCCAAAAATCAGTGCAACTACTAGCATATGCCGACGATATTAACATCACTGGTACGACTCAACGTGGTGTCTTACCCACGTTTGCTGGTATAGAGAAGCAAGCGGCAAAACTGGGTTTAGCAGAAAATGAATGCAAGACTAAGTACATTCTGTCAACACGAAAGGACACACAACATCGACGAATTGAACAGAACGTCACCATTGACAGATATAAATTTAAGGTAGTAAGGGATTTGATCCTTCTCGGCTCCGCTATTAACTCTGACAACAACATCTCGTCAGAAATTAAACGCAGAATTACTCTTGCCAACCGCTGTTTCTTCGGGCTAAGAAGGCAAATCAGTAGTAAAGACCTCACTGGAACTACTAGGGTGATCCCATATAAGACCCTACTCATCGCAGTCCTGCTCTACGGCACTTCCCAAGAGCGGATGAAGAAATCCTTGGTCGATTCGAGAGGAAAATTCTTCGAAAAAATCTTCGGCCCAGAGTAATATTCAACCTAGAACTATACGAGCTGTAGAGCGACTTGCCCCTCGTCAAAAAACTCCGCATTGAACGTTAAAGATGGCTAGAACATGTAGAACGAATGGACACCAATACTCCGGCACGCAGAGTCCTCGATTCCTAGCCAGACGTCGGACGCATTAGAGGAAGTCCTCGCATTAAGTGACACGCAGAAGTAGAAACCGACCTCAACCAACTGGAAGTGCGCATCTGTAGGCTGTTAGCAAAGGAGAGGGCTAATTGGAGAGGCAATTCGTTTGAGGCCCAGGATCATACCGGTAATTGCGTCTCAAGGGTTTCATGTGGATTCTCTTCACTCCAAATTCTGCAATTTGGTTTGCTGACGTAGCCATTCAACCATAAAATGAGCCTCATCACTGAACAAAATTTTGAGATGAAAATCAGCATCGAGATCGATCTCATTTTCGGCCCATACACCAAAATCACGACGCATTCCAGTTTCTCGCGGCTTTAATTCTTGCACAAGCTGGATCTTGTAAGGTCGTAAGCCAAGATCTTTGTGCACAATCGTCCATAAAGTTGATGGAAAAAGCTCATTCGGGTCGTCTTCAACATTTTGCTCTACAGCGGCAATTGTTTCTTCGGTGCGCACTGTTCGACGTCTCTGCGGATGCGGACTATCACATAGAGTCAGGGAGTAAGCGTAGTGCGAAAACCATTCATGGTTAACCGAATTAATTGCTCTGATGGACGATTATTTCGACCATAAAACGGACGGAGCTTCATCGATTCGTTAGGGTTAGTACAAGACAGAAACGGTATCCCGGTTTTATACCACCGCTATAGTGACGCGCTGGACAAACGGCTAATCCGCGACGGGTACGTCGACAATGCTCCGGAGCTCCTCCGCTTTAGCACGGCGGTATCGGATCGCGATACGATCGATGCTGCAAAACAGCGCACTGAATTCTGGTGGCTATATGAGGAAGGTGATTCTGCACTTCCTCAGGACTTTGCGGACTTTTAGTCCAACTCCATAGGTAAGATTTTAAAATAAGGAACAAGGTCTGGGGCGGGGCTTGTGCACCATATTGGCGTACAATATGGTTGAACGCAGGCTGCCGTGGGACCGAAAGACGCAATCAGGATGGCGACCCCTCGGGGCATGCGCAACGAGGGCTCGCAACTCCGATTATAATTAAGTTAGGTTTAAGTAGTTAAGTAGTCTTAAGTTAGGCTTAAGTCTTAAGTTATGCTTAAGTAGTTTAAGTAGTCTTAAGTTATATATAATCTAGAATAAGCTTTTATATAAAACAAAAAAAGTCACTAAACAAAGTTTTCAATTTTTTCTTTGTAAATTAAAATTAAACAAAAAAACAAAACCCGACAAATCTAAGCCTAAAGGCAAAATAAAACAGCTAAATATAAGCTTACAGCGCCCACTAAGGGCCGATAAGTTAGATTAAGTAAACCAGTTATTGATAAGTTAGATTTAAGTAAGCATTTTTGTCTAGTAGTAAGTTTATATTTTAAGTAAATAAAAAATGAGTTTGAAAGTACGGACGGAGCTTGCGGTAAACTTGGCGTTCTGAACCATTGTTTTCGAAATAAATTTGCACAATTTGCAAGCGTTGTTCATATGTCAACCTGTTCATGATGAAATACCAAACTAAACATAAATGAAACCAAAAAAATTCAGTTTTATGTATATTCGAAAAAACATCCGTTATATACAAACATGTTAATTAAACAATCTGTCGCAGCTCTAAAAATTATAAACACTTGCGACAGGACACCCAGAGTGTCTAAGATCACTAATTGATTCAGTCTCCCTGCATTTTTCAAATATTTCCTTCACAGTCAACTCACTATGACGGCCAAGTTTTGTACGAAATTTCGGAATATAGTTGACGTGCCTTCATCATTTTTAAAATATAACTCAACAGTGAATACGATTCGTTCTTTCGTATAGCGCTTCATTTTTACGAACCCTGAACTGTCAGCTGTCACATTCTTATCAATTTTACAAATTTCGCGCGAATAATGGGACACCCTTTATGAGAAATCTTGTCTAATGCATGTGATGTCAAAAAAAAAATAAGTAAATTCACCAAGAATTAAACATTAGCCCGCCTCTGTATGCCGAATCATAAACCCAGCATCTAGTCAACAATTCAGCACCAAGTTGAACCTTCCGCAACTGATCCAGGTATTCTCTTCCTAACCCCAATATCAGGCTTTTAATCGCTCTGCATAAAATCGTATCATAATTTGTAAGTCAACAACCTCACCAGTCACCACCACACCATACAGCCGAAGCTCAATCCTCAAATTACAGCCACATCAGATACAATTACCCGCGCACAGACTTGTATCTATTACCACTCATTTTCTCTATGCCTCCATCTATATTTAAACCTCTTTTCATCGTTTTTGTTTTGTTGCTGTCTCTTTCTAACTGCTTTAATTTATTGCTACTTGACCCACTGCCAAAATGGGAACATTGCACCTGCAAGTTGCTTGGCCGCTGTCAACGTTTTGGCAAGCGAATCGAGCGCCAAGCAAGTGCATAAATTTGAAACACTACCACCCTCCCACGCTGCTGCACCGCGCTTCTACGGACATAGACATCGCGTCGAGCGTAGTTCCTCGGTGGTACAGACACTTCGTTTTGTCAAGTAAATTAGTGCAACGACTGAAGTGTCAGTTGGCTGCTTGGGGTCCGGGTGACCAACTCTAAATGCGCGAGCGGTGCACTCGGTTTACGGTTTCGTTGACTCTGTGCGGCTCGATTATGAAAATGACTTAGTTGACATTTGATCTGTCATCGAACCCGTTGTACTGTGTGCCGTGTTGTGGAATTCCGTGGTAATTGCCCTCAGCTTATGTTGAAAAAAAAAACATGCGTAAGCATGCGTAACTGGTTTCAATTGCATTGCATTGCGTTCTGTTGCAATTGACAGTTGCAGTGAATTTTCAACTGAATTGTGTGTAATTGCAGCTTTTTGGGTGGCTATGTGGGTTTCTTTGCTTGCATATCAGCACCACCGCCGCCACCATCATTGTGTTCTAATTTTGCTGTAACGCAAGCGCGCTCGATTTATTTCGCATCACTGTCATAAAGTTCGACAGCAAGTGACATATTGATATCGAACTCGAATTCGAATTTCCTCGCATAAGTATAAATAGACAAAACTAATCCAATCCAGCGGAAGTGGGTATTTCTCTAAACAATTCATCCCGCTTTGCATATGTGCGATGTGCTGATATAGCGGTCCCTGCCAGCTATCGATGATGAAGGAGAAAAGTCAGACCCAAACATTTTGTGTAATCAAAATGCCAAATCAGTCGGCATGTTTATATACAGCGTCTCCCGCTCCCGCCGATGACAGAGGAACTATCATAACATCCTTCATGCGAGATACGTGGATCTGTGTCTCGGTGTCTCGGTGTACGTTCGCATGAGTCGCCTATATGAGTTGGCCCAAGGCGAACTAATGGCAAACATGGCTAGATGGAGCTCGACCATTGAAAGGCTAGTCTGGTCGTCTGTATGCAGCCATGGTCCGAGGTAGGCATAACTCAGTGAGACGGGCAACAGAAGCGATGCTGGTAACTTGTTGACATCTTCATTTCATAATGACAATCTGCGCGCTGGGATTTCTCTGCCGCTTGTACATACGTTTGTCTGCTTTGCTTGGGGTTCTAGTCGAGAGTGCTTAGGGGCCGTGTACTCGTTGTTGTTGCGGCCGTTAAGTGTACATTTTATCCGTGTATGCCATCTGAAGTCAAGCCATCATCATCATCAACATCGTGGTTGTCGTGTCGTCTTTAGGAATTGCTCATCTTCATTTGAGTGGCCGTTTTGCTGTTGCCTGACAACGCGCATTCGGATCGAGCGGGAATGGCGGCGCGAGGCTTGGAATCGGAATTGTGTGTAACGGCGCGCAAAGTAACATCGCCGATTACAGATAGCCACGACATCATCATCAGCATCATCCTGGTCCGCTTTGAGATCACTGAGCTACGATGCTGACATTTGCATAATTTGTTTTCGAGCAACGAATACTGTTCCGCATCTCATATGACACGTGAACGGCTTTCTTCTCTGCTGCGATCGGCGTAATCGATTTTCAATCGAGAATGGGGGAGGAATGGGAGTCGAAGCTAGATACGAGCGCAGTAAGCAGGAGGTACCTACTCGTGGTTTGGTTATGTTAATGCTAATGCTGTGGCGACTGGCGTTCCGTGGTGATTTATTCAAATATGCATTGACATGAAATACTTAGCAATGCGGTATAAATGTTAAACGATATGTCGGACGATATTGATTTGTTTAAATTGCTGCAGCCAGAGACTGCGACAGTTGCGAAAAAAAAACGAATTTAGATGGGTTAGTGGAAGATACGTCCTGGTTTTGGAAATTTAAATTCAAATGAGAGAGCGATGTCAGTGATCATCGTTTGGCTTAACGATGATGTTGTAGAAATTAGAATGGGTAAAACATAAAGATGGCTGCTTTTCTTCTAACTCGTACGATCGGTGATCGTTATTTAAATTCTGCTCGATCAAACACAACCATATTGAGTGGTTTCCAGGTGGGTCAGCGGTCAGCAATATTATTAGATAGATCGACGGCAGACATGATCAGCAACAATCTGTTGATCATATACCATCTTTTAGAGATTTGGCTTCAGCTAAGTAATTTTCAACTAAAAGTTATCAACTTCAAGGAACTTGGAAACCACGATTTTTCTCAACCAAAATGCCTCTCCAATTAGTCCGGTCCTAAGCTAACTGCCTCCAGTTGCGCGCTTTTAGTAAGTGGTAGTCGGTTTCTACTTGTGGACACCACTAAAGGCGTTGTCTTCCTCTACTGCGTCCGACATCTGGCTGGGAGTAGAAGACTGTAAGCCGGATAATTGTCCTAGGCATCTTAAATGGAGTTTTTTTTTTTTACTAAGAATGACCTCTATTCGAAACTCGCAGATTCGCAGAATGAAGAAGGAGAGCTTCGACAGTTCCTTGAGGGTAACCCCGTGCACATAATGCAATTAACATTGTTTTCCTTTCCTCATTTAGACCAATCTATTGCGACGTATCACACAATCGAATACGACCATTTGTAGCAAAAGATCTTCGCGAGGCGTTCTTCGACCAGACAAACGATCTATCCGCCAATATGGCCGCCGCGCCTCAGTACGTCTTATGCCCCAACTCTTCATTTGACTAAAAATCCGACAAGACTACGCAAATTTTGCTAAAATTTGCATGCCATACCAGGGAACGAAAGTACATCGTCATTCGAGAACGGAACTACAACGATATGCACCACACGACGAACGCTTCGCCAACATCAACATTGACATCCTAGGAACGTTCCCGCGCTGCGACGGGTATCGCTATCTTTTGACGGTCATCGATCGTTACACCAGCTGTCCAGAAGCGTACCCAATCATAGACATGACAGCGGTTAACTGCTCAAGCCCCCTTATAAACGGCTGGATCTCATGATTTGGATCTCCAGCGCAAATCAAATTACTTCATCAGTTTTAACCGAACTATATAAGTACATGGGTACGAACCACACGATGACCATCCTCAGCCCAATGGAACCGTCGAGCGATTCCATCGGACCCTGAAGGCCGCTACCAACAGCAGCAATCCCACGAGGTGGACAAAACGCCTTCCACTCATTTTGCTCGACCTGCGATCAACCATGAAGGAAGATATCAACGCCACTCCAGCAGACTTTGTCTACCGCACAGCACTCAGACTTCCAGCCGACTTACTGGCACCAACGCTCGACAACTGCTCGCAAAGCGAATTCATCACAGACATTTGACACATGATGCAGCAAACTAAGTTGCTGCAGACAGCTTGGCATACTCAACAGCGCCCATTCGTCCACCGTTCGCAACGACTCGGTCAAGGCATCTATAGTTCCGCCATACGATGGATCCTATAAAATAGCCAAACGCAACATCCGAGGGAAGCTCATGAAAATTTCAACAGACCGCTTAAAGCCAGCATATCAGTAAATCGACAGGACGAAGACGTTACACCGCCTACACCAGCACCGTCTTACCATCAACCGCCAAAACTTACATCAACTCAGCCTTCCCGCACCCGTACAGGTCGCCGCGTCCAGATTTCTGCTCGCTACATGTAGAGCGCGCAAGTCTTCTGGGGGGCCTCTGTGGCGGCGGTCTTAGACTCTCCAGCCAACCGCGGGTGTTCAACGCCGTTCGCGTCAGGTGACAGCTCGGCTGGGTAATAGAAGCCGCCTTCACCAACCAATGAAAATTTTAAACGCCGCCAAATCCGGCAAAGTCGCAACGATACGGGACATTGAAAAACATCATTCGAGTCTTAAACGCAAGACAGCTAAAAGGTTTTGATCTCGCTAATCTAAGTGTTTCAACTTTTAATAGAGACAATTCTGCAATAGTTAGTTGCGGAATCTTTGTCTCAATAGTTCGTAAACGCAAACGGTGCCGAAGATTTTTCGAAGAATTTTTCGCTCAAATCCAAAAAAGATTTCTTCGACGGATTTCGATACAGTCCACGATTCAGCGCCGCAGAGCAGGAGCGGGATAATCAGGAAATAGGATCTCCTTAGTAGTTCGAGTGAGGGCTTTTCTACTTACTACTAAGTTGGCTTCCTAGCCCAAAGAAACAGCGGTTGGCAAGATAATTCTTCATTTGATTTCAGACGAGATGTAGTTGTCAGAGTTAAAGGCGCAGCGGAGGTCAATTGTCACGTTCTGTCCGACGAATGATGAGTGATGTCGTTTCCGAACCTGATGGAGCAGCGCGAATTCTTCATTATTAACCTGCACAGGTCAAACTGGGGTCCGAACCCTACGGTCATCGTATTGATGTACACGCCCAGTGTAAGACCTATATTAATATAATTTGGGGGCTTGTCTGGTGGCAGTCCACAAAAAAGTCAACCATTTGAAAAATTTGTCAAAGCTACAAAGGATAGCATATGTGAGCGCTACTAGCGCAATGAGAACAACACCAATAGCGGGAGAGGAAACCTTCCTTAACCTGCTACCGCTAGAGCTTTACATGCAAGATTCTGCAGCCAAAAGTGCTCTAAGAATCAGCCAGCTCAAATGACGGAAAACGAACTCAGGAGGACATGCCCATATTCTACACAGATATCTGGGCTCAATTGTATCCTCTGACTACATGCTGCCTCACCATGACTTTTGGAGACCATTCTCCTAAATCTTTTCAAGCAGAGAGGAGTTGGAGGGGAACGAACTGGACACCGAAACCAAATCCATCTACACTGATGGTTAAAAAATCGACGTACGCGTTGGAGCTGGAGTGTTTTCAGAGACACTAAAGCTAAACAGCACTTTTCGTCTCCCTGAGCACAGCAGTGCCTTCCAGGCCGAGATATTGGCAGTAGCAGAGGCAGCCAAACCGACTTCAATGCTGGCAATACCAACAGATAATACCACCATCTTTATTGACAGTCAGGCTGCAATAAGAGCTATCTCTAGCTGTCGAAATAAAATCTAAGCTTGTGAAGCGATGTAGCGAAGAGCTAAAGGTTCTTGGCGTCCAACATAATGTTAAGCTCTAATGGGTCCCCGGACACAGAGGCATACCTATTAACTTACTTTAATGGCGTTACCGTCCGGAATGAACCTGGGCCTAAACCAATATGCCTCTCCAATGAGCCGGGTCCTTAGCTAACTGCCTACAGTTGCGCACTCCAAGTTGGTTGAGGTCTTGTGCGCGCCACTCGAGGCGAGGTCTTTCACTACAGCGTCCTATGTCTGGCTGGGAATCGAAGACTCTGAGAGCCGGAGTATTGGTGTCCATTCGTTCTACATGTCCTAGCCATCTTAAACGTCCAATGCGGAGTTTTTTGAATAGGGGCATGTCGTTGTACAGCTCGTATAGTTTTTGTTTGAATCTTCGTCTCCATAGCCCGTCAACGCAAACGGGACCAAAGACTTTTCGAAGAATTTTGCTCTCGAATCGACCAAGGATTTCTTCATCCGCTTTTTTTTTTTGCTTTTTCCATGCTTCAGCGCCGTAGAGCAGGACTGGGATGATCAGGGTCTTCTATAGAATCTCCTTAGTAGTTCGAGTGAGAGCTTGACTACTGAATTGCCTTCCTAACCCGAAGAAATAGCGGTTGGCGAGCGTAATTCTTCGTTTAATTTCTGACCAGATGTTTTTGTCAGAGTTGATAGCGGAGCCAAGCTAGACCAAGTCCCGTACAACCTCAAAGTTATATCTGTCAATTATGACGTTCTGTCCAATTCGTCGATTTTGTGTGTCCGTTCTTATTGACAGCATAAGGTTCGTCTTGTCCTCATATACTGCTGAACCCATTTTTGCCATCGTCGGCGTATGCTAGTAGTTGTACAGATTTTTATAAAATTGAGCATCTGGTGTTGGTTCGTGAGTTTTGCACAATCCTCACAAGAATCAGATTGAAGAAGTGACATGACAGCGCATCGCCTTGCCTAAATCCTTTTTTGGTATCGAATGTGTCGGTGATCTCGTTTCCGACCCTGACAGACCAGCGATAATTCTCCATCTTCATCCTACACAATCGGACGGGTTAGCGCGATATACCAAAACTAGACATGGCTCTGTATAGTTCGTCTCTATAAACGCTGTCGTATGTGACTTGAAATCGATGAATAGGTGGTGGGTATTGATTTGGACTTCATGGTTTTTTCCGGGATTTGCCGAAGTTGTGGACTTTCCTGGGCTAAAACCACACTGATAAGGGCCGGGCAGGTTGTTGGTAAATGGTTTCAGGCGTTCACATATGACGGCAGATAGGATCTTGTAGGCGATTTTGAGGAGACTTATGCCTTTGTAGTTGGCGTAGGTAAGAGGGTGGATCGGGCAGGCGATGCTGAGGTTCCATTCTTTAGGCATACATTCTTCCGACCAGATTTTGCTTATGAGTTGGTGGATGTTTCTTACCAAGTCATCTTCGCCGGCTTTATAAAGCTCGGCGGGAAGGCCGTCATTTCCGGCAGCCATCAAAAGCTTGAATTTAGGTATTGCTATCCTCACTTTGCTCAGGTCGGGTGGTTGGCATTTTTCGATGTTGTTGCCAATACTGAATCGTTCGAATCTGCCTGACAGCGGAATGTTGTTCGTCATCGTCGTTTAAGCGTCTGCCGAAGTGGTTCTTCCATATCCGCAGCATCGACTTTTTCTCAACTTCGATATTTCCTTGTTCATCTCGACAGGATTCTGTTCGACCATTGTATCCTTGGCTTTGACGTTTTATAGTATGGTAAAACTTGCGAACATCGTTCTTGGAGTCTATATCCTCGATCGCGCTGTTTTTTTTTTTGCTATTTTTTCTTCTTTCTGAAAAGCGTGTGTTCCTCCTTTCTCCGCTGCCTATACAGCTCAACGGCAGCTGTCGTCTTCACCTGCAGCTTAGCCTTGTAGGCCACGTTATTGGCTGCTAGCATATGTCGGTATTCCTCGTCAAACCAATAATTTCTTGTTGGTGGGCGCGAGTAACCTAGCACATCAACTGCGTCTGATCTAGTGGCTTATTGGCATCGTTGCCATTGTTCTTCTACATTCGATGCTAGTGGTATAGTGTCAATCGAGAGTTTTAGGGATACGAGTTGCACGAAGGTCTTGTCGGTCTCTTGCAATTGCAGTCTTTCGACGTTAAATTTTTCTGGATTGTTTTGGCGTTGTGGATATCGGCATTCTTTGCTGCAACAGGGTAGTGGCCCGAGTCGATGTTAGCTATTTGGAATGTTCGGATATCCAAAATGCTGGATGCTTTCCGCTTATCTATCGCAATGTAATCAATTCGGTTGACCGTTCGTTGATCTGGAGACCGCCATGTCCCCTAATGGATATCGAGGTGAAGAACCCGTGTGCCGGGTATAGTAGCATTTCGTTTCACAGTGAAGTCAATTAGCCAAAGTCCGTTGCTTGACGTGTTTTCGAGTTGGTTGTGTTTTCCGAAAAAACTGGTAAAATTGCTTTAAAATCGCCACCACGATTTTAGCATCATACTTCAGGAGTTGCTTATATAGAAGCAGCATTTCGCATTATCATTTTTTTTTTGTCATTGTCGAAATTGGTCTAAAATCAGATTGTTAGGTTCGCTGATGTCTTGATGTTCATCCTCCCGTTGCACTGCCCTTCCCATCGTATTTCCTGGATAGCAGCAATGTCTGCTTTGTAGCAGTTTATGGCTTCCGCTAGTTGTTTGCTTGCACCTGCCCTGCTCAAATTTCTCACATTCCATATGCTGATACGAACGTCTTTGTCATTTTTTCGTTTAGAAGGGTCGTCAACAATAAAATCAGTCCTTTTCGAGGCTATTGGTTGCTTCGTAACATAAAGTTTTTGCCATCGGTGGGTAGTTAACCCAAAGCACAACCCCCAACTTGGAGGGCTGGTTCCATTTTATTGGATACCCCTAGGACACGGGGCCAACAGTATCCACTGTGGAATTGAGCGCTGCCGTTGGCCTTTCGGTTCATTCGCCACTATTTCTGTTTAAGGGGCCTGACTTACCCTTGAGATTCCTAGACAAAATGTTGTCCGAAATGTCAAAGCAGCACAGTAAGGGTTATCCCTTTAGTCCATCCTAACTGGGACTGTAGAGGTCACCGATGACTCTATCTTTGGAGTTCTTCCGCTGCCGCTGTCATCTGACGCCGCCAAGAATTTAGAAAAGGATTGAGACCTTATCTACTGTCAAGTTACAAGTCACTCATCGATCGCCACACCAGGGAGGAGAGTCGGAGTTGATAGGCATAAGCTAGGTGAAAACTCGAGGTTTCATATAATCGCATTGCCTATCATTTGACCACCGCCTGCCACCGGATAGCCAAAAAAAAACTGACCTCCAAGTTCATTCGCTGCCAACCGAATTATTTATACAGCGTTTGATCGCAGGTGAACAGCAGAAGATATTTGACGGCATTCATGCATAACTTTCGTTTAGCGCCAATTATGGTAAATTTTTCGGCATGACATCATGGTCGAAAAGTGGTTTCATAACACTAGCAACCGTCTACGTCGGACTATCTCTATTACACTAAGATCAGTCATGTATGAATCACGTATGAATATGCCAATCACTACTTCTAGACTAGACTTCACGGTCATTGATCAGTTTATACAAAACTTTCTTATCTAATCCGAGCCACATGGAAATCGCAGGTCTGTTGACTTTTCAAAATGATCATACAAACCGCTTCACTGAAAAGATACACCACAAGCCGCACATGAAGATCGCCTCAGCTAATCACACAAAAATGAAAAAAAAAACGCTGTTTGACAACTTTTGCTTAGTATCTACTCAATGATCACCTTGAAATCTGATCATCAGCATGTAACACCTTCACTCTCATGTTCATGTAAAACCACATCCACCAGCACCAGCCTTCAAACAAAACCGCAACACGTCAGATTTGACCCGGTCCAAAAGTGCACTCATTCATTGCAAATTCTATCCGATGTCGCATCTCACGACCACATAAATGAGTCATTAATGAGCCTCTCAATCATTGGGATAACCCACCTCCCAACAATGTAAGATCAACAAGTATAGTCCACCCACCCACACGACATGACAATGCCATTCCCATCACTCATCACCCTATACATCACACATGCACTTTGATTCGAAAATTGTTATTGCAGGGGCTATCCATCCGCGGCACACAATTTATTCCGCGAGGCCTGTAAAATGCAAATTCACCTCTCTGCGCGATCACTTACAAAGACACACAGATCACCGGGAATTATCATAAACGACCGTGTCAACATCGTCGATTCCGCTGAATAATGCAATTCGACAGAAAAAAAAATTACCATGTGACAGAAAATTGCGATAAAGTCGTTGACGTACATTTTCGGGTCATGTTCTGGGGAAATGCTGCTTTTTGTAGTTTCCCCCGCAAAAAGATCGCACAATATGCCAAACATTTGTCGGTCATACCGCCGATCGTGATGATGACGACGTCGATGTATATGTCGACGACTGGCTGCCACATGTTGGAATGCATCAACAAAACGTGAAAATTGGCGTTCAATAAAGTATTTCGGCGTAGAAACCAAAAATTAATTAATTTCGTCATAAAAGAAGAAAAAGGCGACGAGAAAAAAAACCTAAATCCGTCGAAACGATTCCAAGCAGCTGCCATGAGTGTTTCGAAAATGCGCATGCAACAGATTGAACGCGGATTGTGTTTTATTACCCTTTTGCTGGATTTTTTCAACCCAAATAAATATTTGTCAGACCCTTTAGGTCTGTGAGTGGTCCTCCCACGAAATTTGCATGAAAAGATGATGAACACGTGCACAGCCGCCGATGCAGGTATCTACCGTATCCAGAATGTAAAACATGCGAAGCCAATCGGAAATGCATCCAGAACCTGTCGATTGTAAGCGCAGCTTGGAATTTCCACCTAACACAGCCATTAGCACGTCCATGAGACATTTGTCACATTCTCTTGTTTGTTTGTAAAACATTCCGCAACACGTAGGGATAGAACGAATAGGATTCCGACAGACTGTGAGAGAGCACCGCCAGTATGTCAGTTCGGGAAAAATGAAATGTGCTGCAATTAACACCTTGTCGTCGTTATGGGTACCTGTCCTGGAGTCCTAAAGGTGTGAGAACCGGCAATTTCCTGTATTGCTGCGATCTTTTCCTCTCCAATAAATCACTGAACCATAAAACACGACTTTGGTGCTGTTGCCACCGACAACATGCAGCAGCAGATGCAGATACGTGTTGAGAATATTTTGCATTTTTATTGCTGGGCTTGGGACATGTGGATGAATAGAGTTTTCAATAGAACTGAGAGTGAAGGAAGCCGGGATCGGATCGAACGGGAAAATGTCAATCGTTGTGCTAAGGTGTTGGAGTTTAACACTCGTTGCTCCTTAATTGGAAACGCTATTCTATTGATCAATTTTCGAGGGCAGTCATGCGAGCAGTCGAGGTAAACTTGAGTTGGATCAAGGTAAGGCTGTGGTTGGGTTACCGGTAACAGATGTCTTAAGCTGATATGTTGACTTTATTCTTAAGACAAGAATTGGATTCTTTTCACATGTGTATATGAGTGTGATGGAGTTGTGGGGGGCAGTGTCACTGGTTTGAATCCCGGAAGCAACAACATGAAACGTTTTTCCACTGATCGTAGCAAAAGTCGAATATAAGAGTTATGGAAGGCATCTCAAATCTGCCGTTCCGATTTTTTTTTGCTATTGCAAACAAACCGCGGATCTCTTCCAACAAAGAGAGAACTTCCTCACAGTATAGAAAAGGTTGTGGAGGTATAAATAACTGCCGGTTCTGATGTATCCAAAACCTTAAAAATACTCAGATGATGCCAAGAAAGCCTGCGTGCACTAAATCATCAACCAAAAGTTTGGATAGACGAAAACCAGCCTGACGACTTCATTGGTGCCATCAGATAATGCCGAGCGAATTAAAGCCAAATTCCAAAATTCGTCTTTATTTACGGCACCGCTTCACTTTCCAATCCTGCAAGAATGTGTCAAATGGAAGGCAATGCGATTTTATGAAATCTTGAGTTTTCACCTAGCTTATGCCTTTAAACTCCAACTCTCAGCTTTCACGTGGCGACCGTTGAGTGCTTACCGTATATAGATTCTCAATCCCTTTGTAAAGTCTTGGCGGCAGCAGATGAGAGCGGGGGCACACTCACACTAATGCACATATTTTGTTTCCAGCAGGCTGTGGAAGAACTCCAAAAATGGAGCCAACGCAACGGTGGCGTCTACATTCCCAGTTACGTTGACAAAGGGATTAACTTATATGAGACGCTTCGACATATTCGGACAACAGCAATCTCAAGGGTGAGTCAGGCCCTTTGAACAAAGATGGTGGTGAATGAGCCAAAAGGCTAACTGCAGGGCTAAATTTCGTAGTGGATACTCCTTGCCCCGTGTCCTAGGGCTTTCTAAAAAATTGGAAATGACTCTTTAGTTGGGGTTGTGCTTTTGGTTAACCACCCAACTACTGAGAAAAACGCTTGTTGTGAAGCAACTAACCCTGCTAAACGAAAAACGGACCGACGCACACAGGGCCAAATGCATGACTTCTTGGCAGAAATTATTTGTTGGCATTTTATTGTTGAAAAAATAATTAAAAGCACATGATTTTCCCGAAGTCGGATGTCGGGGGTCGAATTACCACAACAGTTAACGAGTCATACGTGACTGAAAAATTTTGATTTGGTGTGATCACATACGACATTCTAGTATCGAATATCGAATTTTCGTACTCTGTCATCAGTGATCGAGCATATTTTCATACGATATGGTTTGGGGTGACCAGTGGTTGCATTTTGTGAGAAAAATGTAAGATATTTTAATTTCGTTATTTTATGAAAGCACTCTTATTCACTCTGAACCTTTGATTAAAACTGTTAAAAGTTTATGTTATGAAATAGAGGGTGATCCATTTCGAGGTTCCCTAATTTTTTAAAGAAAAAAACACAGAAAATTCAAATTTAATGTGAGAATGTTTATTATCATTTGAAAGAACATTCTTTGGCATTTATTTTTTGAAGATTATGTCTATCAAATGTTGGCCGTTGCTACGTCGCAGATGGTCCATCCGTTGAGTCCAATTTTCGATCACTCGTTCGAGCATTTCGACTGGTAACTGGCGAATGACACGCGTGATGTTTTCCTCCAAGGCCTGAATCGAAGCGGGTTTGTAGGCATAAGCTTTTGACTTTACATATCCCCACAGAAAAAAAGTCTAACGGTGTGATATCACACGATCTTGGTGGCCAATCGACCGGCCCAAAACGTGAAATTATGTGCTCACCGAAATGTTCTCTCAATAAGTCCATTGATTGATGCGATGTCGAGATCACGAGCTTCAATTTTAGGCATCAAATAGTCGGTTATCATGGCACGATAACGGTCGCCATTGACGGCTATGTTCGCACCGGCATAATTTTTAAAGAAATATGGACCGATGATTCCACCGGCCCACAAACCACACCAAACCGTTGTTTTTTCTCTGGATGAAGTGGCAGTTCTTCAATCTCTTCAGGTTGCTCTTCGTCCCAAATGCGGCAATTTTGTTTGTTTACATGCCCATTGAGCCAGAAATGGGCCTCATCGCTAAACAAAATTTGCCTCGAAAACGTCGAATCTTCTTGGAACTTTTCAAGAGCCCATAGAGCGAAGCGATATCGCTTGGGAAGGTCGAGCGGCTTCAGTTGTTGCACAAGCTGTATTTTGTACGCTTTCAATTTAAGATCTTGACGTAAAATGCGCCAAGTCGTTCCATACGTCAGTCCGAGTTGCTGCGAACGGCGCCGAATCGACTCTCTACGGTCTTCGTGTACACTCTCAGCTACGGCCGCTATATTTGCTTCACAGCGTGCTGGACGTGGTTTATTCGGTCGAATATTATCCAATAATGAATGCTGGGTCTCAAAATGGGTGATGGGCTGTTGCGAATAGTACGCTCAGTAGGCCGATTATGTTGACCATAAGTTGAGCGAAGTGCACGAAACACATTCCTCACAGAACGTGAATTTTCATAACAAAGTTGAACAATTTGAAAACGTTGTTCACGCGTAAGTCTTTCCATTATGAAATGCCAAACAATACTAAACAAAAATAACATGACAGCATGACACGACTCACACGTGATCTGTCAAAAAAGGCTATTGAAAAAAGTATCTCTACTTGGATCACCCGTTATATGTAGCAAGTTTGTTTTGTTAGATGAAAAAAGTTCAATTCCTTATTTTATGAATACCGTTTAACTTAAGGATTTTTGTTTTAAGATCTCGGAGGGATCCGTAATTGGCACCAAGCTTATGTAATAATATAACGTTAATAGATACAATGAAACTAAATTGTATATTTGACATGTTAATTCCAACATTGAAAAGCAACTTTTCAGAGAATTCCGCACCCGTTAATCAAGGACATGAGTAGATTACGTAAATGTGCCAACATAATATGGGGAAAGAAATAATTGTAACTAGGTTCGCCCAGTGCTCGAAAATCGACCACACATTTTTTTTATATCATTATCTACTATATAGATAAATAAAATTGGTGTAGCTCTGTTTGATTTGAAGCGAATTTGAATGTCTGTCTTTAAATAAAGAAATCTTAAAAATTACTGATCGTAGGTAGGTATTCGTGTCAGTTCTGGAATTGATAGTAACTAACTAATATTGTTCTTAACTTCTATAACGTTGAAAAAACAAAAATAGCACTGAAATGAAACAGATTGCATTACATTTTTTTTCATGCTGTACTTTTATATTTCTTATTCAATAATATTTTTAATTTTTTGCTATGAGATAACAAAATGCGCACAATAGAAGAGTAATTAAATAATAGCATTCTTCTTCCAGTCCAGTCCAGATGTGGCAGAAAAGGTAAGGTACCTGCTACCAAAAAGAGTAAAAAATAATTTTATAATTTGAAAACAAAATATCTTCATGCCACTGCTCACTGCTAAAACATTCCTACGAAGGCCATACCTTTCCGATTTGAAATTTCGAACGATTGCAAGGAACGGTCCGAAGTTACCGCCCTTCTTCAAATTATCCAGCGCTACGATAAACTTGCTGGGCAAGGCAATGAGAAGGAAAGAGAGAAAGATATTGGCACTAAAATGGTACGGAATGGTACGTATGGTACGGCTTCGCGACATAACAAATAATCAACTCTATTTCTTTCCCTCTCACGCCTACCCGTCAAAGTTCTTTGCCGAGGCATATCTACCTAATATTCCGTCGAAAAAAAAAGAAATCAAAATGACTTAACAAAGAATAGGTAATAATTGGCCAAAACCAGGATCAGAGCACAGTGAAACCACAATTATTGTAGGATGGCTATCTAATAATTCGTGTAGGATACAACCGACTTCGAATGACCGGAAGCCAAATGTAGTTCCGTTCAACAGACTAATGCAACCACACCTGCGGATAACTTCTCTCCCTCATTCGCTTAACACAAACGAACACGACACACATTCATCCGCCACGCCCCCACACGCCAAACACTTTCGTTTCGGTGAGGTGGCTCAGTGGCTGCTCTATGTATAGTGCTACACTATACAAATAAGGTCAATAATAATAGCCCAACGCAACCACAGAAAATACAATTTTGTACAATATTCGGGCAACCTTATGATTACCTATAACTTATAAAAGACAGAGTAGGTATACGTATCCAATCCAATCACCAATACGCGTGCGCATATTCCCTTCTCTTCTTAATTCGCTTAACGCACACCATTCACCCCACACTATGTTAAAGCTACATTAGAGTTATACGCATACGCATATAGAAAAGTTCTCTGTGTATGATTCTCTTTTTTTAATCTCTGATTCATACAATAGAAGGAGACAGTCACAGGACTCCGACTGAGCGAAAGAAAAATGTGACTTATCCAATTACCCATACCCAACCCACCCCTGCGCATATACTTTTCTCTCTTTCTTTGCTTAACTCCCATCATTCAAACGTGACACTCGCCGCACAGATAGCTAAGCTATAAAGCTATCTTTCTTTGTATATTTACAATGTTGTTGTTGTAACCAAGGTAATTTAAAAACATTATTTTACCAATTTTGCAATAACTTTTTTGAAATTATAATTCTTTTCGACCGATCTATGAGCTGTACGCTTCAATTTGGTATAAAAAAAAATGCAATTTTACTTCATTAAATAAGGTAAATATGTTCTGAAAGAAATTGGGTCGGCGATTAATATAGTGGATGCTGATTTTTCGATTTTTTATTACTCACCCCATTAGCTCATGTTGAACGTTGCGTAAGTTGCATTACAGTAAGTAAGTGAGATCACGGAATTCACTCGTTTGCAGATGCGTTGATTTGATCTGTTATTACATAATCATGCGCATACGAATATGTTCCACCGAATATTACGTCGGTAGTCATTTGTATCACTGCGATTACTTATTGTAACGAACACGCAATTTACAACTTTCTTGCCGTTTTTTTTTTACAAAATTTGCAAAGCCGGCATTGTAGAGCTGCCTCAAAAAAAAACAGAGTCATCATTTTAAATCTAGAATTTCTTATCAAAGTCGAGGATCTCTAGTATAGTTTGGACTTCACTAGAATGGACCGAGAGTTAACTCAGGAAACATGGAAACATGCTAATGACAAAACTGTCTCTGGATATTGGTTCTAGAGCATTGTATATCGAACTTGAGCTTAATCCGTCCAGCCGTTTAGCATTCAGCTGCGTGATCAGAACACAAACGAACAGAATTTCCGGACCCACGTGCTCCGTTAGGAGCAAGTAAAAATCTTATATCTAATTATACGTCCCAAACGAAATAATAATTCTGTTAAAGCCCCCCCGAGATGCCTGCCGATGTTTGTTAACTCTGCTCCTCATTTGGACATTAGTGAAAATATGTTTCCAAGTTGTTCTTATTCTTAAGTATCGCTGTAGTTCAGGGTCTCCAATTAGCCTAGTCCGTAGCTAACTGCCTGGATTTGCACATTTCAAGTTGGTTGAGGCTAGTTAATTTCTCAACAGCGTTCGACGTTTCACTGGGAATTGAACCTTTAAAGGCCCGGAATTTTGGTGTCCTTTAGCTGCACCTATCTTAGCGATCCGATGATTCAATGTGGAGTTTTCGAAGTAAAAATTCTTTTGTGAATTTGATTATATGAAACGAAAAAACGGAACCAAAAAGAGACAACAAAATATCGGTTATCGTCTAATCATCGAAATCAATCAGCATCGGTCGTGGCTAGTACTTAGATGGAGGACCGCATCTGGATACCGCGTGTTTTTGGTACCTGTCTGTAGGACGTATTCCATGACTAGGGAATCCAATTCCGAGCTAATGCGTAGTCCGATTTTTGTAATCGACCACTTATTATAAAGCTTGAGAGGGTTAGTTAACCACTTCTGCAGACTGTTAAGCGGCGATGAAGAACAGCATTCTGCTGTCAGGTGGATAACCTTGGCTGCAACAAGGTAGTGGTCCGAGTCGATGTCAGATCCTCGGAATGTTCGGACATCCAATATACTGGATGCGTGCCTCTTGTCTATCGCTATGTGATCAATTTGATTGACCGTTCGTTGATCTGGAGACCGCCATGTCCCCTTATGGATATCGTGGTGAGGAAACCGTGTGCTGGCTATAGTGGCATTTCATTCCGTAGCGAAGTCAATTAGCCTAAGTCCGTTACCAAACGTGTTGTCGTGTAGGCTTTGTTTTCCGACAATACTGCTAAAGATGTCTTCTCTTCCTACCTTTGTGTTTAAATCTCCCAGCACGATTTTAGCATCGTACTTCGGTACTCGCTCATAGGTTTTGTTAAGGAGCTTATAGAAGCAGTCCTTAGCTATATCATCTTCTTCCTCCGATAGGGCGTCAGCCCATATAAGGCTAATGTTGGCGAATTTGGCCTTGATGCGGATCGTTACAATGCGTTAGCTAATGTCTTGGAAACATAAGATTTCTTGCCTAAGTCTGCCACATATAACAAATCCGCATCCGAATAGTCGCTGTTTCTGCTCACTACAACACTGTCCGTAGTAGATGTCACAGTTTTTCATCCTCTTTTTGCCCTGCCCATCTCATCGTATTTCCTGGATGACAATTATGTCTGCTTTGTAGCAGTTTAGTGCTTCCGCTAGTTGTTCGCTTGCACCTCTCCTGTTTCATGTTCTCACATTACAGGTGCAGATACGAACGTCGTTGTCCTTCGTTTAGGGGTGTCGTCAACAATAAAATCAGTCCTTTCCGAGGACATTGGTTGTTTCATAACCGTTAAATTTTTCCATGATTGGGTAGTTAACCCAAAGCACAACCCCCAACCTGGAGGGCCAGTTCCAATTTATTAGATACCCCTAGGACACGGGGCCATCAGTATCCACTACGGGATTGAATGCTGCCGTTGGCCTTTCAGTTCATCCGGCACCATCTCTGTTCAAAGGGCCTGACTTATCCTTGAAATTTCTAGACAACCTGTTTTCCGAATATGTCGAAGCAGCTCTTCTTGGTTTGCTGGGGCAGCAGGCAGGGTTTACATCCGCTGCGATTCTTACCTGGCTGTTTATAGTGTTGCTGTTTCTTGTCTGGTTATTAACACTCGCGCTTATTGTTTAGCAAGTCAAATCCGGTTGGATGAGACCAGTACCCGATGGTTACCACGTGGAGGTAAAAAAAAACACTTGATGTGTAGTCAGAGTTACAACACTGGGCATTGCGAAGTTAAAGCCAATGAGAGACTACCCTCGTTCTACAACACCCAACCATTGTAACGTTGACCTTTATTAAAAATCTCACGAGTTATGCATGATCATTTATCAAAAAAGTTGTAAAATATTGTCGTAATAGATAAATTTGCAGACATCGTGTCATCCATTTTTAGACGTCAAATCATTTCTAATAATATGACACTTCAGATACTTCATATTTTATTGCAGACTTGTGTTGTTTACGCGCAAAAGATACGTCACCAAAGGTTAGCTATAAATTTCAAGTTTTTTTTGCTTTATCTTCGTTTGTTATATTTTCTGTTGTATAACTTCCATAATGCTTACATACCTCTAAAAGGTTTAAATAGGGCCCATGAAAAACTCAGTTGAATCCGATAAATATTGCCGCATCCACAGACAATTATTTGTAATGTTGTTAATGGAGTGGATGCACTTTAAGATACTTCACACTTTGTAGGTATATTTTGTATACAATATATCCAAACCATGTGTACAGCAACCCATTGGATTGCATGAATCATTCAACACGTGCACTGCGTGCACATACCCATGTATTTATGTATCTAAATAACATAAAGCCATTTCAGGAAGTGAAAATCTCTATTTACCCAGACATTTAATCCGTTTAATACCCAACCATTGTTTGTCCATGGCGGCGATATACTCATTTCTGTGCGTTGGCTTAAATTAACCACCAAAACCATTCGACATCCCTTCGCGCAGCAAGAGCACCAACCTAATCTTGTTCTGATGTGTGCAGGTGTCAATGAAAAAGACCATACAAAGAAGATACGCCAAAGAGAATGAAAAGAAATTCCAAACTCCTCTTTGATTATGCGTCAGCGTCAGCGTCAGCGTCAGCGTCAACTGCATCTAGACTGATAAATGATTCAAAACCCAGTCTTCGTTCAACTCGAAACACCAGAAGAAAGGAATCCCGATCTTCGGCGAGGTGATCTCACACAACACCACATCGAGTTCTGGTTCTGTTAATGTTTTCCTTTCCCAGTGCGCGATTGTCAGTGGCTTTGTGTATGCGCAGCGCAGTGCGGCGGCAAGGCGATCGCGCACACCCAAATTCGTGGAATGAATTGATTTACTCAGGTGCGTTCTCAGGTGTTTTAATCTGATCTCATGATCACCCGAAGGCTAAAATAAACACATACCCAATGTTTGCCTACCCGATCAGTCAGTACAGTATACCCCGTCCATAAGGCTCTGTGTATAGGTTCGCCTATACAGTAAGCTCTTGTACTCATATGCAATCGGAGTACTCAAACTCGTATATGCATGTATATGGTCAACGATGACAACTTCAAGGAGGCAATATACGCTCGACTCGAGCACATATACGCGACGGACAAGCTCGTCTAACATTGAATGCCGCTGATTGTTGTTCTGCCCTCTCGGTTCAGTGTTATTGATGATTGGACAAGTCCAGCTCTACAGCTGTGTCTGGCTCTCAGCCATCACTGCTTGCTTAGTAATTAGCTCCAGAATGGACATAAAGTATAATTTCTTGTCTGGTGGTGGTCCAATCGCTTCGCTGAGTGGGTTCACCAACAAAAGAGTTGTTCTCCAGCTCCCTCCAACATCATTGCCGTACGGTGTTGTTGTTCTCCATGCTGTTCAGCTCTGGGATCGTGTACCCATATACACATACCTACTATCTGCATTGGGGCCAAGTGGAGATTGAGACCACACCGGGTTCCTAAGATGACACCGCGCGCTATTAAAATGGTACACACAAGGTGTGTCTCTAGACCATATAGAACCGATTGGCCTTAATTGCTGTCAGCTGCGGCCAGCACTATGGCAGTGCACTGGCTTTGATTCTTTGTGGTTCTTGGACGTGACATTGCACGTGTTTGACAAAGAATGGAAGAATGTGGAGTTTGCTCGAAATGAAGGAAATAATCGGAACGGACTGACAACAAGTTATCATTTAATTGCACTTTGTGTTGTGATTGCTTTTTACTGCGAATAAATTAAGTGACAGCTTTACAACTTAATAAGCGGAAAGTGTAATGAACAGTCGGTTGGAGCACTGAAATCTGCAAGCATTGCTGTTGAATTTCTTCTTTTTTTTTAGAAGTAAGCCATTGAGAAGTTTGATGGCACTTTACAGGGACGTTAACCCCAGAAACCAGAAATTTACCAACAGATTGTTATCTTTTTTGTTGACGTATCTATGATGTATCTACGTCAATTTGTTGTGCAAATATTTAAATACTTTAACGAGTAAGATGGTTGGGAGTGGGATTGCAAGAAAATACGAGAGATTTGGCTCAACTAAAGCTTACTAAGTACGAGTCTCAGCGAACTCTGGGTGACTGGTACTTTGGCCCTAGATTGGGTTCTAAAACTTTAGTAAAGTCTTTGCGGCAGAATATAAGCACAGGGCAGAAGTAGAATATGTCCATCCGCTAAGACTCTCTTCCGATATTCATACGGCAGCTAAAATGGAATCAACGGGGCCGTCAACAGTCCCAGTTAAGCTGGACGTAGTGGAAAACCGAATCTGCAATGACATATTTGGACGACAAGTTATAAAGATATTTCAAGTCCTAGCCAGACCCCTGGAATATAAATGGCCACACCGAAATGCCAACAGCAGTTGACGGTCCCGTGTCATAGGGGTATCTGGTAATTGGAACCAGCTTTATACGACGGACGTTATGCTTTAGGGTAACCAATCACGTAAGATATAATTTTTCCGAGGCTACTAAGAGCCTACCAAGAGCCTCGGAAAGGAGTAACTTTATTGTTAACAACCAATGCAAAGCTCTAGCCGAGCAACTAACGAAAGTCGAAAATTGCTATAGAGGTGACATTACTGCCATTCAGGAAATACAATTGAATGGACAGGGCAAAAGGAGGAGGACTTTGGTGCGTGTTGAAGTATATAGAGCAGTATCAGCGAAAATTTTATGCCGATTTTTATTAAGTAACAGACACACTTAGCAAACTAAGATTCAAACCAGAACTTTACAATCTGTACCACGCTTGGTTAAACGTACTCCGTATAAAACGTTTAAGATGGTTAGGCCATGTGGAGCGAATGAACACCAATTCTTTGTTTTCCAGTCAGAATCGGATGTAGCAAAGGATGACCTACGCTCTAAGTAGCGCCTACAAATAAAAACCAACCTCCCACAAACCAAAGTGAGCAACTGGACGGAGAAGCTCATTGGTTGAAGCCCAGGTTCTTTCCGCACTGTAGTGCCAATTAGATAATAATGACAACTTTACTCAAGCCTATTGATTCGAGGCATCAGCCAAATTCACCAGGCTTTATATGCGCTCATAACCCGACGGAGGAAAAAGATGACAAATCACAAATGCTATGAGAGATTTAATGTCAAGTCACTGCAATCACAAGAGACCTTCGCAGAACGCGTATCCCTCAACAGCTTGATAAACGTGATGTCAAAAATTTATGCTATGAGCCCGAGGTGACTCGGGCCCCACTAGCCAGAAACCCTTGCTTTGATGTGAAGGGCTAAGCTGCAGGTGAAGCCTAGACTTTCCACTAAGTTCAATATGCAAAAAATGAGGGAAGAACACTGGCTTTTCAGAAAGAAGGTAAAAGACCAAACAATCGGAATCGAAGACATCAAAGCTACTTTTTGTTGCGCCGATAGTTCTTGCCGTTGGGTCGGGGCTGACATACAAGTTTCGTCGGTTCGTGTGGAACTGTACCGTTCCCCAATCACGACGAAAAAATGCCTATCCCAGTTTTTTGCGGTGTGCGGACGCTTGTAAAACATTTTTCCTACCCTACCAATCTTGCTTACTTTACTCGCCTTAATAAGGCCGTAAGTTGCCTTTTATTCATTTCCTAATTCGTTGCGCCAGTAACGCCCTTCCCATTCCTACCATCCACATCCTATTATTCTCAATTCGTAACTTTGTTTTACCAAAGTGTTAAGCAGGGATACAAGGAGCGAACAGAATCCTGTCGAGTTGAACAAGGAAAGATCGTAGTGGAGACACAGTCGATGCTACGAAAGCGTCACTTCTGCAGACCATCAAACGACGATGACGGACAAATTCTCGCTGTCAGGCGGACGAAACATACAATATTGGTGCATATTAAGCTTAACAAGGCTGCCGGAAATGATGGCCTTCCCGCTGAGCTTTAAAAAGCCTGTGGTGAAGATTTGGTAAGTAACATTCACCAACTCATAAGTAAATGTGGTTGGAAATTTTGCTTGTGAAAGTATCGGGTTTTTCAACAGGGACGCTACAAAAGTTGAGCAACAGGGACTGCAAACGATGCCATATTTCTTGCCGCTCTTTTGACATTTCTCTTCAGTAAGGTTTGCCATTTCATGATGGAAAGATATGCGATCCAACAACGAGTCGAAATTATTAAAATTTGGAGAATGTGTTATCTCACGAAATGGTCCAGTCGCTTGGCCGCCTCGGTCGTGCGATTTGTCGCCGTTAGACTATTTCCTGTGGGGCTACGTCAAGTCTATGGTCTATGCCAACAAGCCAGCGACGATTGATGAACTTCGTACGAATGTCGAACGAGAAATTGCAGCAGTATCGGCCGATTTATGCTTGAAAACCGTCGAAAATCGGGTTCAGCGTCTGGACTTCTGCAAGCGTCCCTTTATAATATGAAAGTATGCCTGAAGAATGGAACCTCAGCATCGTTTTCCCGAACCAAAAAAAATGAGACCCTCTGAACTACACCAACTACAGAGGAATCGCCTGCTAAATCCTATCTGCCGTAATATATGAACCCCAGAACCGGTAACAAACAACCATATCGGTCCTTATCAGTATGATTTTGGGCCTTTAAAATCCACAACTGAACAAATCTTCACTCTTCGGCAGATCGAATAAGTCCAAATCGATACTCAGCACCTATTCATCGATTTCAAAGCCGCATACAACAGCATTTATAGAGACGAATTTCTCAGGGCCACATATCTAGCTTTGGTATACCGCCCAAATTCGTTCGTTTGTACAGGATGACGACAGGGAACTATCGCTTTTCTATCAGGGTCGGCAACGATCTCACCGACACAATCAATACCAAAAAATGATTTAGACAAGGCAATGTGTGCAGTGAAATAACCCATGCAGAAATAATCCCCATGGGCATTATAGGAAATTCCCCCTGAGGGGCTTATTTCTTTTTGGAAATGCAAATATGTTAATCCTATTTGCTTATGGGGTTTATTTCCTTTTGCATGCATCCAAACTTGCACTCATCCAAAATCCAACAGTAAGCCCAATCATACAAGCATTAAAACTTTGCATACACCAAACTTGAATAGAACTCCAAATTTAAATGGCAATAAACCTGCAGGGGCTAATGATTTTTCGTGGCTTGGCTTATTTCCATTTCGAAAAGGAAATAAGCCCCATATGGCTTATTTCCGATGGGGTTTTTTCTCTACACCAATTCCTGAAAGGATTTTTTAAAACTCTCGAGCCAGTACCAGGTGCACAATCTCCCATTGATCAGTGCAACTACTAGCACGCGCAGACGATATTGACGGCATTGGTCAGACTTAACGTGATGTCATTGCCGGTGCAGTGTAATAACCCCCACGGAAATCAGCCCATGTGGCTTAATTCCCTACAAAGAGGAAATAGCCTACTCGTTGCTTATTTATTTTTTGAAATGGAAATATGTTCTGCGGCTGTTAATTGCTTTTGCTTGTGGGTTTTATTTCCGTCTGCGTGCATCCAAACTCCTCCATATCCCAAATCCAACAGCGAGCCCAAGCCGACTTACATTCAAACTTTGCGAACACCAAACTTGAAAAGAATTCCAATTACAAATGGCAATAACACCTGCGGGTGTTAACGCTTAATGGTGGCGGGGCTTATTTCCATTTTTAAAAGAAATGAGCCCCGTGGGGGATTTTTCTCTAGTTTTGGGAATTAAACGTCGGTCTTAGGTACTCTTGTGCGATTTATATGGAAGATGTAGCTGGAGAAGGTCTGGAGGTCTGCGAACTTTGGCGTTAATTTTGTCTACGTGATTTGGCCATCGACTTTAGTCATTAAATCTCAGTCACAGGAGCCAGTCAGAGCTAAAATTATTTTTTTGTTAAGTACCTACATTAGCCTTATTCCACACCACCCAAAGGGGTAGGCATATGCCGCTTTTTTTAAAGTGGTTTCCCCAGTAGGCCTAATCCACTGTATAACAATTGCTCTGGCCCTTTGCAGGTATCTTTCTATCTTTTTCTCATATCTTGATATAGCTGCTGTTAGAATACTCTGTTCTTCTCTGAGTCTGCCTAATTCACGTTTGTTGTCTTTGTCTCCATAACCCGTCTTCTCTAAGTCTGTCTAATTCACGTTGGTTCGCCATTTTCTGATTTGGTCAACTGCTGTATCTTGTTGTTCTGATACGCTTATTTCATTTCTAATTTTTTTTTTTATTATATTCACTCACCATTTTTGGTGTCAATTCTCTAGCCATCTTGTACTTCGGTCTTCACTTTTCACTTATCACTTATTCTATTTTCACTTATCACATTTTTCACTTTTCACTTATCAGTTCTTCATTTTTTTCCTTTCCCACTTTTCACTTTTCTAACTTCACTTTTCACTATTTCACTATTTCACTTTTAACTTACCTATTTCACCCCCTAACGAAAACTGAGCTCAGAGCGAAAGGAATCCTCCTTATATACATTTTTTTGGAAATGTCAAGGCCGCTGTGATTGAAAATAAAAAAAAATTCTAAATGACAAGTAGGTACAAGTATCTAGCTAGTGAAAAATCTATTGGACAGCGTTTAGCTGCTTATTATAAGCTTCCCTGTGGTCCTTGAGATGTTCTCTTCTCGAATTTATGTATACTGGTCATGGTCCTGGTTCTGATCCTGGTATACCGTATACCACGTACCATGGTTTTTATTAGTAAAAATCCTTCTGATATTGTGTTGTTTGTGTTGTTTTTATCGGTGTTTAATGCAATGTATGCCTATATGCTGCGCAAATGCCAATCATATGTGTCGTTCAAGCCTCGTAAGACTCACTTTTCTTTATAATGCATAGGAAGACATGATACATGAAACATAAGTTGTCGTCATAAGGCTGATTGCTCGGATTTGAATAGAGTTAGCAAGAGAACAATCTTCAACTTCTGTCTTATAAATATGTTGCGTTGGTATCAATTATTGGGGGCTCAGAGGCGCAACCGCGATGAACTGCGGCCCAGAAGGTTTGAGTTCGACTCCCAGCCGTAGCAACACCTTAAAATGATTTTTCAATGTCCCTTCTTTCATCCAAGTAGTATCAGCTGTCAATAAAGTCTTATCACAAGCTAGCCATTCGGAATAAGCATAAGACAGGAGGTCCGGCCATCGTGCAAGAATTACACATGCACACATGATTAGTTGTGAGAGTGCTAGACCCTTGGTAATAACGAGACTCACTTACTGACTTAAGTGGTGCTACAGTCTGGAATGAACCTGGGCCTCAACCAACATGCCTCTCCAATTAGCCCGGTTCTTTGCTAACTGCAACCAGTTGGGCACTCCATCTTGGTTGAGGTCAGTTTCTAGTTGTGCGCGCCACTTAAGGCGAGGTCTTCCTCTACTGCGTCCGACGTCTGGCTGGGAATCGAAGACTCTGCGAGCCGGAGTATTAGTACCCATTCTTTCCACATGTCCTAGCCATCTTAAACGTCCAATGCGGAGTTTTTTTTGACCATGGGCATGTAGCTGTACAGCTCGTATAGTTCTCGGTTGAATCTTTGTCAAAGAAAATGGGACCGAAGATTTTCCGAGGATTTCTTCATCAGATTTTGAGACGGTCATTGCCTCAGCCCCGTAGAGCAGGACTGGCATGATCAGGGTCTAATTGGAGCGACATATTGGTTTGGCGCAGGATCACTTCAGACTGTTGAACCACTGAAATATGTTATTACTTCTGACGCATCTTCCTCATTTGTTTGGTCAAATAGTTAACCACATTCAAATGCCATGCCAAACACTCGTCAAATTTTGTCCAATTGTACAACATCACTGTTCTATGGACAGGTGCCGTGACACAAGGCCAAGCGTCATAAAGCCAAATCAATAAATTTGGTCTTATGACGCTTTGTGAAAGTGACAAGAGGCCAAGTTCTAGCATTTGGTATAATGAAGCTTTCATTAAGCGTCAAAAGGCCAATTTGGCTTTATGACACTTTCTGTTTCATATTATATTTGGTTTACTGCCTGAGACGTATATATACACATGGATTTAAGCTCCATTTGGCTTTATGTCACTTTCCTCATTTGGTTCAATGTCGCTTTATCGAGGTGTCATATAATGTAATTTGCTATAATTTGTTCTTTTCTCACTTGTATAAGGCATCCCATGGCCAAATTTATAAATTTGTCGCCTTATCGAAGTGTCATAATGCCAATTGCAAAAGTTTGTTCTGACGTCACTTTTATAAAGCGTCATTAGGCCAAATTTGTAAATTTGGGCTTAAGTTGCTTGGACTAATGTCACGGTTCCCATATACATGCAATTCCTTTTTGAAATTACTTCTGTTATGGGTTTTCACGCTCCTTTACTTTGTATTCCCGAAATATAACACCGACTTATATGTTCAAAACTCATATTCTCCCGGTCTAAACAATTCCGTGTACCCCGGTTCGACATACTTCTTCCCCGAAACCCCGAGCAATAAAAAATGGTAAAATCTAAATTTTATTTCCGTTTCTTTTGCGCATCGATAACGGCTGTTTATGCTAATGGCATTGTATCTTTCATTAAATTAATTGTCCAACAACAGGTAGATGGTACTATGACTTTGCAGATAAATTGTCAAGATAAGGCAAACATACATACAAAAAAAAAAAAGTAATAAATTTCTTTGTGGTAACTTCGGTCGGCCACCTGCAAGGGCAAAGGTTGGGGTGCCTTGTTTGCTCACTACCCCGTAATTATCATCTTCAAAAACAACAACAACTACGATGACGATGACGAAAAAAACATCGATCAGGTGTGGGCACTTTTTTTTTTTCCTGTTCTGAAGAAATGCACTTTTCCATCTTAAAAGGTCGAACACATTCGCACAAGTGTGAAACTGGAAAATTTTCTTCAAACGTGGGTAGAAGATACTTGGCTTGGAAGTCATTTAATTTGCATTAGCTTGTCTAGACTAATGCCATTCTGGTGTCCAAGGCTTGGGATAAGTGACGATAGGCAGGTAATTACTTATTTTTCGAGCTAATTTTGCCAACAAATTGGATGGATGCGATGTTTTCGTAAACAAATAACAACCAAACGAAAATAAAAGACATGTTTGGACGAGGCTTCGTAGGAAGCACTTTAATTGTGAGGAAGGGTAGACCTTATTGTCTGGCAGAATGCCAGTCAAGGACTTTGAGGTGGTATAGCTAGTGGAGGTAACTATTGAGTATAGCTGTCATCGAGTGGATGGTTAATTTTCTTTAGAAGTGTAGTGCGATCTTATATGGCAAAGGGACGAATCGTGAAGGGGATATAGGGTGCGCCAAATTTTATGTCGGTATGTAAATATTGAATAACTTGAGGTATTTTTATTTATTTTGGTTCTTTAAAACGTATGCGGACTAGTATTTCAATACAATTTCGAACAAGTAGCCGCATCTAATGATCACAGCCAAACGTTCCGTTTTTGCAGCGCTTTCCATCACTTTTTCGAATATCACCGGCAGTATTGGTATGATTCTGGCACGAAAGGTTGTCGTGAGCTTGGTCTGAAACTTTCTGGAGTACACTTTGCTTTACAAATGAACCCACAATATGGAGATCTGGCGATCTGGCGGCCAGCCAATATCGCCATTTTTTGACAGCACACGTAAAGGGTACGTTTGTTGCAGAAACTGCATCGTTGGATTTGCCATGTATCATGGCGCACCGTCTTGTTGAAACCAGTCTTGGTGAAAGGTCGCAATGATGACTTTGGCGCAAATTTTTTTTGCCTTGCAATGGTGTATCATTAATATCGTGTGGATTCTCCGTTCTCTAAATGCGGTAAATAAGATTGTTAAAGGTACAATACTGACTCGCCGTTGGTAATAAACGTTTTCTTCTAAGAGTCAGGTTTAGTGTCAATCTTTTCAGCAGGTTTTTGACGCTTTTAATACGTCCAAAAACCTGCTAAAGTGGTTGACACTGGACCTGATTTTTAGAAGGAATGTGGACTGTCAAAGTACGAAAACGGTCTGTCGGTAATATTCCTTGAGTGAATTACACTTTAAAAGGATACTAATGCCAATCATCCATGAAAAATTGCCTCAAGGTGGTTCTCCTGACGCCAAAATGCGCGACTATGATAGGAAACATAAAGGTTCTTGTCAACCCTCTCTTTAACCACTTAAACCAGTACATAGGAACATTTTGGGCGTAAATGAGCGAAATGTCAACGTTCTCATACAGTGCCGTGTTCAAAAAAAATTCGACACCAAACGACATGGTGTTGTCAGAGGGTGCTTGTTGGCTCTCATATTTTTAACGGGTTGGTTAAGTCAACCCGTTAAAAATATCAGAGCAACAATATCGGAGCAACAACTGAACTTGCTTAAGTGAAGCTACAAAAAAATTCAAATTTTTGGGGCTACAGGCTCGTTAGTACCAGGTGTGCGAGTGTACTTCCTGGGCCTCCTTCTATATGCCGACTCCAAACGGCGAATTTGAGATAAGCTTCTCTTGACAATTGATAGTACTCGGAAAATTTTCAGATCATCATGAGAAGAGGGCAAGCTACGGCTGGGAATCGAACCCAGGCCTTTAAGTTTTTGCGGATATAGCAAACGATGCTAAGGGACAATTCTCCAGGAATTCTTCTATTCTTCTAGCTAACGATGCAAAGGGGCGATTCTCCAGGCATTCTTCCATTAAAACAAATTTTGCAAAAGGGTTGATGTATGTCGCTTAGAAAATCACCTCCGCCAATGTTATATAGGTCGGCAGGATTTTGTCATTTCCAGTAGCCTTCCTGAGCTCATGTTACGATATTGGTGTGGATGTCATCACTTCATATAGATTTGGGTGGCTGGTAGGGTTTGCTATCGTCGCCATTAATGTACGATCCATTTTGCCTTATAGTGGGGTTTTGTTCGTCATCGCCGTTTTGCTCTATTCAAGAAGTCGCAACTTGTTTTGTCTTCGATCGCGTCTTTTTCTTAATTTTTTTTCCGAAAGGCCGGTGTTCTTCTGCTCTTGTTCGCCTAAAGAACTCAATTGCAGATTTTGTCTTTAGCTGCAGCTTAGTCCTGTAGACCTAGTTTAGTACGATCTGTTTTGCCTTACAGTGGGACCATTTTCGTCATCGCCATTTTATTCTATTCTTGGAATCCCGCCTCTCTATGTCTTCGATCGCGTGTTTTTATTAATTTTTTCTTTTTTATGAAAGGCAAGTGTTTTTCTGTTCTTTTTGCCAAGAGAGCTCAACAACAGCTCTCGTCTTTCGCTAAAGCTTAGTTTTGTAAAGATAACCTTTGGCTAAACAAAAAAAAGGAGACCCTCCAAACTGCGCGAACTACAGGAGCATAAGCCTCCGCAACATCGCCTACAAGGTCCTAGCTGCCGTAATATGTGAACGCCTGAAACCGTTTATCAACAACGTGATCAGTGTGGTTCTAGGCCAGGGGAGTCCACAACCGATAAAATGTTCACAATTAGTCAGATCCTGGAAGAAACCCAAGAAGTACAAATTTATACCCACCGTCATCGATTTCAAAGCCGCATACGGCAGCATTAATAGAGATGAACTATATAGAGCCATGTCTCGTTTTGGTATACCGCACAAAATTGTCCGTTAGTGTAGAATGAAGATGGAGAATTCTCGCTGCTCATTCAGGGTCGAAAACGACCTCACCATGACATTCGATACCAAAAAAGGATTTGTGCAAGGCGCTGTCATGTGACTTCAATTTGATTCTTGAGAAAACGACCTCACCATGACATTCGATACCAAAAAAGGATTTGTGCAAGGCGCTGTCATGTGACTTCAATTTGATTCTTGAGAGGATTGTGCAAAACTCCCAAGCCAACACCAGAGGCACAATTTTCCAAAAATCTGTGCAGCTACTAGCATACGCCGACGATATTGACGTCATTGGTCGGACCCAACGTGATTTCCTAGCCACGTTTTCTTGTATAGAGAAGGAAGCGGCAAAAATGAGTTTAGCAGTAAATGAGGGCAAGACTAAGTATATGCTGTTTTGGACAGAACATCACCATTGGCAGATATAAGTTTGAGGTAGTACGGGATTTTGTCTATTTCTGCTCCGCTATTAACTCTGACAACAACATCTTGCTGTTTCTTCGGGCGAAGAAGGCAATTCAGTAGCAAAGCCGTCATTCGAACTACTGAGAAGGTCCTATATTAGACCCTGATCATCCCAGTCCCGGTCTACGGCGCTGAAGCATGGACCGTTTCAAAAGCGGATGAAGAAATCCTAGCCGATTCGAGTGGAAAATTCCTCGAAAAATCTTGGGTCCCGGCTGCGTTAACAGGCTTTGGAGAGGAAGATTCAACCAAGAACTATACGGGCTGTACAGCGACATGCCCCTGTTCAAAAAAAACTTCACCCTGGACGTTTAAGAACGCTAGGATATGTAGAACGAATTGACACCAATACACCTGTTACGAACGAAAGTCGTTCGTACCTAGTTGCTACCAGCTAGGACGTGTAGAATGAATGGACATCAATACTCCGGCTAGCACAGCCGACCTCAACCAACTTGGAGGGCGCAGCTGGAGGCAGTTAGCTAAGGACCGGGCTAATTGGAGAGGCATGTTGGTTAATGCCTAGGTTCATTCCGGATAGTAACGCCACTTAATTATGAAGGTAAGCATGACTTTCACTTCAAAAACATTATTTTCGACTGAGCGTCAAGATTCAACCATCAACTATACAAGTTGTACAGCCCTGATGTGCCCCTGGTCGAAAAACTCTGCACTTGAAGTTTAAGATGACTAGGACATGTAGAACGAATGTATACCAATACTCCAGCTCGCAGAGTCTTCAAGACGTCGAACGCAGTGCGCAACTGGAGGTAGTTAGCTAAGGACTGGGCTAATTGGAGAGGCATGTTGGTTGAGGACCGGGTTCATGGGTTTTTTTTGGTGGACGCGGGGGCTTGCACATCAGCTGCCTTGATGCAGATTGTTGCAAAGTGTTCGTTTATGGCTGGAAAACATAAGAATTCTTGCCTTCCGAGTAGTCGCTCTTTTTGCTCACTATATCACGGTCCTTATTAGATGTCACAGTTTTCATCTTCATAGTTTTGCACAGCCTATCACATTGTATATCCTGGATGGAAGTAATGTCTGATTTTTAAAAGCTGAATAATTCCACTAGATTTTCGCCTGCAACTCTCCTGTTTAATGTTCTCACATCGCAGATGCAGATACGAACGTCGCTGATGTCGTTTTTTCGTTTATCATGGTCGTCAACAATAACATCAGTCCTGCCCGAGTCTATTAGTTGCTGCGTAGCAATGTTTTTTTTTTACGTAAGTGGGCAGTAAACCCAAATCACAACCCACAAACTAGACGGCCAGGCCTGTTTGTTCACGTGAGGACAGCATGCCGGATATTCAGCCCTAGCAAGGTATCCGACGTAGCCGAAAATTCTCCGAATTTGTACGATTCGGAGGATTTTTCGAGGTATTCTTCCGAAAAGCTGTTCGGAATATTTCTCCGACACTTTGTAACAAACCTTTGTGAATTGCGTTGAAGTGCGTTCACGTGCATTTTTCGTGCAATTTTTGAAAGCTAAGTGCAATTCTTTTTCCGATTTCCTCCTACACAAATTCTTTGAGGAATTTATTTACGAATTGCAGTGAAGTGATTTTTCTCCGATGACACATACCTGGAATGGAATTGGTACCACCGACAAAGTATGCGTTGCTGAAAATTGACCGCTCCGACGGATACCTCGCTAGGGAGGATTTAATGCCAGTCATTCTGATCAAGCTTTTGCCTAGTGTTGCTGTTGCTGTCGTGTTTTTAAAAACCGCACTTATAAGTTTTGCAAGACCATTATCCTATGGTTACCACTTGGTTACAGTGACAACCGCTTGGCATTTCCATGTAAACGGCGATCAGAGTTTACCCTCGTTCTACAACATCCAACCAACAGATAAATGCAGAACTCACTTCAAAAATTCAGATAAAACCTACGTTCCAGATTCCCATTTCTCTGGTTTTCTAGTGGATTTTCCTAGTTCCTATAACTGATGTCTAAATGACCAGCGATCTTTATTGATAAGGCGTGCGCACTAAGTCATCAATAAATTACAAAAAAATCCCAAAACATATGCTAAAACATGACAACATGACGATACATGTGTAGTAGGTATACATATATGTCTACATGGAAAAGACACGCGGTTTTTCATTATCAAACCAACACATGTCAATCACATGATTATGTCATGTGTTGAAATCGACCATACCTAGGCCTTACCCGGGAAAAAAGATATTTCAAGAGGCTTTTTTATGACAATAAATGGTTACCCATTCTCAACAGGCATGGACAGGAATAACCCAAGTGGCACCAAAACACAAAACGATCGTAATTACCGCAACTAATATGCAAATACCCAAATTCAGAACAGAATAATGTATCCTAGGTATGTATCTGCATATCATAAAACATCATCAACAACTAATAACAGTCGCTAATCCGTTCCAGACAGAAGTCAAAATGTGGGCATTCCACTCGAAGCGCCTTATTACCATTATCGCATACAAACAAAACAAGAACAAGATGCAAACAAATGTGCGCGTCTGACACAACAATCTGCCGTTATTACAAAACGCTGACATGATCGCCCTACGGCAATGTGCTACTAGCATTTTTCCCTTAAAACAAGAAAAGGTGTACAAAATCCAGGTGATCACCATTGATTAGGGATTAAAATATCCTCTCACACGCAGCGGTGTGTCCTTTTTTTTTATTGTTGATGATATTTGGTCGCACACATTGCACTCGAATTTGCCGCTCGCTCCCCTTGAAAGTTGAAATAGTTCAGAGCGGCGAAAAACCAACCCTCCCTACTGACACTAAGCATCTGCGCGCCCTGATGCGGCTGAATGTCGTTCTCATTCGACCTCTGGAGTTGCCTCACATGTCCTCCAGATATCTGACTTGACTACGCACCAAAACCACTGGCAGACTCGCTCGTTTTTAACAAAAAAAAAATGTGTGCGCATTTTTTGAACATTTGTTCGCCACATTTTCAACAGGGGCGCTGGCCCTGACTGAATGGGCGCCCAGTCTGTTCCTCTTCCTCATCGATTTGTATTATTATGTGTGTGCATCGCAAGGACATTCATTTCACACATGCGATTCCATTTGAGGCATGTAGGCATATGTATATGTCGGCATATGTGTCATCGTCCCGCGTTGTATGAAGCATGTGTGCATTTTTGTTTTATGGAAATGTGTGTGGAGTGTAGTCCTTGTGCGGTGTTGCACACGTGGCGCTACTGCGCGTCCTTCCCGGGAGAGCAAAACCGGGGGGAAAAAACAACCGCCGGCCGCCTGATGTTGATGATCTGCTCTGCACTTTGAGAACGTCACACGGTCGAGCAACAACAAAGCCAACGCGGCGGGGCGGCTGTCGTCGATCTTTTCAATCGATTCAAATGAATTAACAGTTAAGTGGTGTCGGTGTGTGTTTTTGCCAGCATGCCACATTTATTGGTGGATACATTATCTAGTCGAGATGGCAACAATTATATTGGCCAGCTATGAAACGCCGTGCTCTAGATACTCTCGACTGCTTTGGTTGTACGACGACGGATACGTTGTGGTGCTTGCTGCTGCAGCTGCAGAATTTCTTTTGCGAGAAATTGACATTCCTTTGGTCTCTCGCTGATCGTGGTGATCAACAACATTTGGCGTCTATTGCGGCACGAGATTTTCAACCAGTTACTCATCTGGTAGTGCAGTTAGATTGAGAGTGTGTGCGAGAATGGCGCGGCGGGACACCCGGCGTTAGTTTGGTCACAAATGAAGAAATTTTGCACAAAATGCAAATTAGATAGAAATTCAGCGCACACTCGACGGGCATTTTGACATAATTGCACCATTTCGTCGATAATAGATGCAATTAGTATCTTAGAGATCGTTGCGAACGGGGTGAGACTGAGAGGTGGAAGTATTTTTAAATTTTCTGTTGTTTTCATGCATATGGTGGGTTGATGAGTAACATTGATTGGGGCAGGTGTGCGACATTGGCTATGATGGGTCTTAACTGTGCTAAATATAGATCTGATTTCTCGATTAAATCGTAGATATAAATAAAACAAAAAAAAATTCTTTCATGTTTTGGTGGAATGGGTGAAATAGGTAAAAATAAATTAAAAGCACCAGGGGCAAGGTTGGGTCATGGTGCCACCTCAAGGTGAAGTAGGGTAGGACTTCTTGTTATAGTCATTATGAAAATTCGAATATTTGTTGAAAAAAACATAAAAATCCGGATGAAATGGATGTTTGTTGACCAGAAACTATGTTTGCAAACGCAAATCCAATAGCTGATTGGCAATCAAAGAGTATTTGTAGATCCTGGTTGTTATTTAGGCAAATTTTCCCATTCCGCAATCTGATTTACACTGATGACAAGGAAAACAATTCCCTGGAAAATTTATTCGCGATAGGCCTGATTGAATGGCATTTACCTGATGTCCGATATTAAGTGCAAACTAATTCAGCTTAAGTCATGGAGTTCACCATACGACTACGAATTATTCTTATATTTATGAAGATATTTTTAAAAAACATTGCGAAAATTACGTTTTGCAAGTTTTGCGATACTTTCTGATCATCATAATCACCAAACAGTGGGTAAATGCTTTAGCCAGTACGCCCCAAACATGGCAAGGCAGAGTGTTCGAAATGATCCACGCTCCTTGATCCGTCGACGGCTTTACTGACTTTTCGCAAAATTTGACCGTTGGTCCAAATTTTTCAGGGTGACCTAAAAACACTCACTTGGTTAAGTTTTTTTTAGCTTTTTTTCAAGAGAGAGTTACAAGATTATTGTGGTTCCTGCAATTTCGTCCGTGCGTCGCTCTAGCATTCCATTTAACGGGTGAATTTTTGAGCGCAGTTATTTTAAAAATCGAATAAAACACTCAGATATTCAAAAATGATCCACGCTCCTTGATCCGTCGACGGCTTTACTGACTTTTCGCAAAATTTGACCATTTCGTTGGTCCAAATTTTTCAGGGTGACCTAAATACACTTGGTTCTGTTTTTTTTAAACTTTTTTTTTCAAGAGAGAGTTACAAGATTATTGTGGTTCCTGCAATTTCGTCCGTGCGTCGCTCTAGCATTCCATTTAACGGGTGAATTTTTGAGCGCAGTTATTTTAAAAATCGAATAAAACACTCAGATATTCAAAAATGATCCACGCTCCTTGATCCGTCGACGGCTTTACTGACTTTTCGCAAAATTTGACCGTTTCGTTGGTCCAAATTTTTCAGGGTGACCTAAAAACACTTGGTTCTGTTTTTTTTACCTTTTTTTCAAGAGAGAGTTACAAGATTATTGTGGTTCCTGCAATTTCGTCCATGCGTCGCTCTAGCATTCCATTTAACGGGTGAATTTTTGAGCGCAGTTATTTTAAAAATCGAATAAAACACTCAAATATTCAAACATTTTATTGTAATCGATAAATAATCCTTTGCCATTTACGTTTTAAGGACAACTTTATAAAAATGTTGGCCACGGCTCCGTTTCAAATGGTCCATTCGGAAGGTAAAATTTTGCGTCACCTTTTCGAGCATTTCGGCCTGTATTCCACGAATTACACGTGTTATCTTATCCTGTAAGGCTTCAATTGTGTTCGCCTTGTCCAAATAGACTAACGACTTTACATAACCCCACAAGAAATAATCAAGAGGCGTTAAACCGCATGATCTTGGCGGCCAACTCACAGCGCCATTTCGAGAGTTAAGCTGCTCATCAAATTCATCCTTCAACATTTCCATTGTTTCACGAGCTGTGTGGTATGTGGCACCGTTTTGATGAAACCACATGTCAACCAAGTTCAACTCAGCCAACTTGGGCAAAAAAAGAAAGTCGCGTATCATGGCTCGATATCGTTCGTAGTCGTCTTTGAAGAAAAATGGACCGATGATGCCACCAGCCCATAAACCACGAGAGGCTATCGTTTTTTCGGGATGCATCGGTAATGATTGTATGGCATGTGGCTGTTCATCACTCCAGATGTGACAGTTTTGCTTATTAACGTATCCGTTGAGCCTCATCGCTGAACACAATTTTTCGAAAAAAAAAACAGCGGATTTTCATGGAGCTGTTCTAAGGCCCATTCACAAAAATTAGACGTTGTGGTATGTCATTCGGCTTCAATTATTGCACATGTCGAATTGTTTAGGCTTTCAAACCCAAATCGTTACGTAAAATCTTCCATGTGGTTGAGTAACACATGCCCAATTGCTGAGAACGGCAACGAATTGACATTTCACGATCTTCATTAACGTTGGACGCTTCGACTACAATATTCTCTTTAGTACGCACTGTACGCATGCGATACGATGGATCAATGTCGAACAAAGTAAATTTGGTTCGAAATTTGGTGATGACAGCACGAATTGTTGATTCACCAGGTCGATTATGACGACCATAACACACTCGTAACAAACGGTGCAGGTTTTTCACAGAGCACGAGTTTTGATAAAAAATTTCAATAATTTGCAATCGTTGCTCGTCTGTAAGTTTTTCCATATGGTTAAATGGCAGAGTACACTGAAAACTTTTCACTTTGACAGATGACGTTTGGACGCCAATACTAACCAGTGCTGCCAACCTAAAAAAAAACTTAACTCTTAAAAAATCACCCAGTATAAAGATATTTTGAAAATATATCTTGCAAAAATTACATTTTGCAAGTTTTGAAATCCTTTTTGATTATCATAATCGCCATTTATGTGCGGTTTGATTAGCCATCTCATCATGAACAGGTTGACCAATGACCAACAAGGAAACAATTGCCGCTGTAGAACAAGGTGTTGATGAGGACCCGAATGAATCGATTCGCAACCGTGCACAGCAATCGGAGCTTTGTCCATCAACTTTATGGAAGATTTTGCGCAAAGATCTTGGCTTGCGAACTTACAAGATTCAGCTTGTGCAAGAATTAAAGCCGCGAGACCATGCAATGTGTCGTGATTTTGGTGTATGGGCCAAAAATGAGATCGATGTCGATGCTGATTATCATCGCAAAATTTTGTCCAGTGATGACTTGATGAGGCTCATTTTTGGTTGAATGACTTCGTCAACAAGAAAAATTGCCGCAATTGGAGTGAAGAGAATCCACATGAGACCCTCGAGACGGCATCACATTCACAAAAACTGACTGCTTGGTGTGCTCTATGGGCTGGTGGAATCATTGGCCCATACTTCTTCCGAAAAGATGCTGGAGAGTCAGCTACCGTTAATGGAAACCGGTATAGAGCCATGGTAACCGACTATTTTGCTCCCGAATCGAATGGCATGAATGTGGATGAGATGTGGTTCCAACAAGACGGCGCTACATGCTACACAGAGCACGTCACAATCGATTTATTGGAAACATTCGATGAGCGACTAATTTCGCGGAATGGATCTGTCAATTGGCCACCCAGATCGTGTGACTTTACACCATTGGAATACTTTCTTCGGTGATATGTGAAGTCACTCGTCTACGCCAACAAACCAAAAATGTTAGGGGACTTGGAAGCCAACATTCGTCTCGCTATTGCCGACATACGGTGCCAAATGCTCGAAAAAGTGGTTGAAAATTGTACCTCTAGACTTGGCTTTATTCGAACCAGCCGCGGCGGCCATATGCCCGAAATCATATTTAAACTTTAATGGCATAAAATTATCCTTTCAATAAACGTAGTTTCTCTTCATTAAGGAACTTTTGTCAGAGTTTACTTTTAATGTAAAGTAAAAATATTTTAAAAAAAAAAAAAAAACTATCATGTGTTGCTTCTGAAACTTGCCGATCAGGATCGAATGGAAGACCCTAGATATAAGGTCATGTTTGTGTCAATAATAAGTAGGTACCTAATAGATTTTATAATTTATTTGTTTAAAACCTTGATTTCAGATAAGTAAAGTATGCTACTGTAAGCAATGTTTTATAATATTTACATACTACTGTTTCTATATTATTAAAACGCGCATTTTATATACACCAATCAAGGTTTTCTTTTACAAAACATTAGGTATATCCAAAAGCTATCCATCTTAACATTTTTGCTAATAGAAACAAATCCAAACAGATATAATCAGATCGAATTTAATTGCTGAAATCTAAGGATTCAACATATTATGACACTCAATATGAACTGAGTCACTTTTAAATATTTGAACACGTGTCCCAGTCGTTAAAATCACCCCTGATTTTCATATTTACTTAGGTACCTGCCTATACGTATACCCTTTAAATAATGAGAAGGATGAGCCTTACCCATACATCTAACATTAAATCGAATTGTGAAAATGAATTTTTTTTTACCCATTTTGGGTATATGGGAACACGTGTTTCAGAATATTTCGAAACAACGTCTCAGGTAATCTCAAGGTAATTTGTAAATGCTAAGTTGCAATAACTATCGCCTATGCCAAGACTATCTTTTACCCATATAATTTGAAATTTAAGACCTGTACTTAATTTGCACAAGAGTTGTAGGAAATATAAAAAAATAGGCGACTATTTTCTTTTATTTAGAACTCGCACATCACTCAAATTGTGTTAGACCTTGCTGATCGATATTTGGACAAAGGCAGGACAATGACCACCGATAATTTTTATACGTCTGTATCACTGAAACCACATATTTATGAATTTGATATATCAATGGTCTTTTCATTTCTATTTGCGAAAAGTTTTTCCCATTGTAAAGGGTGATCCATTTCGAGGTTCCCTACTTTATTAAAGAAAAAAAAAAAAAAAAAAATTCAAATTTAATGTGAGAATGTTTATTATCATTTGAAAGAACATTCTTTGGCATTTATTTTTTGAAGATTATGTCTATCAAATGTTGGCCGTTGCTACGTCGCAGATGGTCCATCCGTTGAGTCAAATTTTCGATCACTCTTTCGAGCATTTCGACTGGTAACTGGCGAATGATACGCGTGATGTTTTCCTCCAAGGCCTGAATCGAAGCGGGTTTGTCGGCATAAGCTTTTGACTTTACATATCCCCACAGGAAAAAGTCTAACGGTGTGATATCACACGATCTTGGTGGCCAATCGACCGGCCCAAAACGTGAAATTATATGCTCACCGAAATGTTCTCTCAATAAGTCCATTGATTGATGCGATGTGTGGGAAGTGGCGCCGTCTTGCTGAAACCAAATGTCGCCGAGATCACGAGCTTCAATTTCAGGCATCAAATAGTCGGTTATCATGGCACGATAACGGTCGCCATTGACGGTTACGTTCGCACCGGCATAATTTTTAAAGAAATATGGACCGATGATTCCACCGGCCCACAAACCACACCAAACCGTTGTTTTTTCTGGATGAAGTGGCAGTTCTTCAATCTCTTCAGGTTGCTCTTCGTCCCAAATGCGGCAATTTTGTTTGTTTACATACCCATTGAGCCAGAAATGGGCCTCAACGCTTAACAAAATTTGCCTCGAAAACGTCGGATCTTCTTGGAACTTTTCAAGAGCCCATAGAGCGAACCGATGACGCTTGGGAAGGTCGAGCGGCTTCATTTGTTGCACAAGCTGTATTTTGTACGCTTTCAATTTAAGATCTTGACGTAAAATGCGCCAAGTCGTTCCATACGTCAGTCCGAGTTGCTGCGAACTGCGCCGAATCGACTCTCTACGGTCTTCGTGTACACTCTCAGCTACGGCCGCTATATTTTCTTCACAGCGTGCTGGATGTGGTCTATTCGGTCGAATATTATCCAATAATGAGTGCTGGGTCTCAAAATGGGTGATGGTGTTGCGAATAGTACGCTCAGTAGGCCGATTATGTTGACCATAAGTTGAGCGAAGTGCACGAAACACATTCCTCACAGAAAGTGAATTTTCATAACAAAGTTGAACAATTTGTAAACGTTGTTCACGCGTAAGTCTTTCCATTATGAAATGCCAAACAATACTAAACAAAAATAACATGACAGCATGACACGACTCACACGTGATCTGTCAAAAAAGGCTTTTGAAAAAAGTATCTCTACTTGGATCACCCGTGACTTATTCATAATTTATACATGTTACAGAACACTTGCGAGGTTTAATATGTGTACGTGTCTATAATAATTTTTTTTAAGCAAAAAATCGCGGTCTAAATATGAAGCCACTCAATTAAAAAAAAAAAAAGTTGGGCCACAATATTCAAATTGTGGTCGTGGCTGAAAAGATGCATTTAATAAAAATCGCTTTTTCCTTATGAAATTCGTATTGACCACCGTCTTACACGAAATTTGAATTTTCGAAAATTGGCCTTAACTAATCGATCCTAAAGTAGAAATTACCATTCTTTTCCATTTCTGAAAATAATGTCTTTAATGGAAAACTTTAGAGTTTTGATTAGCAAAATTAACTCATTAAAACTTTTTGACTTGAATTCTCATCACAAGCGTGGCTGTGAAAATATGTTAGATTCGAAATTTTTACCAAAGACCTTTCCTGTATTGTTTAAATCACTAACCATTTCGACATTAAAAACACGAATTGTGGGTACATTAAGGCAACATTTTCAGCAGCATCTAAAAGGGAAAAAAGTCAAAAGAGTATTTGTGGCAAAATACTGACCCACCTCCAGTCAAGAGATAACGTTTCCTTCGAGTACAGATAAAATGCTACCGCAGCCATGAAAATGCTGATGGCACCCGGTTCTTATGGATGACCTATGGATCTCTTTGAATATGGAGGTGATGCCATGTAAGTATGCATGCGCCAAGGTAACAATCAAGTCTGGATGGTCAGAATGCAACTACCGAGGCATATTCTAGTTAAATGTTGCATACAAGATCATATCCAACGTGATTTATGACACTTGAAGCCTTAATGCAACAAACTTACACCGGCTCATACCAATGTAGCTTCCAGCCAGACAGATTGAACATCAATCCAAGACCAAAGAATTTAGAGTCGAGACACATCATCATTACCATCAACTTTTAGATCGCGTATGAATAGCATCTATTGCCTTGAACTACAACTTGAGTGGCGCTACAGTCCGGAATGAACCTGGGCCTCAACCAAGGGTTATAAACCCACACAGATGACGCATCGAGAACAAAAAACAGAAACTTTTGCTCAGCAGCTTCATGGTACGGGCGGGCGGTTTGCACGTGCACATATTAGAATCGAGATAAAAATATATGGCGGGCTGTGCCAGTACGACCCGCCATAGAACCATTTTTCTTGTATGGAGTGCGTCATCTGTATAACTTTATAATCGTTGGGCTCAACCAACATGTGTCTCCAATCAGCCCGGTCCTTAGCTAACTGACTCCAGTTGCGCACTTCATATACTGCATCCGACGTCTGGCTTGGAATCGAAGACTCTGCGAACCGGAGTATTGGTGTCCATTCGTTCTACATGTCCTAGCCATCATAAACGTCCAAAGCGGAGTTTTATGACCATGGGGGTGTCACTGTACAGCTAGTATAGTTCTTGGTTGAATCTTCGTCTCCATAGCCCGTCAACACAAACGGGACCGAAGATTTAAACCACACTGATCAGGGCCGACCATGTAGTTAGTGAACGGTTTAAGGCGTTCATAAATGCCTCTGGGACTTATGCCTCTTTAGTTGTTTCAGTTGAGAGGATCTCCTAAAGAACTCTAAAGAGCGATGACGAAATTGGGGACTCAATCAAAACTGATTCAACTGTGTATCAGCAAAGGATATAATACTTCATAGAGTACCCATCTCATACAACCCAAGTTTACTATGTGGAATACTGATGTTGATACCCTCGTGTTCACATTGGTACCCCAGCATCAAACGCTAGCATAGTAGATGCACAACGAACGACAAAAATACCACTTCGCACTTACTGCCGGCGTCTGAAACGGCTTCAAAATGTTTTGCTTTGATGCCTTCTCTATGTAGTTCTATACTTTTTTGTATGAATAATGTCACATCCCGTTTATATGCCGCTCATCTGAGCTTTCAGAAAATGTGCCGGATGCCGACAAGGATATGCTCTATCTCTGGCAGATTTGTCCCTTAACCGCACCTAGCGGGATACGGACCCTTGCCGCAAGTGAGCCGTGAAGAGCTGAGCCTTGCCTGGCTAGCTCAACTGCATGCTCGTTTCCTTCAACTTATCTGTGCCTTGGAATCCAGAGAAGTGTGTCCTCGAAGCGTTTGCAAGGTGATCTAATTCGTTCCTTTCATTCCTTTACCAGTTTGGAGGATATGGTAGGCGCGTTGATGGCCTTTATGACCGCTTGGCTGTCTATGAGAATAGCAATATTTTGCTTTTCCGGAGTGTTACGCCCCAGTAGTGTACAAGCCACTCGGATAGCCAGTAGTTTGGAATACGCTGGCAAAATCCGTAAGGGGGATATGAAACTGATATTTTCGGTGATTCCGAGTAGACTCCAGACCCCACACCATAGTTCGACTTAGATCCGTCGGTGTAGACGACCGTGTCGAAATCTCTTACTTCTTCGTTTCTCCACTGAGCTCTGGTAGGAAATCCTACGTGCCGTTCTTGAAGCTTAGAATAGGTGTTATGCAGTCTGTTGGAAACGTGACCACGCCGTTTTTCAACGAGTCCAGGATATTACTGTGGCCATACGGCCTTATATTCCAACACCCTGGCTCCTTTAGTCTTACTATCCAGCTCAGTAAGACTAAAGGAGCCAGGGTGCAGTATCCTTAATGCGTAGGTCGAGAGGCAAGAGATACAATATTACAGTAAGGGCATCCGTTGGCGCCGACCTCAGCGCCCCCTTGCAGCCTATACTGGCAACTTTTTTTTTAGTTTTGTGAGATTGTTGTAGCCTTTACTGAATGCGGACGATCATACCATTGAGCGGTTTGTGAGAATTGGACGTACCACTGCTGTGTACATCCACAAGGTCATCATTGGTTGAAGTCCCAACTTCTGTCCAAAGGCTTTGCTACAAGCTTAGAGGACACACACACACACCTTCCTTACTCTATGTTCGTTGTTGTGTTTCCAGTTAAGTTTTGGGTAAGGCGTATACCCTAATACTTAGCGCTAGAAGATAGTGTGAGTGGTTGGCCATTATGACGGGGGAGGCTGAAGTCGGGTATTTCGGTTTTGGCGGTAAATAACACCAATTCCGTTTTGCTTGGGTTTACGCAGAGGCTACCACTCGCAGCCCAGGTGCTAACCTTGTCTAGAGCAGCCCCCTTGATTTCACTTACCACGGAGGGAATTCGCAGCGCCCTTGGTAGTTTCTGTTGAAAGCAACAACCTTGAAGTGGTTTAGTTCATCGATGTCGGAGTCAACCCCACGAATGTCGGCTTTTCCGGATTCCGACTAAGATTGACAATTTAAGCCTATGAACACCAGAGCCCCAACCACCATTCTAAGTTCATTATGTTCAGTATGTCCATTTGATTCAAGACATAGTACCAGACAATGCCACCAGTATATACTTTGTCCGGATATAATGGTGTCTTAGAAAAGTTCTTTACGGATTTGTCGTCCTGCAAATGCGAATGTTTTGTTTAAAATTTTCCATAAAATTTTACATCACCTTGCGCGACATATTACAGGAGTATAAGTAGTTATGATTATGCTGAATCTTTCAAGCCTAAATGCCTGCTTATCGCGTTGGAATACAGCCGTCTACCTGGTTCCCAAAAAAACTATATAGCCACTTGCAAAAATCTGACTAACATCCAAGAGTAAACTGTACGTAATACGCATGTATATTATCAGAGAAACCAGATTTAAGATCCTTCATGGACCTCATGTTATTCTGAAAATACATGAATTTTGTTCTTTTTTCTGTTGGACTACTTTGAGGTATAAAGGGTTTTGTCAATAAGAGCGCTACGAAAATTCTTTATTCCTGTGAAAGTACGTTCGATGCCATTATGCATGGACCTCGATTTCTTTTGCATGGCCACCACGGGCACGCTTGCAGCAGTCCAGACGCTGAACCCGATTTTCGACGGTTTTCAAGCATAAATCGGCCGATACTGCTGCAATTTCACGTTCGACATTCGTACGAAGTTCATCAATCGTCGCTGACTTATTGCCATAGACCATAGACTTGACGTAGCCCCACAGGAAATAGTCTAAAGTCGTCAAATCGCACGACCGAGGCGGCCAAGCGACTGGACCATTTCGTGAGATAACACGTTCTCCAAACTTGGTTTCGAATAAATTGATTGTGGCATTCGCTGTGTGGCATGTGGCGCCGTCCTGTTGGAACCACATGTCCCCCAAGTCTATAAGTCTATGTCATCCAATTTTGGCCAAAAATATTCGGTTATCATTGAACGGTAGCGATTCCCATTCACAGTAACGTGCCGGTCTTGATCATCACAGAAGAAGTACGGCCCAATGACGTCGAGGCCCATAAACCACACCAAACCGTAATTTTTTCGGGATGCAATGATGACTCATGGAGTACCAATACCGCATATTTTTTTTTTGAGGAAACCATTCAGCCAGAAATGAGCCTCATCGCTGAAGATGATTTTTCGATGAAAATCCGAATCATTTTCAAGTTGTTGCTCAGCCCAATTCACGAACATACGATGCTTCTGGTGGTCAAGCGGCTTCAGTTCTTGCGTCAATCTAATCTTGTAGGCATGTAGGCCAAGATCTTTTCGCAAAATTCGCCACAACGACGACACAGAGATGCGTGAGAGACACATTTGGGCTTTCTTCAACTGAAACCTCAGCGGCAGCAATATTCTCGACACTACGGGCACTTCCTGGTCTCACTGGCACGGGAACATTTTGTGCCTGTGGATTCAAATTTTTCCACTAGACGCTCAATTGTTGATCTGCTAGGACGATTATGACGACCATAAATTGGACGTAGCGCTCTTAACGTTGAGGCCACTGACTCCGAATTTCGGTTGTAAATTTTAATAATTTCGACTCGTTGTTGGATCGTGTATGTTTCCATCATGAAATGGCAAACCTTACTGAAGAGAAATGTCAAAAGAGCGGCAAGAAATATGGCGTCGTTTGATGTCCCTTTTGCTCAACTTTTGTAGCGTCCCTGTAGAAAAACCCGATATTTCAGCGTTCGTCCGAAGATATTCTGTTCGAGCGATGTTTGAGCGAAACTAAAAAGTTCGCTAGTCCAATGTCTCCTATAAGTTTTTCGAACGCGTTTGAATCGGTGAAGGGAAATAACCCCCACGTTAAAAAAAAACCCCGATATTACGCTCAGCGAAATATATGTGGTTGTTGGTTTAATTGGGCCCGGATAACTTACTTACTTAAGTGGCGCAACAATCCGGAATGAACCTGGGACTCAACCTGAGCACTGATGAGGGAAATAGTAATCCTTAACTTCGAATCGTCACTGCGTTATCATAGTTTCCAAGATGTATCTACTAAAAGACTTAACTAAACAAAATTACCGCCTGTTTTACAGCAACTATCCGTATGTCATAAACATGGCGCCTGTTAGGAATCATTTTTTTGAATTCTAAAATTCATGCTAATTAATGACTGAAAACGATATCTCCATCCCTCCCTTTTATCAAAGATGCGAAGAAAGGTTTCTTTTACAACCTTTCTTCGTGTTTATTCAGATAAACAAACAGTCATCTCAAATTCAAATTTTTATGAGCTACCTACCTACGCTTACTTGAAAATTGTTGAAACGTGTGCTAAATGAGTCAATTAAAGTGGACGACGAGTGAATAATTTCCGATCAAAAAAATTCAAATTAGGGTTGAAAAATAAGGCTTTTAGGCTTACCAATCTTTTTGCGACCTCAACTCAAATATGCAAAGATACTTTTTTTTTATTCTGATACATAAATTTACATAGGTAGTTATCTATCTTTTTCATTTAACTTTTACTTGACTGAAACTATTCCATTGCCATTTTCTGGAGGATGTCAGGCAGCTAATCACTGGTTGGATGGATCAAGTGTTCCTAAATGTCAAACTCTAATGCTCGCATTTTGATGTCCAATACCGAAAAGTGCTCTGTCAAAATGCTATCGATTTTTCGAATTTTCCTGACTTCTGGCGATTTTTATTGATAACGAAAATATTGTTGAAAGAGTCTTCAAAGAGACTAAAAGCGTTTTGCATCTTTTCAAATGAAATCCTTAAGCAAAGTTAAAGCTGTCACAATGTCCGTTTCGATAGATCTCAGATTAAGAAACGCCATTAATGTAGGGTCATTCGTTTTTCGGTTTCGAAAGCAAAGCTAAATAAATCAGAAGCAACGATACATTTTTGATGAAAATTTTATTTCATTATAAAGTTTGGACTTTTCCATTAAATGTGAAATACTATATCAATACAAATGGCCGCCGTCGGGAAGATTCGTAGCATTCGATTCTTTTGAGGAATTTTTAACCACTTTTTCGCACATTTCGTGCGGTATCTCGAACATATCTTGAGAAATTTTGTTTTTTGGTTTATCTAGAGTTTGGGAATTATTCGCGTAAGCACGGTATTATGTGTAGCCCAGCAGAAACAAATCTAACGGTGTCAAATCGCATGATCTTGGTGGTCAGTTGACGTCGCCAAACGTGAAGATATTCAAACAGGAAACTTCTCACGCAATAAATCCATAATTGGTCGTGTTGTGTGGCTTGTTGTCCTATCTTGTTGGAACCACATATCGTCCAAGTCATGATCTTCAATCGCTGGCAATAGCACCTTCGAAGAAATTGCGACCAATGGCGGCTTTCGAGCATAGATCACACCAAACATTCACTTTGTATATGGATGCACCGCTTCGATCAATTGTGGGTTTGCTGAGCCCCATAATGAGGCAAATTTTCACATAGCCACCGAGTGAATACATTATTCACAGGAGTCATCGCAGGAGAAAATTTTGGTTGAAAAATTGCGTTTACTGTCTGTTCTTTCAACAGCCAAGAAGCATTTCTACGTCGTTTTGAATGGTCAGCAGGCTTCAATTGTTGCGTAATTTTAACTTTCTAAGGATGGAGATCCAAATCCAAATGCAAAATACGCCATCGTGAGGTGTATGACTCGTTAAATTGTTGCGAATTCCGGAAAATCTAAAAAGTCGGCATTACGATGAAGCAGAGGATTTACGAGTAAGACACCAGTAACGCTTCTACTCTCTTTGAATCGCTTCACAATTTTACCGATTGCTTTGGTTGCTGGTCGGTTATGAGTATCATGATGACCATAACCTGGGCCTCAAGCAAGATGCTTCTCCAATTAGCCCAGTTGCGCACTCCAAGTTGGTAGAGGTCGGTTGCTACTTGTACGCGCCACTTAAGGCGAGGTCTTCCTCTACTGCGTCCGACGTCTGGCTGGGAATCGAAGATTCTGCGAGCCGGAGTATTGCTGTCCATTCGTTCTACATGTCCTAGCCATCTTACACGTCCAATACGGAGTTTTTTGACCAGGGGCATGTTGCTGTACTGCTTGTATAGCTCATGGTTCAATCTGCGTCTCAATAGCCCGTCAACGCAAACGGAACCGAAGATTTTTCGAAGAATTTTCATCTCGAATCGACCAAGAATTTCTTCATCCGCTTTTGAGACGGTCCATGTTTCAGTGGCGTTAAGAAGGACTGGGATGATCAGAGTCTTATATAGGATCTCCTTAAGAGTTCGAGTGAGGGCTTTTTTACTGAAATGCCTTCTTAGCCGGAAGAAAAAGCGGTTAGCAAGAGTAATTCTTCGTTTAATTTCTGAAGAGATGTTGTTGTCAGAGTTGCCGAGGTAGATAAAGTCCCGTACTACCTCAAATTTATATCTATCAATGGTCCATCCCATAGTATTTCCTGGATGGCAGTAATGTCTGTTTTGTAGCATTTTAGGTCTCCCGCTAGTTGTTCGCTTGCACCTCTCCTGTTTTATATTCTCACATCGCAGGTGCATATACGACCATCGTTCTCCTTTTTTCGTTAAGCAGGGCCGTCAGCAATAAACAATAAAATCAGTCCTTTCCGAGGTAATTGGTTGTTTCGTAACTTGTTTTTTTTTTTCTTGGGGAGTTAACCCAAAGCACAACCCGCAACCTGTTCAAATTCATAAGATATCCACGGGGCCATCAGTAATCCACTGCGGTATTGAGCGCTGCCGTAGGCTTTTCGGTTCATCCGTAACCATATATGTTCAAAGCGCCTGATTAACCCTTGAAATTCCTAGACAATCTGTTGTCCGAATATGTCGAAGCAGCTTGTCTAATTGCGCCTGGGACAGCAGGCAGGTATTCATTCCGTGCCATTCTGACCTGGCTGTTTAGAGTGTTGCTGTCTTTCGTCGTGTTATCAACACTTGCGCTTATCGTTTAGCAAGCCAAATCCGGTTGGATGAGACCGGTACCCGAAGGTCACCACTTGGAGGTTAAAAACAAGCACAATTGATGTGTAGTCAGAGTAACAACCACTGGGAATTAGCAAGTTAGAGCCAATCAGAGTCTATTCTCGTTCTACAACACCCAACCATCCACCACTTTTGTAGTAAGTTTTAATAATTTTAACGCGTTGTTCGATTGTTAAGCGATCTATTATCGTAAAAAGCAAGCATTCAACTTATATTATGACACTTACAACGATAGCTGGGTTTGGCAGGTGTCAAATGCCAGCGCCACCAACTTGAAACCACGAAATGAATGACCCGATATATGCATTGGTATGCATGACCATAGATATTACTGACTAACGAACCGTCTACAGGCATACAGAACTGCCATCCAGCAAATATCATGAATTGGACCAACAAGAAGAACATACAACATCGACGTATTAAACAGAACTACACAATCAAAAGCTACAACCTTGAGTGGTAAGGGATTTTGTCTATCTCGGCCCCGCTTTAAAGTCCGACAACGACATCTCTTCAAAAATCAAATGAGGAAATTCGCTTCCCAACTCGATCATGTGGTAGATGCAAGTCTACCATCCCTCGTTCAGCGATTTGCAGATCTGTGCCAGAATGCTTATGTAGTCCAAAAGGTTACATCACCTAGACTGCATTTACTTGGCCACATTTAGCGAATGAGTACATTAGCGAATCCTCCATGATATAGATGGCCAAACCACAATATACGGATCAAGCGATCGGAGAAAGCAGCTATGACACAAAATTTCTCATTACGAAGGGCATCCTCAGATAACAAAACAAAAACGTTTGAGAAACAAAATTGTTTGTTCGATTCTATGTGCGTGTTTCAGAATTTCAGATTTAATAAGATATCATAGATAAAGCTCTGTTCTCATTGGTCAAAACATTCGACAAGGAAAACAGAGCTAGGTATATCTCAGATGTCTTACTAAATCTGGAATCCTAAGCACGGTCTATTACATTCAACATTGCATAGGTACCTCTACTGTACCTCTACCTGTTTTACTTAAAAATGGTTCAACAGAATTCTATCAAATTCCTCAAAAATCATTCATAAGAGTTCATCAAAGAACATAAATTCGCCAGAAATTGGTAATGTTGACCACTTCGATACATAGATACAAATCTAAAAATATACTTACAAATTCAAAATATTTTTATTATTTTTTTTTTCAAACTTCATGCAAATGAGGCGCCAAAAATAAAAATCTCCATACGTGTCGGCGATTTCAACAACTCAATTTTCCTAGAAATCCATCAATTAGCCACATTTGTAAAAATTTCCAAAACTGATGCATCACACTGAACAGAAACAAACCAAATGTTAGCCCCCATACTGTGAGCACTTGTGATTTAAAAAAAATCCAAACTAACCATCTCGACTTACAAAACATCACATTCAGTTTAGATATTGGTTTGCTATGTATCTAGGTACATAAATTCTTAACAAAAAAAAAAAAAATTCCCCCAACAATGTTCTCACGGTCAATGTCATGACGAAAACCAAAACCAAACAACAAAAAAAAAATCACTATGCCTGCGTTCATTTGTTGGACATACATTTGTTTTGCTTTAAGTGGATACAAATAAAAAAAAATTTAGGTTTGTTCTACGCCGAAGAATTTATTTAGTCACTTGCCACACAAGCAATCCGGCAATCAGAAATCTGAAACTGAAATTCGATGTTCTTTCTGTCCGGTCCCAGCCATGAGGGCAAAACCACGAAAAATATTTCAAGACACAACACCGTTCACAAAATAAGGCAAGTGTAGTTTTTTCCCTCAAAAAAAAAAAAAAAAAAATTCCAAAGGGAAACGAAACCTGAACAACAAATTAATCAACAGGTTGCTGATCATACGAATTCATAAAAAAGAGAAAAAAAAAACTAAAAACCTGAATTCTTGAAGAAAAAAAAAAGTACGAAGCCGCAATTAATCAAGAAGTGCCTGTGCCTCCTACGCCCTACCCCTGAGTCCATCCTTCAATTCGTAAATATCATCGTTAACTTAACGAACTGAGATTTCGTCAAATGAATTAAAAGTATCTCACACCTTTGCCACAGAGAAAAAAAAAACATGAACATACAAAAAATGCATTTCTCCTCTCTCCCTCTCACTCATTCATCGCAAAGAAGACGATTCTGTTGATTTGAAAGACCACAGGGTGCAACAATGTAACACACACACAACAAACGCATTAGATAACAACAAAAAAGGTCACAAATTCCATAAAGCATTTGTTCCCTAATAGACAGTGGCATATAAACTGTAATCTCATTTTCTTCGTCATTCGAAGACGACTCAACTAAACTCGACCCAACCGTCAAGTCAATACCGACCGCAGCAAGTGAACAGAAAAAAAAAAAAAAAAAAAAACAGATAAGGCGCCACGTTTTGAGATAACCAGATACAGATACTATGCAACGAAAAGAGACGCAACGCACTTCATTCATCGACCAGCGCTCTCAAACTCTACAATGTTTACAAAAATTTCCGCTCCGAAACTCTCCAAAGAGGGTAATTCTCTCATTTCGATGCTGGAGTGGGGATGACTTCGGCTCGCAGGGGAAAACCCGAAGCGAAGACAAATGCCAAACAGATGGTATTTCATTGGCCAACAGGCGGAGCCGACCGTTGAGTATATAAATGCCAGCGAACGGGGATGAGGTATGTCATTTCGTGTCAAGCAGTCGATAGCTACGGACGGTTTATTACCAGACTATTCTTACGCTTAAATACAAAAAAAATCCATCTATCTCTCGCTTGATTAGAGTGAAGTGAATTTCAAAAAAAAAAGGAAAAAAAAATTCTATCTAGAACGTTAACCCCTCGCAGTTTTCCGTGTGAAAATAGTTTATCTATCGACAAAAAAGTGCTTACAAGGATTACAGTGCCCAACATAAGGAATTAAGTGTCTTGTGTGTGTTAAATATTGAAATTTTCAATCCCAACCAAGTATCTTAAAAAAAACCGTCAAAATTCTACCCCAAGACAGGAAAAAAATTATCCAAAAAATGAAATCTCTAACCGCTGTCTGTCAATCGGGTGCATCCGCCGCAATGCCCGCCATCAATTCGTCGGGTCGCATTTCCCGACCAACTCACCATCATCGTGATGGTGAAAATGCCGAAATGAAAATGTATCTGTCAAAGTTGAAAGATCTTGTGCCATTTATGCCGAAAAATCGTAAACTCTCAAAATTGGAGATCATCCAGCATGTCATCGATTATATCTGCGATCTGCAAAGTGAATTGGAAACACATCCAGAAATAAATTCTTTCGATGCAGCGACCGCTTTGAGTCTCACCAATGGATCTCATCATATTTCCGCGCACATGGATGATGTTTCGATGGAGGAACGTTTGGCAGCACATTTACAAAACACCGTTGCAGCACAAGTCCGACAGCCATTGGCAACGAGACAGAGTCCGAATATGATTCTCAGCAATTCATCATCATCATCGTCGGTGCTGAGTTCGGTTATCCTGTCCAACAATGGTAGCAATTCATCTGCCGTACAGCAACAACAGCATTCTCATGTGGTAAGTTGAAAATGATCAGTGAAATATGGAATATAGATAGGTGGTTTCAACTGAAAATGTCAGAGGTACTTAGGCCGAAAATGATGTCGAACATGTATCTCATTTGAAGGTCGAAATAGTGGACAGAAATCCCATTTTCCATGTCTTTTTGAGGATATTTTTGTGCTCCAGACAAAGTCTAGATCGACGTAGTCATAGATCGGCGTGAAGTGTTATTTGAAATTAGAACTTGTCGCATTCAAAAAAAAACCGAATGACACCGTATTTAGGTATTATATCTCTTAGAGAGCCCTGAAATGAAATTTCTCTATAAAGGGCTTCAGAAAATGTTACGTTCTCACCGATAAAATCCAAATAACTTCTTCAAATGAACTTCCCTGCTGATCACACATAACAAAAGATATTTTTTTTCGACTCATAGATACATCCTAACCCGTGTATTTCTTTTTTCTATGCAATCAACTCCTTATGACTTGAGAAAATATTAATATAAAATTTTCACCGACAAAGTCCGAAAACGTCTCAATAGTTACAACTTCCCTGTGATCATTCACAAAAAATAGTTCTATTCTTCGATTCATTGATACATGATAAGTCAGATAATCAAAAAAAAGATAAAAATAACATCGGGAAGTCGAATTTTAATCGCTGAGAACCGCTTGACTTCATTATCATTCATATTTCACACATAAAAGTCTTAATGTTATCTTTGTTTGAATTAATTGTCATTTGATCGCACCGTTAAACTATGAAAACGGTTTGACGGAAATGAATTAACTTGTATCAACAATGAGATGAAGGTTTAGTTGATAATAGCGATGTTAAAAATAAACTGAATTTTTAATAAATTAGACAGATAGATACAACGTCAAAAATGCGATACAAAAATCAGAAAAGTTGAGTGTTCTCTTTGCACCGGTATTTTATGAAAATTTGCCAATGGAAATTATTGAAAATTTGTATGCTAAGAGTTTTTGGTTTAATTGATCAAATTTTAGTTAAAAGGGAAGGGAGAAATATTTACGGCTTTGGGAAATATTGATCTTAATCTTGAATTCTTAAAAAAATAGAAAAAAAAATTCCCGTACCGGTATTCTTTCAAAATTTAGTGATGGAAATGATTGAAAATTTGCATGTCAAGAGTTTTTGGTTCAATTGATGAAATTTTAGCTAAAATTGACCGGAGAAATATTCACATCTTAAGAAAAAATTTATCTTAATCTTGAATTCTTAAAAAGAATTACAAGAAACTTTGTACCGGTGTTCTTTAAAAAAAAAATGGGCCATAGAAATGATTGAAAATTTGTATGTCAAGAGTTTTTGATTTATTTGATAAAATTTTAGTTAAAAGGGACGGGAAAAATAGTATCATCTTTAGAAAAAATTGATCTTAACCTTCAACTCTTAAAAAAGTAGAAGAAATTTCCGTACCGGTATTCCTTCAAAATTTGGTGATGAAAATTAATGAACATTTGTATGCCAAGAGTTTTTGGTTCATATGATGAAATTTTAGTTAAAAGGGACTGGAGAAATATTCACATTGATCTTGATCTTGAATTCTTAAAGAATTTGAAGAAATTTCCATACCGGTATTCCTTGAAAATTCGGTGATGGAAATTATTGAATATTTGTACACCAAGAGATGTTGGTTTAACTGATGAAATTTATGTTATAAACGACTGGGGAAATATTAACATCTTTACAAAAAATTCATCCAAACCCTCAATTCTTGCAAAAATAGAAAAACTTCAGTATTGGTCTTCTTGATTGATACTCTGAGAATGTTTATGCATTTCTTTATGTGGCAAACCTAGTCAAAAACCATAAAAAAATGCAAACTTGCAAACTCAAGTTGCTGCTATTCATTTAAAACCACTCCACCTACCAAGACAAATCGTCACGGAAATTCCACAAAAAAATAAACTATGTCATCAACCACTTTGCTATAAAAAAATCTCATCCCGGATATCTTTACCTATCAAAAGCAAGATCTTTTATTTGTGATCGTACGACCTCATCTAGATATCGCTGAAATCTTTAACAAAATTCTTTCCCCATTAACGGCCTTTCTCATTCAAATCTGCCCCGCAGCTTGCCTTGCTAGACGGGTTTTTTTTTTTGTGAATCCTCAGTTGTGCATGTTAAAATGCAAAAAAAAAAATACCCATCTCACAATAGCGATAAATCTTGATTTGACGAAAGAATTTCGTCGATACAGAAAAAATTTGCATAAAACCACTCAAAGATTAAAATTTCGTTATCAAACCAGGCGACTCATTAAATTGTAATATTTGGAATTTTCAACTGCCACTAGGTTTGTCTAACGATTTGATAAGCGCCTGTAAGATGTCATTGAAATAAATTAACCGACAAAAAAAAAACACCATTAGTTCGCTTGGATTTGGATTTTATCTAAACGATACACGTAATGCCCTTGTAGAGTAACAAACTTGCTAATTGAACCCCCAGCACATATCCGATTATACATGTCATTCTGCTTCTTCCGCCTAGAAATTCATCATGTTTTCAGATGAATTCTTGTTAGATCATGTTTCACAAGCCAAACTTCATGGGGCCATCAGAGTTGACCAAACGAATCCATTCATGTCAGTAAGCACGTCAAATCAATAAAGCGAAAAGTCACTCAACTGCTCGATACTAATGTATCTATTCTAGTATTTGGTTGTGGGGCTCGCAGCTACGTACAAAAATGTAGTACAATGTGACATTTTCATGTCGCACAACTCAGCGCCACACATATATCTACAGAAATAAACACGAGACAAAAAAAAAAAAAAGTAAAACCTCCAACCATTAGTAATTTTAATTTAATTTCGTGTGTGCGGATTTTGTGAACACCTGCAGATACTTAAGTTGTTGTTTTTGTTTAGTTTTTTTTTTCTCGCAACGCTCCCCCTCGTTTTTCTTCTTTCTCTCGGTCGTTTTCTCGCTTTGTGGGGGCTACTATACGGATTCATCCGCGACTCACAAAAAGGTACAGATACGTTTCGAAATCACGACAGCGTATAAATCTGCCGTCTTTTTGTTGTTGCTGGTTTTTCTGTGTTTGTTTTGTATTGGCGCTTAATTGCCATCCCCATATCCTCACATATACTGTCCTCATATCAGCGTGAGATAGAGTGAGCGGCGATGATGAAAAATCTGTCATTATAGCGAGAGAAATGAGACTTGAAAATTCCAATGACAAATAAAACTGAAAACAGCTTATCAGCGATGCTAATTAAACCGCGATTAATCGCTGTTTACTTACCCTCACCGTCACACACAGAAAATCACTATCTCTAGCTAGTGATCTATCTGGCGCACACGAACTTTACTCTCTCGAACACAAAAACAAAAATAACACAACAACAGCGGTATGATGTGTTGTTGTGAAACTGTGTGTTGATCACCTTAAACAACGATGACACCACCACCCTACAACCGGCATAAAAATATTGCAAAGCTGAAACTTTCTACACGTTTAACCTCTAAAACGAAACTTAACCACAAATTGCGACTAAATTTCAACAGTTAAGGTCAAAGTACGTTAAAATTAACATTTCGACACACCATGAAAAAAGAGTGCATTAAGCAACAACAACAATCTTGACATTTTCAGTTGACTTTTAAAAAGTTTCTCTTGACCCTGTATGGGTCCCTGAAACGTTGTATCTTTCACACTGAATTCGTATCTTACATTGTACTAATTTGTTTTTTTTTTTACTTTTTTTTTCTCTTTACAGACGACATCACTAGCACCAGCGTCGACAGAAAAACAATCCGCAGATAACAAAAACAGTCGGCAGCATTGTTAGATACGCGCCAACAATGTCCTCTGAGCACACACTATTTTAAACAGATCTCTGTTTCGTTTCTTTCAAGTGAAAGAAAAAAAAATCGTATACATAAAAAAAATAACATATTCTAGTTTATAATTACAATGCAAAAAAAAAAATGAATCAACCTACTATCATTAATCACTGTATAAAATAAAAAATAAAAAACAATTACAAATTAAATTAAAATGTTGGCTATGGCACAGATATATTAAAATTGACATTTTCGCAAAATGCAATTGTAGATTATAAGAAAAAAAAAACTCCTCTTCAGGCACAGATGCAATCGTCCTCAAGAAGAAGTTAAAAATAAATTTTGCATAAGCATTTCACACAACAAAGGGATTTTTGTAAATGTCATCCTCTTGTTAAGAAACAAAAAAAAAAAAAACATCAAACTCTAACAGGTTATGGTTAAAATTGAGAAAAAAATTCAATTTCATTTTCTTTTTATTTTTAATTATAACTTTTTAGAAATTTAATTTTTTTTACAAGTCAAAACGACCTCAAAACTTGGCATAGCTTTACCCTAGTAATTATTTAAAAAAAAAAAAACAAGTTTACACGCAGATCATTAATTTTTTCCATCTTAATTAAAAAAAAAATTAAAAACATAGTTTTTTTCCTACTAAATAATATTAAAAAAAACTGAATATTCATCCTATTACATTTAATTAATAATTTCTTTGGTAATTTATTATTATTTTTACTTTAGCTATAACAATATAAATGTTTTCTTAAGATATTTATATATAAGAAACCAACAAAAAAAAAATGGTTATAATATTTCGTTTATCCTAGAGTATTTTTCTTTGTTTTTAAAAGAGAAAATTAACTTTGTTGTGTTTATTTTTTTTTTGTTTAATTTTTATATAACATCTATTATTTCATTTTTTTTAAATATAAAGAAATTTTTAATCAACTGTAACTACATCTTGATGTGTAAAAAAAAAATATGTTCTGTGATCTGTAGAATACTTTGTACAAAGTGTATAGAATTATTATGATTTTTATTTTTTAATTCTAAATGTATTGAAATATAATTAAAAAAAAAAACAAAAAATTAAAAAAAAAACAAGAAATAAACAAAAATAATATGAAAAGAGTAAAATAAAATTTTAAGTGGTAAAAATATTAAACTTTTGTGTTTTTAGTGAGAATATTTTATGGGGTTTTTGAAACAAATTTCAAGACACCAATCGTTGTTGAAAAGAAGTCATTTTAGGTATTATCGCTCAGGCCTTTCAGACAACTTCAAAGACACCAATCGTTGTTGAAATGAAACATCTAGCATCAAAGATTTGAATGCTATACCGATGACGCACTACCGTACAAGAAAAATGGTTCTATGGCGAGTCGTAAGGGTGATCCATTTCGAGGTTCCCTACTTTTTTAAAGAAAAAAACACGCAAAATTCAAATTTAATGTGAGAATGTTTATTATCATTTGAAAGAACATTCTTTGGCATTTATTTTTTGAAGATTATGTCTATCAAATGTTGGCCGTTGCTACGTCGCAGATGGTCCATCCGTTGAGTCCAATTTTCGATCACTCGTTCGAGCATTTCGACTGGTAACTGGCGAATGACACGCGTGATGTTTTCCTCCAAGGCCTCAATCGAAGCGGGTTTGTCGGCATAAGCTTTTGACTTTACATATCCCAACAGGAAAAAGTCTAACGGTGTGATATCACACGATCTTGGTGGCCAATCGACCGGCCCAAAACGTGAAATTATGTGCTCACCGAAATGTTCTCTCAATAAGTCCATTGATTGATGCGATGTGTGGGAAGTGGCGCCGTCTTGCTGAAACCAAATGTCGCCGAGATCACGAGCTTCAATTTCTATTTCAGGCATCAAATAGTCGGTTATCATGGCACGATAACGGTCGCCATTGACGGTTACGTTCGCACCGGCATAATTTTTAAAGAAATATGGACCGATGATTCCACCGGCCCACAAACCACACCAAACCGTTGTTTTTTTCTGGATGAAGTGGCAGTTCTTCAATCTCTTCAGGTAACTCTTCGTCCCAAATGCGGCAATTTTGTTTGTTTACATGCCCATTGAGCCAGAAATGGGCCTCATCGCTAAACAAAATTTGCCTCGAAAACGTCGGATCTTCTTGGAACTTTTCAAGAGCCCATAGAGCGAAGCGATGTCGCTTGGGAAGGTCGAGCGGCTTCAGTTGTTGCACAAGCTGTATTTTGTACGCTTTCAATTTAAGATCTTGACGTAAAATGCGCCAAGTCGTTCCATACGTCAGTCCGAGTTGCTGCGAACGGCGTCGAATCGACTCTCTACGGTCTTCGTGTACACTCCCAGCTACGGCCGCTATATTTTCTTCATAGCGTGCTGGACGTGGTCTATTCGGTCGAATATTATCCAATAATGAATGCTGGGTCTCAAAATGGGTGATGGTGTTGCGAATAGTTCGCTCAGTAGGCCGATTATGTTGACCATAAGTTGAGCGAAGTGCACGAAACACATTCCTCACAGAACGTGAATTTTCATAAGAAAGTTGAACAACTTGCAAACGTTGTTCACGCGTAAGTCTTTCCATTATGAAATGCCAAACAATACTAAACAAAAATAACATGACAGCATGACACGACTCACACGTGTTGTGTCAAAAAAGTCTATTGAAAAAAGTATCTCTACTTGGATCACCCGTGACTTGCACAGCCCAAATTAATACAAATTTTTGGCGTAACAGGCTCGTTAGTACTCACGGCCGAGCTTTATCACAGCCAATCATGTATGCGTGTGTACGTCTTGCTAGATGGTGGGACCTCCTGTTTTATGCCGACTACGAAAGGCGAATTTGAGATAAACTTTTCTTTTTCTTGACAATTGATACTACTCGGATGGTTTGTCAGATAATCACGAGAAGAGTGAAACATTATTTTGTTGTTGCTACGGCTAAGTAGCGAACAGAGACCTTCTGCGCGGCAGTTCATCGCACTAACCATAGCGCCACTGAGCCCGTCACTTGCACAGCCCGCCATTTATTTTTATCTCGATTCTCATATGTGTACATGCACACCGCCTTACCATGAAGCTGTTTTTTTGTTCTCAATGCGTAATCTGTGGGGCCCTTTATAAACTTTTCCAGCATTAACTTCATTTTGTATGTTCGAAGCCTTTGTTAGCAGTCATTTTAGAAATACTCGTTCAGGCCTTTCGCGAATAAATGTTTCTTGCAATTTTTGCCTTGATAGCAATGTAAATCAGATTGCTGAATGGCAACAGTTTACTTAAGTGGCGCTACAGTCCAGAATGAACCTGGGCCTCAACCAACATGCCTCTTCAATTAGCCCGGTCCTTAGCTAACTGCCTTTAATTGCGCATTAGGTTGAGGTCGGTTTCTACTTGTGCGCGCCATTTAAGGCGATGTCTTCCTCTACTGCGTCCGACGTCTGGCCGGGAATCGAAGACTCTACGAGCCGGAGTATTGGTGTCCATTCGTTCTACATGTCCTAGCCATCTTAAACGTCCAATGCGGAGTTTTTTGACATGTCGCTGTACAGGTCGTGTAGTTGGTTGAATCTTCGTCCTCATGGCCTGTCATCGCATACGGGCTTTGACGATTTTTCAAAGAATTTTCCTCTCGAATCGACCAAGGATTTCTTCATCCGCTTATGAGACGATCCATGCTTCCCCGCCGTAGAGCAGGACTGGGATGATCAGGGTCTTATACAGGATCTCCTTTGTAGTTCGAGTGAGGGCTTTACTTCTAAATTGCTATCTAAGCTCGAAGAAACAGCGGTTGGCAAGAGTAATTCTTCGTTTGATTTCTGACGAGATGTCAGAGTTGATAGCGGAGCCGAGGTAGACAAAGTCCCGTACCACCTCAAAGTTATATCTGTCAATGGTGACGTTCTGTCCAATTCGTCGATGTTGTGTGTCCTCTCGTGTTGACAGCATATAATTTGTCTCGCCCTCATTTGCTGCTAAACCCATTTGTGCCGCTTCCTTCTCTATACCAGCAAACGTGGCTATGACATCACTTTGAGTCCTGCCCATGATGTTAATATCGTTGGTGTATGCTAGTAGTTGCTCCGATTTTTAGAAAATTGTCCGTCTGGTTTTGGCTTAGGAGTTTTGCACAATCCTCCCAAGAAGCAAATAGAAGAAAACACATGACATTGCATCGCCTTGCCCAAATCCTTTTTTGGTATCGAATGTGTAGGGAGGTCGTTTCCAACTCTGATGAAGCAACGAGAATTCTCCATCGTCATCCTTCATTAACGGACGAGCTTGGGTGGTATACCAAAACTAGACATGGCTCAGTATAGTTCGTCTCTATAAATGCTGCCGTATAAGGCTTTGAAATCGATGAATAGGTGGTGGGTATCGATTTGGACTTCTTGGGGCTTTTTTTTTCAGGATCGGCCGAATGGTGATAATTTGATCGGTTGTGGACTTTCCTGGCCTAAATGGGTCGATCAGGTTATTGGTAAATGGTTTCAGGCATTCACTTATTGCGGCAGATAGAATCTTGTAGGCGATGTTGAGAAGACTTATGCCTCTATAGTTGGCACAGGTCAGAGGGTCTCCTTTTTTGTTAATACGACAAACGATGCTTAGGTTCACTTCTCCATGCATACTTTCTTTCGACCAGATTTGGCTTATGAGTTGGTGGATGTTACTTACCAAGTAATCTCCGCCGGCTTTATAAAGCTCAGCGGAAGGATATCATTTCCGGCAGCCTTATTAAGCTTGAACCCCATGGCTAGATGGAGGTCACATCAATTATGTCGGGTGGTTGGTAGTCATCGCTGTTGTCGCCGATGTTGAAGGGTTCGTTCTGCCAGCGGAATGTTGTTGCAGAAATGTTCTTCCATATCCTCGGCATCGACTGTGTCTCAACTACGATATTTCCATGTTCATCTGTACAGGAGTTTGTTCGAGCCTTAAATCCTTGGCTTCGACGTTTTGCATTTTGGTACTTGCGGGCGTCATTCCTGGAGTGACACCTCTCTAAATCCTCGATCGCAAGCTTTTCTTGCTCTTTTTTCTTCATTCTGAAAAGCCGGTGTTCTTTCCTTCCTCTCTGCCTATAGAGCTCAACGGCAGCTCTCGTCTTCACCTGCAGCTTAGCATTGTAGGCCTCGTTCTTGGCGGCGATCATATGTCGGCATTCCTTATCAAACCAGGGATTTCTTAATGGTGGGCGCGAGAAACCAAGCATAGCAGTTGCGACTGAAGTAATGGCTTGTTGGGATCTTTGCAATTGTTCGTCGACACTCGAGGCTGGTGGTATGGTGTTAATCGAGAGGTTTAGGGATACGCGTTGCGCGAAGGTAGTTTCACAGTATTTCTGGAATGTTGTGGCATGATGGATATCCGCATTCTTACCTCGGTTGCAACAAGGTAGTGGTTCGAGTCGATGTTAGCTCCTCGCATCCAAAATACTGGATGCGTACCTCTTGTCTATCGCAATGTGATCGATTTGGTTGACCGTTCGTTGATCTGGAGACCGCCATGTCCCCATATGGATATCTAGGTGAGGAAACCATGTGCTGGCTATAGTGGCATTTGGTTCAGTAACGAAGTCAATTAGAATAAGTCCGTTACCAAACGTGTTGTCGTGTAGGCTATGTTTTCCGACAATACTGCTAAAGATGTCTTCTCTTCCAACCTTTGCGTTCAAATCTCCCAGCACGATTTTAACATCGTACTTCGGTAGTCGCTAATAGGTTTTGTCAAGGAGCTCATAGAAGCAATCCTTAGATATTTCATCGTTTTCCTCCGTTGGGGCGTGAGCGCATATAAGGCTTATGTTGGCGAATTTGGCCTTGATGCGGATTGTTACAATGCGTTCGCTAATGTTTGTGAAACGTAAGACTTCTTGCCTTAGTCTGGCACTTATAACAAATTCGCATCCGAATAATCGCTGTTTCTGCTCACTATAACACGGTCCGTAGGGGATGTCACAGTTTTTCATCCTCTTTTTGCCCGGCCCATCTAATCGTATTTTCTGGATGGCAGTAATGTCTGGTTTGTAGCTGCTTAGGCCTTCCGCTAATTAGTACCCAAGGTTGTTAGAACCCATTGGCCAATGGAATTCTGCATTTATGGAAGTAGAAGTTGCCTAAATGGGTCTTACTTTGTGAAGCACCGGAGTTGTCAAGTATGAAATGAAACCTCACGATTATTTCTCAGAAAAAAAAGTTTTAAATAGCGGTACATCTTTTTGATGAATAAATCTAGTAAGTGACAATCAAATGGAATGTCGGTAAATCAGAGATGGTTCGAAGTCTTAATTCACTTTAAATTTTAAAAATGTTGCTTGCAAAAATTTTGGTTTTTTTTGAAATATTGTGCTGTGTAGCTTTTAAAAAGATTTATCATACCTAAAATACATTTAAAAAAATATCAAAGACTGTTATTTTTACTGAACTGTATTTTTGTAAAAGTTTTTTTGTTTGTGTTGATTTTTTCAATTTTAATAAATACAAAAAGTTTTTATACAAAAATTCTAATTTTTGCTGTCGATTTGAAAAATATGGTCATCGTATCTATAAAGGATAACTCAGGACGAAATTCTTCAGGGATAGTACTCAATCTCAATCTATTTTGAAAGCCTGACATACAGAATGCAGGCAAACATTGTTCTTAATGAATTGAGAATATGGATGACCCGGTAGTTTTTTTTAGGATGTCTTCTGTCACCATTCTTAAAAATAGCAAAAATGATTGCCTTATGAAAGCTTATGAGAGTCAATATAAATTTGGTTGAAGAATTTCTCTATATATCTAGTTTTTGAACTGAGTGTTAGCATTTTTGTCCAACTCCACTGGAATGCCAATTATCGCCGGACGTTAATTATTTTTCATATTTAGAAACACTGCTTCGAGTTTATGACCTAGGAGAGACAATACTATGGACACCTACTATAACCTTTACACATGTACCATGAGCGTCGATGGGGTAGACGCTGATTCGTTTAGTTGTATCATGCTAGTAACCCATACATATAAAAACTTTTCATGTAAAAATATTTCTTAAAAAAATGAAAATTAACGTGCGAAACATGTTAGAAACTTCTTAGATCAGAATTTGAATCGTTTATCAGAATAGTGCTGACTGATTAAATTAAAAATTACTATGCAACTGTACGGCTGGACAGTGGGCACCTTAGGAATATTGTAAAGCAAATCAAATGAAATACACTGCTGCACATAACTCGTACGACTTCTTAACAAACATTAAAATTAAGAAAACTAAATTGAATTGAAATATACACGCTCTCCACTAATGTAAAGCTAAAGTATCTACTTGATGTCTTAATCATCATATAAGTGATTTCATGAGTTCAATGGTTCAAAGTATACATATGCATGAAGGTACGGTTCTTAAATAATTACTGACATTCAAAAACTCCAAGGCAAAGCTTAACCACGGAAGATGTGATTACGATTATATCATAGGGTATGCATTTATAGGTGATGATTTATTGTTTCCACTATCCTCTATTATGATGTCTATGATGATGGTTAGGTGTTGTAGAACGAGGGAATACTCTGATTGGCTTTTACTTGGCAATGCAAAGTGGTTGTAACCATCGGTTACTGGTCTCATCCAACCGGATTTTACTTGCTAAACAATAAGTGCGAGTGTTAATTACCAGACAAGAAACAGCAACACTATAAACAGCCAGGTTCGGCAGGAGAGGACGGTGTCCCAAACGTCGTATTGAGACACCTGCCAATAGAAGCAGTCGATATCTTCACCACGCTGTTTAACAATGCACTGAATAATGCACATTATCCGGTGCACTGGAAAACGGTCCCCAAAAAGGACAAGGACAAAACAAACCCTGCAAATCTTCGGTCAATAAGCCTTCTGCCGAATGTAAGCAAGGTATTCGAGAAGATAGTCAATAGAGCTCTGCTTAAGTGGGTTGAGGAAAACAAAATTATTCCGGATAATCAGTTTGGTTTTCGAGCGAGGCATGATATCATTCATGCCGCGTCGAAACTAGTCTCCGACATCCAATGGAATAAATCCAAAGGACAATGCACAGGGGCCTGTCTTGTTGACTTTGATAAGGCCTTCGACACCATATGGTTAGAGGGGCTTTTCTACAAGCTGACCAGACTGGGCATGCGTAAACCCATGCTATATATGATTTATGAAATGCTTATGGGAAAGAAGTTCGTTGTCAAATGTGGCAACGTAACTTCGAGTAAGGTCTTTGAAATTAAAAACGGTTTACAACAGGGGGCGGTGAACTCCCCGATATTGTTTAACATTTATACAAGTGATCTTGTAGGTTCTCTCAGACACGCTATAGCGTACGCAGATGATCTAGTGGCGTACAGATCAGGTCCGAAAATCGAGGTCATCAACACACTTTTGCAACGTTACTTCGATCACATTAAGGGATATTGCGATGATTGGAAATTGAGGATCAATTTCCAAAAAACCGAAACAATTCTGTTCAGAACCCCAGTGCAGAGGGCTTCTTACGATACCAGAAAAAACTGGAAAAAAATTTGTATCATGGGACAGCATGGACGGCCGTTGGCGGTGAGAAGTGAAGTCAAATACCTTGGCATCTGGCTTGACAAGTTTCTGTATTTTAATAAAAATGTGGATGCTTGTCTGGCCAGGGCTAGGGGGGCTTATGCTCTGACAAGAAGATTGTTTCATAGCAGTCAACTTGATTCAAGGGTGAAAGTCATTTGCTACATGGGCCTCATAAGGCCGATCATCGCTTACGGTTGTCCCGTGTGGTTCAATGTATCACCATCCTACATGGAAAGGATACGGCTGCTTAGGATTGTACCGAACGCCGGACTCCGAGTACATAAAATATTATCGCAACGAGGTTCTATACAATCGGGCTCAGTTGAATAGAATTGACAATTTCTTAATTAAGGTGACTCGAAGGCACGCTGCAAGGGCGATGGCTAGCGACAACAGCCTGATCTTTGGGGATTATTATCCCAATGATTTATACATGGAGAGCACGCTCATATCGGGCTTTATTCCACCAGAGGCATTCATTTACATCGATTCGTTAGGGTTAGTACAAGACAGGAACGGTATCCCGGTTTTATACCACCGCTATCGTGACGCGCGGGACAAACGGCTAATCCGCGACGGGTACGTCGACAATGCTCCGGAGCTCCTCCGCTTTAGCACGACGGTATCGGATCGCGATAGGACCGACGCTGAAAAGCAGCGCACCGAGTTTTGGTGGCTAAACGAGGAAAGTATTTCTGCAGTTCCTCAGGTCTTTGCGGACTTTTAGTCCAACTCCATAGGTAAGATTTTAAAATTAGGAACAAGGTCTGGGGCGGGGCTTGTGCACCATATTGGCGTACAATATGGTTGAACGCAGGCTGCCGTGGGACTGAAAGACGCAATCAGGATGGCGACCCCTCGGGGCATGCGCAACGAGGGCTCGCCACCCCGATTATAATTAAGTTAGGTTTAAGTAGTTAAGTAGTCTTAAGTTAGGCTTAAGTCTTAAGTTATGCTTAAGTAGTTTAAGTAGTCTTAAGTTATATATAATCTAGAATAAGGTTTTATATAAAACAAAAAAAAGTCACTAAACAAAGTTTTCAATTTTTTCTTTGTAAATTAAAATTAAATATAAAACCAAAAAACCGACAAATATAAGCCTAAAGGCAAAATAAAACAGCTAAATATAAGCTTACAGCGCCCACTAAGGGCCGATAAGTTAGATTAAGTAAACCAGTTATTGATAAGTTAGATTTAAGCATTTTTGTCTAGTAGTAAGTTAATATTTTAAGTAAATAAAAAATGAGTTTGAAAGTAAAAGTATAAACAGTCAGGTCAGAATCGCAGCGGATGTAAACCCTGCCTGCTGCCCCAGGCAAACCAAGATGAGCTGCTTCGACATATTCGGACAATAGGTTGTCTAGAAATTTCAAGGGTAAGTCAGGCCCTTTGAACAGAGATGGTGCCGGATGAACCGAAATGCCAACGGCAGCGTTTAAGCCCGTAGTGGATAGTGATGGCCCCGTGTCCTAGGCGGTTCTAATAAATTGGAACTGGGCCTCCAGGTTTGGGGCTTGTGATTTGAGTTAACTACACAATAGCCTCGGCAGGACTGATTTAATTGTTGACGACCCTGCTAAGATAGATGCAACCGAACAACTAGTGGAAGCCGTAGACTGCTACAAAGCAGATATTACTGCCATCCAGAAAATACGATTGGATGGGCGAAGTTAAAAGAGAATGAAAAACTGCGACCGTGATATAGTGAGTAGAAACAGCGACTAATCGACGCGGATTTGTTATAAGTGCCAGACTTAGGCAAGAAGTCCTAAGTTTCCAAGACATTAGCGAAGAAAAAATCCGCATCAAGGCAAAATTCTCCAACACAAGGCTTATATGCGCTCGCGCCCCGACGGAGGAAAAATATGATTTAGCTAATGATTGCTTCTTAGAGCTTTTTGACAAAACCTACTGAGGAGCTAACATCGACTCGACTACCCTGTTGCAGCCAAGGTAAGAATGCTCATATCCAACACGCCACAACACTTCAGAAATACTGTAAGAAACTTTTATGTCGAAAAACTGCAATCGCCAGAGACCGCAGAGACCTTCGCGCAATGCGTACCCCTTAACATCTCGATTAATACCATACCACCAGCATCGAACGTCGAAGAACAATGGCAACGATGCCAACAAGCCATTAGATCAGCCTCAACGATGTGCTAGGTTACTCCCGCCCAGGTGCAGCAAACCCCCGGTTTGATGAGAAAGGCTAACATATGCTCGCAACCAAGAACGAGGGCTACAAGGCTTAGCTGCAGATGAAGACGAGCTGAAGAAGAGCTGCCGTAGGGCTCTATAGGCAGAGAAAAAGGGAAGAACGCCGTCTTATAAGAAAAGGAAAAGCGCGCAATCGAGGATATAGAGAGGTGCCACTCCAGGAATGATGTTGGCAAGTTTTACCAAAGTGTAAAATGTCAAAGCCAAGGATTCAAAGCTCGAACAGAATCCTGTCGAGATGAACTAGAAAATATCGTAGTTGTAACACAGTCGATGCTGAGGACATGGAAGAACCGCTTGCTCAGACTGTTAAACGGCGATGACGAACAACCATCCGCTGTCGGGCAGAACGAACAATTCAACACTGGCAACGACAGCGAGTACTGCCAACCACCCGACCTGAGTGAAGTGAATACCTAAAGCAATACCTAAATTCAAGCTTAATAAGGCTGCCGGAAATGACGGCCTTTCCGCTGAACTTTATAAATCCGAAGGAGATGACTTGTTAAGAAACATCCACCAACTCATAAGCAAAATCTGGTCAGTCGAAAATGTGCCTCAAGAATGGAACCTGAGCCACAAACAACCTGATCGTCCTTAACAGTGTGGTTTTGGGCCAGGAAAGTCCACAATCGATAACATTTTCACACTTCCTGCAAATCCTGGAAAAATTCCAAGAAGTCCATATCGATACCCACCACCTATTCATCGATTTCAAAGCCGCATATGACAGCACTTATAGAGACGAACTATACAGAGCCATGTCCAGTTTTGGTATACCGCCCAAACTCGTCCGTTTGTGTAGGATGACGATGGAGAATTCTCGCTGCTCCATCAGGGTCGGAAAAGACCTCACCGACACATTCGATACCAAAAAAGGATTTAGGCAAGGCGATGCGCTGTCATGTGACTTCTTCAATCTGATTCTTGAAAGGATTGTGCAAAACTCACGAAAAAATCGGTGCAATTACTAACATACGCCGGTGATATTGACATCATTGGTAGGACTCAACATGATGCCATAGCCACGTTAGCTTGAATGGAGAAGGAAGCGGCAAAAATGGGTTTAGCAAAAAATGAGGGCAAGACGAATTATATGCTGTCGACAGGAAAAGACAAACAACATCGACGAATTGGGCAGAACGTCTCCATTGACAGATATAACTTTGAGGTAGTACGGGGCTTGGTCTACCTCGGCTCCGCTATTAACTCTGACAACAACATCTCGTCAGAAATTAAACGAAGAATTACTCTTCCCAACCGCTGTTTCTTCGGGCTAAGACGGCGATTCAGTAGTAAAGCCCTCACACGAACTACTAAGGAGATCATATATAAGACTCTTATCATCCCAGTCCTGCTTTACGGCGCTGAAGCATGGATCGTCTCATAAGCGGATGAAGAAATCCTTGGTCGATTCGAGAGGAAAATTCTTCGGTCCCGTTTGCGTTGACGGGCTATGTAGATGAAGATTAAACCGAGAACTATACGAGCTGTGCAGCGACATGCCCCTGGTGAAAAAACTCCGCATTGGTCATTTAAGATGGCTAGGGCATATAGAACGAATGGACACCAATACTCCGGGTCGCAGAGTCTTCGACTCCCAGCCAGACGTAGAGAGGAGGACGTCGCCTTAAGTCGCCTTATTGGAGCGGCATGTTGGTTGAGGCCAAGGTTCATTCCGGTCTCTAGCGCCACTTAAGTAGATAAGAAACTGTCCAACCAGCTTTTTTTTTTTTAATTCCCCCCAATTTTTTTTTTCAATATCTTCCAAGAATTTATGCATTTATGCCCTGTTTGGTGGCTTCATTTGTCCGTAAATTCTTTGAAAACGACTTTAGTAAGCCCATCATAGTCAACGGTGAGCTCTACAGACCAATGATAACCTCCATGTAGTTAGCCAATATAATGGGCATTGGGAATGGACGATATTAGGTTCCACTAAAAAATTCGTTAATACCTCACACGCAGCTTCTATCTATGGACAGCAATGGTCCATAGAGTCCGATATTAATAGGCACCAACTTTTCCAGTTGCTGTGATATAGTTTTTTAAGATTTTCATAACCGAACTGAAAACAACGGTTAGCAACTCCAATTATCCAATCACAAACGGTAGACTACCAAGATTCTTCATCAAACCTGAAGTTTCTTGCTGGTGGGCTCATGTGACCTTAGTTGAGGCAGATGTTATGGCTTGTAGAAACCGTGGTCATTTTCATTCCAAATAAGATGCTGGTGGTATGGTGTTATTCGAGAGGTTTAGGCGTTCTGCGAACGACTTATCGGTCAATTTGGATTGAAGTCATTTGGCATTATATTGGCCCGTTCGTTGAACTGGGAACCGCCACGTCCCTTATCGAGATGAGGAAACCGGTGAGTAATATTGCTTTGATATAGAAACCATCACCATCACTATAGATGGTCCGTAGACTTTTTTTTTTGTTAATTATCCCTGACCTCTAGATTACATACGTAAATTGTTAAGCTCATCAGCTACATCAGCAATGGACTAAGATAGGTCTATCCAAGATAGATAGGTCTACCCAAGATAGATAGGTCTATCCAAGATAGATAGTTCTATCCAAGATAGATAGGTCTATCCAAGCTAAAAATCCCTGATAAATACTATGGGAATCTTCCAATATACCTACCGCCACCAGTATGATCACAATAAAATGTTTTGCACCCTTAAATGGACTTAAAAAGCCTACAAGCTGCATCAGCCTACATTTAAATTTGTTAATTCAGACAATTACAACCAGAAGCTGTGAGATAGCACATGTTCTTCAAAATTAAATGAACTGCACCAGTCTTGATTTATCTCATGAAAACACACTGATTGCATCATTTTATTCGATCCCAATCATAACCAGTCCCCTGAAAAAAAAATTCCACAAGTTTACGGAAACCTCTTGTGAAAGTTCCGCGACTAATCCAAATCCGAATCCAAACCTCCCCTTCAACATAATTACATGATGCGATCGTAGAGATCGCCTACAGCAAAACAAAAAAAATCTGACAAAAGGCGAACCTTTAATCGCAAGATAACATCGCAATCAATTCCCTCCAATCGATTAACAATCCGAATGCATTGATCACTAAATTGCAATTCAGTGGAATCACATAAAAAACACGTGCATCCATACAGGACGTCTCGTCCTACAACCAGCGACGAGTTGGACGAAAGCGAAAAAAAAAATGAAAACAAGCAGAAAAAAAAAACCTTTTACTCAGGTGTGGCCCAACAGCACCTAATGGACACAGACATTCCCACATAAATGCCCAAAACATCCTGTCTCCCCGGTTGTGGCAGGTACCCTCTCTCTCTCTCTCACACTCCACCCTTTAAATTCCTTTGGGGTACCCATATACGATCAGTACGACCAGTCAAGTGTCGCACCGAATGGATTCGCTTATTGAATCGGGCCGAGTCGAAAAATCGTCGGCTTCTTCCCAGGGCCCACTCACTAAGCCCAAGCGGATGGACAAAAAAAAAAACAAAACAAGAACGGCTTCTTCGTCCTCTCCTTCATCAACACAACGGAAAAAAGGAACACACAAAAAAAAAAGATACGAAGTTGGAGGAGAGATTGGATGAACACCGCTTGGACGTGCACGTGCATCTCATGAAAAGATCCCAACACTTGGATTTGGATCAAACGATTCTTGGAATTCTTAACCCGGTCTTTTGTTATATTCTTCTCTTCGTCTACTACTCACCGTTGTTGTGTTTGTTCTTTTACCATCACCAAAGCAGAAGACGATGACGATGACGACGACGACGAAGAAGAAGAACCACACACCGCACCGGTGCGATCGGTGCGATCGGTGGTGCTGCGACTGTGTGGCAGAGGCAATGCAATTGGTGATGGGCATTAAATTCCTCTTCGGAACAACACCTGAGGCTTTTGTGTTCCCAGTGTGTGAGATGGTTGTGTGCATTGCATCCGATCCGTGAGTTGTCTTTGATGTTGCCAAAGGCATCGGTTACAATGTGAGTACACGAACAACAAGACCAACGAAGTGATTTTCATTTTCCCATTTTTTTTTTCTTATTTTCTGTTTCGTTTTGTTATTAATTTTTTTTTTTAGCATTTTTTTTGGATTGAAGATTGAACCGCCATGCCAGGGGCATAGAGAGACAGAGGAATTCCAGTCAGATGACTGATCCGCTTTTTGGATTTTCGGATGCTTTTCTGGCCTTTGAATGACAATCGATCGTTGTTTTGTGTCGTCTTTTCGTTGTTCATCGTTCTTGTTGTTGTTGTTGTTGTTTATGGTGGTGATGGTTAGGTGCGCACCTGAGAATTTTTACATCCATGATATGGGGGATTGTTACGCAGACGCAATTGTTATGTGTGGAGGCTGCAGGAAGTTTTAGGTGATTTTGTGTGAGAACTGAGAGCAAAGTTTTCCCATAGGGAGGGGAGCAGGGAGGCAGCAATTTATGTAGATATACTCTGAGCTCCGCCTGGAATTAGAGGAGATCAATACACAAAGTGTTAGTGTCCAACATTAGGTGGGCCTAAAATTAATGTTTCATAATGCGCTCTACCCAGGTTTTGTTCGTCCGTTTCGATTAACATTTCAAACAGATCTTCCGACGAAATGTAATGCACATGATGGAATGGCGGAGTGGCGTAATGCGTTAATTTAATAATTTTTGACAGATACGCGTTGAAGAGTTTTTATAAACTTTTTTCAAGTAAGGCGAATCTAAAACGCTCCAGGAGCTCCCTGAGATGGTGTTTGTAGATATTTATTGACTCTGCTCTTAAAGTGAAGCCATGAAATAATTCCGAGCGAAATAATGCTGAATTCTGAAATTCGGCGGTATTTTACTTTATGAAAGTAATTTCCATGTTCACTTTGCTAGAGGGAAATAAAGCCGAGTCAGGTTTTATTTCACTTTGCACACATCCAATTTCGCACCCATCCGAAATCCAATACTGAGCCTCAAGCTGAGGGGACCGTCAAGCAGAGCGGTTCATACCTTGGATACATGCGAGTGTGCGAGTTTTGGTATATGTATGCGAATTTTTAACACATGTGCAACCCCCCTTAATGGGCTCACTTTTGGATTCAACATTACTTGTGATAATACAATTTCTAGATAAGTCGCATACTTAGTTGCAATACAAATGCATAAAGGGTGATGGTTTTGGTAAGTAAAAGTCGCACACTACGTTGTGCACGACCAGCCCACGGAAAAAACATCGTTTGGATTGGGGTTGCATGCGAGGTTGGATTTATTGAAAACCAAGCCAAAAGCAGAGGGTTTCCAAACATCTTCAAACTTTGCATACATCCAAACCAGCACGCAACTCAAATTTAACAGTGAGCCCATGCAAGGGGGTCACAGGGCAGCAGAAGGCCCCACCGCACGTATTCAAAGTTTGCAAAAATTCAGACTTTGCATGCTCCCAAACTCGCATTCCAGTGTAATTCTCTCAGCGTTATTTCACGGCACCGCTTAAAGTGTTATCGAGTGTATTTTGTTGGAAATATGTGCGTCTTCTGGAAGTTCGATCCATTGTTTGCTTGTTCTAAAGGGTGATTTTTTAAGAGGTTTAGAACTTAAAAAAAAAAAAAAACACAAAAAATTCGAAAAAATGAATGAAATATTTATTTGAATCGATAGTTTGAACCTTGCAATTTAATATTTAAAGATAATTTCATGCAAATGTTGACCGCGGCTGCGTCTCAGGTAGCCCATCCGCTGAGTCCAATTTTGGCATACTCTTTCACACATATCGGCCGGTATCTCACGAATGAATGATCCATGTTGGCTTCCAGTGCGTCAATCGAAGAGGGCTTGTCCCTATAGACATTAGCCTTGACATACCCCCACAAAAAATAATCTAATGGTGTCAAATCGCACGATCTAGGCGGCCAATTGACCGGCCCGAAACGTGAAATTTAACTGTTCACCAAACTCGCCTCGCAATTGCGCCATTGTTTCAGGTGCTGTGTGGCATGTGGCACCGTCTTGTTGAAACCACATATCATGCAAGTCAAGAACTTCCATTTCGGGCAAAAAAAAGTTTGTTATCATCGCTCGGTAGCGTTCACCATTGACAGTAACGCTGCGATTCGCATCATCTTTGAAGAAATATGGCCCAATAATGCCGCCGGCCCATAAACCGCACCAAACAGTGGCTTTTTCGGGATGCATTGGTAGCTATTGCAATGCTTCTGGCTGACCTTCACTCCAAATGCGGCAATTTTGCTTATTTCATCGCTGAACACAATTTTTCGATAAAAAAGCGGATCCTCGGCCAGCTTTCCAAGAGCCCATTCACCAAAAATTCGGCGTTGTGGACGCCAAGAACCTTAAGCTCTTCGCGACAACGCTTCACAAGCTTAGATTTTACTTCCAAAGCAGAGTTTTTTTTTCGAGAATTTGCCTTGGTGTGGAAATTCGTCTATGGTCGATCTGCCAGGACGAAAGTCACACGTGTCGATAAATCTACAGACTTTCACACAGTATGCTGGATAGGATCTAATACGCGACATTAAGCAGGGAAATGATTCTGTAGTTGGTGCAGGACATGGGATCGCCTTTTTTGTAGAGTGGACATACGAGCTGAAATTATAGTCATTCGGTATGCTCTCTTCCATAAAGACTTTATTGATGGTTTGGTGCATGTACGTGAATTTGGTGAGCTCTCTCAAGGCTGGTGTGTCAGCTCATCATTTTCAATCGTTGCTGTTACTGTTGAGTTGGAATCAAACGGCTCAGGGAAATACCTTCACAGGCAAAAACTTCACATGTAAAATAAGTTCACCTCGAGTGGGAAATAACTTCACTTTTTATACCCTATCCCATAGGGGTATGTATACCTATTAGTTGGGACATTAAGTTTGCAAAAATAGAGAAATTTCGCTAGATATACCTCAAAGTGTAGATATGTATCGACTAAGAGTCGCAAGCTGAGTCGCAAGCTGAGTCGCAAGCTGAGTCGATCTAGTCATGTCTGTCTGTTCGTCCTTCAGTTTGTGTGTCACCGATTTTTGGGTCTAAATATTTGAGCTAGAGTTTTTTTAAAGTTGGTATATAGGCTCTACATCCGACGAAGCAGAATAAGTGTAACAATTTTTGGAATCCGCTAAAAAAGGACGTGGCAGCCTTTTTTAAGAAAAACGTTATTTTTGGAAAAACCGTAAGAAAATTTGAAAAAAATTTGTGAACAAGTATTTAGACAATCCTTATATCTATACTTCGTCTATACAAACTTTTTCTGCCACGCCCACCTTTTGGGGGTGTTTTGACGTTTTTAGGTAAAATTTTAAAATATTTGAAAAAAAAAATGTTGATGCAAAACCATTGGCTATGATAATGTCAACATTTTGTCCATACATACTTTTTACCCACGCCCACTTTTTGAAGGCGTTTTCCTACAAAAACCATTTGTATACCTTATGTCATACCAAAGATTATAAAGCCATACAGATGACGCATTGAGAACAAAAAAACAGAAACTTTTGCTCAACATTTTAACTGTACGGCCTACATGAGAAACGAGATCCAAAATATATGGCGGGCTGTGCCAGTACGACCCGCCATAGAACAATTTTTTTTGTATGCAGTGCGTCATCTGTGTGGCTTTTTAATCTTTGGTCATACCATATGCCAGAGAAAACCGCCGTTTTTTGCCGAACCATACAATATTTTGTTAAACTGTCTAAACAATATGTTGTGACAAATATCATTTTATATATTTCATCGTCATAATGTCCCCATTTTAGGGATGAGATAGGGTGTTAAACGATCCGCACAGCGGATTGTAGCCTGTTCATAGTTTTTTTGTGAAGTATTTGCCCACTTTAGGTAAGCAATAACTCCAGCGTAAATTTTGTGAAGATAGTTGCCATCTATAATTTGAGAATACCGAGCAATTTGGGTGTTTGCAAACTTTGAATGCATGGCAGCACCCCCTGCTCACAGTTGGATTTGGGTTACATGCGAGGCATATGGAAACACCAGCTCCTGCCGACCGTGATCCAATGAGGGGAAGTTGCATACATATTCCTAATTTACATACATCCAAGCTCGCACGCAACCCTAATCTAACAGTGAGCCCGAAGACTCACCTATGGTGGAAAAGTCCTTCACAAAAAATAGTGAAGTTATTGCCTACTCGAGGTGACGCTACTTCCCATGTGAAATTATTGCCTGTGAAGTTATTTCCCTGTACCGAATAAACCAAAGATGATTTCTTTAAAATTGACATGAAAATTACCTTATTCGAATGATAATCTTCTGGCATTGTAATTTAATTATGATTTCCGGCATATGACCACTACGGCTGACTCGGACGTAGTCTAATCTGATGGTCCAATTTAAGATGAATTTTTCCAAAATTTGTCGCCGTATAATGGCAATAACGAGGCGAATATTGTCCGCCAAGTGGTCCATCGTTTCGGGCTTATTGACGCAGACTGCTATCCCCACAGAAAATAGTCAATAGGCGTTAAATCGCACGATCTTGGAGACCAATTCACTGGACCAAAACACGAAATTATGCGCTCACCGAACGTTTCCTTCAACAAATCAATTGTAGCACGAGCTGCGTGACATGTTGCGCCATCTTGTTGAAACCAAAAGTCGTACAAGTCGACGTCTCTGTGGATGTGTATTATCATTTAGAGTAAACGTGATGCGAAAACGTTCCATACTTGATCGTTTTATTATTATTATTATTTTTTATTATCAGGTAATTGCAAATTACATGGTAATATTAAGATTAATGAGCCTAGCTGCTAAGACTATTTGCTCTATGGTAAAATATACTTATATACTAATGTTAGTGATGGATAAGAATTTGTTAATTTTGTTTATATTTGAAGGGTTTGGGTTACTTAGTACATCGTAAATGGTGCTATTGTTAAATAATTTTAGTATTAAAGTTTTAAATACAATACAATTTTCAAATATATGTGATATGTCAAATCTTTCGTTGCATGTAGGGCAGTTTGGTGGCATGTTTTTTGTAAGCAGGTGTTGGTGAGTAGCATTGGTATGTCCGCAACCGGACGAAGTTCGATATCTTAGATTTTGTGATGTTGGTGGGGTATTGTGGATGGCATCTGTTAGAGTTGGTTTTTCTGTAATGGTGCTGATATGAGTTCCATTGAAGAAGCTGATTAGATTTGATATTTTTCTTTATTGCGTTTCTAATATCGGATTTGGTGAAGATGTTGAATCTGAATACTGGAGCATTTTGAGCTGAGTTAGCAGCAAGGTCGGCATATTCATTACCCTGGATACAAGCATGACCTGGGGTCCACATTAACTTCAGCTTGTTTGGTGATTTTATCAGGCTGTTTCGGATTTCGGTAACAAGGTCGGTGTTGTTGTTCGCATTGTTTACAGCTTTGAGAACAGAACGACTGTCGGAACATATAATATGTTTTCCTCGGCGTTTCATGGCTTCTTTTATAGCTTGTAAAATAGCGAATGCTTCGGCTGTGAAAATGGATGCAAATTCGGGTAGAATTCCAACACACAGGATGGAGCCCTCTTCAAGAGTGACAGCAAATGAGGTGTTTTCTGTTGTTTTTGATCCGTCGCTGAATATTAGCTTCCATCCATCCGCTTTAAGGTCGGAAGAGATACTGGAGAAAAGTGTACGGTACGTTGCATTGCTAGTGTTGGCTTTTTTGTAATCAGCTAGTGACAATATAGTAGATTCAGGTTTAATGAACCAAGGGGGATAAGTTGTTGTCACGTTGTGTGGCCGTTTGATTGGTAGATCCATCTTGGTGGCTTTGTAGATGATGTTGCTTATTGCGGATGGAATTCGTTTCTTTATTTTGTGGGTTTTGCATTGTAAGATGTCCTTATCGATTACAGAATTTTTGGAAAAAGCCAGCTTGGCGGTTAGCTTCAACATGATTATGTCTCTTCTTTCTTCGACTGTTGGGAGTCCTGCCTCTGCCAAGATGTTTTTTATGGGGGTTGTAGGGAAGGCATTTATGCTTCTTCTAGCTGCTTGGTGATAGGTTGGTTTGATGATATTTAGAGTAGTCTTTGGGCAGTTACCGTATATAAATAAACCGAAGTCGATTTTACTTAAAACTAGCGCTTTTGTGATTGATGTTAGGGTGTTTATGTGTACACTACTTTTTTTACTACCTAAATACTTAATTATGTTAGTTCTCGCAGCTAGGGACTTCTTAAGGTATTGACAATGTTGTTTCCAGTTATATTTTTTATTAAATACAAGACCTAGTATATTTAAACTATCAACGCTTACAATTTGTATATTATTAATACTTAAAGTTAGTTGTGGACAGTTACGTTTTCGGCATACATGAAGTAATTTACATTTATTTATTGACAGTTTTGCGCCAGAGAGTCTTGACCAATCAAGAATGTCATTTAAAGCGTTTTTAAAGAAATTTTGACAAATGTTTAAATCGGTGATCTTAGACAGTATGTAGATGTCGTCCGCATAGAGACAATAATCCAAAAGCTTGTATTTTTTAAGAATTGTGCATATATCATCATAGGCTATAATAAAGAGGACCACCGACAAGGGTGATCCTTGCGGGATACCATTATATAAAGAGTATTGTTTTGAATAGCGGTTGTTTATTTTTGTGTAAAACCTTCTATTGTTTAAGAAAGCTTTTATGTATCCATATATTTTTTTACCGACTCCCCATTCTTTTAGTTTTTGCATGACAATGTGAATTCCAATCCTGTCGAAGGCTTTCTCGAAGTCTAAAGAAAGAATTGTGACGTGATTTTTTTCGGATAATGCTCTCGAGGTATAGTAATCAATATGAAGGTGGGCATCGATACATCCTCTGTTGGCCTTGAAGGCAACTTGATTGGGAGAGATCAGTTTTTTTGTTTCGACAAACCAGAGCAGACGTTTGGATACAATTTTTTCTAATATTTTAGACGTACAGGGGATCAGAGATATTGGACGGTGATTTTCAACTAAACTTCTGTCTTTATTAGGTTTTGGGATGGGAACCAGTGTTGCGGTTTTCCAGACTTGTGGTATAATCGAAGAATCGAGTATATTATTGTATAATTTTATGAGCCTTGTCTTGGTTTCTTTCGGCAAATTTTTTAGCATTGGGTACGAAATTCGGTCTCTACCCGGTGTTTTACCTTTGACTTTGCTTATACAAGTTTCAAGCTCGATTAATGTGATCGGGTACTTGATCGTATTAATTGCTCTGATGAACGATTATGTTGACCGTAAAATGGACGTAATGCGTGATAGGTATTGCGAACAAAACCATGATTTTCAAAATAAATTTGCACAGTTCGAAAGCGTTGTTCAGAAGTCAGTCTATTCATGTTGAAATGCCAAACCAAACTAAAAATAAATCACAGCTGAAAAAATGGCAGCCAGTTCAAATAGTGCTGAAAGTTCTATAAAGTTAAATGAACTTGAAGAGCGCTTCTATCATAGTAAAAGTACTGCTCTATGCCGATGATTTAAGTTTAACTGATTGATAATCTAATTACATTACAACTCTCAGCTGGCAAAATATATTCGTTGATTTAATTGCAGAACTAGATGAACAAAATATACATGCAATAGAATAGCGGAGTCAGAGAGCAGACATGTTTATAAGAACTTAAAAATCCAAGGCAGACATTACTGCCATCCATTGAATGGGATGGGATAGGCTGGACAAAAAGAGCATGACAAACTTTGCCATATACTACGGACGCAAAATAATGCTTCTATCAGCTCCTTGACAAAACTTATGAAAGACTACCGAAGAACGCTGTTAAAATAGTGCTGGGAGATAAGGTGAAGATTAGAGAGAATGACATCTTTAGCATTATTGTCGGAAAACATAACCTACACGATGAAACGTCTGGTAACGGTCTTAACTTAACGTAACGAAAGGCCACTATAGCCAGCACACGGTGTCCTCCCCTCGATATCCATAAGGACATGGCGGTCTCAACGAACGGTCAACCAAATTGATCATATTGCGATAGGCTAGAGTATTTTGGATGTCCCAAGAACGAAGAACGAGGCCCACAAGGCTATTCTGCAGTTGAAGACGAAAGCTGCAGTTAAGCATTATAGGCAAAGAAGAGAGGAAGAACGCCGGCTTTTCACATAGAAGTGAAAAGAGCAAGAAAAGCGCGCGATCGAGGATATAGAAAGGTGACCACATGAATGATGTTCGCAAGTTTTACCAAAGTGCAACCGTAGATCGTACGTCAAAGCTACTGATACAAGGTGATATCGTAGTTGAGACACAGTCGATGCTGAGGAAGAACCACTGCTGCAGACTGTTAAACAGCGATGACGAACAACATTCCGCTGTCGAGCAGAACAAACAATACTGGCGACGACATGGAAAACTACCAACCACCCGACCTAAGTGAATTGAGGACAAAAAGATCGAAACTCAAGCTTAGTAAAGCTGCCGAAAATGACGGCCTTACCTTTGTAAGTAACAACAACCAAATCTGGCCAAATGAAAGTATGCCTGAAGAATAGAATCTCAGCATCGTCTGTCCAATCCACGAAACAAGAGATCCTCGGAACTGCGCCAACTACAGAGGCATAATTTTCCTTAACATCGCCTCCAACAACCTGATCTGACCCTATCAGTGTGGTTTTTGTCCAGGAAGGTCCACAACTAATCAGATATTCATATTTTGGCAGATCCGGGAAAAAACCTCAGATGTGTAAATCCATACCCACCACCTATTACTCGACTTCCGAGCCGCATACGAAAGGATTTATAAAAAATATCTACACTGAGCCAAACTGGTCCGGTCTCGCTTGTCCATCAGAGTCAGTAATGCCCTCTCCGAAACATGCGATAATAAAATGATTTAGGCAAGGTTGCGCACTGTCATGCGACTCCATTTACATCGTTCTTAAGAAGATTGTGCAAGACCCCCGAGCCAACACCAGAGGCACAATATTCCATAAATTGGGGCAACTTCTAGCGCATGCCGACGATATTGACATCATATGTCGGACTCAACATGATGTCATATCCAATTTTTCTGGTATATAGATTGAATCTCCAAATATGGGTTCAGTTCTAAATAAGGGTTTGACCAAGTATATGCTGTCAGCACGAAAGGACACACAACATGGACGAATTTGGCAGAACGTCGCTATTTCCAGATTAAACTTGACAACTGACTTAACTGACAACAGCATCTCGTCAAAAATGAAACCAAGAATTACTCATGCCAACCGCTGTTTTTTAGGGCTGAGAAGGCATTTTAGTAAAAAAAGGCCATCACTCGAACTACTTTACATACTATTGCTGAACATATGGCAACCAAAAAATTTTAAAATTCAAATAAAATTGGGTTTGCTATCAAAAAAAGGGGCCAATCGATGATCTATTCTCATTCTACTACACACTTCGAACTACTCGTCTTTAAATCTCTCTCACGACTCGCATGCAACGTGTTACTTCTTTCGGATGCCCTTACCCCATCAACAACCAACAACAAGTTGCAACACTCCATTTAAGCCTGTTATCCAATACCAAAGTCTATTACAATTCATGCCTTGTAAGCTGTCAATTAACTCGATCGGAATACCAAACCGATTATACCTACCTAAACAAATTGTTTTTATTCTTCGAACAAATTAAATGCTAGCTCGTGACTTAGCTCTCTAAATTACCTTCCATCTGAGCAACTTAATCTCAGCCTCAGTTACAACTTATCACACGAAAATTTGACAGTTCCCCTTGAGAGCGCGCACGTCAAGTGTATCCTCTAACAATCTGTCAGAACAAGTTCCCTCCCCCTAACAGTAGAAAATCAAATCCAAACATCTCCTCCGCGTGTTCCCGTACTCGTATTCACCATCAAGCTCGCGATTCAAATTTCAATCGTAACTCGCCAATGAAAACCTCGCGTAATCAACTGCTCACATGAATACGAAACTCGGTACGACTGGACGTTCGCAAACATAACGTCACGTCCATCCGTCGTACAAATGTCAAACATACCCAGCTGCTTGTTGGCCACAAAAGGCAGCGCGCAGTTCACCATATCGCCATCGGTTGGTGGCGGCGTCGTTGCGAGGCTTGAAGTGAAGCTCCCTCGATAGCCCTCCTGCACCGTCCACCGTAGATCGTATGTGTACGAATGTTGAAATGAAAATCGAGTCGAGTTGAGAAAACCCCGTGAAAAACTCATTTAATTGCGATTTTCACACGAATTGTGTGGGAAACACCTGCGACGCACCTGTAATGCACACCGGTACGAAACAACAACAACGGGCCGCTTGACTGAACCAGACAATTGAAACCGTTTGCACATCATCGTTGTAGTCGTGTACTCGTCCAATTTCCATGGAAAGCGATTGAAAATGTATTCACATTCCCTTGACAGTCTGTGGGAGCTTCTCAACGGACTGACGGTGTAGGAGTGGATCGTCGTAAATTTGTTTAGGGCGACAACAGGTAGCCGAACAATGAATCCTCCCATCAGGATAATGAATCAATTTACAGTTGACCAGTAAATATTATGTCCCCTAAAAAACCAAACACACACACGCACACATACTCAGCCATCCATGCGGCAATTGTCTTCGGAAAATTTCCCATTCACGGGCAACGGCACAGATAAATGGATATAGATAGATCGAGAGAGAGAGGCCTTGCATCGGGTCCACGGTCACAGGTAGCCGCTAGACCGGACTCTGAAAGACTCTATGGAGATTGCGCCAACACTTGTGATGAATTCAGGTTTTCCAGATTATTTGCACGTGTGTGAGCTGTTAATGTCGTTGGTTGCTGGGACTCACCGCTCCAACTATTTGCCACTTGCAACGGCACCACTGCCCGCGGTGGTGGTGGTGGGTAGCTTATGGCGATTAAGGAAATGATAATTAGACGCACCTGTGCCCAGACGGCTGAATGCACACAGTGATGCCAGAGACTAGATCTACTCGTGCATGCATACTGAGGCGCAAAGCAGTTCCGATGCGCTCGCATACGCAGTGTCAAACAAATAAAATTGATATTCAGCGAGACCGCACCGCCGCCGAGCCTCACCATGCCCAAGTCAAGTCGAGATGATTAAGCTGACGTCTGCCGACTGGACAGTCGATGTATTCAAGTGTCAATTTAGGTGTGTTTCGCGCTGGCACTGCCTGGTCTGTCTGCTTGTCAAAGGTTTTGATCGTTTTGCATGCGGATTTTGTGAATTTCAATGCGGAACGCAATTAGACGCGGCCACGGTGGGTAAGTCAAATTTGCACGCTGGTTAGATTGCAGAACGGGGATTCCAGTTCCACTTCCATTGTTGGATGTGGCTGTCGCCATTGCTGCTGTCATTAATGTATGCGTGTGTTCAGGTGATCATCATTGTCATGCTTTGTATGGGTAGATCATGTTTGCAGAGCGTACATCACTTTTGGCAGCACTGTGGTTGCATGACTGCATAATGGGCAAGGATTACGATCGGGACCGAGAGATAAGCTGAGCGGTGTGTCTAATTGCTATTTTTTGTGTGTGAATGTCATATATCTGGAATGGATTTACCGAGGTTTTTGGCAGTTGAGGAAAATGCGGTTTTTATGAGCTTCTAAGTGAGTTGTAATGGGAGATAGGTATCTAGTCAGAAAGTGGGAGGGCCGTAGGATGATTATTTTAAAATCTGTGGATTCTGTGAACGTGGACCGCGGTGAAGTGAGGTATCAATTAAAATTTCAGGGATTAGGCATATTCAACCAAGTCGATCGTGTACTCATAGATAAGAGCACGCATCCGAAATAATGGATGAATCAGTGGGGCAAACATTGACTATGGCTATTTCCTTATCGCAGCCAAATCCAGAACCTCACTGTCCAACGAGAAGAAGCTACGAATCGTGAAAAAAATGAGACTTCACATCGACTTCTTCAAATGTAAATTCGGTTTTGACAACGGCACTTACAACTTGTCTAAATAAGCAGTGAAAAGCTATATTCCTGTGGATCATGCGATATAATCGTCAAAATATGTTGTCAGTGATTTTGGCATATTGGTTGTCATTACCTTGGCTGCCCATACGTTCAAAATTGCGTTTGGAATAACGTCATTTAGAGACGTTTAGAAAACTCGTATTTCTTGGTTACTTACCTACATAACCAACTCAACCAACATGCCTCCATAATTAGCCCGGTCCTTACAATAATGCAGACGTTCCTGGTGTTTCCCTTAGCTTCTTCAACCTTGCCAATTCGCCAGTTATGGGTTGGAAGAAGAGGATTACTGAGCCTGATAATATCAACAATGTCCTTTGGGTCGGATTCTTGCACGACTTCGAGGGCGGTTAGGAATCTAGGCAAACTTCACCGGCCCTAGACACTGCTATCTTAAACAGGTGCTTGGACCACTGGTCAGTGCAGGCAATCCTCTTAATGTGTCCCTGATGAAGACCTTGGCACGGCAAGATTTGGAAAGATTTGGAGGAACCTGGAGGCGGGCTTCACTTTCACCTTCCTAAATTTTTCCGATGTTGTACTTCCATCCAGGTTGTGGTCAATTGCCGTAAATTCCAGATGTCCTTTTAACATCTGGTTTGAACGTCTTATCGAGGGTATTATTAGCCGTTTTTATCTTTTTGGCACTCCTCGTTGTGTCTTCCAACGACCGTTGTCTTTTGTGCCCGGTGTCCTCAGGGGAGCTTGCGAAACGTTGAAGTTGCTCCTTCGCCCAGCTCAGAGACGAGTCTTATGGTTTTATAGATTCGTGCAATCATTTTGTGGAGTGCCCGTTTATCCTCGTAGATAGATGAAGAGTATGGTTAGGGGTGTACCCCTTGCATCTCTTTGCTACGGATCGGACCAGGTTCCAAAACCAATGTCTTCGCCGATGGCTCGGATGTGTTTTCCGCTAAAGAGGATTGAACTGCCCTGGCACACTCTTCGGCTTCGTTTGGACCAGGTTTTCCCAGAGTATTTACGTTAGCGGCGGTATTTCTGCTGGGGGATGATACCAGTATTCTGGACCAGGGTGTAGGTCGGAGAAGTGGGTGACCCTTTCTCGGTAGAGATGGGGTTTCAACGCGGTGCGAGCTCGAAGCCAAACAACCGGTTAAACCCTTCATGTTTGGGTTGCTTGGGAGAGAGTCTCTTTGCAACTTCTGTCCAGTGCTTGGGTCCGGACCAGGTTTTAAAACCATTGACTTCACCGTTTCCCTTGGAATATAAGTGCACTCAGCAGCCTTCCTTCCTTTCCACAGCTGCCCACTTGGCTCAGGTCAGGTTTTCCCAAATTATTTTTTGTCCTTGGCTGCGTCAGTGTTTCCAGATGTCACTCCCGAAGTGATGGAAGAGGGTTTTTTCGATGACCGACCTCCCGTTTTTAGTAATCTCTTTTTTTTTTAGTGTTTTTTTTGGTATTAGTTTTGGGTCACATAAGTAGTGGAGGAAATCTGTACACCTACACATAGATCCGCGCTATGTAGAGAAGGCAGGTTAATATGGAGGTTGCCTAGTATCCGGATACTCCGTTAGCGAATTAGCATTTGGTAGGGCCCCCAGCCTGGTCAATTATCGGCACGTATGACACCTTAATCCAGCCTTGTAGTTGTTTTTGGTCCACGAGTGGTATTGAGTATTTCCACCAGCCCTGCGAGTATGCGGGCTTATACAAGGGCCCCCCATCCGCCACCCGGAGACGCGCACCGATAGGAGAACAACTAACCTCCCACGGGGAGTGGCAGTCACTCCAATGTGGTCGAATAAATAAAAAAAATGTATGTTGCAACAGGCTCGTTAGTACCCCTGGGCCTAGCTTTTTTCTCACAACCATTCATGTGTGGCTGTGTACTCCTGTTTTATGCCGAATCCGAACGGCTAAGTTGAGATAAGCTATTCATGATAATTGATTCTACTCGGATGATTTGTCATATCACCACGAGAGGAGGGCAAGTGAAAAATCATTTAGGTATTGCTACGGCTGGGAATCGAACCCAGACCTTCTGCGTGGCAGTTCAACGCACTAACCAACGCGCCACTGAGCACGTCCCAATGTTGTCCAAGTTCCTGAAAAATGTAGGCTTAATAAGAAATCCCCGTAACTTCAAAATTTGAAATTTCGCAGGAGGAACGAAAGCTTCTTACCAAGCCCAGTTTTTCGGTTAACGGTGTTATTTTATGTCCTAAATTAATAATAAAATCGCCGGATTTTGGGCAAATCCGCAAATGCGGATATGCAGCACGCACAACAAACCAGCAATACTGTGAAACAATTTAATGCCGAAAGACTATAGCCGCAAGAGACCGCCGCGACCTTCGCCCAACGCGTATCCCTAAAGCTCTCGATTAACACCATACCAACAGAATCGAATGTCGAAGAACATTGGCAACGATGCCAACATGCCATTAGATCAACTGATGTGCTAGGTTTCTCACGCCCAACAACAAGAAACCCCTGGTTTGATGAGGAATGCCAATAGATGCTCGCAGCCGAGAACGGGGCCTACTAGGATAAGCTGCAGGTGAAGACAAGAACGGCCGTTAAGCTCTATAGGCAGAGAAAAAGGGAAGAACACCGGCTTTACAGAAAGAAGAAAAAAGAGCAAGAAAAGGTCTCGATAGAGGATGTAGAGAGGTGCCACTCAAGGAAGGATGTTCGCAAGTTGAAGACAAGGATACAAGGCTCGAACAGATTCCAGTCGAGATGAACAAGCAAATATGTTGAGACACATTCGATGCTGAGGATATGAAAGAACCAGTTCAACGTTGTTGACGAACAACATTCCGATGTGAGGCAGAACCATTCAATATTGACAACGAGAGCAAAACCTGCCAACCACCCTACCTGAGTGAGCTGAGGATAGAAATATCTAAACTCAAGCTTAGTAAGACGGCCGGAAATGACAGCCTTCCCGCTGTGCTTTATAATGCCGGCGGAGATGACTTGGTAAGTAACATCAACCACCTCATAGCCAAATCTGGTAGGAAGAAAGTATGCATGAAGAAATGAACCTCAACATCGCTTGACCGATCCACAAAAAATGAGACCCTCTGAACTGCACCAACTGCAGAGGCATAAGTCTCTACAACATCGCCTACAAGATCCTATCTGCCGTAATATGTGAACGCCTGAAACCGTTTATCTACAATTAACCCTTAACAGTGTTATTTTAGGGAAGTCCACGACCGATTTAATGTTCACACCTCGACAGATCCTGGAAAAAACCCAAGAAGTCCAAATCGATACCCACCACCTATTCATCGATTTCAAAGCCGCATACGACGGAATTTACAGGCACGCACTATACAGAGCCATGTCTAGTTTTGGTATACCTCCCAAACTCTTCCGTTGGTGTAGGATGGAGAATTCTTGCTGCTCCATCAGGGTCGGAAACAACCTTAACGACACATTCGATACCAAAAAAGGATTTAGGCAAGGCGATGCGCTGTCATGTGAATTTTTCAATTTGATTCTTGAGAGGATTGCGCGAAACTCACGAGCCACGCCAGAGGCACAATTTTCCAAAACTCGGTACATCTACTAGCATACGCCAACGATAGGATAGAAGGAACCAACGTGTTGTCATAGCCACGTTTGCTAGTATAGAGAAGGAAATTGCAAAAATGGGCTTAGCAGTAAATGAGGGCAAGATGAAGTATATGCTGTCATCACGAAAGGATACACAACATCGACGAATTGGACAGAACTTCACCATTGACAGATATAACTTCAAGGCAGTACGGGACTCTGTCTACCTCTGCTCCGCTATTAACTCTGACAACAACATCTCGCCAGAAATTAAACGAAGAATTACTCTTGCCAACCGCTGTTTCTTCGGGCTAAGAAGTAGTAAAGCCCTCACTCGAACTACTAAGGAGGTCCTATATAAGACCCTGATCATCCCAGTCCTGCTCTACTGCGGTGAAGCATGGACCTTCTCAAAATCGTATGAAGAAATCCTTGATCGATGTGAGAGGAAAATTCTTCGAAAAATCTTCGGTCCCGTTTGCGTTGACGGGCTATAGGGACGAAGATTCAACCAAGAACTATACGAGCTGTACAGGGACATGTCCCTGGTCAAAAAACTTCGTATTGGACGTTTAAGATAGAACGAATGGACACCAATACTTCGGCTCGCAGAGTCTTCGATTCCCAGCCAGATGTCGGACGCACTTGAGGGAGACCTCGCCTTAAGTGGCGCTCACAAGTAGAAACCGACCTCAACCAATTTGGACTGAGCAACTGGAGGCAGTTAGCTAAGGACCGGGCTAATTCGAGAGGCATGTTGGTTGAGGCCCAGGTTCATTCCGGACTGTAGCGCACTTAAGTAAGTAGTTGAGTAGATATATTTCGATCTACAAATACGTATAACACGCATGAGGATATTTTATCTGTTGAATTAGTCCCATTGAATTCCATTATGTTAGTTGAGGCTCAGTTTTAACTGTAAATCTGGTGTCACCTAAGTAAGTAAATTATAAATTGTTGTCTACTTTCATATATAGAGTTGGGATATACCATATAAATGCAATCACAATACACACAAAAGTATTAAAACCAATCCCTCGTTTGCACATGCGTCTGCTACGAAATAGTTGCAATAATGCCATTCGAAACCCTGCTAAGTACACAATCGTCGTAAGAGATCTACAAAAATCACGTCAACACAATTTTAACTTCACTAAGTACCCATACCCATACCTATGTAAATTTTCGCTATAACGACCAGCTGCTAAATAAATACCAACATCTTACGAAACCTCGCCTTGCACCACAAAGCTCTCCAAATAAACTCCCATCCCATAGGTCTAACCCACAACACAGGTCTACCTTCACGTACCAGCCATTGTAAACAAATTCATTATCAACCCAAAAAAAAAAAAGGTCTCATCCATACCCCAATGTACTAGTGTGCGTGTATGTCACTCTGTATCATTCACCCAAACTCTTTACAGCACAATTTTACAATTTTACGACCGCGTCGTGCTTGAAATCCCATTAAGTTCAAAAACTTTAAGTGAAAACCCTGTCAAAAGTCATCCAATGAAAAATTCCCAAGAGATCATTAAAAAACTAAAAAAAAAAAAAAACAAAAACTATCAAGCGAACACAACAAAATGTATAAATAATACCGCACACCTGACATTTAGCAGCGATGACGTCAGTCAATCAGCGGCGGTTTAATGACTTGCCCCTCAGTCGGCCCCCAGGCTCCACACCGAGCCTCACAGAGCGGCGCCATTGGGTAGAAACTACCTCTTCCCAACCAAAACACACACACAAACTCAACACAATATGATCTTCATCACAGATACCAAAAGTATCTGTAGTGTATGGAGAGCTAGCTATCTATTATTCAACAGCCCGATGCGATGGGATGCGGCGCTGATTGTCGTAGCGCCGCATATGTTGGTGGTAATTATGAAAATGTTGGCGATTTCCAACTCGCAAGAGATAGGTAAACATGCGCACGCCATAAGCGTAAACAGTTTGATCAGGTGTTCAAATGGGAAATCACAGCTCAGCCGCGCACAGCAAACCGATTCAAGATTAACGCCATGTCGGGGAAAAGCGTGCACTCTTTGCACATCCGTCCATCCAGAAATGATCATCTGCGGCAAGCCCACCACAGTTGGCAGATCAGCCTGTGATGGGAATGCGATCAATTGAATTATGAAAAATCGCATGCGATAAATAATAATTAAAACAATTAATGACCGGAAAATCAATGAATGAATGGGAAAGAGGAGCGAGAATTGCATTTAAATTGCCGTTTGCAGATACAGATGCAAGTCGTCGCCGATCTGAGTAATCATGATGCTGCATCGGGCTTGGTGAGAGCTCTGATCAAGAGGTGAGGGACATCCCAGGGCGAGATAATACCGCTTCTTAGGTGGCAATTAAATGCGCCGGGTGGAACGTTTTAATGTCATAATTGAGGCTGAAATTCCATGGCAACTTTTAACGGAATTGAAATGAAAATTATCGTGACCAGAGCAGTTTGTATGGTGCGCCTGCGCCGTGCCAGTTGTCTTGGGGATTTGTGTGCGTTGGTGCATTAGGTTGGACGAGTGTAGGTAGTCGGTTTTTTTTTTTAAGTTAAAGCATCTAATTAGCATATGCAATAAAAAAAATTGCTATGGGTAGATCTTATGGGAAAATAAATCAGAGGATTAGGCTTATGCCAATCAGGATGGAAATATCTGTCAGATACTGTGTTACTTATGACGGTAGATATACTCTGGTGAAGAGTTACATAAGACACCCTTTTTGAGCGTTAAAACAGGCATCCATGGAGTGAACCCACATACATTTCTGTTTTATGAAGAAAAGGTCTTTCAAAGAGAAGATTGAATTAAGTGGACCGATTAAACTTTTAAGTGAGCCGACTACTGAAAAATTGTTTATAAATATTTCAAGTACACTATTTGGGATTTTTTTTTGTTATTTGCTCTCACTCTCACTCTTACATACCCTTTATATGTTTAAGCACAGCGCGGGCGTTAAGTAAATTCGGGATATGAAGAAAGGCTTGAGTGTAATCTGATTTGCATTCATAGGCTAGCAGATTGTTAAATAGAAGGAATGCAGGCGGCCATTTTATTCGAACATTGATAGTTAAAGTCGCGATAAAAGAAGGTAACGCAGCAGATATTTCGATGAAGTTCTAGCGAAACCAAAGAGTTCGCTATTCACATGTCTACCATAAGATTTTTTTTCGAACGCGTTTGAATCCATCACAGATTACGAAGTCACATAAAAGAAAAATTGTTCTATGGCGGTTCGTGCTGGCACAGCCCGGCATAAATTTTGATCTCATTTTCCGTTTGTGCACACTGCCACCGACCAGCCGTACCATGAAGGTGGTGAGCAAAAGATTATACAGTCATACAGAAGACGCATTGAGACGTCATCTGTATGACTTTATAATCTTTGATCCTATTTAGGAGGAGGAGAATGTCGTTCTTAGTGCACTCGACCAGACGTGGGTGTCCTGGTTCGACTTGGAATATGTGGTGGCTTCCACGCAAGTCTTTATTAACACACATACTGAACATGGAAAGCTTTTCTGTTTCGTCGTAGGTCGTAGGCGGGCCAAAATAAGTCATCCGATGTTGTTTGGCCTTCAGAATATCGGTTGTTGCTCGCGCAGTGTGTGCCGTTGCTCCGTCCTGTTGGAACCACATGTCCTGCAGTCCTAATTCGTCCGATTGCGGCACCGTCCACTGTTGTCGTTTGACCAGCGGCGTTCTCGAAAAAATGCTCCTCCAGCGTGAACAGCGCTCCATGCAGTAACTTTGAGTGGATATAATGGCTCCTTGTGAATTACCCGCGGATTTTCGGTGCCCCAGAAGCTATAGTTTTGCTTGTTCACGTACCCGCTGAGGTGGAAATGAGCCTCATCGCTCATTATGATTTTGGTCGAAATCTTAGCCTCATCGCTCATTATGATTTTGGTCGAAAAATCGTCCACTTCGTCTTCGAGATTGCGGATGGCTTGGGCGTAGGTTACACGCGTTTGGCGGTCGACAGGCAGCAGCTGATGCACGGAATGGACTTTGTACGGGTACATGAGCAAGTCTTTGGTTGAATTTTCCAGCTACAACTCGACATCCTCGGCGATATTCTCAGCACATTGGGCGCTCCGGGTCGGCCACTCTTAGCAACGTCTCGTGTGTTCCCATTCTCTTCAAAGTTTGTGGCCAACCGGCGCAGTATTTGCGCAGTCGGTGTCGGACGGCCGTTGTATCGGTGACGGAATACGCGCTGCCCCAAATCTACAGACGAAATGTTACACAAAAAAATAGACACGATTGTTCTGCGTTCTTGGGGAGTGTATCGCTCCATGGCCTGTTCACTTGACATCTGTGTAGTCCACAAATGTCAAAACAGATTGAACATTGACATTCCAATAGGGTGATCTCTTCTGGCCCATCGTGTGACCTTTATTATGATGATTGTTGTGGATGTGATACAGGCAGTCTCCAGATCCAGCCTGTAAGGATAATTAGAAAACGGATAAGATAACGCACGCAATCTGGCTCTTGCTAGTGATGGACATTTGCAGATGAAAGGGGAGAGAGGTTCGCTCTCATTTGTGTTGACGCAACTGCGGCATTGGGGGTTGACTGGAATCCCTAGTTTGAACGCATGATCTCCAATTGGCCAGTGTCCCGTGAATATCGCCGTAATTCTGGCGATGTTTGGGCAGCTTCTATTCAGCAGATCATTTGTTCTGTTCATGTTGTAGGAATGCCATATCTTCCTTGATATGACGCAAGTTGTTAAACTTCTCTATTTGTAGTCGGCCTTCTTCAGGAAGTTTGTGTGGATTTGCAACTTAACCGCAACTAGCGGGATATGCACCCTTGCCGCAAGGGATCCGTGTAGAGCTAAGCCTTGCATGGCCAGCTCGACTGCACGCTTGTTTCTATCAATGTCACTGTGTCCTGGGACCCGGAGAAATGTGACCCTGAAGCGTTCCACGACCATACTACTTACTTACTTAAGTGACGATACAGTCCGGAATAAACCTGGGCCTCAACCAACATGCCGCTCCAATAAGCCCGGTCCTTAGCTAACTGCCTCAAGTTGCGCACTCCAAGTTGGTTGAGGCCGGTTTTTACTTCTGCGCGCCACTTAATGCGGCGTCCTCCTCTCTACGTCTGCCTGGGAATCGAAAAATCTGCGAGCCGGAGTATTGGTGTCCATTCGTTCTACATGTCCTAGCCATCTTAAACGACCAATGCGAAGTATTTTGACTGGGGCCATGTCGCTGTACAGCTCATATAGTTCTTGATTGAATGTTCGTCTCCATAGCCCGTCAATGCAAACGGGATCGAAGATTTTTCAAAGAATTTCCTCTCGAATCGACCAAGGATTTCCACATCCGCTTTTGAGATGGTCCATGCTTCAGCGCCGTAGAGCAGGACTGGGATGATGAGGGTCTTATATAGGATCTCCTTAGTAGTTCGAGTGAGAGCTTTACTACTAAATTGCCTTCTTAGCCCGAAGAAACAGCGGTTGGCAAGAGTAATTCTTCGTTTTATTTCTGACGACATGTTGTTTTCAGAGATGTTGTAGGAGCGGAGGAAGACACAAACCCGTATTACCTCAGAGCTATATCTGTCAATGGTGACGTTCTGTACAATTCGTCGATGTTGTATGTCCTTTCGCGTTGACAGCATATACTTAGTCTTGCACTCTTTTACTGCCAAATCCATTTCTACCGCTTCCTTACCTATACTAGCAAACGTGGCTAAGACATCACGTTGAGTCCTACCAATGATGTTAATATCGTCGGCGTATGATAGTAGTTGCACCCATTGTTAGAAAATTGTGCCTCTGGGGTTGGCTCTAGAGTTTTGCACAATCCTCTCAAGAATCAAACTGAAGAACTCACATGACAGCGCATCGCTTTGCTTAAATCCTTTTTTTATATCGAGTATGTAGAGAGGTCGTTGCCGACTCTGATGGAGCAACGAGAATTCTCCATCGTCATCCCACACAAACGGACGAGTTTGGGCGGTATACGAAAACTAGACATGGCTCTGTATAGTTCGTCTCTATAAATGCTTTCGTATGCGGCTTTGAAATCGATGAATAGGTGGTGGGTATCTATGTGAACTTCTTGGGTTTTTCCAGGATCTGCCAAAGTGTGAAAATTTGATCGGTTGTGGACTTTTGTGGCCTAAATCAGGTTGTTGGTAAACGGTTTCAGGCGTTTACATAATACGGCAGATAGGATCTTGTAGGCGATATTGAGGAGAATTATGCCTCTGAATTTTCCGCAGTCCAGAGGGTCTAATTTTTTGTGGATCGAGCAAATGATGCTGAGGTTCCATTTTTCAGGAATACTTTCATCCGAACAGATTTGACTTATGAGTTGGTGGATGTTACTTACCAAGTCATCTCCGCCGGCTTTATAAAGTTCAGCGGTTAGGCCGTCTTTTCCGGCCCTTATTAAGCTTGAGTTTAGATACTGATATCCTCACTTCACTCAGGTCGGGTGGTTGGCAGCTTTCGCTGTCGTTGCCAATATTGAATGGTTCGTTCCGCCTGACAGCGGATTGTTGTTCGTCATCGCCGTTTAACCGTCTGCAGAAGTGGTTCTTTCATATCCTCAACATCCACTGTGTCCCAACTACGATATTTCCTTGTTCATCAAGACAGGATTCTGTTCGAACCTTGTAGCCATGGCTTTGACGTTTAACACTTTAGTAAAACTTGCGAACATCTTTCCTGGAGTGGCACCTCTTTATATCCTCGAACGCGCGCTTTTCTTGCTCTTTTTTCTTCTTTCTGTAAAGCCGGTGTTCTTCCCTTTTTCTCTGCCTATAGAGCTTAACGGCCGCTCTTGTCTTCACCTGCAGCTTATCCTAGTAGGACCCGTTCTCGGCTGCGAGCATCTATTGGCATTCCTCATCAAACCAGGGGTTTCTTGTTAATGGGCGCAAGAAACCTAGCACATCAGTTGCGGCTGATCTAATGGCTTGTTGCCATCGTTGCCAATGTTCTTCGACATTCGATTCTGGTGGTATGGTGTTAATCGAGAGCTTTAGGGATACGCGTTGCGCGTAGGTCTTGGCGGTCTCTTGTGATTGCAGTCTTTCGACATTATATTGTTTCACAGTATTTCTGGTTTGTTGTGGCGTGGTGGATATCCGCATTATTACCTTGGCTGCAACAAGGTAGTAGTACGTGTCGATGTTAGCTCCTCGGAATGTTCGGACATCCAAAATACTGGATGCTTGCATCTTGTCTATCGCAATGTGATCAATTTGGTTCACCGCTCGTTGTTCTGGAGACCGCCATGTCCCCATATGGATATCGAAGTGAGCAAACCGTCTGCTGGCTATAGTGGCATTTCGTTTCTCAGCGAAGTCAACTAGCCTAAGTCCGTTCCCAGACGTGTTATCGTGTAGGCTATGTTTTCCTCCAATACAGATAATGCTGTCTTCTCTTTCTGCCTTTGTGTTAAAATCGATTTTAACATCGTACTTCGGTATTTGCTCATAGGTTTTGTCAAAAAGCTCGTAGAAGCAATCATTAGCTAAATCATCTTTTTTCTCCGTCGGGCCTGAGCTCATATAAAGCTTATGTTGGAGTCTGGCACTTATAACAAATTCGCATCCGAATAATCGCTGTTTCTGGTCACTATAACACGGTCCGTAGTAGATGTCACAGTTTTCATCCACTTTTCGGCGGGCCAACCCCATCCTATTTCTTGGATGGCAGTAATTTCTGCTTTGTAGCAGCTTAGGGCTTCGGCTAGTTGTTCGCTTGCACCTCTCCAGTTTAATGTTCTCACATTCACGGTGCGGATACGAACGTTGTTGTCCCTTTTTCGTATAGCAGGGTCGTCAACGATGAACAATAAAATCAGTAATTTCCGAGGCTATTGGTTTCTTCTTAACTAGTGGATCCATTGGTGGGTACTTAACCCAAAGCACAACCCCTTACCTGGAGGGCCAGTTCCAATTTTTTTTTAGATACCCCTAGGACACGGGGTCATCAGTATCCACTACGCCGTTGGCCTTTCGGTTCATTCGCCATCATCTCTGTTCAAGGGGCCTGACTAACTCTTGAAATTCCTAGACAACCTATTGTCTGAATGTGTCGAAGCAGCTTGTCTAGGTTGGCCTGGGACAGCAGGCCGGGTATTCCTTCCATGCCGTTCTGACCTGGCTGTTTATAGTTAGTGCTGTGCTGTGCTGTTTTTCGTCTTTAGATCAACACTCACATGTCCAACCATAAATGAGCAATAGCTCTGCTCATTTCCATGCCTAATTACATTGAGTAACCTGACTACAATTGCATAGATACATCTTATCTCAAAAACGCCGCCACTCATAACAGTTTTTAAATTACTTGACCAATAAAACGCATTCACTGGCAAGACTCATTAAATCTTCAACTAAATAGCGCTCATACTAAACACCAATTATATCGAAAACATGTTGCTCGACCATTGGTTTGATTACCCACTTGACACACTCTCGATAGTCCCCACTGAATAGTCCGTGATTTGACAACCGACCATTATCGGTTTCCGTAGTGTAGTGGTTATCACGTGTGCTTCACACGCACAAGGTCCCCGGTTCGAACCCGGGCGGAAACATATTCAGGAGGTTAATTTTTTTTTTTTTTTTTTTTAGATTTTATTTGTATCTGCTATCTACTACCATTAGCTAGCAAAACACTGGACACATTTTTTAAATTCATAACGCCTTCTGTCAGTCACTTAGTCAGCTGGACCAAGTTTATGTGCAGGCGCGCAGCTGTTGTAGAACTGTCAACTTTGCAATGAAAACAACCGGCTAGCTGGCATTAAGCCCACGCCTGAAATCTCCTGCGCTCTCTCCCACCGCTCCGCATAATAACGAGAGAAGTAATTACGACAAAAAAGAAGTAATTGCTGAGACAATGACAAGCGCAATCAGTTAACAATCGCATTCAATCACAGCGCATATCCATTACACTGTATAAGACGGCGCAACAAACCATTAATCGTCACTCCAGAGCGCACGAGAGTCGGTATCGGTAGAATGCTCCACCACTAACACCACTCTGCTCCGGTGTGGTTAGTGGCGCTTACAAGTCATCGACTCTATACTTTCGGAACGGAGTTGGCGCGAGAGCCGGCGCAAAATGACAATCGCAGTCGTAGTCGCCGTCGTCGGCGGCGACGACGCGACGTTGCATTGTAATTCCAAAGCATTTAACCGAAAGACAATTCGATTCCCAGCCGCATGTGGGAACACAGAGAACTCCATGAGTTCCAACACCACCACATGCGGCACATGTACTCATACTCGGATTTAAATAATCCTACCGACCGGCGCATAAATCTCAAAGTTGCGCACATAATAGGAGACAAGTCGCGAATGCGATTATTTATTGGCGGAACTGGGTAAAAGGGGCGAACGCGTCGCCACGCCAGTGGTATCTATACACAATGTGTCGTATCTCTGTGCACATGTTCCGTGCTGCATGCACACAGAGTTCAAAAACTCAGATTTGGCTCGGTGCATAGTGCATTTTTCAATGTCACCGCACGCTGGCCAACGGCTGCGGCAACGGCACGAATGATGGTCACTACTCTGCCGATGCAGTACGACTGCCCAGAATTGGCTTTGTTTCAGAGAGCCTAGCCTGCTGCAGATCTGCATTGGCAGATACTTGGCAATTTCCACGTTCGATCTGACAGCGGAATGCTGCCCAGTTGTGCAGTGCGCGCACAGTAGTTCAGTGCGGCTTCATTGTCGGCCAGCAAAGCGAACTTTTATTTGGCGAACCGCCTCTTTTCGAAAGCCTGTCTTTGCGCACAGATCTGATCCCCGATCAATGAATCAATTAAGGCTCGAGTGCGAGTGTACAATTTTATGGGGTACGTTGAGTGCACCGCTGCCGCACTATGCCACGCCAGAGAGGAGTCATTAATGAAAAGGTGTGGGATGATATTTATCAATGTCTGTCCGCAAATGGCAGTTAATCAAGGCGGCGAAGCCATTGTATTTTGCTGCCTAGGAATTTGAAAGGACAGCATGCCCCGCGCCGGTCACGTTTATGCATCAATGCGGTGGCCAAACATATACAGAGGCTACGGTACGGACGGACGGACAGCACCAGAACAGAGTGGATTTGTTTAAAGGATTTGGTACGTGAACGGTATCTGACAGTGGCAATCGGAAAATTGAAAGCCAACTACTGTCATGTTTGCATGTCGATTGAAAGCGCCTTGATCATCTGTCATGATAAGTTCAGCGTGTACGAGTAGAATGAAATTGATTTTGTTGTTGTTGCTCGCGGGTAACGGATTTTCATGTCCAGAGAAGGTTGCCATATAAATGTGGGCAAATAGTTTGGAGGCTTGACATCTCTTATATATGGAAAGGTTAAGAGCGAAAGTTGGCGATACGGACTGATTAGGCAATTAAGTTGGAAATCCCTAATTATCGGGTTTTTCAACAGGGGCGCTATAAAAGTTGAGCGACAGAGACAGCAAATGACGCCATATTTCTTGCCGCTCTTTTGACATTTCTCTTCAGTAAGGTTTGCCATTTCATGATGGAAAGATATACGATCGGAGTCAGTGGCCTCAACGTTAAGAGCGATACGTCCAAGTTATGGTCCTCATAATCGTCCTAGCAGATCAACAATTGAGCGTCTAGTGGAAAAAATTGAATCCACAGGCACAGTACAAAATGTTCCCGTGCCAGTGAGACAAATAAGTGCCCGTAGTGTCGAGAATATTGCTGCCGCTGAGGTTTCAGTTGAAGAAAGCCCAAATGTGTCTCTCATACGTCGTTCTCAAGCGGTGGGTTATCTCTGTGACGTCGTTGTGGCGAATTTTGCGAAAAGATCTTGGCCTACATCCTTACAGGATTAAATTGACACAAGAACTGAAGCCGCATGACCACCAGATGCGTGGTAGGTTCGTGAATTGGGTTGAGCAACAACTTGAAAATGATTCGGATTTTCATCGAAAAATCATCTTCAGCGATGAGACTCATTTCTGGCTGAATGGCTTTGTCAATAAACCAAAATATGCGGTATTGGTCAGGCAGCAATCCACACGTACTCCATGAGTCATCATTGCATCCCGAAAAAATTACGGTTTGGTGTGGTTTATGGGCCGGCGGCGTCATTGGGCCGTACTTCTTCCGTGATGATCAAGACCGGCAGGTTACTGTGAATGGGAATCGCTACCGTTCAATGATAACCGAATATTTTTGGCCCCAATTGGATGACATAGACTTGGAGGACATGTGGTTCCTACAGGACGGCGCCACAAGCCACACAGCGAATGCCACAATCAATTTATTGGAAACCAAGTTTGGAGAACGTGTTATCTCACGAAATGGTCCAGTCGCTTGGCCGCCTCGGTCGTGCGATTTGACGCCGTTAGACTATTTCCTGTGGGGCTTAGCCAAGTCTTTGGTCTATGTCAACAAGCCAGCGACGATTGATGAACTTCGTACGAATATCGAACGTGAAATTGTAGAAGTATCGGCCGATTTATGCTTGAAGTTCAGCGTATGGACTTCTGCAAGCGTGCCCGTGGTAGCCATGCAAAAGAAGTCGAGTACCATACATAATGGCATCAAACATACTTTCACTGGAATAAGGAATTTTATTGATATCCAAAACCGTTTTTGTTTTATTAATAAAAACTTTTGTAGCGCTCTTATTGAAAAACCCTTTACATGGGATGTTATGGGTCAGATCCAGCCCAGTCTTATCAAGCAGGGTCTGCTTCTTCATACAATAGAAAAATATTCAAAAATTCTTGCGTTGAAAAGCTTTAGGAAAGACTGCACTACTAAGATAGGAGGTAGCGTAGGTGTTGGTTTTATGAGTTGTATTGGTGTTCGGTTAAGGAGTCAACTTCGCATAGGCCTTTGTGTACATGTAGAACAAATGGAAAAATGCCCTGCTTCTTAGAGTCTTCGATTTCCAAGCAGATGAATGATGCAGGATGTATGATATTAGACTGAAATATAACCATTAAGCCGAAGCCCTTGCTAAATGATTTATAAGAAGGTGTGGACATGTGTGGGCAGACATATTTAGTAAACCATGCCGTATTCGTGTTTTTCGGTTAAGGAATGAATACCAAAATTTCATAATACGCCTGAAGACTGAACTGAAAGTGAATTGATTGCCATTCATGCCACTGCGAGTATCGCGGAATGTTTAAACCAATTCTTATGTAATCCATTCAGTAGGCGCAATGCTTTTCCTACACCTGACTAGATTTGCGAATTCAGCTAAAACCTGGGGCGTGCTTATATAAATAAATTCTTCTGATCAGGCTTCAATAAAGGTCGGCTGAGAAAGTCTGGTAATCTATCAGCGTTTTTAACGTCTTGAAATGTGTTCGAAATAAGGACTTTTTCATCACCCCTATTAACAGTTGATCACCTGTTAATAGGGGTGATGGAAACGTCATTTTTTCAAAGGGTTTTTCGTGGACAGATGAAACGTCAAGTTGCCATGTATTTTTTATTCACTATTCATCGAAATTTCACCAGTGTTGCCAGAAAGAAATATCATAAGGTAGTACCACAGCAAATACAAGGAGGTTCCCAAGAGATCACCCTATTGGAAGATGCTCTCGTTTTTGCAAATGGCCGCCAAAATCAAATCTGTTTCGACATTTGTGGACTAGACAGATGTAGAATACAAGTGAACAAGCCATGGAGCGATACACTCCCCAAGAACGCGGAATAATCGAAGTGGACGATTTTTCGACCAAAATCATAATGAGGGGTGAGGCTCATTCGGGTACGTGAATAAGCAAAACTGTCGCTTCTGGGGCACCGAAAATCCACGAGTAATGCACGAGGAGCCACTACACCCGCTCAACTACTGCATGGTGCGCTGTTCACGCTGGGGGAGTCTTCGGGGCACTTATTTTCAAGAACGCCGCTGGTCAAACGACAACAGTTGACGGTGCGGGCGAACCGAGTTTTTTCTGCCACAATTGGATGAATTAGGACTGGAGGACATGTGGTTCCAACAGGATTAATTTTCAAGAACGCCGCTGGTCAAACGACAACAGTTGACGGTGCGAACGAACCGAGTTTTTTCTGCCACAATTGGATTAGGACTGGAGGACATGTGGTTCCAACAGGACGGAGCAAGCACACATTGCGCGACCCGCAACCGATATTCTGAAGGCCAAACAACATCGGATGACTTCTTTTGGCCCACCTTGTAATAGTATGCAGGAATTTTTTTTTATTTTTGTCTTCAAAAATAAGTGTGTACACACATTTTTGCATACCATATCCCATAGGGGTATATAAGCTTTGACATTAAGTCTGTAACATAGGGAAATAATTTCGATAGATATACGTATGGAGACGAAGACGAAGATTCAACCAAGGACTATACGAGCTGTACAGCGACATGCCCCTGGTCAAAAAAACTCCGCAGTGGACGTTTAAGATGGCTATGACATGTAGAACGAATGGACACCAATATTCCGGCTCGCAGAGTCTTGGTTCCCAGCCAGACGTCGGACGCAGTAGATGAAGACCTCGCCTTAAGTGGCGCGCACAAGTAGAAACCGACCTCAACCAACTTAGAGTGCGCAACTGGAGGCAGTTAGCTAAGGACCAGGCTAATTGGAGAGGCATGTTAGTTGAGGCCCAGGTTCATTCCGGATTGTAGCGCCACTTAAGTAAGTAGTATACCTTACAGTATATGGATTGCTTTAGAATTGCTAGCTGAGTCGATCTAGCCGTCTGTCCATCCGTCCATGCGCTTGGATTTCGCGCGAGTGAATATGACATGATGGTTGGGTGTTGTAGAACGAGGGAAGTCTCTGATTAGCAATGCCTCATCCAACCGGATTTTACTTGCTAAACGATAAGTGCGATCGTTGATAACAAGAACAGCAACACTATAAACAGCCAGGTCAGAATGGCACGGAATGAATACCCGGCCTGCTGTCCCAGGAGAACCTAGACAAGTTGCTTCGACATATTCGGACAACAGGTTGTCGTGGAATTTCAACGGTAAGTCAGGTACCTTGAAAGGAGATGTTGGCGGATGAACCAAAAGACCAACGGCAGCGCTCGATCCCTGTAGTGGATACTGATTTCCCCGTGTCCTAGGGGTGTCTAATGAATTGGAACCTGGCCCTCCAGGTTGGGGGTTGTTCTTTTGGTTAACTACCCACCCATATAAAAAAATTTTTGTTACAAAGCAACAAATAGCCTCGAAAAGGACTGACTTAATTGTTGGCGCCCCCTGTAAAACGAAAAACGGACAACGACGTTCGTATCTGCACCTGGAATATGAGAATATTTAACAGAAGATGTGCAAGCGAACAACTGGCGGAAGCCCTAAACTTCTACAAAGCAGGCATTACTGCCATCCACGAAATACGATGGAATGGGCCGGGCAAAAAGAGGATGAAAAACTGTGACATCTACTACGGACCGTGTTATAGTGAGCAGAAACAGCGACTATTCGGATGCAAGTTTGTTAAAAGTGTCAGACTTAGGCAAGGAGTCTTATGTTTCCAAGAAATTAGCGAAGTAACAATCCACAGGAAACCCCTGGTTTGATGAGGAAGGCTGACATATGCTCGCAGCCAAGAACGAGGGCTACAAGGCTAAGCTTAGTTGAAGACGAGAGCTCCCATTGAGCTCTATAGGCAGAGAAGAAGGAAAGAACACCGGCTTTTCAGAATGAAGAAAAAAGAGCAAGAAAAGCTTGCGATCGAGGATAGAGAGAGGCGTCGCTCCAGGAACGACGTCCGCAAGTACCAAAGTAAAAATCGTCGAAGCCAAGGATAGAAGGCTCGAACAAATTCCTGTCCAAATGAAGAAGGAAATATTGTAGTTGAGACAAAGTCGAGGCTGAGGATGTGTAAGAACCACCTCAGCAGATGACGAATAACATTTCACTGTCATGCAGAACGAACTTTTCAATATCGGCAACGACAGCGAAAACCGCCAACCACCCGACCTGAGTGAACTGCTATCCTCACTTCACTCAGTTCGGGCGGTTGGCAATATCAATTTCAAGCTTAATAAGGCTGCCGGACATGTCTGCCTTCCCACTGAGCTTTATAAAGCTGGCGGTGATGACTTGGTAAGCAACATCCTCCAACTCATAAGCCAAATCTGGTCGGATGAAAGTTAACCTGAAACATGGAACCTCTGCATCGTTTGCCAGTTCCACAAAACAGGAAACGCTCTTAGCTGCGCATACTACAGAGGCATAAGTCTCCTCAACATTGCCTAAAAGATCTTATCTACCGTAATATCCGAATGCCTGAAACACTTTGCCAAAAACCTGATCGGCCCTTATCAGTGTGGTTTTACTCCAGGAAAGTCCACAACCGATCAAATTTTCAAACTTTGGCAGATCCTGGAAAAAACCCAAGAAGTCCAAATCGATACCAACCACCTGTTTCTTTGGGCAAAGAAGGAAATTTAGTAGTAAGGCTCTCACTCGAACTCCTGTGGGTATCCTATATAAGATATGATCATCCCAGTCCAGATCTACGGCGCTGAAGCTTGGACCGTCTCAAAAGCGGATGAGGAAATCCTTTGTCGATTCGAGAGGAAATTTCTTCGAAAAATGTTCGGTCCGTCTGCGTTGACTATACGATTTGTACAGCGACATGCTTCTGTTCAAAAAACTCCGCATTGGACGTTTAAGATGGCTAGGACATGTAGAACGAATTGACACCAACACTCCTAGTTGCTACCAGCTACCTTGAAAGCTGCAACCACCGACTCTGAAACTCAGTAGTCGTCCATGAAGGTACATGCAAGGTTTGAATATGAGTGGGCGGCATTCTGCCCCCTGCAATCCCCTGCTTGGGTTCACTTTTGTATTTGGGAAGCTTAATAGTTTGGATGTCAGAAAAGTAAATAAGACCCATAGGCATAATGCAAAATGCAAAATGCTGCGGGAGGACTTATTTACTTTTTAAAATCGAAATTCAGAAAGTAAATAAGCCCCGTGGGATCTTTTTCCTTGTTTTGGAATTAAGCCCTTCAAGTGTTTTTGCACTATGCACCGATACTTACACGTGTAAGGTCCACTTTAAAAAAAAAAATTAAATTTATGGCGCAACTGGCTCGTTGGTACCCAGGGCCTAGCTTTTTTCTCACAACCATTCATGTGTTCGTGTGTATTTCTTTGTACAATGGCGGGCTCTCCAGTTTTATGCCAAATCCCAACGGCGAAGTTGAGATAAGCTATTCATGACAATTGATACTACTTGGATGATTTGTCAGATCATCACGAGAGGAGGGCCAGTGAAAAATCATTTAGGTGTTGCTACCCAGACCTTCTGCGCGGCAGTTCAACGCACTAACCATCGCGCCACTGAGCCCGTCACTATCACCGATGCATTTATTCAACTTACCAGTGGTCAACATTTGAAATGTCACCTGAGAAAATTTCTACACTCAGATATGAGAACACGAAAACTAGGTTATATGTTTAAATCCGACTTTCGGAAAGAGTCCGATTTCAATAAGATATTCTGCCGACCCTTAAATGGACTTGCATCTTGTTCAAAACGATCGCTTAATTCAATTGTCCATTAAGTTTCGAAATTTCGATATGATATAACACACTCATGAGAAATCATCAACAATCCTGAAATCGCTCGATGATTTTTGGGAATTTTACCATAAACCACCCGACGAAGAACCATAATCCCCAACCGGCCCCAGTCACATCGTAAATCTTCTCCTTTCTCTTAAAATTCAACTGCAAGAATTTTATGTTCAAAAATTCTCGTTTGCCATAATTACCTCAACACCGTGAATTATGTTCGACGATTTGATTTGATGCGAAATACTTTGGCAGTGATTCAACTGTAGATTGCATTCATTATCCTTGCTTAGCGGCACCCCCCTCCCCCCCCCCCGCACCCTCAGTCGGCGCGACTACATGAATTTGATTCATAAAACGATTTGACTTGGCCACTGATCGTTGAAGTCCGTCCGGCGCTGCAGTGCAATCAATAGTCGAACAGGTGTTACATATTAAGGCCACCCTGAGAAATTGATGAGGTTCTTCAAAATGTCCGTGTAACTACATCCTAGAATGAATCGATTTTGAATGCATTTCAATACTTCATACCTATGCATCACACAAATACCAAAAACACTCCCACCCAGCGATCTCGATCGATCTCCGACCCCAAAGTCCGGGCGGGACAGTAAAACTTCAGGGAGAAAATTTACGAGGATATAAAACAGTCGGCTTTCGAAAATTATTATTATTGTGAATTTTTATTATCCCGGCTAATTATATTTTCATAGCCACGTCGTCGTCGTCGCAACGGTGTGCACATGGTCCGGCTTGGTCGGCGGTATTATATTTGGAAATCTCTTAGATTTTGGCGCGCTAGCTAGACTCTGTGAGGATCTGGTCGGCGAGTTAATAATTTGTGCGAGGTTTTCGGTCGTTTTTTTTTTTCGTTTTTGAAAAATGGATTTAGTAGGTATGAGGATAATTGATGATGCGATGAGGTTTATCGCTTGTGTCAGAACTCAGAAGGTGTTTATTGTATTTGAGTTTTGATTTAGTGCGCTCTCTGGGGCAATTTGGCAATTGTGACAGAACACGGGTGATAGGTTTTTGTTTTTTGCCAGAAAGGTGCAGTGTGCATGCATGTATCTGATGAGTAATTTCTGCAAGTATAGTCAGAAATGACAAACGGCTTAGGTCGTTAGGTGAGATAGATGGCGCGTTGTAAGACGGCATTCAAGTTGCCAAGCTGATGAAGAGAAGCCGTTTTGTGTTGTAAAATATTTTTTTTGTTTATTTTAAAACAGTCTCTCGGATGTTGTAGAATGAGGGTGTACGTTAAGTTGTGCTACTTGACAGAAAAAGACTAGCGAGGAATATCCGGCCTCCTGACTTCAGGTCAAAATATAGGCATTACCTCGAGGTTGAGCCTTTTGCTATCACCCAACTACTCAGTCACGGGAAAGCCCCTTATAACCAAAAAATGAATAATTCTGCTGCTGACAACAAAGCGACAAACGAAAAAAGGACAACGACGTTTGCGACTGCCCCAGGAGTATTAGAATGCTCAACAGAAAAAAACGTAGTTGAACAACTAATACAACTCCGAACCTTCTATATTACTGCCATCTAGAAAATGCAATGGGAGATGCCGGGCCAAATGAGGATGACCTTCTGCGAAATCTTCTTCAGACCGTAATATAGTGAGGAGACACAGGGACAATTCGGATGTGAATTTGTTATAAATACCAGACTTAGGCATGAAGTCTTATGCTTTCAAGACACAAGTGAACGTATTGCAACAATCAGCATCAAAGCCAAATTCGCTAACATAAGCCTTATAGCCTATAGGCGCTCACACTCCTATGGAGGAAACAGATGATGCAGTGGAAGTTTGATTCCACGAGCTCCTTGACAAAACTTTTGAGCGATTACCGAAGCACGATGTTAGAATCGTGCTGGGATATTTTAACGCAAAGGTAGAATGAACAGACATCTTCAGCAAGATTGTCGAAAAACACAGCCTCCACGACACCACTACTGGAAACTTAGGACTATTGACTTCGTTGCGAAACGAATTGCCACTATACCCAGCTTAGGATTTCTTCACCTTAACAACCATAAGGAGACACGGCGGCGGTCTCCAGATTAACAGATTAACGCTTTGCAATGGACAAGGGGCACGCATCCATTATTTTGAATGTCCGAACATTCAAAGGGGCTAATATCGACTTTGACTGCTACCTTGCTGCAGTCAAGGTAAGGATGCTGATATCCGCCACGCCACAACAATCCAGAAATACTCTGTGAAAATTTAATGTCGAAAGACTGCAATCGCAAGAGACCACCATGGTCTTAGTGCAATGCGTGTCCCTTAACTTCTGGCATTACAACATACCACCAGCTCGAATGACGCAGAACAATGGCAAGGATGCCAACTAGCCATTAGCTCAGCCGCAATTGATGTGCTAGGTTTCTCGCGCCCACCAGCAAGAAGCACTTGGTTTGCTGAAGAGTGTCGACAAATGTTCGCACCCAAAAACGAGGCCTACAAGTCTAAGCTGCAGGTGAAGACGAGAGCTGCCATTGAGCTCTGTAGGCAGAGAAGAAGGGAAGGACACCGGCTTTTCAGAGAGAAGGAAAAATAGCAGGTAAAGCGCGCAATCGAGGATATAGAGAGGTGCCACTCCAGGAACGATGGTCGCAAGTTTAACGAAACTGTAAAACGTCAAAGCCAAGAATACAAGGCTCGAACAGAATCCTGTCGAGATGAACAAGGAAATATCGTAGTTGAGACAAGTCGATGCTGAGGATATGGAAGAACCACTTCTGTAACAACATTGCGCTGTCAGGCAGAATGAACCCTTCAGCATTGGCGACAACAGCGAAGACTACCAACCACCCGCCCTAATTGATGTGAGCTCCATCTAGCCATGGGGTTCAAGCTTAATAAGGCTGCCGGGAATGATGGCCTTTCTGCTGAGCTTAATAAAGCCGGCGGAGATGACTTGGTAAGTAACATCCACCAACTTGTAAGACAAATCTGGTCGTATGGAACCTCAGCATCGTTTGCCCGATCCACAAAAAAAGGAGACGACCATCTGAACTGCGCCAACTACAAAGGCATTAGTCGCCTGAACATCGCGTTGAAGATCTGCCGTAAAAGGCGAACGCCTGCAACCAATAACCAACCACCTGTTCGGCCCATATCAGTGTGGTTTCAGGCCTGGAAAGTCCACAACATGATCAAATCTTCAATAGATCCTGGAAAAAACTCAAGAAGTCCAAATCACCACCTGTTTATCGATTTCAAAGCCGCATACGAAAGCTTTTATAGTAACGAACTATCTAGACCCATTGTCTAGTTTTGGTATACCGCCTAAAATCGTCCGACTGTACAGGATGACGTTGATGAAATCTCGCTCATGCATGGACCATATCAAAACAAAGATGGAAGAAATCCTTGGATATTAGGAGGGAAATATTTTCCGAAAAATCGCTGGTCCCATTAGCCTGGATAGATTATGGAGAAGAAGAATCAGCCAAAAACTATACTAGCTGTACAGCGTTGGAAGTTGAAGATGGCTAGCACCAAACATTATAAGGCCATACAGATGACGCATTGAGAACAGAAAACAGAAACTTTTTCTAACCAGCTTTACAGTACGGGTGGGTGGTGTACACGTGCACACATGAGATCCAAATTATATGGCGGGCTGTGCCAGTACGACCCGCCATAGAACAATTTTTCTTGTATGCAGTGCGTCATCTGTATGACTGTATAATCGTTGGTAGCACATGCCCGGTCGATAAGTGTCCATCCGAGTATCAGCAAGGTTTTCGAAAAGATTCTCGCTAGGGCTCCATTCAAAGGGTCTGAGGACAATCACATTATACCAGAGAACATGTTTGGTTTCAAGGCGGGACATGACTTTTTCCATGCCGCCTCCAAACTCGTCTCTGATATACATTTGAAGAAAGCCAAAGAGCAGTGTACGGGTGCATATCTGGTTGATTTAGAGAAGGCTTTCGAAACCGTATGGTTAGAGGGCCTTTGTCTCAAGCAGACCAGGCATAAGTAAACCACTGCTATGGTTGCTTCTTGACATGTTGATTAGTAGAACGTTTGTTGTCAAAAGCGGCAATGTAACTTCTACCACCGAATTTTGTTTATTAAAAATGGTCTGCAACAGGGAGCGGTAAACTCACCGGTTCTCTTCAGCCCGATAAGCAGTCTTACTCAGGCAATTGCGTATGCTGACGTTGTTGTCACGTATAAAACAGCCACCTACTGTCGAGGTCATTCGAACTCTTTTGCAGCAGGACTTCGACATGATCCAGAGATATTGTGATGACTGGAATTTGAAAATCAACTTTCTGAAATCGGAAACTATCCTGTCTAGGACACCGTTGTCTAAGGCCTCTATGGATATGAGAAAGAACTGCCACAAGCTGGTGATCGTTGGACCAAACGGACAGCCACTGGCGAGTAAAAGTGCAGTAAAGTACCTTGACATCTGATTGAATCAGTATATATATTTTGGAAGACATATAGCTAGGGGAGCAGTCGAGACATTTTAAGGAGACCAAAATTCTGTCTTACCATACTAAGCCCTTCATAGCCGTCAATACAAGACACTGAACAACCCAACTTGGTTGTGGTTGCACACTTGTACCTTAAAGGTCCGTTGTGGTAGGATCTGGATCAGTCGACTTTTTTATGTTCGCTCACCAAATTGGACCATTCAGAGCTAACTATGTAGCGTAGGAGGTTTCTGGCATTGACATTAGCCAGCTCACTTAGATTGATGGTTGGGTGTTGTAGAATGAGGGTGGAGTCTAATTGGCCTTAACTTGGTAATGCCGGGTTTAACTCTGACTACACATCAAGTGATTATTTTTAAACTCTAAGTGGTAACTGGTCTCATCCAACAGGATAGGACTTCCTAAACGATAAGTGCGAGTGTTCATAGCTTGACGAAAAACAGAAACCCTATAAACAGCCAGGTCAGAATAAATACCCGGCCTGCTGTCCCAGGCGAACCTAGACAAGCTGCTTCGACATATTCGGACAACAGGATTTCGAGGAATTTCAAGGGTAAGTATGGACCTTCAACAGAGATGGTGGCGGATGAACCGAAAAGCCATAGGAGAGCATTTGCCCTGACAAGACGATTGTTTTATAGCAGTCGTCTTGGCAGCAGGGTGAAGGTGATTTTCTACATGGACCTCATCACACCGATGGTTGCCTATTGTTGTCCGGTGTGGTTCAAAGCTGCCCCATCTCAAAAGGAGAAGGTACGGGTGTTTGAGAAGCTGCCTTGGCCTTCACAGGATACCAGTATCTGACTACACTAAATGCTATTCCAACCAGGTCCTGTACAACTTACTTACTTGAGTTGCGCTACAGTCCGGAATGAACCCGGGCCTCAACCAACATGCCTTTCCAATTAGCACGGTCCTTAGCTAACTGCCTCCAGTTGCGCACTTCAAGTTGGTTGAGGTCGGTTTCTACTTGTGCGCGCCACTTAAGGCGAGGTCTTCCTCTACTGCGTCCGACGTCTGGCTGGGAATCGAAGACTCTGCGAGCCGGAGTATTGGTGTCCATTCGTTCTACAAGTCCTAGCCATCTTAAACGTCTAATGCGGAGTTTTTTTGACCAAGGGCACGTTGCTGTACAACTCGTATAGTTCTTGGTTGAATCTTCATCTCCATAGCCCGTCAACGCAAACGGGACCGAAGATTTTTTGAAGAATTTTCCTCTCCAATCGACCAAGGACTTCTTCATCCGCTTTTGAGACGGTCCATGCTTCAGCGCCAGAGAGCAGGACTGGGATGATCAGGGTCTTATATAGGATCTCCTTACCAGTTCGAGTGAGGGCTTTACTACTGACTTGGACTTGATAGCCCGAAGAAACAGCGCGTGGCAAGAGTAGTTCTTCGTTTAATTTCTGACGAGATGTTGTTGTCAGAGTTAATAGCGGAGCCGAGATAGACAAAGTCCCGTACTAGCTCAAAGTTATATCTGTCAATGGTGACGTTCTGTCCAATTCGTCGATGTTGTGTGTCCTTTGGTGTTGACAGCATATACTTCGTCTTGTCCTCATTTACTGCTAAACCCATTTTTGCCACTTCCTTCTCTATACTAGCAAACGTGGCTACGACATCACGTTGGGTCCTACCAATGATGTCAATAAAGCCGGCGTATGCTAGTAGTTGCACCGATTTTTGGAAAATTGCGACTCTGGTGTTGGCTCGGGAGTTTTGCACAATCCTCGCAAGAATCGAATTCAAGAAGTCACATGACAGCGCCTCGCCTTGCTTAAATAAATTTTTGGTATCGAATGTGTCGGTGAGATAGTTTCCAACCCTGATGGAGCAGCGAGAATTCTCCATCGTCATCCTACACAAACGGCTGAGTTTGGGCAGTGTACCAAAACTAGACATGGCTCTGTATAGTTCGTCTCTATAGATGCTGTCGCATGCGGCTTTGAAATCGATGAATAGGTAGGTGGTGGGTATCGATTTGGACTTCTTGGGTTTTTGGGTCCTGTACAACGGGGCCAACATAAACAGATTGGATGAATTTCTGTTGAAACTCATTCGGTTTCACGCAGCAAGAAAGATGACCTCTAGTTATAGCCTTCTACCTTAATTATGAATATTTTTAAAGTGCGCGTTTAAACGGCTTAATTCCGCCTGAAGCTTTCCTATATTTGGACAGTCGAGGGCTGATATAGACAGGATAGATAGGCGGTTCCTCTTATCTACCACGTCTTCTGACGAATTGTGAATAGGCGGCTCCTATACGACCTAGACGTCGTCGCTCAAGACCGATTGGGACCTTCGGAGTAGGTTGCAACAGGAGATCATGTTGTGGTGCCTACAAAATTAGATAAAGTTAGTTGACTTCTCAAAATAACGGGACAGCTTGCACTCGGTTTTGGTTCATTAGTTCATTTTAATGAACTCTTAAGGGTCATGTTTGCATCCTTAATGTGTAGATTTCCTTCCCGAAGTTCTTCGCATAGCAGTTCTATTTTCATTTAGCCTCTTTCGAAAAACGTCATTTTCGTCCCCAAGGCTTTTTATTTTCGCTGAGTCTCATTTTTCGTGAGCCGACACTTCTAGTGCTGTCGAGCTGGAGACGCATATCTTCTTTGGACGTCCAGATGTTGGTAGCCTCGTTACCCTTGAACTTTTTCCGAAATGGTTTCAAAATTGCAATAATTGGCTGTCCTCAGAATCCGTAGAGCCGACTTCCGAAGAGGGTGGATTTTCCAGTGAAACTGGATTGCCACTTGGGGTATTAATGTCTATCGTGTTATTCATTGCATTTTTTTTTTAATCCTTTAAACTTGGTATACGGGAGTGGATTTGAGTCGCCTTCTACAACAGGCATGCCTTACATCGGGTATATTCTGACCCCTAACCCGAAAAGGGTCCGTGCGCAACAGAAGGCAGTTAGCTAAGGACCGGGATAAATGGAGACGCGTGTTGGTTGAGGTCCATTTTCATTCCGGACTGTAGTGCCACTTAAGTAAGTATTTATCCTTCTGGAGTCATGATCGGAAACCTTCAATGATTCAGACTTTCTCCTACGGATTGCAAAAAAAAGGCGTGTCCCACTTATGGCTCCGTGAAATATTTTCCATTGCAGTCAAAGTGGATCAACATTCTCAGCAGATGGTCAAGGTTTTCAGTTAATAAGGAAATGTCCTTGCTTCGCAGCATATACCTAATATTTATGTTATCCTGTCATAATAAATCAAAAATATCGAGCTGAACTCTTTCTGTTTGCTAAAAGCAAATTTCAACCTCAGCATAATAAAAAAAAAAATCTCCTGTCCATCAGATGAGGGCCGTGTTCCACATTTGGATTTTTTCCGCGATCGCTGAGAAATAAGTGAAACCCGCCTTATGTCTCGAATTGATCTTGCTAATCATTAACTTTGTTTCATAGAAAAATAAAACATACCAGACCACCTCCCAGCTCAATCAGAAAAAGATGTTCGCCTTCCTTCCATCGGAAACTGAGATCATCGCAATCATCACACGGTCAACTCGCTGACGGGAAACAGAGATTCTTCTCAAAAATTCTACAGACTGACGCACTCTTGAGATTTCCGATTCCAATCAAAGCATCCCCCATACACGTAAACAAAAAATATGGATCCACATCACGCCCGCATCGATTGACGGGCTAGCATTATATACTGCACAGAGTATCTGGCACTGGCAGCCTTAATTCAGTTCCAAGCATAACAGTCGAACATCTGAGCAAACATTGCACTGCGGATGGGCGCAGTGCATTCATGTAACGAATTTTTTTTTTGCTTCTCTCCTAGGAGGCCTGCAATTTGACTGTTCGGTGGCCTAATGCAAGCGGTGTCGGTTGGCCTGGATTTCGGCTAGCGTCTGGCACCCGAATCTCTAAACAAAAACCATCATCACAAACGCGAAAAATAAACTTCTGGGTGCTAATGATGCTAAGACAGTGCACGATCATGAGTGGTGACTCTGCCCAGACTCCAAGTGGCCCACATTCACGTCAAGCGGTGTCGGCTTGAGATACATAGATACAACAATCGACAACGACGAAGCGACGCGTCGAATCGGTAGGATTGTGTACAGGCGCGTGTGCCTGAGAGTGATAGCAGGTCATGTGTGGAAAGCATTGATGATGCCTGCCTGGAGGAGCCTATATGTGAAGAAACCGCGCGCCGCTTACCTCTTGATGGGGGTTTTCCGTTCGTCTATCACCGGCTTCATTCTATGGATGAGCAACATTCCAAAGTGCGGTGGTGATCTTCTAATGGGTGCAGCATCATGTTGACGGTGCACTAGGTGGTGGCGCGACGGCCTCGTCTGCCCTGATTCTAGCCTGAGCATTCATGCTGTCTATTGCTCCACCACATCTATGTACGGATGTGTGTTGTTGTTACTAGGTTTAAATATTTGTTTAAGCGTGCGTTTTCGGCTCTGGAACTGATTGAGTACGCGTGTAGATCTCCTCAATGTGAACCGGGTGAACGAAATGGAAATATCAATGGACTAGCGTCTCGCATCTGTTCGATGTTTGTGTGTGTGTTTGTATATCTGGTTGAGATGCTGGAGGCAACAATGTGTAAACAGCGATGGAGGTCCGCGGCGCTGATTGCTTGGGTGGCGATGGAGGACTGAATGTTCATTAGAAGATATGATTTGGGTTTCGGGTCGGTATACGTTCGTCATTTGATTTTTTTTTGTTTGAATTTCCGCTGATGATTAAGACCAGCGGAGACTGGATGATGTGATGCTTGAATGACAGCAGTGTCACTGTTTCACTGTTCTCTAACTATGCCTATGCCTCTCTGCCTCTGCGTCTTTGTTTTATCATTTATTGGGCTTTCGAGAATTTTGTTTACTAACAAACTTGTGCGACTTATTCGAATTTTAAGTACCTACCCGCAACCGAGCGTTTGATGAATTGCCGACTATTGGAATTGTTTTTATGGACTTTGATTCCGTTTTTTAATTGACACTTGGGTAACAATAATTATTCAAGCTTTGTCGGGGATACATATATTTACGAGGTCATACGCAACAGCTGTGCTTAGTATGGTTCCAATGATTTCCTTGATGAACTTAACTTATTCCCAAGTGGAATTTGAGTACATGAGGGAATCCTAGAAGGCTGTATGATGATATTTGAAAATATATTTGATATTCTCGATGAGTGTTGATAAAAAGACGAAAAACAGCAACAGTGAGAATGGCACATAATGAATACCCGGCCGGCTGTCCCTGGTGAACCTAGACAAGCTGCTTCGTCATATTTAGACAAGCTGCTTCGTCATATTCGGACAACAGGTTGTCTAGGAATTTCAAGGGTAAGTCAGGCCCCTTGAATAGAGATGGTGGCGGATGAACCGAAAGGCCAACGGCAGCGCTCAATCCCGAAGTGGATACTGATAGCCCAGTGTCCTGGGGTGTCTAATAACTTGTAATAGGCCCTAGATGTTGGGGGTTGTGCTTTCGGTTACCTACCCACCTATTCAAAAAAATATTGTTGCAAAGTAACCAATAGCCTCGGAAAGAACTGATTTTATTGTTGACGAAAAAATGACAACGACGTTTGCATCTGCACCTGGAATGTGAGAGCGTTAAGCAGGAGTTGTGCAAGCGAATAACTAGCGGAAGCACTTAACTGCTACAAATCAGACATTACTGCCATCCAGGTAGTACGATGGGATGGGTCGGGCAAAAAGAGAGTGAATAACTGTGACATCTACAACGGACCGTGTTTTTGTGAGCAGTGCCAGACTTAGGCCAGAAGTCTTATGTTTCCAAGACATAGGCGAACGCATTATAACAATCCGCATCAATGCCGAATTCGCCAACATAAGCCTTATATGCGCTCACGCCCCGACGGAGGAAAAAGATGATAGGAGCTAAGGATTGCTTCGACGAGCTTTTTGACAAAACCTATGAGCGACTACCGAAGTATGATGTTAAAATCGTGCTGGGAGATTTTAACGCAAAGGTAGGAAGAGAAGTCATCCTTAGCAGTATTGTCGGAAATCATAGACTACACGACAACACGCCTGGTAACGGACTTAGGCTAATTATCTTCGCAGCGTCACGGAATTCCAGTATAGTCAGCACACGGTTTCCTCATCTCGATATCCATAAGGGACATGGCGGTCTCCAGATCAACGAACGGTCAACCAAATTGATCACATTGCGATAGACAAGAGGCACGCATCCAGTGTTTTGGGTGTCCGAACCTTCCGACTAGCTAACATCGACTCGGACCACTACCTTGTTGCAGCCAAGGTAATAATGCGGATATCCACAACAATCCAGAAATGCTGCAAAAAAACAATTACCGTCGAAAGACCTAGACCGCAAGAGACTGCCACGACTTTCGCGCAACGCGTATCCCTAAACCTCTGGATTAACACCACACCACCAGAATCGACTGTCAAAAATCATTGGCAACGATGCCAACAAGCCATTAGATCAGCCGCAGCTGATGTTCTAGGTTTATCGCGCCAACCACCAAGAAATCCCTGGTTTGATAAGGAATGTCGATAGATGCTGGCAGGCGAGAACGAGGCCAACAAGGATTTTCATAAAGATGGAAAAATAGCAAGTAAAGCGCGTGATTAAGGATATAGAAGGGTGCCACTCCAGGAACGATGTTCGCAAGTTTTACCAAAGTGTAAAACGTCAAAGCCAATGATACACGGCTCGAGCAGAATCGAGAAGGAAATATCGTAGTTGAGACACAGTCGATGTTGAGGATATGGAAGAACCACTTCCGCTGTCAGGCAGAACGAACCCTTCAACATTTACGACAACAGCGAAGACTACCAACAACCCGACCTAAGTGATGTGAGCTCCATCTAGCGATGAGGTTCAAGCTTAATAAGGCTGCAGGAAATGACGGTCTTCCCGCTGAACTTTGTAAGGCCAACAGAGATGACTTGGTAAATAACATCCACCAACTCATAAGCTTAATCTGGTCAGATGAGAGTATGCCTAATGAATGGAACCCCAGCATCGTTTGCCCGATGCACATTAGAGGAGACGACCGTCTGAACTGCGCCAACTACAGAGTCATAAGTCTCCTCCATATCGCCTACAATATCCAATCTACCGTTATATGTGAACGCCTGAAACCGTTTACCAACAATCTGATCGGCCCTTAACAGTGTGGTTTTAGGCCAGGAAAGTCCACAACCAATCAAATCATCACACTTCGGCAGATCCTGGAAAAAACGTTAGAATTCCAAATCGATACCCACTACCTATTCAACGATTTCAAAGCCGCATACGACAGCATTGGTGGAGACGAACTATACAGAGCCTTGTCTAGTTTTGGTATACCGCCCAAACTCGTCCGTTTGTTAAGGATGACGATGGAGAATTCTCGCTGTTCCATCAGGGTCGGAAACGACCTCACCGACACATTCGATACCAAAAAAGGATTTAGGCAAGGCGATGTGCTGTCACGTGACTTCTTCAATTTGATTCTTGGGAGGATTGTACAAAACTCCCGAGCCAACACCTGAGTCACAAATTTCCAAAAACCAGTGCAACTACTAACATACGCAGAAGATATTGACATCATTGGAAGAACTCACCGTGAAGTCATAGCCACGTTTGCTAGTATAGAGAAGGATGCGGCTAAAATTGGTTTAGGAGTAAATGAGGGCAAGACGAAAGGATATACAAGCTTTGCACGCTCCTCTTGAGAATAAGTCACATGACAGTGCATCACCTTGCCTGAATATTTTTTTGGTATCGAATGTGTCGGTGAGGTCATTTCCGATCCTGATTTAGCACCGATATTTCTCCATCCTCATCCCATACAGACGGACGAGTTTGGGCGGCATACCAAAACTAGACATGGCTCTGTATAGTTCGTCTCTATAGATTCTGTCGTATGCGGCTTTGAAATCGATGAATAAGTGGTGGGTATCGATTTGGATTTCTTGAGTTCTTTCGAAGTCTGAAGATTTGATCAGTTGTGGACTTTCCTGGCCATAAACCGCACTGATAAGGGTTATTGGTAAACGGTTTCAAGCGTTCATGTATTACGGCGAAGTCGAGGGGACTTATGCCTTTGTAGTTGGCGCAGTTCAGAGGGTGGATCGGGCAAACTATGCTGAGATTCCATTCTTCAGACATGCTTTCATCCGACCGAATTCTGCTGATGAGTTGGTGGATGGAACTTACCATGTCATCTGCACCGGCTCTCTTCAGTTCGGCGAGAAGGCCGTTATTTCCTCCAGCCTTGTTAGGTTAGAGTTTAGATATTTCTATCGTCACTTCGCTTACGTCGGGTGGTTGGTAGTTTTCGCTGTAGTCGCCAATATTGGAAGGTTCGTGCTGCCTGACAGTGGAACATTGTTCGTCGTCGCCGTTTAACAGTTTTCTGAAGTGGTTCGTCAGTCTTATCGAAAGGGTTTTGTTCGCTCCTTGTTCTACTGATTTTGACGTTTTCAAAATCTTATACAAATTTTTGGCGCAACAGGTTCGTAAGTACCAATGGCCCAGCTTTCTCACAACCATTCATGTGTGCGTGTGTACTTCTTGCACGATGGCGGGAACTCCTGCTATATGCCGACTACGGACGCGACGGCGAAGTTGAGATAAGATATTCTTGACAATTGTTACTAATCGGATGAGTTGTCAGACCACCACGAGAGGAGGGAAAGTGAAAAATCGTTTAAGGTGTTGCTACACTTTACACTTTCGTAAAACTTTCGAACATCATTCCTGGGGCAGCACCTCGCTATGTTCAGATATTTAAAATACTTACGGATATCTAGGTAAGACACCACGGCTGGCTATATTAGCATTTCGTTTCACAATGATTTCAATCAGCATTAGTCAGTTGCCAGACTTGGCGCCGAGTTGGCTGTGCTTTCCGGCAATACGACTGAAAATGCGCCCCTTCCTGAATTTATTTTAAAAACTCCTAGCGTACTTTGGCAGTAGTCGCTCATAAGTTTTTACCAGGAGATCGTAGAATCAGTCTTTTGCAGTATCATATTTTTCCTGCGGCCGAGCGTGAGCGCATATTAGGCTAAGGTTGACAAATTCGGCCTTGATGCTTATTGTTACAATGATTCCGACGAAGTCTTCCAGGATTTAAACTCTTTGCCATTTCTGCTCACTATATCACGGAGCGTATTAAGTGTCAAATCTAAAATCGGTCTTTCCGGACCATCCCATGGAATTTCCTGTTTGGCAGTGATGTCTGCTTTGTAGCTGCTTTAGATTTTTAAGTTCTTCGCATATACCTTGCCTACTTAATGTTGCTGCTATATTTGGCACGGTCGTCATCAGTGGAATTATCCCCTTTCGAGGCCCTTTCGAGCACAACCACAATCCTTATCACGGCTTCACCACTTCTGAAAGTCGGAAAAACAACTAAGAGCATCACTGTCATGAGAAGCTTCTTAAATCTGTCGTTCAGATTCGGCATTAAGCAGGAGGCCTTCTTCTGTTTGGCAGAATTACAAACTTCGCACACACAAATGAAGGAAGACTCTAGGTGTGAGGCCTTTTATGGGCTGTTAGTGCCCTATATTTCATTTTTTTTCAACCCATATATGGAGAGTCACTTTGTTGTTTGTCCTAATGTCAATAGGCCGGACATTCGACGCCAGTCACTCTGACCAGGCTTCACATAAAGTTGCTATTTGACTTAATGTGCTCAACACTCGGACTTATAAGATTAGGAAATTAGATCCGCTTGGATGAGATCAATAAACGATGGTTACCACTGGAAGGTAAAATAAGCACAATTTATGTGTAGTCAAAGTCACAATACAACCACTGGACGATGTCGAAGTTAACGCGACTCAGTGTCTCCCCCCTTTCTGCTACACCCAACCAGACATATGACACAACAAATTGGCCGATCAAACCTGATTATCAGGTTAAACAGGCATGATCGGCAAGTCAGACCAGCAATTTCAAAAATCGTACGCATCCGACGTTTTGGCATTTTTATGATTTGATGGCTAAGAAAACAGACAATTCGTCTTATGTCACCCATGCTAACTTCCCTAGATTTTGGCCATGATCAAGGTATGATCGGCAAGTCAGACCAACAATTTCTAAAATCGTACATCCGACGTTTTGGCATTTTTTTAGATTTGATGGCTTAGAAAACAGACAATTCGTCTTATGTCACCCATGCTAACTTCCCTAGATTTTGGTCATGATCAAGGTATGATCGGCAAGTCAGACCAACAATTTCTAAAATCGTACATCCGACGTTTTGGCATTTGTTAAATTTGATGGCCTGGAAATATCTTATATGAATGCTTGTATTTCTTCAAGATTAAACCTTCTGATCGTACATCTGGATTTCATTCCTGTTTCCCCAAAAAAGGAAATCACAACTGCACTTCGATGAAAGTATCACAATCACTCACTTGAACAACTCCAACATCACCATGCCTCCGATTACGACCCAAAAGCCCTCTGAATTTGCCCACACCTAATCCACAAATTGATTACCGCACTCAGCACGACTTTCTGGACAATTCCCTTTGGATAAGTTCCTCAATCAATAACAGCACTGAAACCCCCCCTCGAACAACAAAAAAAAGGATCGACAACTTTGATATTCCCCATGCGGCCAACAATCCGAACAAATGAGTCCGGCATCCAAAGGCGAATGCTGCATTTATTTCCAATCAGAATCAGTGTCACTTTGGTAAAACAGACCGAACGAGCATACCGCCGCTGCCACCACCGCAAAGCCTCACGTCAGGTGACTTAATTCAGGCAATTTCATCGAAGCCATGCGGCTACCGCGCAGCACAACACTGCACCACCATCAGTCACTGCGGCATGAAAAATAAAAAGAGAAACGCCATCGTCCCGCAAATCTCTGAAACCTTTCGATTTGACTTTTGTCAGTTTGTGACTGCGGTTTTGTTTCATTTATTTGGAGCAGCAACATGCCGCCCGCCAGCTCCTTCGCCACCACCCGGCTAACCACTGACGTGCAGGTGTTTGAACTCAATCGCTCGCTGCATGACAAATCGTAAAACGACGTTTCCAATGCAGCGCTACGACCATACAATCACAACAATCAGCGCGAACAACAAACAAACAAAAGTGTGTCACTGCACCAAAACGACAGTCCACAGTCCACAGACAAAAGGTGGGGGCCTGGGGTCAGCAGCTGTTGGGTGTTGTAGGGCGCGGTGACAGTCCGCCCGTCACTAGTCACCAGTCAACAGTCACCAGTCAGTCATTAGTTAGTCAGCTGCCCGCATCGATTGCCAACAACGAGATCGAGGTTCACCGGGGCGAATACGCGACTTAAAATTCTTTGTCCGCTCTCCGGAGATTTATGTCACACGTGGGCGGCCGGGGCCACCAAAAACAAAAAAAAAAGGGTTGGACACTCTGGCCGGGACTCAATGCTCCTACAAAGGGTGCGACCGAACGCGCAATCAATCGAGCGGAATTGCGCACGAATTTAGCGCTTGTCAGATCGCAAGCACACACAAACACACGGGATCTGGGGTGCATTGACTTTGACTGAACGACGACGGAATGGCCGATTGATTGCCTGTCACCGAGAGCGTATGTGCCTGGCGTTTGATTCTAATTTGCGTCGGCCAACTCCGAACACATCATTTTGCCTTGAATTCGTTTTAAACGGCCGTGCATGGGGTATTGTTCGGCGACACCGTGTCAATTGAATTGTTTTGCTTTGTTCGTGTGTGTGTGTGCTGTGATTTGCAAAACGCGGACAGCTCCTCCAGTGACAGTGATAGATATGTAGATCGGTGCGAAGGGGGCAGAGATACACGTAAAGGTTGAGATCCTCGTTATGTGCTGCTGCTGCTGCGTGTCGAGAATTGGTAACATGCACACCCTGTCGCTGTCCCCAAGTGCGGTTCACAGCCGAGAATGGAACATGACTAAGAATTAGGAGTGATTTGTCAAATTGATTGGTTCGGGGATGTGGATTATGTCATGGGCTTGTTACGCAGTCTGATGTGGAATGTATGCATATGTAGACGCATCGAGGTGGCACTGCGCGAATACAAATGCACACGGCTTAAGATTCATTAGCACTGTTAGGTCTGATGTCAGACATTTATGTGGGCTTTGGTTTATAAACTTGGGGTTCAATTGACAGTCGTAGTTAGCTTTTCTAATGACACTACTGGAGTTTGTGTACAATTATGGTAACAAGCGATTTTTTTGGGAAAAAATTAGTTCCATGTGAGCATAAGTTCGGGGATTAGACCCTGTCTAGCAACTAATTGGGCAGATTTTGGAATCAGAAGTTGATGACAAATTTTTTTTTTGGTTGTGTCTATGCCAATTAGTTGACCGATTTTTGTTGGGTGTGTCATATGATAGTTTGTATACAAGCACAGTAGGATATAGCCGATTGGTCCTCATTCAGGATCAGTCCAATCTGCTTCTAAAATTAAATTAGAATTGCCAACAGAAGGTAAAATTCTTGTTGGCTTATGTGCACAGACCTTATCCAAACATTTCCATTTCGTGTTTATTGTCCTTTCTAGGTGACATATCCAGACTTGCACTTGTTGCTGAAGATTTCAATTGTGACCTTCAAAGATATTCACATCTCGTCAAGGGTAGGAGTTCCTTAAGTCCACTGAAAGTAATTACACGCACTCTCACTTACTCGGGATAATAGTACTCCTCAATGTATTTTTGTCAGCCATCCCAATAGAGCTATGCTGGTCGAATGGTAAACAATGGTGATGCATCCGAATTTCGACTCTCAGCCTTCACGTGGACACCGGTGGGTGCCTATTACGTTGATCCCTGTTTAAAGTCTTGGCGACAGCAGATGAGAGCCAGGGGAAGACGTGTATCTACTCCACCAATGCACATAATCTACTTCCAGGCTTTACCGAAAGAACTCCGAAGATGTAGTCAACGGTGGCGCCTACAGTCCCAGTTAGGATGGACAAAGGGATTAACTTAGATGAGCTTCTTCGACAAGTCGTTTAGGAATCTCAAATGCAAGTCGTTCACCTTGAAGAGAGATGATGACGACTCATCCGCTAACATTTCTGCCGAAAGGCCAACGGCAGCGCTCAATCCCGCAGTGGATATTAATTTAATTAAAACTGGACTCCTAGGTTGTGGGCTAACTACACTACACAGGAGAAACGGCTGTCTCCAGATCTAACAAATTGATCACATTGCGATAGAAAAGAGGCACGAGTTCAGTATTTCGGATGTCCAAACATTCCGAGGGGATAACGTCGACTGGGACAACTGTTGCAGTCAGGTAAGAATGTGGATAACCACCACGCCACAATAAACCAAATCGCCAAAATTTACAGCAACAGACCGCCAAGACTTTGGTGAGAATCCCTTAACCTCTTGATTAACGATTAACATCATACCACCAGCATCGAATGTCGAAGAACAATGGCAACGATGCCAAAAAGCCATTATAGATCAGCCCCAACTGATGTGCTAGGTTTGTCGCACCCACTATCAAGAAACCTTTTGTTTGATGAGGAATGCACAGACAGATGATTGCCTTAAGAATTGTGCCTTCAAGGCTTAGCTGCATTTGAAGAAGAGAGATGCCATTAAACGTTATAGCCAAAGGTGGATTAAAGAAACCCGGCTTCGCAGAAAGAGCAAAAAAGCACGCCATCAAGTCTATAGAGAGGTGACTCCAGAAATGATGTTCGCAATTTTAGCAAAACTTTTGCACGTTTGCAGACTGTTAAGCGGCGAGGACGAACAACCATCCGCTGTGAGGCAGAACGAACCACTCAACATTGGCAACGACAGCGAAAACTGCAAACCACCCGACCTGAGTGCAATAACTTTACCTACATATATGGCGGGTCGTACTGGCACAGCTCACCATATATTTGGATCTCGTTTCTTATGTGTGCACGTGCATACCGCCCGTCCGTACCATGAAGCTGGTGAGCAAAAGTTTCTGTCGTCAGTATGGCTTTACAATATTTGGTAACATCCACCAACTCGAAAACCAAATCTGGTCGGAAGAAAGTATGCATGAAGAATGGTACCTAGGCATCGTTTACCCGAAGAAGACCCTCTGAACTGCCCCAACTACAAAGGCATTAGTCTTCTCAACATCGCCTACAAGATCCTATCTGCCGTTATATGTAAACGCCTGAAACCGTTTACCAACAACCTGATCGGCCCTTATTAGTGTGGTTTTAGGCCAGGAAAGACCACAACTGATCAAATTTTCACACTAATGCAGATCCTGAATAAAATACTAAAAAGTTCAAGTCGATACCACCACCTGTTCATCGTAGTAATTTAGTAGTAAGGCCCTCACTCGAACTACAAAGGAGATCCTGTGTAAGACCCTGATCATCCCAGTCCTACTCTACGGCGGGGAAGCATGGACCATCTCAAAAGCGGACGAAGAAATCCTTGGTCGATTTGAAGGGAACATTTTTAGAAAAATCTTCTGCCCTGTTTGCGTTGACGGGCTATGGAGACGAAAATTCAACCAAGAACTATACGAGCTGTACAGCGACATGCCCCTGGTTAAATAAATCCGCATTGGACGCTTAAGATGGCTAGGATATGTAGACGAATGGAGACCAATACTCAGGCTCGCAGAGTATTTGATTCTCAGCCAGACGTCGGACGCAATAGAGGAAGACCTCGCCTTTAGTGGCGCGCACAAGTGAGAAACCTACCTCAACCAACTTGAGTTACGCAACTTTAGGCAGTTAGCTAAGGACCGGACTAATTGGAGAGGCATGTTGGTTGAGGACCAGGTTCATTCCGTATTGTAGCGCCACTTAAGTAAGTAAGTATTCAAAACATTTTTTGTTATCGACAAATAGGGGTCTGCCATTTCAAATGGTCTCTTCTGAGGGTCCAATTTCGCGTCACTTTTTCGAGCATTTCGACCAATATTCCACGAATTACGAGTGGTATGTAATCCTGTAAGGCTTCGATCGTGTTGGGCTTGTCCACATAGACTAACGACTCTACATAACCCCACAAGAAATAATCAAGAGAAGAGGCGTTAAATCACATGATTTTGGCGGCCAACTCACAGGGCCATTTCGAGAGATAAGCTGCGCACCGAATTCATCCATCAACATTTCCATTGTTTCACAAGCTGTGTGACATGTGGCACCATCTTGGGTCCTGGAGTAGCACCTCTCTATAGCCTCGATTGCGCGGTTTTCTTGCTCTTTCTTCTTCTTTCTGAAAAGCAAGTGTTCTTCCCTTTTTCTCTGTCTATAGAGCCCTACGGCAGCTCTCGTCTTTACCTGCAGTTAAGCCTTGTAGGCCTCGGTCTTGGCTGCGAGCATCTGTCATTTCTCATCAAACAAGGGTTTTTTGTTGGTGGGCGCAAGTAACCTAGGACATCAGTTGCGGCTGATCTAATGGCTTGTTGGCATCGTTGCAATAGTTCTTCGACATTCGATGCTGGTGGTATGGTGTAAATCAAGAGGCTTAGTGATACGCGTTGCGCGAAGGTATTGGCGGTCTCTTGCGATTGCAGTCTTTCGACGTTAAATTTTTACAGTATTTCTGGATTGTTGTGACGTGGTGGATATCCGCATTCTAACCTTGGCTGCAACAAGGTAGTGGTCCGAGTCGATGTAAGCTCCTCGGAATGTTCGGACATCCAAAATACTGGTTGCGTGCCTCTTGTCTATCGCAATGTGATCAATTTGGTTGACCGTTCGTTGATCTGGAGACTGTCATGTCCCCTTATGGATATCATTGTGAGGAAACCGTGTGCTGGCTATAGTGGCATTTCGTTCCGTAGCGAAGTCAATTAGCCTAAGTCCGTTACCGGACGTGTTTTCGTGTAGGCTATGATTTCCGACAATACTGCTGCAGATGTCTTCTCTTCCTACCTTTGCGTTAAAATCACCTTGCGCGATTTTTGTATCGTACTCCGGTAGTCGCTCATAGGTTTTGTCAAGGAGCTCATAGAAGCAATCCTTAGCTAAATCATCTTTTTCCTCCGTTGGGGCGTGAGTGCATATAAAGCTTATGTTGGCGAATTTGCCCCTGATGCGGATTGTTACAATGCGTTCGCTAATAATGTTGGAAACATAAGACTTCTTGCCTAAGTCTGATACTTATAACAAATCCGCATCCGAATAGTCCCTGATTCTGCTCACTATAATACGGTCCTTAGTAGATGTCACAGTTTTTCATCCTCTTTTTGCCCGCCCCATCCCTTCGTATTTCCTGGATGGCAGTTATGTATGCTTTGTAGCAGTTTAGGGCTTCCGGCTGTTGTTCGCTTGCACATCTTCTGTTTAATATTCTCATATTCCAGGTGCAGATACGAACGTCATTGCCCTTTTTTCAACAATAAAATCAGTCCTTTCCGAGGCTATTGGGCGCTTCGTAACATGAAACTTTTTATATGGGTGGGTAGTTAACCCGAAGCAAAACCCACAACCTGGAGGGCCAGTTCCAATTCATTAGACACCCCTAGATCAAGCGGCCATCAGTATCCACTACGGGATCGAGCGTTGCCGTTTTACTTTCTTTAAATTATTTCCCGAAATACATACTACCGTTTTCGCTGGCCGTATGAGTGCTGGAAAGCTTCCACAACATTATGTCAGTAGACATTGTGATTTTTATGATCGTATCCACTGAAAATGTCAAGACAGTGCCACTGCTAGGGAGTGGGAGTCTATGACTTACCATGATGTCACTAGTCTCCCAAACACTGCGGGTACCTTATCATTTGTCCAGCTACTACCATGCATTTACTATCTGTAGACCTTTATTCTTCCACCTATAGCCATAAGATCCACTAGGTGTTGAATATTATTAAAAAGAAAAAAAATATTAATTCAGCAGGGTCACCTTAAAGGCCCACAAAATATGAATAAGTCTTCGCAATATTAATCCATCTTGCAGACCTATAGATTCGGCTTAAACTCGAAACCCAGGGAATACATTTGAATAAAATAAATCCGTGACCAGTTAATTGCTTACGCCCAACAAAAGCCTAATCCCCGATTCCCATATAAAATGCGTAACGGAGGCAATTCAAATGAAATTTCTCTCATAGTCCCCAGATATTTATCTTTTGAAAGTCCAAGACAACAATTCATAAATCATTGCCGTCGAACAATACCCTTAATTAAGCGTCCCTACAAAACGGTCCAATCTCAATCGAAATTCCGTTTCAATGAGTATGGGTATCTTATACAGGCCTAATTATTCAGTAGAATTAAGTGCTTGTCCAACATACTTGTAACTTGTAATCTCTGCACGTAATCGACACCATTACAGAAAATTAAATTACAAAAAGTGCGCACTTGCAACACCGGTTCTTTGAAGAAAGAAAAAAAAAACCACTCACCCCTTACACATAATTAGCGGAAATGCAAAACTCACCACTGCCGTCATCTAAGAACTGGTACTACTTCGGGAGATTACGCAATGTCCACTCGCAAATCCCCGACCCCCCGACATCGTCCATCACGGAAGCCAACAACTCTCTCACCCCGATGATATAAAAATAAAATTTAATCCAATTCAACTTTTATGCAAATTGCAATCGACCGACGGACGGCACACCATAATCGAGAACAAAAACTGGCCGCAGATAGTCAAACTAGATACAAAAATTAAAAATCGAAATCAAAAAATCAACGCAAGCAAATAAAATTTTCGAGTTCATTCCAAAGATCATAGATCGTCTCACGTTATTGATTGCAACGGCTGCATTGCCACCGTTGCGCTATTTTCGTTCAAATCCACCCCAGAGTACCCGTCCGCCCTGAGTACGCTGCAATAAATTGCACCGCGCGCATCTGTGAGCGATGATGTAAGAACGACAGGAATAATCCGGAGAGCGGTGTGGGGTGAACAAATTCACAACAAAACAAAAGGCCAGGCCACCTGCATCCTCATCCCACGCACGCCAAGAGCAACCATAATCTGTGTGGTCTAATGGAATTCGCAGATTTAGCGCGTCAGCGAGCATGCAACATGCTTCTCCCATTTAGGTGAGAGCTCGTGGTGGCAACCTCTTAAGCCCTCTCCGCGTCAAATTAGTTTCCAAATGCGTTTAGTCAGCAACAAAACGCATGCGCGCTCGCATAAGTCACGGTAACCCCCATATGCATAGAGGTCAACCTCTGATCGCATTAATTAGCTTCATATGCACACGACTGGATATAGACGCATAGACTCTGGCGGGCATTCGCTTATATAGTTGCAAATGAGTTTCGAGTCCAACTTAGACAGACAGTCAAGTCTTCAAGTCACAGGTGGCTCGATAGAAGGTGAATGTGCATAGCCCACGTTCGGATATATGAGCTTTGCGCGCCGACTGGTTTATGGCTCAACAATTTGTAGACTGCACCTAGGCTGGCGCATAAATCTGCAAAATTGACGTTTAAGTTGGCATATGCCTGACAGTCGAGAGGTTTCTCCTGACAACTCGGCGGCGGCGTTTTGACACATAATGAAGGAGACACCATCTCATATCACCGGAAGATGGTTAGTCATGAAGATACACGAGGCCGTCTGCAGCATTGCCATTTTACAGTAATTAGCTAAAAAGTTGATTGGCAAATAAAAGCCGTTGAAAAATTGATTGATTAGGCAAGATCTGAAGTGATATGCTTGGGGTTTGAATGAGCTTTGAGTTTTTTTTATGAGTTTGCTTAATGTGGCATTTTTTCTGCTGCTGAGGAACGCTCGAAACGCATTTTTCCATAAGTCAAGGCATTGGGCGACTTTCACAAACTTACTAATGCAAGTGTAAGAGTATTTTCTGTAGTTGGATACGTGTGGTGAGTACAGGTAGTAGGCTGATACATACTTACTCGCTTACTTAAGTGGCGCTTCAGTCCGGAAATAAACTGGGCCTCGACCAACATGCCTCTCCAATTAGCCCGGTCCTTAGCTAACTGCCTCCAGTTGCGCATTTTAAGGAAGTTTCTGCTGCAGTCCGGCATGAACTTGCGCCTTAGCCAACATGCCTCTCCAATAAGCCCGGTACTTAGCTTAATGCCTCCAGTTGCGCACTTCAAGTTGGTTGATTTCGGTTTCTACTTGAACGCGCCACTTACGGCGTGGTATTCCTCTACTGCGTCCGACGTCTGGCTGCGAATCGCAGAGTTTGCGAGCCGAAGTATTGATGTCCATTCGTACTACATGTATGTCAAATATTTTGACCAGGGGCGTGTCACTTTACAGTTCGTATAGTTCTTGGTCGAATCTTCGTCTCCATAGAACGTCAACGCAAACGGGACCGAAGATTTTTCGAAGAATTTTCCTCTCGATTCGACCAAGGATTTCTTTACCCGCTTTTGAGACTATCCCTGCTTCAGCAGGACTGGGATGATCAAGGTCTTATATAGAATCTCCTAAGAAGGCTATTTAGTAGTAAAGCCCTCACTCGAACTACTAGAGTGAGGGCTTTACTACTAAATAGCCTTCTTAGGCCGGAGAAACAGCGGTTGACAAGAGTAATTCTTCGTCTAATTTCTGTCGAGATATTGTTCTCAGAGTTGATAGCGGAGCCGAGCTAGACAAAGTCAATTGTGACGTCGATGGTGACATCAAATTCGTCGATGTTGTGTGTCCTTTCGTGTTGACAGCATATACCTAGTCTTACCCTCATTTGCTGCTAAACCCATTTTTGCCACTTCCTTATGTATGCTAGCAAACGTGGCTATGAAATCACCGTGAGTCTAGAGACTATCCATTGGCTAAAAGGTTCCTCTCTACCAAGCTCGATCAGAAATTAAAGAAAAGCTCCAGTGAGGACGTTCTTGAAAGCTCCCTCTATATCTAAGATGCAGGCTAGAGTGTATTCCTTTTCTAGTTTTCTCGCGCCCAACAACAAGAAACCCCAGGTTTGATGAGGAATGCAGACATATGCTCGCAGCCAAGAATGAGGCCTACAAAGCTAAGCTGCAGGTAAAGACGAGAGCTGCCATTGAGCTCTATAGGCAGAGAGTAAGGGAAGAACACCGGCTTTCCAGAAGAAAGAAAAAAAGAGCAAGAAAAGCGCGTAATCGCGGAGATAGAGAGGTGCCACTCCAGGAACAATGTTCACCAGTTTTACCAAAGTGTAAAACGTCAAAGCCAAGGATACAAGGCTCGACAGAATCCTGTCGAGATGGACAATATAATACCGTAGTTGAGACACAGTCAGTCCTGAGGAAGAACCACTTCTGCAGACTGTTAAACGGCGAGGAGGAACAACCATCCGCTGTTATGCAGAACGAACCACTCAACATTGGCAACGACAGCCAACCATCCGACGTGAGTGAAGTGAGGATAGCAATATATAAGCCAGAGCTTAATAAGGCTGCCAGAAAAGACGGCCTTCCCGCTGAGCTTTAAAAAATCGGCGGAGATGACTTGTTAAATAACGTCCACCAACACATAAGCCAAATCTGGACGGAAGAAAGTGTGCCTAAAGAATGGAATCTCAGCAGCGTTTGCCCGATTAGAGGAGAACCTCTAAACTGTGCCAACTACAGAGGCATAAGTCTCCTCAACATCGAATATCTGCCGATTTATGTGAACGCCTGAAACCGTTTACCAGCAACCTGGTAGGCCCTTATCAGTGTGGTCTTAGACCCGAAAATTCCACACCCGATCAAATTTTCTCACTTTGGCAGACCAGGGAAAAACCCAAGAAGTCCAAATCGATAAACACCAACAAGTCATCGATTTCAAAGCCGCATAGGACAGCATTTATAGAGACAAACTATACAGAGCCATGTCTAGCTTTGGTATACCGCACAAACTCGTCCGTTTGTGTAGAATGACGATGGAAAATTCTCGATGCTCCACCAGGATCGGAAACGACCTCACCGACACATTCGATACCTACGAAAAATTTAGGAAAGGCGATGCGCTGTCATGCGACTTCTTAAATTTAATTCATGAGAGGATTGTGAAAAACTCCTAAGCCAACACCAGAGGCACAATTTTCCAAAGATCAGTGCAACTGCCAGCATACACCGACGATATTGACATCATTGGTAGGACTCAACGTGATGTCGTAGCCACGTTTGCAAGTATAGAGAAATAAGCGGCAATAAAGGGCTTAGAAATAAATGAGGGCGAGACGAAGTATATGCTGTCAACACGAAAGGACACACAACATCGACGAATTGGTTAGATCGTCACCATTGAGAGATATAACTTTGAGGTAGTACTGCACTTTGTCTATCTCGGGTCCGCTATTAACTCTGACAACAACATCTCGTCAGAAATCAAACGACGATTTACTCTTGCCAACCGCTTTTCAGTAGTACAGCCCTCACTCGAACTACTAAGGAGTTCCTATGTAAGAGCCTGATCATCCCAGTCCTGCTCTACGGCACTGAAGCATGGACCGTCTCAAAAGCGGATGAAGAAATCCTTAATCGTTTCGAGAGGAAAATTCTTCGAAAAATCTCCTTCCCGTTTGCGTTGACGGGCTATGGAGACAAAGATTCAACCAAGAACTATACGAGCTATACAGCGACATGCCCCTGGTAAAAAAAACTCCGCATTGGATGTTTAAGATGGCTAGGACATGTAGAACGAATGGACAGAAATACTCCGGCTCGCAAAGTCTTCGATTCCCAGCCAGACGTCGGACGCAGTAGAGTAAGACCTCGCATTAAGTGGTGCACACAAGTAGAAACCGACCTCAACCAACCTGGAGTTCGCAACTGGAGGAAGTTAGCTAAGGACCGGGCAAATTGGAGAGGCATGTTGGTTGAGGCCCAGGTTCATTCCGGACTGTAGCGCCACTAAAGTAAGTAAGTAAGATTTTTGTGATCTTAGTCACCTATGTAGCAATTGATTTGTGGTAGGGGTGCTCTGCCCCCTTGTACTTGTATACATTTTACCAATTTCAAAAGTCAATTTGTTTTCTTAACAGACAATCAGTTCGAAAAAAATGTCTTGATGGCAAACTCATACAATTCACCGTTTAAACGTAAAATAAAGACAGGGACCTAATTTTAAAACCACATCTTTCAATTGTGACCCTCCCGATGGGCTTCAACCAAGCAAGTTATGTTGCCACCTTAAATGGATAAAATAAAGTCAATAAAGACTCATCTTCAGTGCGAGACTTCTTGCCTAGGTCTGTCGTTTTTAAAAAAAATTCAGAAGCTGCTGATTTTGTTCCCTATAACACAGACTTCCATAAGAGTCACTGATATTCATGATCATACAAGGTGGCGCAAAAGTAATCCCCCTATCAGAAATTGCTATAAATTTTGCGATTGGCCCCTAATGTCCGTTCTGTTTTGACATTTGTGTAGTAAACACATGCGAAATACACGTTCATAAACAACGTTACGCTACACTGCTCCAGAACGCGGAATATTGGTGACTATTTGTTTGAGCAATAATCGGTCCGTGACTTTGGCACAACGTGAATTTCGTCGCAGATTTCCTAGCCGTCCAACGCCTACTGGTGAAACACTGCGACGTTTAGCCACTCACCTCGAAGAGACTGGCACAACACGAGATGCTGCCAGGCGTGGCAGACCCCGGAGTAGCCGTTCTGCAGAGAATATTGCTGCTGTAGCCGAAGCTGTCATGGAAGCGCCGTCGACATCGACCAGGCGACGTGCCACGCAAATGGGTATCAGTCGACGGTCTTTACAGCGAATTTTGGTACAAGTTTTGAAGATGTTTCCGTACAAAGTCCAGACGGTGCATCAGCTGTTAGCTGCTGACCGCCAATCGCATCTAACATACGCTCAAGCCATCCTTAATCACCACCAAGAGGAAGATGATTTTTCATCAAAAATCTTAGCGGGTACGTAAATAAGCAAAATTTACGCTTCTGGGGCACTGAAAATCCGCGTGTAACCCACGAAGAGCCATTACAACCGCTCAAAGTCACTGTATGGTGTGCTGTTTTCACTGGAGGAGTCATCGGACCTTTTTTCTTCGAAGACGTCGCTGGCCAAATGGTTACTGTGAATGGTGAGCGCTACAGAGCAATGATCAACGAGTTCTTTTTGCCGCAACTTGATGAATTGGGATTGGAAAACATGTGGTTCCAACAGGACGGTGCAACGGCACACACTGCACGTGCCACAACCAATATGCTGAAGGATGCATTTCCCGGGCGCCTAATCTCCCGTTTTGGCGATTTGCACTGGCCAGCAAGATCGCCTGATTTGACCGCTCCAGACTTCTTTTTGTGGGGCTTTTTGAAGTCGCGGGTTTATTATCAACAAGCCTCAGACTCTTACAGCTCTTAAAGACAATATCCGTCAAGAATGTGAGGACCTATCGCCGGAAGTTTTGGCCAAAGTGATGGAAAATGCCATAAAAAGGGCTCAAATGACAATCAACTGTGGCGGCGGCCATTTGCATGACGTCATATTCTCGACTTGATGTAAAAAAAATTAAAAGACCAAATAAAAATAATCCACAAGAAGAATCAACGTTTTTCATTGTTTTTTTAAATTATAGCCAAAAAACAGCCAAACATAAACGTCTTGTTGTCTTACCGCTAGTTGTTCGCCTTTACCTTTTCTGTTAAAAAGTTTAACGCTGCATGTACAGGATACGAACGTCTTTGTCCTTTTTGGTTATCATGGTTCTCAACATAGCAATCAGTTATCTTCTAGCCTCGTGGTTGCTTCTTGGCATAATATATTATTTTCTTAAGTGGTTAACTCGAGCTTAACTCAAGCTCTTACCTGACCTTGCCTTCGAGTGAAGGCTTGATATTCTTTTAATGAAAAGAAAAAACTGAAAAAGGAAAAGGCCAACGATAAAATCATCAAGAAATGGCGAAAGTCTTTCTTATAATTAATTAAGTCCGGGGTGAACTTCGACTTCAACCACAATCCAATTATATCGATCTTAACTTAGCTGCCTCCAGTGGAGCTTTTCAAGTTAGATAATGTCGATTTCTCCTTGTTGGGGGTTCCTCCACTAATTCGACCATCTGCTGAGGTATCTTAAAAAGTTTTCTAAAAGTTTTTTCCTGTTTCATAACGCAAATGGAGAAAAACGGCCTTATAGTTGCGCTACTAATACGATTCTGAAAACTATAGAAATAACAAGCAAAAAACGCGGTAACATGACAATAACACCACAAAAAGAACGGAAGATGCTCCGACCGGTGCTATGAAAAAACGCATAGCGAAAATAAGCCGAATTCCAAAAATCGGTGGTATTTCACTTTGTAAAAGCGAAATAACGCCGAATTATTCCAATGACAAGGTGAAATAAAGCCGCACATTGTTTGTGAAATAAAGCCGAATCCAGAGAGAGAGGGAATCATACTTCATCATCCGAGTGCTAGTTTTCTTCTCTCTTTTCTCACCGCGGTCTCGCCATATATATACGTAGTGACGTAGCCTACCAAATTCAACGTCAATACGGCCAATGTTCCAATCCGGAATTTAATTTTATATGGCTGAAACTCCATGTCCGTAGGCATTTAATCCACTACTGTTTCATTTATAGAAGCCCAAACCTTGACAGTAATTCAAATTCAAATTAATTTGATGTACTGTCTGACTCCATCTCTAGAATTGTATCCCTGCATCCTCACACTGAAATCGTCATTGCGGGCGATTTCAATGTACACAATTCTACGTGGCTTCAACATTCTGGACAGACAACACCCGAAGGAAGGTATGTTGAGATCTTTGCTGAGGTAAGCAACCTAACCCAGCTTGTAAATGAGCCGACACGCATACCGGATATTAACAGTCAAGCCGCCAACACCCTGGACTTGTTTCTTACCTCTCACCCTGATAAATACATCATCAATGTATTATCGCCTCTAGGTTCGTCAGACCACTGTATCATATCAACAAATTTCTCGTACTCCAACCACACAGTTAAAGAGCAAATTCCCAAAAAAACCGTATGGCAATACGAGAAAGCCAATTGGGAAGCATTAAACAGTTTTTTTAGGAATTTTAACTGGTCACTATGTTTCCTCGATAGTGACGTGGATGCTGCTGCTGATATGATATCAAATATCATTCTCTTTGGTATGAGATCTTTTATTCCCAACAGAATTAAGAGTATCAGACCAAAGGCAAAAGGGTGCTATGACTTGAGCTGCAAAGAAGCTATCAGGATGAGAGAGACAAACTTTCGGTTGTACAAGACCAACCCAACAGAGGAAAACCGAACAAAGTTCAAACAAGCCAGATATGACTGTAATGCCTATTTAAAGCGTGCCAAATTCCTCTATGACCGAACGTTGAGGCAAAAAATTCTACAATGTCCCAGAGGTAGTAAAAACTTTTGGCCATTTGTTAAAAACATAAAAAATTCGGCATCAGCATCAATTCCGACGCTCATTCACAATGACATTCCAGCTGTCAGCTCTTTAGACAAAGCCAATCTGCTTGCTGCCCATTTCGCAGCCAACTCTACATTGCCAGATTGTGTTCAGTCTCCTCCTGTACTTGAGAACGTAGATCATTCTATGGGACAAATTCACTTTCGTACTCGTACAGTTGTAAGAGTTTTATTTGATCTTGACAAACATAAATCCGCTGGTCCAGATGGTATATCCCCCATCATTCTGAAGAGGTGTTCTTCTACGCTAGCAAAACCACTTCGTAAGCTTTTCTATCTATCCTACTCATCAGGACTCTTTCCGAGTAGATGGAAAACAGCATTTGTCCAGCCTGTACCAAAAAAAAGGCGAATCTTCTTCTCTCTCCAACTACCGACCAATTGCACTTACGTCCCTTCTTTCCAAGGTCATGGAAAAGCTGATAAATCGTCAGCTTATGAAATATCTCGAAACACGAAAACTTCTCAATGACCGGCAGTATGGTTTTCGCAGCAACAGGTCTACTGGTGATTTGATGACATATCTCACCGAAAAGTGGAACCAATCAATCCACCATGGTGGCGAAAGCAAGATTGTTGCGCTTGATATTTCAAAGGCATTTGACAGGGTTTGGCATCAAACCCTTTTGTCGAAAATGCGTGCATTTGGAATCGACGAAAAACTTCTTCTATGGATTAGACATTATCTTTCGAAACGTTCAATTCAAGTTGTTTTGGATGGTTTCAAGTCTGTAACTCACCAAATAAATGCTGGTGTCCCTCAAGGCTCAGTTTTGTCTCCGACTCTCTTTCTCATTTTTATAAATGATCTCCTGTCTGTAACTTCTAATCCAATTCATTCCTTCGCTGATGACAGTACCCTCAGCTTCTCATATTCGTTTACAGGTCCTCGTCCCTCACCTTCGAACGTGGACTCTAAACGTCAAAATATGTTAAGCTCATTGAATTCCGACCTTGACAGCATTATCAAATGGGGTAAATCTAATAGAGTGGAATTCAATGCTTCCAAAACACAATGCTGTCTTCTGTCATTAAAGCGTAACCAAAATCTAGAGCCATTATCCATGAATGGCACTTACGTCGAAGAAACCGAAAAGCTTTCCATGCTAGGTATGTGTGTTAGTAACGACTTACGTTGGAACGATCACATATTCGAAGTCGCTAAAAACGCAGCGAAATGTCTAGGTTTCCTAAATCGATGTAAGAAATATTTCACCCCCTCTGATCTGGCCACAATATATAAAGCGTTTATACGCCCAAAACTTGAATTCAACGCCCATGTCTGGTCAGGTGCACCAAAATCAACATTGCACCTACTAGATAGGATTCAAACACGTGCGAAAAAACTTATAGGAGACATAAGAATAGCAAACTCCTTAGTTTCGCTTGAACACCATCGAAACATCTCCTGCCTTACCTTGTTTTATCGCTATTTTAACAACCAATGTTCAAATGAAATAGCCAGCTGCATTCCTCCCATTCAACAATTCAGCCGTAATACTCATTACGCAATGAATGCAAATCAGTTTACCCTCAAGCCTATCTTCGGACGTACGCTGAAATATAGAGATTCATACATAAACCGAACAACACGAATGTGGAATGCTCTACCAAGCTCTGTTTTTCCTTTCCATTACAACTTACAGACATTTAAAACCAATGTGCATCGGTATCTCCTTTCTTCTTATCCCTAATTTCCTTAACGCCCGCACTGTGCTAAAACATATAAAGGGTATTCATAACCCCTTGAGTGCGCGCAAATTATAAAAAAAAAAGTTTGCGTGTTTGAAAAGTTTTAATGTTCCCTGCTTGGGCTAACTGTTGTTGGAAGCTTGTTTGGTCATATATCCAACCTCGCACGCAACCCAAATCCAACAGTGAGCCATAGCAGGGGCGTTGCAGGAGAGCAACATGTCCTCCACCCATTTAAAAACTTTGCATACATCCAAACTCGCACTCGGATATCTTCAAAGTATGAACCCCCTGATTGGGCTCACTGTTAGATATGGGATGGGTGCTGAATTGAATGAATGCAAAGTGAAATAATGCCGAATCGGCTTTTGCTAAGTGAAAAATGACGGGACATTGAAATTCGGCATTATTTCGCTTTCATAAAGTGAAATAACGTCGAATTGTGGAATCAGGAGTTACTTCGCTCGTTTTGATTTTATGGCACCGCTCCGATTATCTTCGAATTGGGAATTCTTTACTAAAAACAAGGCTAAAGCTTAAACAGACAAAAGAGCGGATCCGACAAGACTTAAACTCTTGTACCGACGACTGACAAACCCACGCGCCCCGGAGATTAAAACACTGAAGGCGTCGATCAAAAACATCAACCAATTGATCAAGGAGAACTATCGGTTGTCCATTAATTTGTTTTGGAATAACAGAATTCGGGGCGTAAATTCCAGCGACCCGAGTATGTTTCCACAAATTAATAAGATCTTTAGGAGGAAAGGTCATAACGACCTTCCGTGTATTAAGCTCCAACGAACAACTGACAATACAAACATACTTTTGACAGCAGGAATTGATCCGGGGGAAGCCGTCTTCGACGACGATTTCTATGTTATTGAAGAACCTCAGGAGAAAGTGGAGGCAGTGGGGGCTGTCTTTCAGGAAGTGTATAAGGTGAATGATAGCATTCGCCCGAACCGCTTCCTGTAAAAAAATGCCCTGCTCCATCATTTCTATCTCCGAAAGGACATAACGCAATGGCGATCTGAGAACCGTGGTTTCACCCGGTTTGATGACGAAAACTTGGCAAACGCCATAGTCGCCGAGCGAAGTGGGTCTAGTCCCCTGTTAATCTCGAAGGTGGAACTCCAGATCATCTTCGATTCCATAAAGAAAAAGAAGTCAGCGGGAGTCGATGGTATATCCAACATTGTACTGCGACACTTACCACCTGAAGCTGTGGACATTTACGCCACGCTGTTCAACAACGCGCTGAATAATGCATATTATCCAGTACGTTGGAAAACGGCGGTGGTTCATCCTCTTCCGAAAAAGGTAATGGACAACTCCAATCCGGCGAATTTCCGGTCGATAAGTCTCCTTCCGAGTATCAGCAAGGTTTTCGAAAAGGTTCTCAATCGAGCACTGTTCAAGTGGTCTGAGGACAATAATATTATACCAGAGAACCAGTTTGGTTTGAAGGCAGGACATGACTGTATTTTTGCCGCCTCCAAACTCGTCTCTGATATACAATGGACAAAGCCAAAAAAAAAAAACAGTGCACGGGTGCATGTCTAGTTGATTTAGAGAAGGCTTTTGACACCGTATGGTTAGAGGGCCTCTATCTAAAGCTGACCAGACTTGGCATAAGTAAACCACTGCTATATATGCTTCATGACATGCTGACTGGTAGAATGTTTCATTAAGAATGGTCTGCAACAGGGAGCGGTAAGCTCGCCGATTCTCTTCAGCATTTACACCAGTGATATGATAGGTAGTCTTACTCAGGCAATTGCGTATGCGGACGATCTTATCGCGTACAGAACAGCCTCTACTGTCGAAGTCATTCGAACACTTTTGCAGCGGGACTTCGACAAGATCCAGAGATATTGTGATGACTGGAAGTTGAAAATCAACTTTCAGAAATCAGAAACTATACTGTTTAGGACACCGTTGTCTAGGGCCTCTAGGGATACGAGAAAGAACTGGCGAAAGCTGGTGATCGTTGCACCAAACGGGCAGCCACTGGCGAGTAAAAGTGTAGTAAAGTACCTTGGCATCTGGTTAGATCAGTATCTATATTTCGGAAGACATGTAGATGCTGCTCTGGCGAGAGCTAGGGGAACATTTGCCCTGACAAGACGATTGTCAGTCGTCTTGACAGCAGGGTGAAGGTGATTTGCTACATGGCCCTCATTAGGCCGTTGATTGCCTATGGGTGCCCGGTGTGGTTCAACATTGCCCCATCTCAAATTGAAAAGATACGGGTGTTTGAGAGGCAGTGTCTGAGGAGCTGCCTTGGACTTCACAGAACACCAGTATCTGACTACACAAAATACTATTGCAACCAGGTCCTATACAACGGGGCCAACATAAACAGAAAAGACAATTTTCTGGTGAAACTCATTCGGTTTCAAGCTGCAAGAGCGATGGCTTTGAACAATAGTCTCATCTTTGGGGCCTTCTACCCCAATGATGAATATTTTGAGAGTGCGCCTTTAAGCGGCTTTATTCCGCCCGAAGCTTTCCTATTTTTGGATAGTCGAGGGCTGATACAGTATAGATCGGCGGTTCCGCTAATCTACCACGTCTTCCGACGAAATGTGGATATGCGGCTCCTATACGACCGAGACGTCGTCGCTCAGGGCGGAGGAGAGCGCCTGCGGTTCAGCAGGAGTGTGTCCGATTGGGACCGTCGGAGTAGGTCACAACAGGAGAACCTATTGTGGTGGTTGAATGAGTATTAAAGATAGTTGACTTAAAATTGTTATTTTATGGCCGACTTACATAATTTTAGTCTTAGGTTTAGGTGCAAAGCAGTCATGGTGGCACAAAAAAAAAAACGCTTGCTGTGGCTGTTCTAGTTTTTAAGTTATTTTCAGGTAGTTTTAATTAATTTTTAAGTAGTATAAGTTAGTCGATAAGTAGTTTTAATTAGCATGTAAGTTTAAATAAAATAAAAAAAAAGACAAGGAACCAAGTTTTTCAAAGTTTTCTTGGTAAAAATTATGTTACTTTTATATTTATATCTTAGATAATAGGCCGAAAGGCATTAGAATTAAGTTATCGAGTAATTTAGGGCGCCTGCATAGAGCAAGTAAGTTAGTAAAGTAGTTGATAAGTAGGCTAAAGCTGGGATTAAAGACTGTAGAATTAAACAACTTTTGCAACACCATATCTGCCGCCTTCTTATCCATGTATAGATATCTCTTGCCCAAAGCCCCAGCAATTACCTTCCTGTTTCAGATTTAATATAAAACCAAAACTATGCTACAGGTACCTATTCCATAAACGACTTCACACACTGTCATCCTCGTTGCGACGCAATTACCACCTGCGAGCCTTCCCATTCCCAATCCCAATCACTAGCACAAGCCTGCATCCACATATCCACGATGTGGGCCGATTTGATTCGATGTGAAGTTGCTCTCCTAAATCATGCGAACACATGTTCACTTTCACAAAATTTTCATCGACTCATGTCAATTGAGCTTCGTTCACAGTTGTTAATCTTGAATCATTATTACACAGCCCACGGTTAGTTGAGCTTGCACCAATTTTCAATGGACCGTCGCGTCGCACCGTGCCGCCATTGGAGCGATCGTAGGTTGAATTGGCGACTGTCTGTGGATTTCTTATATTTTTTTCGCCATTTTCTCATTTTTGCGCGCTAAGATCTGCCGCTGTCGATGACAAGTCGTCTGATTTACAGCTTTAGTGACAACAACAGCTATTCCACCGACGGATGCTGGATTTTGACTTCCATTTGTGGTGATAGGAGCACAACAACGACTACCCAACAAAAAAAAAAAAAATTGGGTACACCTAGCGCTGAGCACTTGTCGTCGGAGTAGGTACAATTTAAACTGCTGCGCCATCTATGTAGTTGCCTGTGATAATGAAATAAATTGGCCCGACTATGACTACAGCGACGTCGCCGTTTGCCATTCGCCATTCGCCGTTCGCCGTCGGTCGATGTGAATAAATTACCGGCATTGGCTCATATGACATGTCAATGTACCTCGGCTGTCGATCGATGTCACCATAGCGGTGCAAAGCGAAAAGCCAGGAAGTCGCGTGTAGTCGTGTAGTATTATCTAATGATGCACACAGTAGAGATCAGCTGCATCTCAGCACCACCGCACCGGTGCACAGTATCCGTCGACAATACTGACGCTGACGACAAGCGGTAAAATTGTAAACAATCATAATAATTGACAAACCAAATCATTATGCAAGTGGGTTGCGCAGTATATACCTACTAGGGGACGATGTGTCACACTTTAATGAATACGTTACGTATATGACGTTTGGTGGGGACATTTGTCCATCAATCTGCTCAGTCAGAACTGTCAGATTTAATGATGTTATTCAGTGGGTTGGCACCGCCACAGAGGTGTGGAGACATAATGGGACTTCTTGACAAGGTCGCATCCCCCTTTGGTTAGGATACGCTTTCAGTGAGATGTTTACGTTTTCAGTATAATGTAAGAGTCGTGTGACAGTTGTCTTAACTATTAATTGTCGTTTTTTATTGGAAATCTGTTGGGAAAGACATGCAAGTGAATGGCGATTAATAATCATAAGGTCAAGGAGGACGTCTGCTTCTTAATATAAAAACATTTCTAGGCCTTAATGGATCGTTTCAAGGCTTCTTTTTTCCGTGAACTTGTAAATTTGGCAAAAAAAAAAACGAAGGGAAACACTTTATGACATCGATTACAGGCGATTGAAAGGAAAGTCAAATATAAGAAGCTTCTGTTGATAATTTTATAATTTTGGGTGTTTGTCAGGATTTAGCAATAGGTGGCGTGATTTGAATCACTGACATGTCGCTTAGTAGCTCAGCGAACACACTAACAACTGAGCTACACGAGATTGGAGTCAACCTGTCACTCATGGAGCAACACATTCTAAGACTTTGGTGGGTTGGTCACCTTCACGACTAGTTGTCTAAGTCCATACACATCCCAGAAATGTGAACGGATGTTGAAGTTGTTTTTACCCCCAAAGTAAAATTCATAGAATCAGCAAAATATCTAAGTCTGGGCTTGGATAGAAATTAAACTGAAGATCAACAGGCATGAATGTTTGAAAAAAATCACCGTAGCCCTGTTCCCATTTTAAATGACAATCGAGCTAAATTTGAGTACCCAAACCACTTTACGTGGTCTTCGTGAGGTTCATTTGTATAGATGCATCTTGTGGTCTGGTGGTCTACAAATAGACAGAAGCCGCGACGTGCTGAGAAATAGTGCAGAATCATTTTTATTCATTTCGGAGCTCTCTGAACCGCCGCAGCCCTTGATATTTTCTAGTGTAAGAAATACAACAGCTTAAGCAACTGTGAAACTAAAAGCCTCATCAGAAACCATCACAGGGTGGCCACATCCTACATCACATCAAAAAAAAAAAAAAAAAAACAGTGACCACACCATGCTGGCACTCGAGGAGGCAGATTTCAGGCTTTGGTTTGGTATAAGGCATGTCAAGCTTAAGATATTCCCCTTATCTGGTCCAAAGGACGATATGGACAACCCTGAAACCGACAAGCTATTGGAGGACCTTATGATCGAGAAATAAAACCATCAAAGGAAAATGTTGAAAGTCATTTAGATTAACCTGAGGCACTCATTGCCTCCGACAATCTGATGGTTTTCGTAAGTGAAGAAAACGTGGACATCGGCAATATCCAGGGGCCGTGGGTGAGACACTCGTCCATAAACTGTTTTACAAACAGCAGGCCACTGGTAAGCCTAGAACATGCATACTCACCAAGAAACACATTAAAGTTTTTTTTATGTCCTCATCTTAGCTCACACGACCTAACAGTGGTCAAACTAAGCGGTGCGACCAAATCCACTTCCAAGACCTAGACCTACATGGCTCATGACAGACCAGCACTGCAAGAGGAGGAGCAGAAACTCATAGCCACATCAACCTTACTGACTTACTTACTAAAGTGGCGCTACAGTCCGGAATGAACCTGGGAATCAACCGACATGCATCTCAAATTAGTCCGGTCCTTAGGTAACTGCCTCCAGTTTCGCACTCTAAGTTGGTTGAGGTCGGTTTCTACTTGTGAGCGCCACTGCGAGGTCTTCGAAGACTCTGCAAGCCGGATTATTGGTGTCCATTTGCGCTACATGTCGCAGCCACCTTTAACGTCCAGTGTGGAGTTTTTTGACCAGCGGCATGTAGCTGTACAGCTCGTATAGTTCTTGGTTGAATCTTCGTCTCCATAGCCCGTCAACGCAAACTGGAAGGAGATTTTTCGAAGAATTTTCCGCTCGAAACGATTAAGGATTTCCTCATCCGTTTTTGAGACGGGCCATGCTTCAGTGCCGTAGAGCAGGACTGGGATGATCAGGCTCTTACATAGGAACTCCTTAGTAGTTCGAGTGAGGGCTTTACTACTGAAAAGCGGTTGGCAAGAGTAATTCGTCGTTTGATTTCTGACGAGATGTTGTTGTCAGAGTTAATAGCCAGCCGGAGCTGAGATAGACAAAGTCCCGTACTAGCTCAAAGTTATATCTGTCAATGGTATAACGTCACCAATTCGTCGATGTTGTGTATCCTTTCGAGCTGACAGCATATACTTCGTATTGGCCTCATTTACTGCTAAGCCCATTTTTGCCGCTTCCTTCTCTATACTAGCAAACGTGGCTACGACATCACGTTGGGTCCTACCAATGAAGTCAATATCGTTGGCGTATGCTAGTAGTTGTAGAGATTTTTGGAAAATTGTGCCTCTGGTGTTGGCTCGGGAGGTTTGCAAAACCCTCTCAAGAATTAGATTGAAGAAGCCACATGACAGCGCATCGCCTTGCCTAAATCCTTTTTTGGTATCGAATGTGTCGGTGAGATCGTTTCCGACCCTGATGGAGCATCGAGAATTCTCCATCGCCACCCTACACAAACGGACGAGTTTGGGCGGTATACCAAAACTTGACATGGCTCTGTATAGTGCGTCTCTATAAATGATTTCGTATGCGGCTTTGAAATCGGTGAATAGGTGGTGGGTATCGATTTGGACTTCTTAGGTTTTCTCCAGTATCTGCCAAAGTGTGAAGATTTGATCGGTTTTGGACTTTCCTGGCCTAAAACCACACTGATAAGTCCGACCAGGTTGTTGGTAAACGATTTCAGGCGTTCACATATTGTTTATTTTGTAGGCGATGATGTTGAGAAGACTTATGCCTCTGTAGTTGCCGCAGTTAAACGATGCTGAGGTTCCATTCTTCAGGCATACTTTCTTCCGACAAGATTAGGCTTATGAGTTGGTGGATGTTACTTACCAAGTCATTTACGACAACTTAATAAAGCTCTGCGGGAAGGCCGTCATTTCCGGGAGCCTTATTAAGCTTGAGTTTAGATGTTGCTTACCTCACTTCACTCAGGTCGGGTTGTTGGCAGTTTTCGCTGTCGTTGCCAGTATTGAAAGGTTCGTTCTGCCTGACAGCAGAATGTTCTTCTTCATCGACGTTTAACTGTCTGCAGAAGTGGCTCTTCCATATCATCAGCATCGACTGTGACTCAACTACGATATTTCCTTGTTCATCTCGACAGAATTCTATTCGAGTCTTATATCATTGGCTTTGACGTTTTACACTTTGGTAAGACTTGCGAACATCGTTCCTGGAATGGCACCTCTCTCTATCCTCGATCGCGTGCTGTTCATGCTCTTTTTTCTTCTTTCTGAAAAGCCGGTGTTCTCCCCTTCGTCTCTCACTATAGAGCTCAATGGCAGCTCTCGTCTTAGTATGCAGCTTAGCCTTGTAGGCCTTGTTCTTGGGTGCGAGCATCTATCGGCATTCCTTATCAAACCAGGGGTTGCTTGCTAGTGGGCGCGAGAAACCTAGCTCAGTTGCGGCTGATCTAATGGCTTGTTGGCATCGTTGCAATTGTTCGTCGACATTCGATGCTGGTGGTATGGTGTAAATCAAGAGGCTTAGGGATACGATTTGCGCGAAGGTATTGGTGGTCTCTTGCGATTGCAGTCATTCGACGTTAAATTTTTTTTCAGTATTTCTGGATTGTTGTGGCGTGGTGGATATCCGCATTATTACCTTGGCTGCAACAAGGTAGTGGTCCGAGTCGATATTAGCTCCTCGGAATGTTCGGACATCCAAAATACTGGTTGCGTGCCTCTTGTCTATCGCTATGTGATCAATTTGATTGACCGTTCGTTGATCTGGAGACTGTCATGTCCCCTTGTGGATATCGTTGTGAGGAAACCGTGTGTTGGCTATAGTGGCATTTCGTTCCATAGCGAAGTCAATTAGCCTAAGTCCGTTACCAGACGTGTTATCGTGTAGGCTATGTTTTCCGACAATACTGCTACAGATGTCTTCTCTTCCTACCTTTGCGTTAAAATCACCCAGCACGATTTTAACATCTTACTTCGGTAGTCGCTCATAGGTTTGGTCAAGGAGGCCATAGAAGCAATCCTTAGCTCCTATCATCTTTTTCCGTGAGCGCATATAAGGCTTATGTTGGCGAATTTGGCCTTGAAGCGGATTGTTACAATGCGTTCGCGAATGTCTTGAAAACATAAGACTTCTTGCCTAAGTCTGGCACTTATAACAAATCCGCATCCGAATATTCACTGCTTCTGCTCACTATAACACGGTCCGTAGTAGATGTCACAGTTTTTCATCCTCTTATTTCCTGGATGGCAGTAATGTCAGCATTGTAGCAGTTTAGGGCTTCCGCTAGTTGTTCGCTTGCACCTCCCTTCGTATTTCCTGGACGGCAGTAATGTCAGCTTTGTAGCAGTTTAGGGCTTCCGCTAGTTGTTCGCTTGCACCTCTCCTGTTTAATGTTCTCAAATTCCAGGTGCAGATACGAACTCGTTGTCCTTATTCCGTTTAGCAGATTCGTCAACAATAAAATCAGTCCTTTCCGAAGCTATTGGTTGCTTCTTAACCGTTAATTTTTTTCCATGGTTGGTTAGTTAACCCAAAGCACAACCCCCAACCTAGAGGGGCAGCTCCAATTTATTAGATACCCCTAGGACACGGGGCAATCAGTATCCACTTCGTAACGTGGCCAGTATTGCCGATATTAAACCACGTCCACTCTTTTGCAGTTTTATTCAAAAAATATTAACTATAAGGATTACGTTTGCAAATAATATTTAAATCTCTGCACATCCCTTTCTGAATCCTTTTCGTCAAACAGCAAAATAATTATTAAAACTACTCACTGTCTGGATATTTTTAAAACTTTCACCACCACATTTAGGAACTAAAAAGAAGATTCAGAATTGAAAATTTTATATTTGGGTGTTCCAACGGTCAGCCAATGGAAAATCCTCAAAGCATTTACAGCTCAATTTGTAAAACCTAACATAGAACTCTTCTTGTACCTTACATGTCGTCCTTTGTGTAGGCTTACGCAGACCATATGAAAAGTCAGTAAATCTCTAATGAAACCCAAACTAAGATTTCTTCTGGGAATTCAGTTCCATCAGAAGACAGTACCATAGCTACGTGATACAACTTCGAGAATCATAAAAATTGCAACATTTCACCACTCCCATGGGGAATTTCTCTTCAGCCCAAAAACTCAAGCAATTACTGCCAAGGAAGAACCCTGGAAAAGTACCGACTGCCGAGTGAGGTGTCATATTTTATTCATAACTCTCAACCCCATTTCAGTTTGTGTGCAGCAACCTAATCCAATTCCATGTTGCGATGAAGCACTTCTATGGGGTTCCTCTTAACACCACAACGTCGCTATGGCATGGTACGAGTTTATCTTTGCAACCGAAGAGCCGACGTGCACTAATAGAGTTGAGCAATTTTCTATGGGGAATTGTAAGGCTCATCGTAGAGCTTGTTGTCATGTAATGCGTGTCTGGCATTTTTAAGGCTTGCGAGCTTAATCGAATCGAACACAACCAACGAATGTGTCGTCTGACGACATGACAGATGGTGAAACAGGGAGCGATATAGAGTACTGCTGCTGATTTCAATGGCTTTCCGATTGGATTTCCCTCTGCACATGTCAGAATTTTCAATTCCGTTCGGATCAGAGTGAGTTTTCTTCATCTCTCAGTCGACTTTGGAATATGAATTATGAATAGAGTCCGGTGCTGGTGCACTGTGGTGTGGGGGTTGGGATTAAATTAGAGGGTGTGTTCGGAACACTTAGTCAGCTAAACACGGTTATTACGGTTTGATTGAGTTTTATTGAGTTATGAATCGTTTTTTAAGTGTCTTTGAGTTGAATGCGATGTGTGTTCTGAATACGCAACTCAAATTCAATGAGAACGAGGAGTGGTGAGGAGTTGTGAGTATGTGGTGAACAAATGTCAATTTCAAAGCATTTAAATGGTATTGGCATTGAAAAATCATGAGGAATATATTTGTGCTTCTGAATTCAGCTCTTAAATTTGCATTGACATTGACATTGACATCACAGTACTTCGCACATGAATGCAACGAACTACAGACACATAACAGCACTGGCGACTGAGGCCATCGGCTGGGACAGAGCAAAACATTAATACAACAGAAAGAGACACAGATAGGCAGATAGAAGGAAAGCCATATAACATAAACTTACGAGGCCTAGAGGAGGAGACATTGGTTTGTGTTATCTCATATTATCGCACAGATGGCCTCAGATAAACTGGCGATTTTTATAGAAAAAGAATGCTGCCGAAGCTGTGGCTTGAACCCACAGCGCTTGGCTTAGCATTCCTATGAGCCATGGCCACCTGCTTCTGCCACCCAAAGTGTTGGAATCCATTTATTTACAAGTCCTAGCGAACTTAAACGTCCAATGCGAAGTTTTTGTGACTAGGGCCATGTCGCTGTATAGCTCGCAAAGTTCTTCGTTGAATCTTCGTTTCCATACCCCGTCAACGCAAACGAGGCCGAAGATTTCCCGAATTTGACTGTTTAACACATTTTGGTCGCTTCGTTCTCTCTACTAGTAAGCATGGCGATGTGGCGATGTAGTCTCATTGAGTCCGATCAATATATATTGGTTGCTCAAATTTATGAAAAGTTTAGCTCTGCTGTTTTGTGGGGGGTTTTGAACAATCCTTTGAAGAATTGTGTTAAAGAAGGCACACCATGCCTAAATTCTCTTTTGGGATCAAATTTTTCTGTGAGTCGTTGCCCAATCTGATTAAAAATCGAGCGGCTTGCCAAACCTAGACATGCCTCTCTTAGTACCGTCCAATATTTGGTGAATACAGGATAATATCAAGTATTCACATCTTGGAACTCTTTTCGTTTTATTGAAATCTGAAAAAGTAACAGCACAATGATTGCATTCAATTTAAGGCTGCAACGTACCTACACAACATTTTTACTTGCACATATGCGTGTAGGTGGTTGGGTGTTGTAGAACGAGGGTAGACTCTGATTGGATTTAACTTGGAAATGCCCTGTGGTTATAACTCTGACTACACATCAAGTGCTTATTTTTAACCTCCAAGTGGTAACCATCGGGCACTGGTCTCATTCAACCGGATATGACTTGCTGAACGATAAGTGACGAAAAACAGCAACACTTTAAGCAGCCAGGTGAGAATACCACGGAATGAATCGACATATTCGGACAACAGGTTGTCTAGGAATTTTAAGGGTAAGTCAGGCCCCTTGAAGAGAGATGGTGGCGGATGAAACGAAAGGCCAACGGCGGAGCTCAATTCCGCGGTGGATACTGATGGCCCCGTGTCCTAGTGGTAGCTAATAAATTGGAAAAGGCCCTCCAGGTTTAGGGGTTGTGCTTAGGGTTAACTACCCATACATGATAAAAACTGAACGTTTCGACGCAACCAATAGCCTCGGAAAGGACTTATTTTATTGTTGACGACCCTGCTAAACTAAAAAAGGGCAACGACGTTCGTATCTGCACCTGGAATTTGAGAACATTAAACAGGACAGGTGCAAGCGAACAACTAGCGGAAGCCCTAAACTGCTACAAAGCAGACATAACTACCATACAGGAAATACGAAGGGATGGGGCGGCCAAAAAGTGGATGAAAAACTGTGACATCTACTACGAACCGTGGTTTAGCGAGCAGTAACAGCGATTATTCGGATGCGGATTTGTAAGAAGTGCCAGACTTAAGCAAGAAGTCTCATTTTTCCAAGACATTAGCGAACGCATTGTAACAATCCGCATCAAGGCCGAATTCGCCAAAATAAGCCTTATATACGCTCCCGCCAAAATAGAGGAAAATGATGATGGGAGCTAAAGATTGCTTCTACGAGCTCCTTGACAAAACCCATGAGCGACTACTGAAGTACGACGTGAAAATCGTGCTGGGAAATTTTAACGCAAAGGTAGGACGAGAAGACATCGTTAGTAGTATTGTCGGAAAAAAAGCCTACACGACAACACGTGTGGTAACGGCCATAGGGTAGTTGACTTTGCTACGAACGGAATGCCACTGTAGCCAGCACACAGTTTCCTTACCCCGATATCCATAAGGGCCATGGCGGTCTCCAGATCAACCAAATTGATCACATTGCGATAGACAGGACTCACGCATCCAATATTTTGGATGTCCGAACATTCCGAGGAGCTAACAACGACTCGGACCACTACCTTGTTGCAGCCAAGGTAAGAATGCGGCTATCATTCACGCCACAACAATCCAGAAATACTGTGAAAAAATTTGATCTCGAAAGACTGCAATCGCAAGAGACCGCCAAGACCTTCGCGCAACGTGTATCCCTTACCCTCTCGATGAAAACCATACCACCAGCATCGACCGTCGATAAACAATGGTAACGATGCCAACAAGCCAGTAGATCAGACGCAACTGATGTGCTAGGTTTCTCGTGCCCACCAGCAAGTAACCCCTCCTTTGATGAGGAATTCCGGCATACGCTCGCAGCCAAGAACGAGGATTACAAGTCTTAGTTCTGTTGAAGACGAGAGCTGCTATTGAGCTCTATTGGCAAAGAAGGAGCGAAGAATACCGTCTTTTCAGAAAGAAGAAAAAAAGAGCAGGAAAAGCGCACGATCGAAGAGGTGCCCCTCCAGGATCGATGTTCGCCAGTTTTACCAAAGTATAATCGTCAAGGCTATTTCGAGATGAACAAGCAAATATCGTAGTTGAGACACATTCGATGCTGAGGATATGGAACAACCACTTCTGCAGACTGCTAAACGGCGATGACGAACAAAATTCCGCTGTCAGGCAGAACGAACCACTCAACATTGGCAACGACAGCGAAAACTGCCAACCATCCGACCTGAGTGAAGTGAGGATTTTCCCCAAGACCTATGGCAGACTGAAATTTTAAGCCTTATCGGTGTGGCTTAAGGCCAGGAAAGTCCACAACTTGGTCTTGGAAAAAAAAATCAACAAGTCCAAATCGATACCAACCACCTAGTCATCGATTTCAAAGCCGCATACGGCACCATTTACAGAGGCGAACTGTATCTAGTTTTGGTATACAACCCAAACATGTCCGTTTGTGCTGGATGACGATGGAAAATTCTCGCAGCTTTCCGGGTCGGAAATGACCTTAACCACACATTCGATAACAAAAGAGGAATTAGGTGAGGTATCGCTTTGCCATTTGATTTATTAAACATATTTCTCGAGATGATTGTGAAAAACTCCCGAGCCAACACGAGTGGCACAGTCTACCATAAATTGGTGCAGCAACTAGCATACGCCGACGATATTTTTCTGGGTTTTGCTGTATATGAAGGTTAGACAAGGCATACGTTGTTAACTCGAAATGACACACAGCCATGATGAATCGGGCAGAACTTCACCATTGACAGTTATAACTTTGAGGTAGTAGGGGACTTGGTCTATCTCCGCTATTACCTCTGACAACAACATCTCGTCAGAAATCAAACGACGAATTACTCATGCCAACCGCTTTTCAGTAGTAAAGCGCTCACTCGAACTCCTAAGGAGTTGCAATATAAGAACCTGGTCATTCCAGTCCTGCTCCACGGCACTGAAGCATGGACCGTCTCAAAAGCGGATGAGGAAATCCTTAATCGTTTCGAGAGGAAAATTCTTCGAAAAATCTCCTTCCCGTTTGCGTTGACGGGCCATGGAGACGAAGATTCAACCAAGAACTATACGAGCTTTACAGCTAAATGCCGCTGCTGGTCAAAAAACTCCACACTGGACGTTAAAGATGGCTACGACATGTAGCCAAAATGGACACATGGACACCAATAATCCGGCTTGCAGAGTCTTCGAAGACCTCACCGTAAGTGGCGCTCACAAGTAGAAACGAGATCCAAACATATAGCGGGCTGTGCCAGTACGACCCGCCATTTTTCTTGTATGCAGTGCGTCATCTGTATGACTTTATAATCTTTCCTTGGGGACAATGAGAAGTTCATTATTCTTGACGCGTTCTTTCCTTCCGACGGGCTTAGTGGAGCCCTGAATAGCAACACCTAAATGACTTTTCGCTGGCCACCCTCTCGTGTCAAGAAAAGCTCATCACAGCCGTTTGGAGTAGGCATTAAGCAGGAGGTCCTGCCATCGTGCAAGAAGTATAAACGCACACATGAATGGTTGTGAGAAAAATCGGCCCTGGCTATTAATAAGCCTGTTGCGCCAAAAATTTGTATTTTTTTCCTTCCAGGGTTTCAGGAAACTTGTTTCAATAGTCAATCTGTATTAGGATGTGGATGTACGAGAGGTTCGAGATGACCACGGAAGACCAAACTTCAGGTCAATGAAACCAGCAATCGTGGATGCTTTCGAGAATTAATAAGTTAGTCTAAGAAACTGCGAGATCATCCTGGATTCAGGACTAAACAAAATGAAAGATCTGGCATTAACCGCATTATGAAGGGCCACAAGCCTAACTTCACAATTTTTTTTCGCGAAGTTATATATTTTCTTACAAAGAACGGGATGGAAGTTTTTCAGAATTTCGCAAGAGCTGGGGCGGTGAAACTCTCTAGGTGTTCTTAGTTTTAGGATTTGCACAAGGAAACCCGCGCTCAATTGTCTGACGATCTGACCACAGTGCACCCACAGATTCAGATTCGAGAGGGATGAGTTAATGCAGAGTTAATCATACAACTTTGATGAGTTAACTCGAGATTAAATGTTCGGGTTCATATCAGAGTTAACTCAGGTCTGAAAAACCGGGACTATATGTATATCTGGGCAAAAGTGAAGCCAATCGAGGAGAGGGCTTAAATGACTGGACGAGCGGAAATCGTCAGTGAGACTATATTGGTCCGACCTTAATGAGCTAAACTGCTGTTGCGGTTGGGAAATTATCTAAAAGACTGAAGGGTGCAAAGAGAAAGTATCACATCCATGTACTAACTTACATGTAGATAGAATACTTCATTGAACCATGTATAGAAATTGACACCAGCTCTGTAGGTAGAAAATGTCTTCAACCACCGTCTGTAGTCTGTAGGCGCCACCACACCAAATACCCCGTTCTTTGAGAAATCAGATACCAGCCGCCAAAGGTACCTTATCGTTAGCACTTCCTCAAATAATAGCTTTGCATACAACTTCCAATCAAATTGATTACCTTGCGAGGCTATTAAGCACCGCCAAAGGCCAAATCTCCGGCGTAAAATGTGAAATTATCGCCTCGGCACACTGTCTTCAAGTTACAAAATACAAATGAACTTAAGGCATCTTCTCGTGCCTACGTATTATCTTGACGCAGCCATCTGTAGAAAGTTATAAAATTACCGCTTCCCATGTGGCACATGGTACCAGCCAATGCAACGCGATCCAGTGGCTGCTGTGCATCACCACCATCATCATCATAGCCATCGTCATGGACCTTAATGGGTCTCTTCCATAATACCTGGCTGAAGGGTGAAAATTAAAAACTTAAAAATACGTATCTACGTGTCTACAGCTCTACTGCTACTTTCATTTCAAACCGCAACGACAGCGATGAGCGTCATCCACTTTCCATTGGCACGGTGAGTGGCCCGGCGCACTACATCTCAGGATGATTCATTGCACAGCCGACTAAATAGAAACTCAAATGGGCACGAATGAGTGTCCAACTTGATTAATCTTTCAACAGAAGCTCCATTAAAAATTACAACCCATCCGGCCCAGTCAAGTCGGTCTAGTACACGACCATACCAAGACCAACCTTCCCCAGCCGATTGTGCGAATCTGATTCCACATCAATCTGTGCGATCTCGCACAGCCGTATCTGTGGCCGAACTCCGGCATCAGCAGAGCCGCATTCGCCGCAGAAAATTCGCCATGACGAATGGATTGCGTTGTCTATAACCGAACCGGCAAAAACGACGCAACGACGACGAAGAAGAAGCAGAAGCACAAATACCAAGTGCAAGTGGTAGAGGCGTTTTCGGTCGGTTGGCGGCATCGGCGCGCGGTCTAGAGAGAAAGGGAGCCGTGGAGGACGGATGGAAACTTTGTGCAACCGTACAAATCATTGGACCGCAATCAGGTGTTAACTGACGACCTAATTTTCAACCGTTGTTCGTCGGTTACTGTTGTTGCAGCAGACACGGTTGTGTTCTACAATCCGTGCGTGCTGCGTGCACCTCTTGCGCCGCACCGATCGTGCTGGATGTGGCGAAGCGAAAATGTCGATCAAATGCTGTAGATACTTGCTCCATCGCCACATGGGGGTATACTCGTGTGCTTGAGTCACTTGTAACAGCACCACATCATCATATGGGAGAGGAGGTGGTTTCGCACTCCTCTAGGCTAGGAGAGAGGCTTACGCAAAAGTAAAACCAACTAAAATCCAAGAAACAGGTGCAGCAGCTGCTGCTGCTGCTCTGACTATGTGGCCTCTGTGGTGCGGTCGGTACGAAATCAAATCCGTTAGAGAGCTGACCACCGTCGAGCTTCAGAGATTGTCCAGCAGCTGATCAATATGTTGTGGATATACTGTGCTTCATCGATTGATCGGCCGGCGTTAGGTGTGCTTTGGGTTCGGTCGGGTGTGTGGCGGAGTCTCCTCGACTATTGACAACAAGGCAGGAAAACAACTGATGCGGTTATTGCCAAGATTACAATCGTGTGGTGCTTGTTCTTCTAACCTTTAATTAAATATTGGAAGTATGGTTTTGAAATTGTTGTTACGTTTCATCGCGAGTGTGCGGATTGAATGTGTTAACAGTGGCCAGGTGCGTTTAACAGGTGGCGCTTCTGATTTCGAATGGTTCACATAGGTGTGGATTTGCTTGTATATAGATACAAGTTGGATGGGCGTTTGGATATATTTTATGTAATGACTAATGGAACTTACGGATCGATAGTGGAATCAATTGCATGACTTTGTTTGGAGTGACTTTCTAACGATATTTGGGAGTTGTGTAGGTGACAGTTGTTTGTTGTGATTTTGTCGAACGGTCAGTGTTTGGTTTTCTGATTTTGTTTTTTGGTTTGATAGCTGAAAGATTGACAGAAGAGATTGTATTGCAATTGGTATTTTAATTGGTACTGCAAGATGGTATTGCTAGTGGAGAACCAGTCATGAATACAGAACATATGGATGCCCAAACAACGGAATGGTATACAGCAAGAACAATGCCTTCATGTGAGTTTGTTGTGAAACACTTTAACTTACTTAATGGTCACGCAATACATCTCCGCCTGAAACAAGGCATCTACCCGCTAAGATCGCTGATTGCGAACAGAACACTGAACGGCATGACCTCCAAATCAGGGCTACATGTATCAACTTTTATGGAATTTTCAATTCCTGGTGGTGTATAACTATTATAAGCAGCTTTAAGGAATTGGCGAAAGTAATCCATCTGCCGCAGCTTTTGTTGTTCTCTAGCTTTTTGATGGGTGCTGTGACTTCTTCAATACTGGGAAGGGACGAACCCTTTACGTTGACTGGAAAAAATTACTTACTCGACATTATGCTCATAAGCCATGTAACCGATCTATGGTCAACTGCGAATGCAACTCATGGGGAATTGAGAGCTGTTGCAAGACTTTCGATCGAAAGCTATACAGATGAGGCACTCCATACAAGAGAAATGCTTCTATGGCGGGTCCTATTAACACAGCCCGCCATTTAGTTTTATCTCGATTCTTATATGTGCACATGCAAACCGCCCGCCCGTACCATGAAGCTGTTGAGCAAAAGTTTCTGTTTTTCGTTCTCAATGCATCATCTGTGTGGCTTTATAAGCTTTGGCTTGGCACAAGGCTTTGTTAGCAAATATGTCGCCATTCCCAACCGTACCTTTAAAATCCAGGAGCAAGATTTTTGCCTCGTATTATGGTTATCAGCCTACGAATGCCGACTATCTCTTAATAAGATCACCTGCTTTGGATGCGGACCACAAAGACATTTCCAGGGAACTGCAAGGCGGATGAACTTGAAAGATAGGGCACTACCCTTGATTTCCTCCCACCAGTAGATATGTTAGGCACGCCCCTCACTACCAGCAAATTACAGATCAAGTTGGATGCGATCACCAAAGCAAACCGCAGAAACTATTAGCTGGCTCACGACCATGTGGGAACTATGCCTCAGGGCAACCTAAGGAACCTGATTGCGGAAGCAGAGAGGTGCAAAACTGCCCTCATCATTGGATGTGACGCCAATGCTCATCATACAATTTGGGGCAAGTCCAACATCAACGAACGAGGTGAGTTACTCTTTGATAACCTTCTAGAAACAAATCTCCTCCTATATAACTCGGGCTCAGTCCCCACCTTAATAAATACAACCAGACAAGAACTGCAAGACATCACCCTTGCCTCCCAAAATATAATCGACTTGATTGGAAACTTGAGAGTCTGTAGAGAGCACTACTTTTCAGGCCGCAGATACATCCAGTTCACCTTGGATGATCCTTCTTCCGATCCAAAGGTTTTTAGGAACCCCCAAGTAACCAACTGGCCGCTTGTTAGAGAAATGCTAACCAACAATCTTCTCTCTGACTCCTTGGTGCAACCGAGTAACAAAAGGTATTGAACAGCCTGGTGGAAACCCTCTCACGAGCACTGAGGGATGCAAGATTGTCAGCATGTCCTTAGGAAAGCATCGTCGGGGAGCCAAGCCTCCATGGTGGAACTCCAACCTTTGCACCCTTAGAAAAAAATGCAGGAAACTTTTTTTACAAATCCAAGAGCTCGAGACGCTAGGTTGGGACCAACACAAATTGTCTCTCAAAACTTACGAAAGTGTATCGAGTAAGGCATACCTTCTGTGGTAACATAGAAGAAACATCAAAGGCTTCTAGACTCCGCAAAATCCTCTCCACCAATTCACCTATATCTACCAACCTACTCAAACCAGATGGTCAATCAACAATTTTCAGCAAGGAAACCAATGACCTACTTCTGAACACCCAGTCCGGAATGAAACTGGACCTCAACCAACATGCCTCTCCAATTAGCCCGGTCCTTAGCTAAGTGCCTCCAGTTGCGCATTCCAGGTTGGTTGTTAGCGTCACTTAAGGCGAGGTCTTCCTCTAATGCGTCCGACATCTGGTTGGGAATCGAAGACTCTGAGAGCCGGAGTATTGGTGTCCATTCGTTCTACATGTCCTAGCCACCTTAAACGTCCAATGCGGAGTTTTTTTTACCAGGGGCTTGTCGCTGTACAGCTCGTATAGTTCTTGGTTGAATCTTCATTTTCGAAGATTTTTTGCGAAGAATTTTCTTCTCGAATCGACCAGGGATTTCTTCATCCACTTTTGAGACGGTCCATGCTTCAGCGCCGTAGAGCAGGACTGGGGTGATCAGAGTCTTATATAGGATCTCCTTAGTAGTTCGAGCCTTACTACTAAATTGCCATCTTAGCCCGAAGAAACTGCGGTTGGCAAGAGCAATTCTTCGTTTAATTTCTGACGAGATGTTGTTCTCAGAGCTAAAAGCGGAGCCGAGAGAGGCACTGTCCCGTACCACCTCAAATTATATCTGTGGTGAAGTTTTGTCCGATTCGTTGACGTTGTGTGTCCTTTCGTGTTGACAGCATTTACTCTGTCTTGCCCTCATTTACTGCAAAAAACCATTTTTGCCGCCTCCTTCTCTATACCAGCAAACGTGGCTATGACATCAAGTTGAGTCCTACCAATGATGTCAATATCGTCGGCGTATGCTTGTAGTTGTACAGATTTTTAATAAAAATTGTGCCTCTGGTTACACAATCCTCTCAAGAATAAAACTGAAGAAATCACATGACAACGCATCGCCTTGCCTAAATCCTTATCGAATGTGTCGGTGAGGTTGTTTCCGACCATGATGGAGCAGCGAGAGCTCTCCATCGTCATCCTACAAAAACGGACGACCTTGGGCGGTATACCAAAACTAGACATGGCTCTGCATAGTTCGTCTAGGTGGTGGGTATCGATTTTTGCTTCTTGGGTTTTTTCAAGGATCTGCCGAAGTATTGAAAATTTCATCGGTTGTGGACTTTCCTGGCCTAAAACCACACTGATAAGGGCCGATCAGGTTGTTGGTTAACGTTTTCATGCGTTCACATATTACGGCAGATAGTCTTGTAGGCGGACGGGCTCAGTGGACCGATTGTTAGTGCAATGATGCCTCTGTAGTTGGCGCAGTTCAAAGGATCTCTCTTGTGGATCGGGCAAACGAAGCTGAGGTTCCATTTTACTTTCATCCGACAAGATTTTAAGTTGGTGGCTGTTATTTATCAAGTCATCTATGCCGGCTGTATAAAGCTCGCCATCGTTGCCAATGTTGAATGGTTGGTTCTGCCTGACAGCGGAATGTTGTTCGTCATCGCCGTTTAGCAGTCTGCAGAAGTGGTTCTTCCATATCCTCAGCATAGACTGTGTCTCAACTACGATATTTCCTTGTTCATCTCGACAATATTCTGTTCGAGCCTTGTATCCTTGGCTTGGACGTTTTACACTTTGGTAAAACTAGCTAACATCGCTCATGGAGTGGCACCTCCCTATATCCTCGATCGCGTGCTTTTCTTGCTCTTTTTTCGTAGTTCTGAAAAGCCGGTGTTCTTCCCTTCTCCTCTGCCTATAGAGCTCAATAGCAGCTCTCGTCTTCATATTCAGCTTAGCCTTGTAGGCCTCGTTCTTGGCTACGATCATCTGTCGGCATTCCTTATCAAACCAGGGTTTCTTGATGGTGGGCGCGAGAAACCTAGCACATCAGTTGCGGCTTGCCATAGTTCTTCAACATTCGATGCTGTTGGTATGGTGTTAATCGAGAGGTTAAGGGATACGCTTTGCGCGAAGGTCTTGGCGGTCTCTTGCGATTGCAGTCTTTCGACATTCAATTTTTTTACAGTATTTCTGGATTGTTGTGGCGTGTTGGATATCCGCATTCTTACCTTGGCTGCAACAAAGTAGTGGTCCGAGTCGATGTAAGCTCCTCGGAATGTTAGGACATAAAAAGCACTGGATGCGTTGACTCTTGTCTATCGCAAGGTGATCAATTTGGTTGACCGTTCGTTGATCTAGATGAACACCGAGGTAAGGAAACCGTGTGCTGCCTTTAGTGGCATTTCGTTCCGTGACAAAGTCAACAAGCCTAAGTCCATTACCAGACGTGTTGTCGTAAAGGCTCTGTCTTCCTCCAATACTGCTAAAGATGCCTTCTCTTCCTAGCTATGCTTTAAAAGCTCCTAGCACGATTTTAACATCGTACAACGGTAGTCGCTCATAGGTTTTGTCAAGGAGCTCGTAGAAGCAATCCTTAGCTATTTCATCTTTTGCCTCCGTTGGGGCGTGAGTGCCTATAAGGCTTATGTTGGCGAATTTGGCGTTGATGCGGATTGTTACAATGCGTTCCCTAATGTCTTGAAAACATAAGACTTCTTGCCTAAGTCTGGCACTTATAACAAATCCGCATCCTAATAGTCGCTGTTTCTGCTCACTATAAGACCGTCCCTAGTCAACTTCACAGTTTTTCATCCTCTTTTTGCCCGGCCCATCCCATAGTATATCCTGGATGGCAGTAAAGTCTGCTTTGTAGCAGCTTAGGGCTTCCGCTAGTTTTTCGTTTGCACCACTGTTGTTTAATGTTCTCGTATTCCAGGTGCAGATACGAACGTCGTTGTCCTTTTTTCGTCTCATCTCTGTTCAAATGGCCTGAAATACCATTGAAATTCCTCTACAACCTGTTGTCCGAATATGTCCATGCATCTTGTCTAGGTTTGCCTTCGACAGCAGTTCATTCCGTCCCATTCAGACCTGGCTGTTTATAGGGTTGCTGTTTTTTCGTCCAGTTACCAACACTCGCACTCACTGTTTAGCAAGTCATATCCGGTTAGATAAGACTAGTACCCGATGGTTTTCACTTGGAGGTCAAAATGAGCACATTGGTGTGTAGGCAGATTTACAACCACATATTGCCAAGGTAAAGTCAATCAGAGTCTACTCTCGTTCTACAACACCCAACCATCAATCAAAAAACATTCGCTTCGAAAGTTAAATCCCTGGCTTGTCACTGAACTGCCCTTTCATATATGGCACGCCACGATTGTTCGTGTTCACAGAATTACTTTGGTGTAAGGCTCCTTACATTTGCCAAATATTGGACTGCAGCAGGCTGTCTTCTTAAATCGTTTTTCGACATTCAGTTGCGCCGTTCGTCTATACTCGACAGTTTAACGCTCTTAATAATAGATCGCCAAAGCCCATCAACTATGTCAAGCCCTTCCTCAAATCCAAGTTCAGTGGTTTCACATCTCTAGGTGGATTTTTTTAACCAACGGCTCATAATAGCTTTTCAACATTACAAACCAGCACAGCAGCTGGCAACATCCCGTCTTGACTAAAAGTCAAACTTCATCAAGCTCAGGTGTTTGCATTGGAAATGTTAATAACTCACACCGCATACACCTTCAAACATTCGTTCGCAATTAACGACCGTAGATTTAACAAATTAGTGCAAACCTTGTTGTGCTTAGTCGGACTTGTTTTGTACGAGCTCAAAATGCCCATACCTTTCGGCCAGCTGTGTGGTCAAAGCACCTGCCTTCCCATCCAACCAAACCACTGCAATTAAAATTTTTTAAATCCATTTGAAATGTTTTTTTCCCTGGACAGTCCCCGGCCCACCAGACTCTTCATAGACCAACAGCTCTCCACATCGGTGACTCTGCATCGTCATCTCGCTACTCTTTTACAAATATTTGCATTCCACTGATAATGGCGTCTGCATCGGTCCATGCCAACCAACACCGGCTATGCACTGGCTGCTCCAAATTCCAGCACGCAGCTCGCCGCATATAAAGAGGTACCAACCACCCCATGTGGGTTCCATGCAAACAGTTGGTCTAGTCGTATATCTTTACGAACGTACTTGCGTCTCTGATAAGACGTACCTTCGGAGTTCTTTGGTTGACACAGGTGTTTTGCACCTGATTTCATGACTACAACGACGACGACGACTCGACGCCGCTGTCGACGTACACTATCTACATGGACCTGAGTACACGACGCGTTCGAAAAGTTCAACCTCAAAGTCGGAACTCTAATTAGTGCTAGGGGAGCGTTGGGCACATATTTACTTTCATGCGCGCTGCGGATTATAAGCCCCTCTGTGGACATGGGAAATCGATTTTATGATCGATCAACGAGCTTGCTGCCGGCCGTGTGTGCGGCAGGTGTGTAGTTTTGCACCTGAACACCGCCAATATCGCTCTCGAATGACAGCCACTACTATAGCGCGCTAGCCTAGATAGTTATCTCGAGTTGTACTCTTTTGTTTTACAGAGGCTAGCGGGGGTAGCCTCTTTGGCAATGGCATGTTGTCTAATTAATTAAACTTGGCCGATCGCTGATTGTCGTGTTTATGATTCGATACGATCGATTGATTTATACGACAAGTGATGGGCTTTGATTTGTGGACCGACGCGAGTGATTGTGTTGGACGGGCGTGAAGTGGCATGAATTTCACCGACATCGTCACTCTCACTGACAACCATGTGCGGCAGTTCGAAGATGTGTTTGCTAATTTTCTGAGAGTTGACCTAAAACATCAAAGTTTACCGCACCAGCTCATCTAATTGGGAGGCGGCAAGATGCTCAAAGACATTGCGAGCGTCTTTCTATTGAGAGACATTTCCACTTCTAGCACGTGGCCAGCTATCATTCATTTATGTGGCGTGTCGCTGGATGGGAATTTTATTTTTAGGAAAAAGATTCTTCTGGGAGAACACACGTGACGTGACGTCAATTTGGGAGCATCCTGTACGCGATTGGGAATGAGTTCGTTGAGGATCGTTTTTATGTGAAGCATGCAATCGCTTTTGAAGTTCTACGGTTTCCGGATGGTTTGAGGGGTGGGGGAGGATTTTTTTCTTGTCTGTCGTCGTTAGTTCTGGTCGTTTGTGCTCTGCTGCCAGAGACTAGTCGTAAGTTGTGACTTGAGAGCACGTGTGGCTCATGTGGCTCATGTGTGATAAATGTGTATGACTTTGTGTAGTCATAGGGAGGAGCAGGAGTAGTGAGTGGCGCAGCATGTGCCTAAGCTTTGATGTTAGAACACATGTATCGGGTGAGATAGAATGTTGAATTGGTGATATAAGTAGCTCGTTGTAAAATATTTCAAATGGTGACATTTTGACTGAAATAAGTTTTACGAAAGAGTGTCTTACACTCTTACATGTGTGAAAAGTTATGTATGCAGGTACCTGCGGTTCTTCAAATTGTGGGCCTTTAATTGGGGCATCGATTTTTTTTTTTATAATTTAGTGTAGACGCACCATTAAATAATTTTTCATGATCTGTTAATGGCAAAACGTCAGTCAAGGTTTATATTTTTATGATTGTAAAGTTCACGATATTTGGAAGTTTTATAAAAAGATGCTACACCCAGATATTTTACGAGCGCTTTCAATACATATTTTGGGTCATAAGGATCGTCCGAGGGGCCTAGACTACAGAATACGTGAAAACACACGGAGTACAGTCTTCAATGAGTGTTTACATAATGAATATTGGGAATGAGTATTGGGAATACACGGGAATATATGTGAATACGTGTGAATTAATTTGAATACGGCAGGATTTCGGTTATCTAGTCTTCAAGATATTTACTTACTACAGAAGATCGTGCGTAATATGCAGAAAATTTAAGTTCCAAGTGATCAAAATTGTACAAATGATTACAAATGTCCCAGCCGAACTTAGAAAATCTGCTTTGACGTATTCGGACAACAGGTTTTCTACGAATTTCAAGGGTTAGTCAGGCCCCTTGAACAGATATGGTGGCGGATGAACCGAAATGCCAGCGGCAGCGCCCAATCCCGTACTGGATACTAATGGCCCCGTGTCCTAGGTGTATCTAATAAAATGTAACTGGCCCTCAAGGTTGGGGTTTGTGCGTTGGGCTAACTACCCAACCATGGTAAAGCTAAAATGTTACGAAGCAACCAATAGCCTCGGAAAGGACTGATTTTTATTGCTGACGACCCGGCAAAACGAAAGAAGCACAACGACGTTCGTATCTGCACATGGAATGTGAGAACATTAAACAGGGGAGGACCAAGCGAACAACTAGCGGAAGCCCTAAACTGCTACAAATCAGACATTACTGCCAATCAGGAATTACGATGGGATGGACCGGACAAAAAGGGGATGGAAAACTGTGACGGACCGTATTAAAGTGATCAGAAACAGCGATTTGTTATAAGTGCCAGACTAAGGCAAGAAGTCTTTTGTTTCCAAGACATTAACGAACGCGTTGTTATAATCCGCATCAAGGCCAAATTCGCCAACATAAGCTTTATATACGCTCAGCCGTAACTGATCCTAGCACATCAGTTGCCTCTGATCTAATGGCAAGAAACCCCAGGTTTGATGAGGAATGCCGGCAGCTGCTCGCAGCCAAAAAACGGGGCATACAAGGCTAAGCTGCATATGAAGACGAGAGCTACCATTTATACTGGCTTTCCAGAAAGAAGAAAAAAGATTAAGAAAAGCGCGCGATCGAGGCTATAGGGAGGTGCCACTCCAGGAACGATGCTCGCCAGTTTTACCAAAGTGTGAAACGTCGAAGCTCTGTACCAGGCTCGAACAGAATCCTGTCGAGATGAACGAGGAATATCGTAGTTGAGATACAGTCGATGTTGAGGATATGGAAGAACCACTTCAGCAGACTGTTAAACGGTGATGGCGGACAACATTCCGCTGTCAGTCAGAATGTAGCATTCAATGTTGGCGACGAGAGCGAAAACTGAAAACCACTCGACCTGAGTGAAGTGAGGATAGTAATATCTAAACTCAAGCTTAATGAGGCTCCCGGAAATGACGGCCATTTCCCGCTGAGCCTTAAGCCGGTGGAGATGACTTGGTAGGTAACATCCACCACCTCATAAGACAAATATGGTCGGATAAAAGTATGCCTGAAGAATGGAACCTCAGCATCGCTTTCCCGATAAAAAAAAAAACGGAATACGCTCTGAACTGCGCCAACTACATAGCCCTAAGTTTCCTCAACATAGCCTGCAAGATATTATCTGCCGTAACACGTGAGCGCCTGAAACCGGTTACCAACAACCTGATCGGCCCTTATCGGTTTGGTTCTAGGCCAGGAAAGTCCACAACCGATCAAATCTTCACATTTCGGCAGATCCTGGAAATAACCCATGAAGTCCTTATCGATACCCACTACCTATTCATCGATTTCAAAGCCGCATACGATAGCATTTATAGAGATGGACTATGCAGAGCCATGTCTAGTTTCGGAATACCGCCCAAACTCGTCCGTTTGTGTAGGATGACGATGGAGAATTCTCGTTGTGCCATCAGAGTCAGTTTGATCTCACCGACATATTTGATAAAAAAAAGTATGTTTGCAGCGATACACTGTCATGTGACTTCTTCAATCTAATTCTTGAGAGGGTTGTGCAAACCTCCCGAGCCAACACCAGAGGCACAATTTTCCAAAAATCGGTGCAACTACTAACATACCCCGACGACATTGACATCATTGGCAGGATTCAACGTGATGTCATACCCATACTAGTGTCATACTAGTGTCATACTAGTGTCATACTAGTATAGAGAAGGAACAACTGGATTTAGCAGTAAATGAGGGCAAGACAAAGTATATGCTGTCAACACGAAAAGCCACACAACATCGACGAATTGGACAGAACGTCACCATTGACAGATATAACTTTGAGGTAGTACGGGACTTTGTCTATCTCGGCTATTGACTCTGACAGCAACATCTCGTCAGAAATTAAACGAAGAATTAGTCTTGCTAACCGCTGTTTCTTAAGGCTTCCCTTCATTGGTATCTTTGCAATAACTCCATCGATCCAGTCCCTTGGGGTATTTTTCCCATATAGTCTGTGTTAGTGGTAGTAGTCTACAGGCCGTTAAGTCGGGATTGGTTTTCTCCTGAAAACCGGCCTATACTCCCCGCTGATTGCCGTCAAGTTCTGCTGCTTTGTTGACTTTTTAGAGGTTGATCGCAGTTTTGATTTCTGCAGCTGTCAGGGGTCCGGTGTCATTTCCCCCGTAAGATCGCCGAAAGTTGTAAACGGTGTTTACAAACGTTGTTTTTACAAATACAATTTTTTTGTGCAACAGGCTCGTTAGTACCCTGGGCCGAGCTTTCTAACAACCATTCATGTGTGCGTGTGTTCTTCTTACACGGTGGCGGGACCTCCTGTTTTATGCCGACTCCGAATGGCTAAGTTGAGATAAGCTTTTCATGACAATTGATACTACTCTGATGATTTGTCAGATCATCACGAGAGGAGGTCCAGTGAAAAACCATTTAGATGTTGCTACTGCTGGGAATCGAACCCAGACCTTCTGCACGGCAGTTCCATCGCAGTTCCATCACGCCACTGAGCCCGTCATGGGTGTTTTTACGAGGTATAGGTCTTCAAATTGAAATAAACACAACAAAACCGTTTTAATGTCCATTAATTTGGCTCTTTTGGAAGGACGATTTTTTGCCATTAATGTTTGAATATGATTTCGGGCATGTTACCGCCGCGGCTGGTTCGAATAATGCCAAGTCTAGAGGTCCAATTTTCAACCACTTTTTCGAGTATTTGGGGCCGTATGTCGGCAATAACGCCACGAATGTTGGCTTTCAAGTCCCCTTACGTTTCTGGTTTGTTTGGCGTACTCAAGCGACATCACATATCCCCAAAGAAAATAATCCAATGGTGTCAAATCACACGATTTTGATGGCCAATCGACAGGTCCATTCTGCGAAATTATGCGCTCATCGAATATTTCCTTCAAAAAATCGATTGTAACGTGCTCTGTGTGACATGCAGCGCCGTCTTGTTGGAACCACATCTCATCCACATTCATGTCATCCGATTCGGGAACAAAATAGTATGGGTCTATACCGGTTTCCATTAACGATAACTGACTGTCCAGCATCATTTTGGAAGAAGTATGGCCCAATGACTCCACCAGCCCATAGAGTTTGGTGTCAGTTTTGCGGATGTAATATCATCTCAAGGGTCTCATGTGGATTCTCTTTACTCCAAATGCGGCAAATTAAGCTTGTTGACGAAGCCATTCAACCAAAAATGAGCCTCATCACTGGACAAAATTTTGCGATGAAAATCACCATCGAGTGCAATCGCATGTTCGGCCCATACACCAAAATCACGACGCATTGCATGGCCTCGCGGCTTTAATTCTTCCAGAAACTGGATCTTGTAGGGTCCTAAGCCAAGATCTTAGCGCAAAATTTTCCATAAAATTGATGCACAAAGTTCCAATTGCTGTGCACGGTGGCGAATCGATTCATTCGGGTCCTCTTCAACACTTTGCTCTACAGCTGCAATTGTTTCTTCAGTGCGCACCGTTCGATGTCTCTGCGGATGCGTATTTTCACATTGAGTAAGCGTAGTGCAAAAACGATCCACGGTTAACCGAATTAATTGCTCTGATGGACGATTATGTCGACCATAAAATGGACGGAGCTGTCGGTAAGGTTGGCGAACTGAACCATTCTTTTCGAAATAAATTTTCACAGTTTGCAAGCGTTGTTCATGTGTCACAACCTGTTCATGATGAAATGGCAAACCAAACTGAACATCAATGACATTAGAGTGGTTCGAAAAACCAACCTCTAAAAAAAAAAAACACCCGTTATAAATGCTTTGGTTAATTGTACGTAAGGGATGGTACTAAAACTTGATGAAACTGCTACTATCGCTTGCCATATTTAGCTTCCTTTACATGCCAAAAGTTCATACGTTACGTTACGTTTGTTTGTTGTAACAAAAATTTGTTTGAAAGTCTGAAACCTTTCTTGAACCCACTTGCATTGTAAATCGACTTAAACCCTCACCAGAACCTAGAACATCGCCTTGAGATATTCCACCAACAAAACTCATTCCATTCTGCGAATAAAACCGCCCAAGCTACTTTGCACCCGCACTATCTAAATTAGTCAAGCCGTATATTTTCGTCATCGTAATGGAGCTAAAAATATCAACGCTCATCGAGGGCTGAGAACTTACAATCAAAAAACAAACAAATCACCACCACCACCTGTGACCATCATCAAGTACCCGAAGTGCTTCGTATGTAGCTACGAGGGTGTCCCAATCAATATTTGATTACTTCCCGTTATAATGGCAAATAATTGCGCTGATAGAGTATACGCCAGGTGAACAACAAAAGACAACGATTCTAGGTGCAAATGAGTCGCTCGTCTTATCTGGATCTGGGGGCCACTAAACAACCACCGACCGCCGCACCGCCGCCCCATTAACTTCGACTTTCATGTTGGGTACATTTTCGGTGCATGTGTACCCTCATCTCTCGGAGCTTCACTCGACAAATATTTGTCGTAAGAAGGCTGTTCAAGGAAAATTCTTAAGATATCTTCAACCCAACAGGTGGGTGCACCTTACTTCCATGGCGTAATCAGAAATGCGAATCGAGCTACGAAGGCAATAAAGCCAACTATCGACTGATAAGGGACTAGATAGGGGCCAGTGCGCACCTGGGAAGTACCTATAGCACCTACATACGGCTCTTACGTGAGCTATGCTCATAGTTATATGGGAATGTACTCGGCACAATGGAGTGGAGCCTTATCTATATATCAGGGTATAGCCGATGTGAAGGTGGTTTGCCGATTGGGGGGTTGGGGGAGGGGGGGGATTTAAATTGTCATGTTGTGGATTGTGTACTCAATTTGGTATGTAGTTTGTTACTTTGCCCTCCCCCGGTGTGGTGGGCCAACAATGTACGTATATGTAGACATCAGGTGTTTGCACCCAGGGTATCTCTGAGTCAATAGTGTTATCGGGGCAAGGCAATGGCGAAATGTGTCGCAATGTGGATATCTTCTTGAAGCCATTATCTCAATGTACCGAGAAGCCGTTGAAATTTGCAAATAAGACTCATAACTGTAACGCCTTTGAGTAGGGGTACTTGATCGGGGCTATTGTTATTTTTGTTTCGTGGAACTCCTGTGTGTGGAGATGTTAGATAAGTTAAGGGAATTATTTTTAGGCCAGGACTGTACTGAGGTCAACAAGATAATCTCAGTTGGAAATCTGGAGTGGTATTTTCGAAATAGAGAGCATAATTGCGTAACGAATGGCGTCACACTGGAATGATGTCAGGTATCTTGGATTGCGCACGCGTGTTGACATTTTGTAACAGGTATGGGTTTAGTCATTGCAATGTCAGGTTGAGTTGGGAAATACTTGAGCTGTGGGGTGTCACAGTCGAGGGATTATGTTGATAGATTTCTGACTAATTACTCGATCTTACCAAGGAGTCAGAGAGAGGTTTGTTGGTTGAAATTTCTCTTCAAAAAAAAAAACTCTAAAACCCTCGCGTCTGGGGGAGTATCATCCAAAATAAATTGTATGTGTCTGTGGTCTGAAAAGGAGTGCTCGCTAGAGACTCTCTAGTTTATAATCAGGTTGATTATAGCACTTCTCGTCTAATCCTGTATGTGAAAGCAGGGTCAGAGCCCGAGATACAGAGGAGGTGGTTTATTTCTTGAATATTATCAAAGAGTAACTCAACCTGTTCGTTGATGTTGGAGCTGCCCCAAATCGTATGATGAGCGTTGGCATTACATCCAATATAAGGGAAGTTTTACGATTCTCTGCTTCCGCAATCAGGTTCCTTAGGTTGCCCTGAGGTATTAGCCCTACCTGGTCGTGAACCAAGTACGCCGAGACTAGCCAATAGTTGTGGTCTTCTGTTTTAATATCCGCTGCGACGGTATCAGGATTTCTGTAATTAGAGAGTAAAATGATATTTAGGGAGTCCTTAGCAAGAACACAAGATCTTGGTTTACCTTAATTTCTTAGAGAGGGCAGGAGTTGTGAGTCCGCACAACAGATTGTTGACAAACCATGGTTCTTGGATCAGACCTATATATTTCCCATCCTTTGTGAGTCGGAGAAGAAGGGCGGCGTAAGCCGATTAGTAGTCGTGGAGGTTAATCTGTAAGAGCTCCATCTTCGGAACTAATTACTTACTTAAGTGGCGCAAAAGTCTGGAATCAATCTGCGCCCCGACTTACATGCCTCTCCAATTAGCCCGGTCCTTAGCTAACTGCATCCAGTTGCTCACTCCAAGTTGGTTGAGGTCGGTTATTACTTGTGCGCTCCACTTAAGGCGCGGTCTTCTTCTACTGCATCCGACGTCTGGTTGATAATCAAAGACTCAGCGAGCCGGCGAATTGGTGTCCATTCGTTCTACATGTCCTATCCATCTTAAACGTCCAATGCGGAGTTTTTCGACCAGGAGCATGTCGCTGTACAGCTCGTATATTTCTTGGTTGAATCTTCGTCTCAGTAGCCCAACGCAAACGAGACCGAAGATTTTTCAAATAATTTTCATCCAAGGATTTCTCCACCGGCTTTACAGACGGTCCATGCTTCAGCGCCGTAGAGCAGGACTGGGATGATCGGTCTTATATAGGGTCTCCTTAGTAGATCGAGTGAGGGCTACACTACTGAATCGCCTTCCTAGCCCGAAGAAACAGCAGTTGGCAAGAGTAATTCTTCATTTAATTTCTGACGAGATGTTGTTTTTAGAGTTAATAGCGGAGCCCTGGTAGACAAAGTCTCGTACTACCTCAAAGTCATTTCTGTCAATGGTGACGTTATGTCCAATTCGTCGATGTTGTGTTGTGTTGACAGCATTTACTTCGGCTTTTCCTCATTTACTGCGCTAAACCCTTTTCTGCCGCTTCCATCTCTATACTAGCAAACGTGGCTATGACATCACGTTGAGTCCTACCGATGATGTCAATATCGTCGGCGTATGCTCAGTTCCACCGATTTTCGGAAAATTGTGCATCTGGTGTTTTCTTGGTAGTTTTGCACGATCCTCGCGAAAATCAAAGTGAGGAAGTCACATGACAGTGCATCGCCTTGGCCAAATCCTTTTTGGGTATCGAATGTGTCGGTGAGGTCGTTTCCTACGTCATCTTACACAAACGGACCAGTTTGGGCGGTATACCAATACTAGACATGGCTCTGTATAGTTCATCTCTATAAATGCTGTCGTATGCGGCTTTGAAATCGATGAATAGGTGGTGGTTATCGATTTGGACTTATAGAGTTTTTTTTCAGGATCTGCCGAAGTGTGAAAGTTGGATCGGTTGTGGACTTTCCTATCCTCATCAGGTTGTTTATAAACGGTTTCAGGCGTTCACATATTACGGAAGATGGCATCGTATGGATTGTATGCCTCTGAAGTTGCCGCAGTTCAGACGGTCTCCTTGTTTGTGGATCGGGCAAACGATGCTGTGGTTCCATTCTTCAGGCATACTTTCCGACCAGATTTGGCTTATGAGTTGGTGAATGTTACTTACGAAGTCATCTCCTCCGGCTTTATGAAGATCGGCGGGAAGGCCGTCATTTCTGGCAGCCTTATTAACCTTGGGTTTAGATATTGTTATCGCTATCCTCACTTCGCTCAGGTAGGGTGGTTGGCAGTTTCCGCTGTCTTTGCCAATATTGAAAAGTTCGTTCTGCCTCACAGCGGAATGTTGTTTGCCATCACCGTTTAGCAGTCTGCAGAAGTAGTTCTTCCATATCCTTAGCATCGACTGTGGCTCAACTACGATATTTCCTTGTTCATCCCGACAGGTTTCTGTTCGAGTCTTGTATCCTTAGCTTTGGCGTTTTACACTTTGGTACAACTTCCGAACATCGCTCCTGCAGTGGCATCTCTCTATATCCTCGATCGCGCGCTTTTCTAGCTCTTTTTTCTTCTTTCTGAAAAGCCGGTGTTCTTCCCTTCTTCTTTGCCTATAGAGCTCAACGTCAGCTCTTGTCTTCACCTGCAGCTTAGCCTTGTAGGCCTCGTTCTTGGCTGCGAGCATCTGTCCGCATTCCTCATCAAACCAGGGGTTTCTTGCTGGTGGGCGCGAGAAACCTAGCACATCAGTTGCGGCTGATCTAATGGCTTGTTGGCATCGTTGCCATAGTTCTTCGACATTCGATGCTGGTGGTATGGTGTTAATCGAGAGGTTTAGGGATACGCGTTGCGCGAAGGTCTTGGCGGTCTCTTGCGATTGCAGTCTTTCGACATTAAATTTTTTTACAGTATTTCTGGATTGTTGTCGCGTGGTGGATATCCGCATTCTTACCTTTGCTACAACAAGGTAGTGGTTCGAGTCGATGTTAGCTCCTCGGAATGTTTTGATATCCAAAAATACTGGTTGCGTGTCTCTTGTCTATCGCAATGTGATCAATTTGGTTGACCGTTCGTTGATCTAGATGAACACCTAGGGGAGGAAACCATGTGCTGGCTGTATGGGCATTCCGTTCCGTAGCGAAATCAATTAGCCTAAGTCCATCACCAGACGTGTTGTCGTAAAGGCTATGTTTTCCGTTAATACTGCTAAAGATTTCTTCTCTTCCTACCTTTGCAGTCAAATCTCACAGCACGATATTAACATCGTACTTCGGTAGTCGCACATAGGTTTTGACAAGGAGCTCGTACAAGCAATCCTTAGCCATATCATCTTTTTCCTCCGTCGGGCTGTAAGCGCACATAAGGCTTATGTCTGCGAGTTTGGCCTTGAAGCGGATTGTTGCTTCGATAATATCTTGGAAATATAAGACTTCTTGCCTAAGTCTGGCACGTATAACTAATCCACATCGAATAGTTGATGTGGTCCGTAGTAGATATCTTTTTGCATCCCGTCGAATTTCCTGGATGGCAGTAATGTCTGCTTTGTAGGAGTTGAGGGCTTCTGTTTGTTGTTTGCTTGCACCTGTCCTGTTTAATGTTCTCAAATTCCAGGTGCAGATGCGAACATCGTTGTCCCGTTTTCGTTTAGCAGGGTCGTCAACAATAAAATTAGTCTTTTCCGAGGCTATTGGGTGCTTCGTAACCGTAATTTTGTTCCATGATTGGGTAGTTAACCCAAGGAACAACCTCCAAACTGGAGCCCCAGTTCTAATTTCTTAGATACCCCTAGGACACGGAGCTATAAGTATCCACTTAGAGATTGAGCGCTGCCGTTGCCCTTAAGTTCCTAGACAATCGAAGCAGCTTGTCTAGGTTCGCCTGGGACAGCAGGCCGGTAATTCATTCGGTGCGATTCTGACCTGGCTGTTTATAGTGTAGCTGTTTTTCGTCTTGTTGTCAACACTCGCACTAATCGTTTAGTAAGTCAAATCCGGTTGCATGAGACCTGTACCCGGTGGTTACCACTTGGAGGTTAAAAATAAACACTTGATGTGTAGTCGGATGTACAACCACTGGACATTACCAAGTTAAAGCTAATCAGAGTCTACCCTCGTTTTACAACATCCAACCGTGTTGGAACTAATTACGTCTCAGTTAAATCCTTCTTGGCGCCTTTGGGAGAAAAATCCAAAGGTCCAATTTGCACTGCCGGCATACGCTGTTTCTTCGTGTTAAGAAGGCGATTCAATAGTAAAGCCCTCACTCGAACTACTAAGGAGTAGGATCTCCCTACACCCTAGATCCAGATCATTCCATTCCTGCTTTATGGCGCTGAAGCATGGACCGTCTCAAAAGCGGATGACGAAATCTTTGGTCTGTTTGAGAGAAAAATCCTTCGAAAAATCTTCGCTCCCGTTTGCGTTCACGGGGTGTGGAGACTAAGATTCGATCAAGACGTATACGGGCTGTATAGCGATATATTCCTAGTCGAAAAACTCTGTATTTGACTTTTTAAATTGATAGTATATGCAGAACGAATGGACACCAATGCTACGACTCGCGGAGTCTTCGATTCTCAGCCAGACGTCTGGTGCAGTCGACCAAGACCACACCTTAATAGCACGCACAAGTAAAAAATGAACTCAACCAACTTGGAGTTAGTAACTGGAGCTAAGGACCGGGCACATCGAAGGGGCATGTTGGTTGAGGCCCAGGTTCATTAAGGACTGTAGTGCCACTAAAGTAAGTAAGTAAGTATTCAACAGGGAACTTTTCACGTCACATAGTACAAGAACTCCACAATTAAGATGCCTCGATCGTGTAGAGTGAATAAATACCAATGCTCCACACCAAACAGTCTTTGATTTCCCTTAAGTGGCGCCCAGTCGAAACCCTCCCCCACCAACTTGTTCCCAAGTGCAATCACCCAAATTTCAACGAAGCTAATTGGATAAGGATGTTGGTTTATGCGCAGGTTCACCTCGGAGTGTGGCGCCACTAGAATGATAACATCACAAAGTTTTCCCAGGCCTTTTGTGTCCAAGATCGAAAAAGTCAAAGTCAACGGTGTTTAACATAAGTTCGGTTGGCCTTTTGTGTCCAAATCGAAAAATTCAAAGACAAAGTCAACGGTTTTCAATATTAGTTCGGCGACTTCGGCCTTCCTCTAACAGTATACCACCAGAGTATTCAATCGCGATTTTGAGAATTTTTAAACCTCGACCAGAGTACCTTCGTACCGTACACCACGAATAAACTCAAAGATGCGATGATTTGGAAAACACCTCCACTTGTGTTATTTTAACAAAAAAAAAATGTACCTGCGTCATATGTTTGTTGAGGAATTTATCATTTCCAAAGCTTTAGTACTCACAGAAACCGTTTAATCTTGTACCACCTGTTTATAGCTTGTTTAGACCACTTAACAAACTATTCCCCGAAAAAAAATAAATTTTTCTCTGAACTTCAAAACAATTTCATTCATCTATTCAAACCCACCCTCCATTTGTAATCTTCAAACAACATCCTGTCCCTCCCGCTATTTTCAATCCATAAATCCACATCGTTGAGAATCCATCATTTAAATGGTCCAACGTTAAAAAAAAAAAATTCCAACTGAAAGTCTCTAAGGAATGTGGGTTAATGGTTCGTCGAGCCATAGACCAACCAGCAGAAGAAACACATTTTCCACACATTTTCCACACAAACAGACCTTGCAGATTCATATCGCCTTCTCACATGATCCCAAATGCACAACAGTTGTTAAGATATTTCACTGGCGAGATTTTTTCGCTCTTCGACTTCCACAGATACAGCAGATACATTGGGCAGACCACCTGTGTGGCCAATATCAGCGCCACTGCCAAAAAGTAATTTTTCGCTTTCGCTCGCATTTCATCGTAACAATCTGCTGTGGCACTTAGCATCTATCGGCGGTCGCCACTAACACTTAGCGTGCTGGTACTACTGCTGGCCGCCCAGGAGCACTCGGTGTTCCTATATACCTCGACGCGATGGTTTCAACAGCCGACCATTGGCGTATATCAATCTTGACCAAATATTTTTGGCTTAAATCATTGACACATAATTCTTAACACAGAACAGGTGTGAACTATTTCAGGGATGGTGGTGGGGCACCACCGACAAATGTGTGTTCCACATGAGATACTTTATACAGGGGATCGACATTTTTTTTCGGGAAAATCAGAATATTTTCGTATTTTTGTCGAATCTCATGAAGTGTAGAAAAAAACAAGCTTTGCCATGCTCAATTGAAAGGCTGTAGAGTGAAAAGATGGAGACCCTGAGACAGAATGATTAAGTTGAGACCGGCCGTTTAGGTGTCACCCAACGATGTTGGCAGGTGTTCGGATTTATTTCGGTGCGAAGATTTATTGAATGACGATGTGTCCCTAACTGCGTGTGTAAGATTCTGACTCAAGTGATGAGCGGGTAGTGCTGAATAGTGTCGTCAGACAGAAATATCTAGATGATGACGAAGCAATTGGTCATGGGACAAAGGTAGAGTGTCGAAGAGTTTGGGGAAGTAAAAGCCGAATTAGGCGGCGATTTCATGTCCAAAGTGGAAAGACATCTCCTATAAATTTCTAGAACTCTATGTAATCATAAAGATGTGAAATTTCTTCCATATTTTAGCATCACATGACAAAAAAGGAGCGCCACCAACTACTGAAGCACAAGTCTCCTCAACATCGCCTTCAAGATCCTATCTGCGGTAATACGTGAACGCCTTAAACCGCCCTCCAATAACCGGATCGACTATTTTCGGTGGTTTTAGACCAGCTTAGTCCACAACAGAGGAAATAGTAAAAACTCCTGAAAATAACCCCTGTAGCTCTAACGATATCCACCACCTATTCAACGGAGTCAAAAGCGCATACGGGAAACTATACAGAGCCATGTCCAGTCCGGGATATCGAACAAACTCAACCGTTGTTTAGTCGGACCAAAGACTATAAGGATTACGCACTGCATACAAGAAAAATGGTTCTATGGCGGGTCGTACTGGCACGGCCCGCCATATATTTCAATCTCGATTCTCATATGTGCACGTGCATACCGCCCGCCCGTACCATGAAGCTGTTGAGCAAAAGTTTCTGTTTTTAGTTCCCAATGCGTCATCTGTGTGGCTTTATAATCTTTGGTCGGACTTAACGCGGCTTTACAAGCACCCTTGCTACTATTTTTTTTTGTCCTGCTGTGGGGATGAGGAATGCTTTATGAAGCTCACCATACCCGACTCTCCATTTGTTTAAGGTTTAACTAAAAGAAGCCCTCCTTACCCTTATTCCTTACCCTTTCTCCTAACCTTTCAATTTCTGACCCACCCTCCAGGATTGCTAGCTGTTTGGATAACTTAGGGGTTCTGTAATCAAACGCCCTGTAGGGTTCACTCTGTCTCGCGGGATTGCTCTTCGTCTCTTTTCTTGCTTCTGCAAGAAAAGTTTCAATGAAACTCCACTGACCAGCAACATTCCGTCTATGCTGTCTGGAATGATCATACCGATGTTTCTCTCTTCTTCTCCTTTTTCAATTTCCCATCTGCAACATGCGAAGAAGGTTTGATGCACTTCGTGCCGATCTTCTGGAGAAAAGCGGTGAAGTATCCATTTCGAATGTAGTAGCAAACCTCACTGTGGCTCCGATCATTACATTCAGACATGTTCCTGATCAGCCTCGGTGTCCGTCGTCATTTTCTTTTCAAGCTCCAGTGATCTTGCCACTTCTGTTTCGTGAGCTATTTAGCCTCTTCCATTGCTGTTTCTACTTCAACTTTTTCTCGTAGACGTTCATCCTATCTGCCGCTACTCTATTGATGTCACTCCTGAAACCACAAGGACGGCTGTTCGCAACACTTTTCGATAGGAGCTTGCTACGCGTAGAGCTCCGCATCTCTGCAGAGCTGCCATTAGCTTTCTGTATTTGTTTCTGACCAAAGCGCGTCTGCCCAAATCTAAGATCTGTATAGAGGAGGATGATGATACGTCGTTGATGTCAGGAGTGTACGCTTGCTGGCTATTGGGCCACCTATATTCGCCATCAACCTATTCAGTGACGTGGTCACTTTTGAAGCTCTATCCGCCACGTTATTATCTGGTGACTGAAACAAAGTTTGGTGTGGATGGTCACACAAATACTTCACGGCGTGTTTCCTGGTTATAGGTTAGGTTAGGTTGTAGTAGTTGTACGTTTGCATGAAGGCCTATGGGATAGTGCCCTGTAAGGACACCGACAATATTCGTATTCAGCTTGATCTATGATTGCAGGTAGCGAGGAGCTGCTTTACATATCTTCTGACGGTAGGATATCAAAGGTAAGCTCATACGCCTTGCAGTTGTTAGGGTTACTTCTGCAACAACAATGACGGATGGTTCTGACCTCCGCCTATAGGCCTCCGTGTCGCTGCACTGCTGTGACAGTTGTTAGGGTTACTCCTGCAACAACAATGACGGATGGTTCTGACCGCCGCCTGTAGGCCTCCGTGTCGCTGCACAGCTGTGACGGACAACGCGCGTCAGCTCAAATTTCACATCCATAGAGAAGGGTGGCAAAAGTCGCTTACCTCAGAAGTCTACGCTTGCTGTTCTCCAGTCCGCTTATTTCCACCATCAACCTTCTCAGGGATGTGCTCACATTCGATCTTATCTGGTGCCAGAAAGTAACTTCCTTCGTAGATGCACTTTCTTTCTACCGCTAGAAGGTCAATTGGGTTTTCTCCTGCAACAACAATGACGGACACATCAGCACATCAACATCAACCTTCTAAGGGATGTGCTCACATTCGACCTTATCTAGTGCCAGAAAGTAACGTCCTTCGAATCGAAGATGCACTTTCTTTCTACCGCTAGAATGCAACAACAATGACGGACGGTTATGACATCGTTCCACATGAGCTCAGTGTTGCAGCCCATCGGCTTTCTGTACTTTTCCGGTCAAAGCACGTCTGCCTGAATTTGATATCCGTGTAGGAGAATGGCAAAAGCCGTCAACACTAGGAGCATACGCTTGCTGGCCTCCAGTCCGCTTATTTCCACCATCAACCTTCTCAGGGATGTGCTCACATTCGATCTTATCTGGTGCCAGAAAGTAACTTCCTTCGTAGATGCACTTTTTTTCTACCGCTAGAAGGTCTATTGGGGTTTCTCCTGCAACAACAATGACGGACGGTTCTGACTTTCGGCTTTCGGTACTTTTCCGGTCAAAGCACGTCTGCCTAAATTTGACATCCGTGTAGGAGAATGGCAAGAGCCGTCAACACTAGGAGCATACGCTTGCTGCACGTTAGGCCGACTATGTTCACCATCAGCCTACTTAGTGACGTGGTCACCGCGTTCTTTATCTGATTCTAGAAAGTAGGTTTGGAGTTGATGGTCACACCGATGGCTTTCTTCCTATTGCCAGGAGGTAATTTGTAAGTCGACTAGATTCGAGATTCTTTTCTTCATCAAAAGAACTATCGCGGTCTTTTCTGTAACCAGGCTGAAATGGTGTTCATTCATCATCTCATCGGACAACCTGGTTTAGTTTCCTTTGTGAGCTTTCGGTATCTCTTTTCGTTATCAGTGTAGCGATATCATCTGCATAGCCTTGCGGATTTCTTTGCGCCATCTTTATGCGAAGAGTTGAATGGATGATTTGCGTCACCTTTGCTACCTCTTAAATCGCTCTGATCCAATAGTTGCCTTTTCTAAAGTCGTGTGGTTTCTTCCTCTCCACACTGCAACGGTCAGTCACGGTCTCAGTATCTTCTGCAAGAGTGTTCATGCAATGTCCTGCGTACACGAAGGTCTGCTCGCTAATTTACAATCTGAGTTTCCTGTGTCTTTATTGAAGAATTCCAACCGCTGTTTCTTTGGGCAGTGTTGATCCATCCAGTAGGTTACTCGTCGCTTAAACTGACTTAGCTTCCATTGCACACTTTTGGTATATTTTGCCGTGTGGGCTAACATCTGCATACCCAAACAGGATGGTATCTTCCATCATACCCAACTAGTACTGCATCTTGCGGCATACCCATGCGATGATTCCTGTCAAAGAAAATGTTCCATAGGTAAGACCCCGAATACGAACCTTGCTCTGGAGATGACTAGCGGTCATCTTTGGCCCTCTGTGCTTTTATAGATAAACTCACGGTCCTTGATGTAGTTTTCCACCAGTAGACTGGAATGTTGACTGTGTTTTCGAACTCATGCAGAATGTCACTCCACCTGGCGGAGGCGTTTCTGACTTCCAAAGTTGCCATCAATACGGTCTGTCATGAGTAACTGATTCCCCGTTGGGCGATTTATATAGCCTACACTGCTTCTTCAATCGCTTCAATCATAGATCGGCTTTTCCGAAGCCGTACTATCGTTCTGTCGGATCTCATTCTCTATGTTATACAACGGAGTGTCGCGTAATCAGTATTTTCTCCGAGCTTATCCCTGTACTGTCGAGGATCCACAAAGGAATGCGCGCTGATGCAGAATATGGGCCTACTTTGTCTTTGCTGAACAACACTAGACGTTGTACCTTTCAGCTTCTGGGAAAGTCCTCTTCTTTCTTGCCAACTGCTGTTTCTTTGTGCTATGAAGTCAATTTGGTTGTAAAGGGTTTTTCAATAAGAGCGCTACAAAAGTTTTTTTAAATAAACCAAAAACAGTTTTGGTTATCAATGAAATTTTTTATTCCTGTGAAAGTACGTTCGATGCCATTATGTATGAAACTCGATTTCTTTTGCATGGCCACCACGGGCACGCTTGCAGAAGTCCAGACGCTGAACCCAATTTTCGACGGTTTTCAAGCATAAATCGGCCGATACTGCTGCAATTTCACGTTCGATATTCGTACGAAGTTCATCAATCGTCGCTGGCTTGTTGGCAGAGACCATAGACTTGACGTAGCCCCACAGAAAATAGTCTAACGGCGTCAAATCGCACGACCGAGGCGGCCAAGCGACTGGACCATTTCGTGAGATAACACGTTCTCCAAACTTGGTTTCCAATAAATTGATTGTGGCATTCGCTGTGTGGCTTGTGGCGCCGTCCTGTTGGAACCACATGTAATCCAAGTCCATATCATCCAATTGGGGAAAAAAATATTCGGTTATCATTGAACGGTAGCGATTCCCATTCACAGTAACGTGCCGGTCTTGATCATCACGGAAGAAGTACGGCCCAATGACGCCGCTGCCGGCCCATAAACCACACCAAACAGTAATTTTTTCGGGATGCAATGATGACTCATGGAGTACGTGTGGATTTCTGCCTGACCAATACCGCATGATTTGTTTATTGACGAAGCCATTCAGCCAGAAATGAGCCTCATCGCTGAAGATGATTTTTCCATGAAAATCCGGATCATTTTCAAGTTGTTGCTCAGCCCAATTCACGAACATACGACGCTTATGGTGGTCAAGCGGCTTCAGTTCTTGCGTGAATTTAACCTTGTAAGGATGTAGGCCAAGATCTGTTCGCAAAATTCGCCACAACGACTTCACAGAGATGCCCAACGCTTGAGGACGACGTGTGAGAGACACATTTGGGCTTTCTTCAACTGAAGCCTCAGTGGCAGCAATATTCTCGACACTACGGGCACTTCTTTGTCTCACTGGGACGGGAACATTTTGTACTGTGCCTGTGGATTCAATTTTTTCCACTAGACGCTCAATTGTTGATCTGCTAGGACGATTATGACGACCATAAATTGGACGTAGCGCTCTTAACGTTGAGGCCACTGACTCCAAATTTCGATTGTAAATTTTAATATTTTCGACTCGTTGTTGGATCGTATATCTTTCCATCATGAAATGGCAAACCTTACTGAGTAGAAATGTCAAAGGAGCGGCAAGAAATATAGCGTCGTTTGCTGCCCCTGTCGCTCAACTTTTGTAGCATCCCTGTTGAAAACCCCGATAAGACCCTCAATAGAAATGGAGATCCTTTGTGGGACCCTTATCATTCTAGTCTTGCTCTGCGACACTAAGGCATGAAGCATATCAAAAGGAGATAAGAAGTCCTTGGTGGTTTTTAGCGAAAAATACTTTTGAAAATACCTCGTTTGCGTTGACGGCCTATGGAGACGAAGACTGAACAACGACCTTACGAGCTATACTGCTACTTAGACCTGGTCCAACAAAAACTCCCCAGTGGACGTATAAAGGACCGCCCAGAATGTTTATCTGTAGCTGGTATCTTGATTCGCTGGGAAAGAACGATAGAATTGTTGATTTTCATTCAACTTCAAGTTACAGATTCACGAAGATACACATTGTGTAAGCGACAGGTTGCCTTGTTTTGAACTTCTGACTCAGATTCAAGCATCAGTTACAGATTCGCATTCTGGGCGGTCCTTAAGATGGCTATTACGGAATTTTCCATGACACGCGAGCCAGACATTTAGATAACAAACTTTGGATCATCACCAAACGCACGGTCGATAGTGGAATTTGTATATCTGTTGCACCAATAACGATCTGGTTAGGGCCATTGCTTCCCGAATCTGCAATAGAGAGATGAATTATGAAGGTATTCCGCATTAATCTCCAAACGTTACCAGAAGCGCAAAAATTTTGATGTCCACTCTCAGTTGATTGGTCACCTGCTTTAGCTTGACATCCTCGGCCAGCAATTCGGCGTTCTTCTTTCTCAAATCGGCGTGTTCCTTCTTGATCTTGTCCCGAACCCGTATAGAATGCAGCGCGTCTTCTCTCAAGGCAATGATCATCGAATACGTTCTTAGGGTTGTCCGTCTTCTTCTTCGTGTGACGTGTAACGAACGTGTTCTCCTATTTGCCGCGCTTTGTATCGAATCTGAATTCAAGATCGGCTAAGGCGTTCCTTGATTGATAGGGCGTATGTGGGATGTACGCTCGCACTTGACTCGCTCACATTGGATTTTGGTAGAATAAATAGCTTTACAGCTTGCACTGGAATTGTATTGAACAGGGGATTGGGAAAGTTCACCTCGATCACTTGTGGCTGGATAAGTTGAATTGAGTTCCGCAGTTGTGCGCGGATTTGTGAGCGTGTGCTCTGTTTTGGAAGTGCCTTTTGCGGCTTTGGGCTTTCTATTAAAATGTGTCCATCGCACAACTAAACTGGTGATGATGGTATTTTCGACGGGGTGATTGATCTATTCCACTTTCGTTATTTTCGGAAATACCTGCGGAGGTTGCAACAAATCATGCGAATCTGTCGCAAATTCATTGTGCAGCTTCGATGTGAGGGGATTTTGATTGTTCTACTCAACAGCTCGAAGTCTCATAGAAGGGTTTGACATGCCGAAGGTCGTCGAAGAGACCAACTTCCTCGCAGGTTTTGCTTAAGCACGTGTGGGAAGATGTTTGCGACGTATCACGCGAATTTGTCGCAAGGTGATTGTGTGGTTCCGATGTGAGGGGATTGCGATATTTCTACTCAACAGATCGAATAAAGGTCTCATCGAAGGGATCAGCTCAAAGACATTTCATAAGAAACCATGAAAATCGAGTGGCCCGCATCCTTTGCGCAGAAAATACAGCGACCATGAAGTCGAAAATAATACCGTACATCCGCTGTTCATCCGTCCAATAAGCAACAGCCAAAGAAAAAGCCTTGGTTGACACTACTATGACGATCTGTATGAGCAGGCTAATACTCCAATAGTCAGTCCGATTCAGGGATGGGATAAAAATGAACATCGTGCAAGTATCACTGCGTTGATCCCCTTGCCTCGTTTTATGATCTTCCCAAGTGCAATAAAATAAAGAGATCGCGGAAGAACCTTGCAAGTGGGTGGCAGGATCACCACAAACCCCAACCTAAGAACCAAGTTTGAGAGAAATATTGGACAAGTTTGCAGGTTGCAGCTCCATCTTAGAAAAAGGAAAAAATAAATCCCTAGATCTGTCAACTGGTGCTTTAAGATCACTTTAGCATACGGATTGCCCAACCATCCCACACGATCTCTCAACCCCGAAAACTTACTCATCGGTGATGTGTATTCAACAATACATTGCCATTTACCAACATTACCAACAATCATCATATCCGACTATCACCTGGGTGGAATCTTCGTGTTCAAATATTTTATTTCCTCTTGATGTGCTCGGATCAGCACAATGTCAGGTAAATCCATGATGATGTAGATCGTGATCGTGGCCCCCGATGATTGTGTTTAGATGATATCGCGCTGCGGTTGGAGTGAATCTGGCATTTATCATGTGCTCCAATAGGAGGGTGTGTTTGCGATTGAATCTCTTTTTACGCTGGCAAGTGAAAGTTTTTATAGGCCAACAACAATACAATGGAACCACCGCCGGCCGTGAGACGGAAGTTGTGTAAAGTGATCTCTCGCAGGGTTGGGTGGGTATAATTGCTTCATAGACTTCGTAAAATTTTCGAAACAAGTGATGTTTGAAAAGTGCAAATATTCCTGCAATGATCGTGTGCGGCTTGGTGATCGATCTTGGCTATCTTGATAACATTCTTTGCCCAATGAAGATGTTCAACTTTTCCTGCAGTCCAAATCAAGATTGATGCGTCCCTTGCACAGTACTCCGGTTTTGGCGGATCGCATTTAGAATGAGCATCAAACGTGTCCATACGCACTTACATCTCAAAACCAGCGAAACTAGAAATGCTTCCACATTCCGTGTGGAAATTGTACAGCACTTGCGATACATTGTTGCAATTGTATAGAGCGAACAAAATCTCCCACCTGCTGGTGCATGCCGCACTACACCGTGACGGATACAAGTGTCCGTCTAATGAAACAATTTTGCATTTAAAATGGAATTTCCCAGTGCAGGAATGCCATCAATTTGTGAAAATATTGCCACATTGACAAAGTTGAACGTGGAGCGCCGACGCGTCGTGGTAAGCAAGCTATATGCAGACACGATGCGCACCTAATCCATCCAGCCATGTTCAACAAGGCCATCTCGCCAGAGCTTCTCGCGTATAAGTCAAATCTGTGCGCATTCCTCCTGATGCAGTTGTTGTTGTTGGTGTTGATGCTGCTGCTGCTACGGATGCAGTCTGTTAATAAATAATTGAATGCAGCTGGCTGTCGCTGTAGCAGACAACTATGCATCACCGCGGTGACTGTCGCGGCCATCTATTAATATATCACCAGCATCACGGCATCATGTCGCATTCATCTACTTTAGGAGCGATTAAAAGCATCAGCTTCAGGCATTAGCATCAGCATCTCAGTATCTCAACATCTCAGGACAGCATGTGAGCGTGACGCGTTTAGCAAATGCAGAACAAATTAATCGCACATCAGACGCTACAAGCTCGTCTGCTGTTGCAGAACACACACGGCATCCTTCAATTGTTTATTGCGCGCACACTTGAAGGGATATGATGTGTAGGTAGGTTGCCTTCGAGGAATGACGACTTCCTAGCGCTCTTGGTCCAGTATAAGTGAACGACAGGTGAACATTCCCCCAGAGCAATCATTTGTCCATTTCGAGAGGTATACTATGTGCGAGTAGCTTCACTTGCGTGGAAGTCAGTGATGTCTTTCGATGGGAGACATACCGCAAGGGAACGTCTTGTTCAGCATCTTTTTTTTTCTCTTTTCTATTTTTTGTTCCCCCGTAAGAGTGTGCGTGTGTGTGTTTAAATGATTTATCGGGACAAATGTTTGGCGCGCTTCATTCACAGGAATCTGAAGAATTCTTTCCCAGTCTAGGTTATCTTTAGATGCGAGAGTGGTTTCGCCTTATTTCGTGAGAGATTGTTTTTCATGTGGTACACGAGGACGTGAGACGATGCCATCACCACCACCGCCGTCGCCTCGCGATAGAAATGACAAGCAATTGCCTCGATCAAGCAGAAAGTTGAGAGACCAATTGGCTGTCAGTGTAACCGGCACGGACAAATGCGTTCAGCTGCTGGGCGATTTTTCTTCCGAGATCGTTCCTAAATCGGTTGAAAGCTTCGACGCATCATGGCTTGTCAATAAATTTCAATTAGATGCGAGTGGGTTATGCATTGGGTGCGGATTCGGGATGACAATCCAACACATGAGGTGATGAAGTAAATTAAGACGAAATGTTGCTTAGCTTATTTTTTTTGACGCGTACGTCTGAACATTCCTCCTATTCAGAGAATTGGTACGTGTCAGCAAAATAAATTCAAGCTTAATGGTAACTGTCCCCGGATGAGGTGAATAGGGATCCATAAAGCAAACATACGCAGAGGTGGACATTTATCAGACATTTTTATTGGAAACGTCTCAATGGGGCCAATAACACCAAAACTTATCAAACATCAAATTAACTTTGCTGCCGTTAAAGTTTATTTGTTGCAGCTGGTAGAGTTGCTCAGTGGCGTGATGGTTAGTGCGATGAACTTCCGGGCAGAAGGTCTGGGTTCGATTCCCAGCCGTAGCAACACCTAAATGACTTTTCACTGGACCTCCTCTCGTGATGATCTGACAAATCATCCGAGTAGTATCAATTGTCATGAAAAGCTTATCTCAACTTAGCCGTTCGGATTCGGCATAAAACAGGAGGGCCCGCCATCGTGCTAAGAAGTTCACACGCACACATGAATGGTTGAGTAGGCCATGGCCTGCTGCGCCATAAATTTTTTTTGCGGAGTTGCAAGTCTCTAATCAGACGCTTCCTTAGATGGTGGATAGAAGAACTTTTTGTAGATATGTAGGGTTGGTGGTAAATTATATATCGCTCGAGGACCAGAATTGTCTAGGGGTTTAGTCTTTAACCAAAAAACCTACCTACCCAGACGGCAGTAAAAGATTCAACGGTGATTCAAAGAATCAAAAAAAAACCTAAATGACAAGAGGACTTATGGGAATTTCAATATGGTTACCCAGGCCCCGCAGGACCCGAATGAGAACGGTAGCTCTAAATTCCGTAGTGGATACTGAAGACCCCTATTCTAGGGCTTTCTGTTGATCATTTCATACTGGCTGAGGGTTGTGCTTTAGGTAAAAACCCCAATCATTGAAGAACCATTTAGTTACGACGCGATTAAAAGCCTTGAAATGGAATGGTTATCTTTTGACGACTATGCTTAAAAAAATAGACATCGCGGTTCTTATCCGCTCCTGGAATGTTAGAACGCTTAATAAAAAAGGGTGCATCCAAAAAACTATCGGAAGCTCAAGCTGCTATAAAACATCGTTGCTACCATCCAGGAAATACAATGGAATCGACCAGGAAAGGTGATTGAGAAGCTGGGATATCTACTAGATTCCGTTATAGTAAGCCGAAACACCACATATTCGGATGTTGATTTTGTAATCGACGGACTTTCTCCGGTGGAAGAAAGGGATATAGTGCTTGCCAGTAAGGTAAGAACGCAGATATCCCACATGCCACAACAAATATGAAGTACTGTGGATAAAATTAATGTAGAAAGGCTAAAATAGCAAGAGGCCGCCTAGTACTTTACGGATTACGTATCATTAAACCTCTCGACTTATACCATCATAAGAATGCCATAACCATCTGCCAAAGGCAAAGCTGCAGAGAGCTGGCGTATAAACTTCGTTAGCACTGAAGGCTATTAGGGAAAAAAGACCAAGGAAACGCGTGAGGGAAGATTTCAAAAACAACCTTTAGAAAGCCATGTCAAGTTTATGCTTACCACCCAAACTCGGTCGACTTTTCAGGATGACGATGGAGAATTCTCGCTGCTCCATCAGAGCCGGCGACGACCTTTGATACCAACAAAGGATTAAGACAAGGTGACGCATTATCGTATGACTTCCTTAACATCATTCTGGAAATGCTTGTGCAAACCCACATAGCTAATACTAGAGACACAATCATTCGTAAATCTGAGCAAGTTAAGGTTCTTCAAATAGGGACTTCCGAAGTTTGGCGATAGCGGGTATATTGTTGAAGCATACATTCCGCGCGCTTTGCCCATTTTACGGTCGCCGAAATCGTCCTACCGAGAGAACTATTCGCAGTGTACGTGATAAATTTGAGTCCACTGGTTCAGTAAACGATATACCAACGCCCGTTCGACGAAACGAAAGATCCACAGAATCCAAGGCAGTCGATTTCGCGTCGCGCACAAGAACTGGGACTTTCCAGATAACAACTTGGCAAATTTTTTGTCGTGACTTGAACCATTACCAGTACAAAATTCAACTGACCCAAGACCTGAAGGTAAACGACCATTTACAGCAATGGATGTTCACTGAAAGTGCTCTTGAGCAGTTGGAAACTTACCCTACTTTTCATCGATAAATCATCTTCAACGATGAGTCCCATTACCCGTACCCGACGTACCCATTCTGGATAAACAAAAAAACGAATGTGGGACGACCAATCCACAAGTGATATAAGAGCGTCCAATCGATCCCAAAAAAGCCGCAGTTTGGTGTGGATTTTGGGACGGCGGCGTCATTGGTTGTCCAGGACATCGCCTTCACCTGCGAGCGCTAAAGGTCAATCATTAACATCTTCTTTTGGCCTGAATTGGATGGTGTGGACAAATGTTGTTTCAAAAGCACGACGATACGTGCCACACAGCTATCTCCACATTGGAACATGAAAAAGCGATTCAAACGCATCGTCATCCCACATTGAGGTGATCTGAACTGGCCATCGGGCCATATCGGGCGATTTAAACCCGTCAGACTTATTTTTGTGGGGTTTTCTGTCACAGGCCTTTGTGTATAAGCGCGAAACCACAGCGGCCCAAAATAACACATTAGGAACCAGAGTCATGGCTGCTCGCTACCCAAACAAGGCGAGCCGAAGATTGGTTAGCCAAACTTGATCGAAAATCTTGGAAACATCCAAGGTAACAGCTCTCGATACGTCATGATTTTCCATTGCACATGCCCATAGACTTACTTACTAACTTACTTAAGTGTCGCTACAGTTCGGAATGAACCTGGGCCTCAACCAACATGCCTCTCCAATTAGCCCGGTCCTTAGCTAACTGCCTCCAGTTGTGCACTCCAAGTTGGTTGAGGTCGGTTTCTACTTGTGCGCGCCACTTAAGGCGACGTCTTCCTCTACTGCGTCCGACGTCTGGCTGGGAATCGAAGACTCTGCGAGCCGGAGAATTTGTGTTGGTAGCCATCTTAAACGTCCAATGTGGAGTTTTTTGACCAGGGGCATGTCGCTGTACAGGTTGAATCTTCGTCTCCATAGCCTGTCAACGCAAACGGGACCGAAGATTTTTCGAAGAATTTTCCTATCAACTCGACCAAGGATTTCCTTCATCCGCTTTTGAGACGGTCCATGCTTCAGCGCCGTAGAGCTGGACTGGGGTGATCAGGGTCTTATATAGGATCTTCTTAGAATTTCGAGTGAGGGCTTTACTACTGAATCGCTGTCTTAGCCCGAAGAAACAGCGGCTGGCAAGAGTATTTCTTCGTTTAATTTCTGACGAGATGTTGTTGTCAGAGTTAATAGCGGAGCCGAGGTAGACCAATTCCCGTACCACCTCAAAGTTATATCTGTCAATGGTGACGTTCTGTCCAATTCGTCGACGTTGTGTGTCCTTTCTTACTGACAGCATATACTTCGTCTTGCCCTCATTTACTGCTAAACCCGTTTTTGCCGCTTCCATATCTATATTAGCAAACGTGGCTATGACATCACGTTGGGTCCTTCCAATGATGTCAATATCGTCGGCGTATGCTAGTAGTTGCACCGATTTTTGAAAAATTGTACCTCTGGAGTTGGCGCGGGAGTCTTACATAATCCCCTCAAGAATCAAATTGAAGAATTCAGGTGACAGCGCATCGCCTTGGCTAAATCCTTTTTAGGTATGGAATGTGTCGGTGAGGTCGTTTTCATCCCTGATGGAGCAGCGAGAACTTTTCTCCGTCATCTTTAACAAACGGACGAGTTTGGGCGGTAGACTTGGCTCGGTATAGATCGTCTGTCGTATGCGGCTTTGAAATCGATGAACAGGTGTTGGGAATCGATTTCGACTTCTTGGGTTTTTTCCAGGATCTATCGAAGTGTGAAAATTTGGTTGGTTGTGGACTTTCCTGGGCTAAAACCACACTGATAAGGGCCGATCAGGTTTTGGGTAAACGGTTTCAAGTGTTCGCATATTACGGCAGATAGGATCTTGTAGGCGATGCTGAGGAGAGTTCAGGACGTCTCCTCTTTTGTGGATCGGGCAAACGATGCGAAGGTCCCATTTTACAGGTTTACTTTTATACGACAAGATTGTAAGTTGTAGGATTTACCAAATCATCTCTTCCGGCTTTATTAAGCTCGTTTTCGTTGCCAATATTGAACGGTTGGTTCTGACTGACAGCGGAGTGTTGTTCGGCATCACCGTTTAACAGCCTGAAGACGTGGGTTTTCCGTATCCTCAGCATCGACTGTGTCTCAACTACGAAATTTTTCTTGTTCATCTCGACAGGTTTCTGTTCGAGCCTTGTATCCTTAGCTTTGGCGTTTTACAATTTGGTTAAACTTGCGAACATCTTTCACCTCTCTATATCCTCGATAGCGCGCTTTTCTTGGTTTTTTTCTTCTTTTGAAAAGCTGGTCTTCCCTTCTTCTCTACCTATAACACTGAACGGCAGCTCTCGTCTTCACCTGCAGCCAGTAGGCCTCGTTCTTGGCTGCTAGCATCTGTTGGCATTCCTCATCAAACCAGGGGTTTCTTGCTGGTGGGCGCGAGAAACCTAGCACATCAGTTGCGGCTGATCTAATGGCTTGTTGGCATCATTGCCATTGTTCTTCGAAATTCGATGCTGGTGGTATGGTTTTAATCGAGAGGTTAAGGGATACGCGTTGCGCATTCGCATTCTTACCTTGCGAATGATGTTATGTTAGCTCCTCGGAATGTTCGGACATCCAAAATACTGGATACGTGCCTCTTGTCTATCCCAATGTGATCAATTTGGTTGACCGTTCGTTGTTCTGGAGACCTCCATGTTCCCTTATGGATATCGAGTTGAGGAAACCATGTGCTGGATAAATTGGCATTTCGTTCCGTAGCGAAGTCAATTAGCCTAAGTCCGCTACCAGACGTGTTGTCGTGTAGGCTATGGTTTCCGACAATACTGCTAAAGATGCCTTCTCTTCCTACCTTTGCGTTAAAATCCCCCAGCACGATTTCAACATCGTACTTCGGTAGTCGCTCATAGGTTTTGTCAAGGAGCTCATAGAAGCAGTCCTTAGCCAAATCATTTTTTTCCTCCGTTGGGGCGTGAGCGCGTATAAGGCTTATGTTGGCGAATTTGGCCTTGATGCGGATCGTTACAATGCGTTCGCTAATGTCTTATAAATATAAGACTTCTTGCCTAAGGCTGGCTCTTATAACGAATCCGCATCCGAATAGTAGCTGTTTCTGTTCAGTATAACACGGTCCGTAGTAGATATCACATTTTTTCATCCTCTTTTTGCCCGGTCCTTCCTTCCCATTTCCTGGATGGCAGTAATGTCTGCTTTTTAGCAGCTTAATGCTCTCACATTCCAGGTGCAGGTACGAACGTCGTTTTCCCTTTTTTCGTTTAGCGGCCCTTCCTTCCCATTTCCTGGATGGTAGTAATGTCTGCTTTTTAGCAGCTTAATGCTCTCACATTCCAGGTGCAGGTACGAACGTCGTTTTCCCTTTTCCATTTAGCAGGGTCTTAAAAAAAAATCAGTACTTGCCGAGGTTATTGATTGCTTAGTAACCTAAAGTTTTTTTATATGGGTGGGTAGTTAACCCAAGGCAAAACTCCCAACCTATAGGGCCAGTTCCGATTTATACGGGGCCATGACTATCCGCTACGGGATTGAGAGCTGCCCTTGGCGTTTCGGTTTATCCGCCACCATCCCTGTTCAAGGGCTTGACTTATCCGAATATGTCGAAGCAGCTTGTCTAGTTCAGCGAATATTATTTTCAATATCCTTTATGAAGCCTTCCCAGTTAGTTTACCCGTTTGTTAGTCTGAGTGGTTTTTCATTTCTAATGAGTGACTCCCTCGTTGTGAGAATGACTTGAGAATGATCAGTGATCTCAGAGGGACCATTAATTAATTGCACTCGTTGATTTTTTGTTCATTCTACCATCGATTCATGAATGATTTGTCGATATACTTTCAGTACTCTCAGCACATATCCAAAACACATTGTAGCACTGCTGGCGTGTCTGGCGCACAAAACTCCAGGAGTGAGTCTTATCAAAGAACCAGATGCACATAAACAAGATTATTAATGCTTTTCGAGGTTTAGTTTACACGCAGCATGATCATGTGTGGTAATCTCTTTGCACCCGCTGCGCCTAAGCTTCACCGTCCAAGGCGGGTGGCCACAGCCACCATACACCCGATGGCTGCGCGTATGCAAATTGCGTATGAGAAATTTATGTTTAATGGTGCGACTCCCGCTCCCGAGCCAAACGCTCACGATTATTGATGGGGAGATGGGTTTAAGGTGCTCTGTCTAATAAAGTGTGGAAAATGTTTTTTTTTTTTTATTTTTTATGAACCTGCTGATGGGTGGGCGTGGAGAATAAGTAAAATTTCACAGATGTTGCGTACATTAGGAAGATATTTTGCTAAATACATTTGCGCATCTGTGTCTACTCCCCCGCAATGGGGTCTTCTGAATCAGAATTCTTTATTAAGACATAAAACTCGGGACCTCACCACACACTTTGGCAATTCATTGTCGTCACGGAGTATGAATCGCCTGAAATCTCGGTGGCCCCCACCCACTGAATGAATCTCATTGTTCCATGAGAGTGCGTTCGGCCTCATGAAATCTCATCTAATCAAGATTGATTGCGCGAAACGTATACTCAGTCACCCTAAGGCTAAGCAACCACCCCCCGTGTGAGGGTGTTTCCAATGCAACCAGATCATTCGATTGTCATATAGTTTGAAGAGAGTGTTCCTCACTCCATGGTCGACCCCATCAAAACAAATTAGAAATATCTCCGTCCATACCACAAAAGGACCTCCATGCCAACCCTCTGTATGTTCGACGAGGGTAGCTGAAGCCCGAGACAAATGAAAGCATAAAAATGTTGTTTGCCAACACAAGGGGTGGACACAGTACTAAACCTCTTTGCGAAGATGACTCGAATCGGGATGCGGGGTTATCTCATTCGATGTTTTCCTTCTTCGTGGTCGGGTGTTGATTGTAGTTCCATCCTGACACACGGTGATCAGTGCTGGTGATGGTGACTTTTTAGCTGGTACATAAGTCCGCTATTATTGAAGTTGTTGTCGTTTTTTTTTTTTTTTTAGCCGTGTCAGTCCATATTTCCATTGTTTGTGGGTGGATAAGCTGGGATGGGGTGACTTTTCAAGAGGGTGTTGTGTGTTTTGTGTTTTTTGTTCGTCGGCCTATCTCATTTACGGGGAAGGGAAGCAACCCGACGAAGTGGAATGATTACGTTTGGTGATGGCTTTTACGAAAATTAAACGACACATGGATGCATTTGTAAGGATTGAAGGATTGCCAGCCGGCTGGAATATTAGAGTAGTGTTGTTTGGTCCTTATGGCAGTATTTAGTAAGAACATTAATGTGAAATGGGATAACATACGGTTCGAGGATTGCGCGCGCGAGTGCAGAGTGGAAGGGGAATTGGATTAATGTGCGGACGAATTGTAACGCCTTATGGTGGGTCCTGTGGGAAATTTCAAATATCAGGATGGTTTTCGGTTATTTTGTGATGGACTGATGGCTATATTTGTGGATTTATGGTTTTGATAAGCAACTCAGATGATTTTTTTAGAATTATTAAAGGACAGAACCTTGAACCTTCGATTCCCAGCCAGACATAGGACGCAATAGAGGAAGACCTCGTCCTAAGTGGCGCGCACAAGTAGAAAACTACCTCAACCAACTTGGAGTGCGCAACTGGAGGCATTTAGCTAAGGACCCGGCTAATTGGAGAGGCATGTTGGTTGAGGCACAGGTTCATTCCGGACAGTAGCGAAACTTTAGTAAGTAAGAGAGTTAGTAACCTTGAACATGCAATAAACTGGCAAGCGCTGTCTTCTAGCTGAAAGCGGTCATGCGTTTAGTTCTGCTACTTAAGACAAATTCGCAAAAATCACACCGAAATTCCTTGACGTCTAGCACGATTCCCATGTTCCTCATTTATTTATTGCAAAAATTAGATGTCTCGAGGATTAACTGCCCATAGAAGCCCTCAAACGTGACTTCTTCAATCGTTTGTGATTTTTTCACTCAAAGTGGGACCTCCAAACTGAAAACTTGAGATGCTTGTAATAACAGTTTTAAGCTCTTGGATTGGGCTTTTTCCACAGTCCATCATTTAGCGAGAATCTGAGAAACGACTTGCGCAAGTAGATGGACTGCGTAAGAAAGCCTAATGTTGTCATTTTCGGGATTCAAACTGCTTGAAGGCACTTGAAAGTGATGAAAGGGTAGGTAATGCGATTATATGAAACCTGATGCCTACCAATTCCGAGTCTCAACTTCAAGTGGACACCACTGAGCGCCTAGTACCAAAGATTATGAAGTCAAAGAGATGACGCACTGCATACAAGAAAAATTTTTCTATGGCGAGTGGTACTGGCACAGCCCGCCATATATTTGGAACTCGTATCGTACGTGTGTACTCTGAAGCTGGCGTACCAAGAAGCTGGCGAGCAAAAGTTTTTGTTTTTTGTTCTCAATCCGTCATCTGAAAGGCTTTATAATCCTTGGTAGTACCTTAACCGTAATTAGAATCTCAACTTTCAATCCCTGCTTAAAGTCTGGGCGCTAGGAAGACGTGCACTCGAACTAATGCAGAAATTCCATTCCATGCGGTAGCGAAATAACTCTAAGGATGGAACGTACAGGAGCGCCTACAATAGCAGTAAGGATGAACAAATTTAGCTGCTGCGAAATATTCGGATAACAGTTCCTGTAGCAATCTCAAGGGTGACATGACTTACCTTGAACAGAGATGATGACGAAATAGCCGAAAGGCCAACAGCAGTGCTCAATCCGATAGTGAATACTGATGGCCCAGTATATTGGAGCTTAGCCTTTAAGGTTGAGGGTTGTGATTTGGATTAACCACCCACTCACAGAGAAAATTTTTGTTACAAAGCAACCAAGAGCCTTCGAAATGACGACCATGCTAAGCGTAAAACGAACAACGACGTTCGTATCTGCACTTGGAATATGAGAACCTAACACGGGAGAGGTGTAGACGAACAACTAGCGGAAGTCCTAAGTTGACAGCAGACATTACTGTCATTAAGGAAATACGAGGGGGTGAGCAGCGCGAAAAGAATATGAGAAACTGTGCCATTTTGGAAGACGTCCGAGAAGATCGAGTCAAAGTGAGCAGAGACAACGACTATTTCTATATAAGTGACAGACTTAGGCAAGAAGTCGTATGTTTCAAGACATTAGCAAAAACATTGTAAAACTCCACATCAAGTCCGAATTCGGCAACATAAGCCTTATAAGAGCTCACTCCCAGACGGAGAAAAAAGATGATGTAGCTAGGCAGTGCTTCCTTGAGCTCCTTGACAAAACTTTTGAGCAACAACCGAAGTACGATGTTAAAATCGTGCTCTGAGGAAGAGTAGACATCTTCAGCAGTATTGTCGGAAGGCACAGCCTACAAGACAACACGTCAGGCAACGGATTTTCCCTGATTGACTTCGTTGTGAAACGAAATACCAATGTAGACAGCGAACAGTTTCCTCACCTCGATAGATTCATATTCTGCCCTAGCGAGGTTTCCGTCGGAGCGTACAATTTTCCGAAACGCATACTTCGTCGGAGTTTCAAATTCCATTTCAAAAATTACTTCGCTAACAATTAGTAAGAAAAATTCCGCGAAGAATTTGTGTCGGAGGAAGTCGGAAAAATAATTGCACTCAGCTGTCAAAATTTGCACGGAAGATGCACCTGAATGCACTTCAACGCAATTCGCCGGGATGCATTGGAAAAAGTTAGAGAAATAATCGGAACAATACCTCGAAGCTTGACTCCTCCGAATCGCACAAAATCGGAGAATTTTACGCTCCGACGGATACCCCGCTAGGGTTGATTATGACGGTATTATGTCACTCTCCAGATCAATGAACGTTCAATCAAATTGATCACATTATAGGTACATCACAAGGAAGGAACTCGGATATCCACCTCTCTACAAAAAAATCATAAATTCTGTGAACAAATTTAATGTTGAAGGACTGCAATGGCAATAGACCTCCAAGATCTTCGCTGAACACGCATCACATAACCTCTAGATTAACACCATACCACCAGCACGTCGAAGATTAATGACAGCGATGTCGATATGATGAATGCCGATAGATACTCGCAGCCAAAAAACGAGGCTTACAAGGCAAGGCTGTAGGTGTAGATGAGAGGAGCCATTGGGCTCTACAGGCAAAGAAGAAGGGGAGAACACCCCGACTAACAATTTTTCTTAAATCGGGTTTTTCAACAGGGACGCTACAAAAGTTGAGCAACAGGGACAGCAAACGACGCCATATTTCTTGCCGCTCTTTTGACATTTCTCTTCAGTAAGGTTTGCCATTGCATGATGGAAAGATATACGATCCAACAACGAGTCGAAATTATTAAAATTTACAACCGAATTTTGGAGTCAGTGGCCTCAACGCTAAAAGCGCTACGTCCAAGTTATGGCCGTCATAATCGTCCTAGCAGATCAACAATTGAGCGTCTAGTGGAAAAATTTGAATCCACAGGCACAGTACAAAATGTTCCCGTGCCAGTGAGACAGAGAAGTGTCCGTAGTGTCGAGAATATTGCTGCCGCTGTGGCTTCAGTTGAAGAAAGCCCAAATGTGTCTCTCACACATCGTTCTCAAGCGTTGGGCATCTCTGCGATGTCGTTGTGGCGAATTTTGCGAAAAGATCTTGGCCTACATCCTTACAGGATTAAATTGACGCAAGAACTGAAGCCGCTTGACCACCAGAAGCGTCGCATGTTCGTGAATTGGGCTGAGCAACAACTTGAAAATGATCCGGATTTTCATCGAAAAATCATCTTCAGCGATGAGGCTCAATTCTGGCTGAATGGCTTCGTCAATAAACAAAATATGCGGTATTGGTCAGGCAGCAATCCACACGTACTCCATGAGTCATCATTGCATCGCGAAAAAATTACGGTTTGGTGTGGTTTATGGGCCGGCGGCGGCCGGCGTCATTGGGCCGTCCTTCTTCCGTGAAGATCAAGACCGGCAGGTTACTGTGAATGAGAATCGCTACCGTTCAATGATAGCCGAATATTTTTGGCCCCAATTGGATGATATGGACTTGGAGGACATGTGGTTCCAACAGGACGGCGCCACAAGCCACACAGCGAATGCCACAATCAATTTATAGGAAACCAAGTTTGGAGAACGTGTTATATCACGAAATGGTCCAGTCGCTTGGCCGCCTCGGTCGTTGCGATTTGACGCAGTTAGACTATTTCCTGTAGGGCCTAGTCAAGTCTATGGTCTCTGCCAACAAGCCAGCGGCGATTGATGAACTTCGTACGAATATCGGACGTGAAATTGCAGCAGTATCGGCCGATTTATGACTGAAAACCTTCGAAAATTGGGTTCAGCGTCTGGACTTCTGCAAGCGTGCCCGTGGTGGCCATGCATGAGAAATCGAGTTCCATACATAATGGCATCGAACGTACTTTCACAGGAATAAAGAATTTCATTGATATCCAAAATGGTTTTATTTAAAAAAAAACTTATGCAGCGCTCTCATTGAAAAACCCTTTATGAAGCAAAATTTCCAATTTCAAGAAGCAATTTCTTCTATTGCGCTTGCAGAGAAGTTCAGCATGCTTAACAACACTTTTAGGTTAATTGCACAGACTTTGTAGAAGAAAAATTGCTTTAAGGCTTCTAAAAAGTTTCCGGCGATGGGTGAACATGTTTGAGTTGTAAGATGTTTTGGTAGAAATGCCGCCAAAGTAATATAGAAGCGTAAATGTAAGGAGCTTATGACTTAAGGCTTATACCAGTTGTGACTAATGATTTGTTTTGCTATGAACTACCACGCAAAGGTTTGGGGTCGATTCCCAGAAAATATTCAGAGTGCACCAAATGTGTTTCCATAAGACTTCCTACAGTTAATATTGCTGGAGGGGAAATAGTTTCGATAGTGCTTTAGCGAAGCGAAATTTGTAGGTGGGACAGGCCTTACGAAAAAAAAGAAGGAAAAGAAAAAAAACGCATTTTCGAGGATGTAGAGAGGTGCAACTCTAGGAATAATTTTCGCAAAATTTTACCAAAATACAAACCGTCAATACCAGGAATACAAATGACGGACAGAATCTTGTCGAGCTGAACATGCAAATGTCGTTGTTAAGACACATTCGATGCTGAAGATATTGAAGAACCACTTCTGCCGACTGTTAAACGGCGATGACGAACAATTCCAAACTGTCAGGCAGAACGAATCCGTACAATATTGGCGACGACATCAAAAACCACCAACTACTAGACCTAACCGAAGTGATATCCAAACTCAAGCTCAATCTAGTGCCACAGAAAAACGTCTGGAGTACCGCAGAACTGCCCTAAATATCGACGAGAATGACGAAGAATTTGTGGAAAATTTCATGATGAACGACGAGGCACATTTTCATCTGAGCGGGTTTGTGGCGCGATGGTTATTGCGATGAACTGCCACGCAGAAGGTCTGGCTTCGATTCCTAGCCGTAGCAACACCTAAATGATTTTCGCTGGCCCTCCTTGATCGTGATGATCTGAGAAATCATCCGAATAGTATCAATTGTCGGCATAAAACAGGTCCCGCCATCGTACAACAACTACACACGCAAACATGTATGGCTCTGAGAAAGCTCGTCCCTGGTTACTAACGAGCCTGTGGCGCCAAAAATTTGTATTTTTTTTTTGGGTTTCTGAACAACCAGTTTTGGGGCACAGAGAATCCCAAAAAATCTCCATCAACGTCGCTCACACTCACTTCGTGTGAGTGTTTGATGTGGAATGCCCTCAGGCAACATTTGAGGGCCACTTTTTTTTGAAAATGGTGCGGATCCCAGCGTTAAGATCAATGGGTGCTGCTGCAGAACAATGATCAGGGCTTCCTTTTCCCGCTTCTGCAAGCAGAAAACAAAATTTAGCTGATTTGGTTTCAGCAAAGCGAAGCTATCGCTCATACCGCTCGACAATAAACTTGTTGCGCAAACAGTTTCCAAATCGCGTTAATCTAAAAAAAAATGGTGGCCATTCCCCGCGAGTCTGATTTGTCGGAAATGGACGTTTTTTTACGAGCTGAAAGTCAACATTCGCACAGAAATCGCTCACGTTACCCCGGATAAACTTTAAAAAGTCACTAAAAGTGCATTCGTACATGCATTCAAATGGTGGCCGATATAATTTTCCATACGAAATGTAAAAAATGTCCTTGAAATCAACTTTTATTTGTAATATATTTCATAAGTTTTTAACTTTTATTTCAAAACTTATTCCAATTATTCGTAGTAAAACAACTTTTGGGCCACCCTGTATGTTGCAACTGGCAAATAATAGGTTCTGCAAAAGGTGGTGGTTTGCCTAGGATTCCTCAAACGAATTTAGCTTATATCTATAAAGCTTACATTCGCCCAAGACTCGAATTCAACTCGCACATCCTCGGCTGCTCCTGCAACTTGGTTGTGTCTAATTGATCGAGCCAAGCGTAAGGCTATCAAAGTTATGGACCACTACGTAATTTGTAGCCAAATACCTTTGCTTGAATGTTGAATTCCTTACTTCTCTTCCAACAGAAATGTTCCGATGAAATGTAAAGCTGTATCCGGCAAGTCCGTATTTTTGATATCTAAATCTAAAAAAACAATATTTACACTCAAGCTTAATATGGCTGCAGGAAATGACGGCCTTCCCGCTGAACTTTATAAAACCGGCGGAGATGACTTGATAAATTACATCTACCAGCCCATAAGCCAAATCTGGTCGGAAGAAAGTATGCCTGAAGCATGGAACCTCCGCATCGTTTGCCCGATCCTTTTGTTTGTCTCCTCAACATCGCCTACAAGATCCTATCTGCCATAATATGTGAATATCCGAAACCGTTTACCAACAACCTGATCGGCCCTTATCGGTGTGGTTTTAGGCCAGGAAAGTCCAAAACCGATCAAATTTTCACACTTCGGCAGATCGTGGAAAAAACCCAAGATGTCCAAATCGATACCCACCACCTATTCATAGATTTCAAAGCCGCATACGACAGCATTTATGGAGACGAACTATGCAGAGCCTTGCCTAGTTTTGGTATACCGCCCGAACTCGCCCGTTTGTGTAGGATGACGATGGAGAATTCTGGATGCTCCATCAGGGTCGGAAACGACCTCACCGACATATTCGATACCAAAAAAGGATTTGGGCAAGGCGATGCGCTGTCATGTGCGTTCTTCAATTTGATTGTTGAGAGGATTGTGCAAAACTCCAGAGCTAACACCAGATGCACAATTTTCCAAAAATCGGTGCAACTACTAGCATATGCCGACGATGTTGACATCATTTTCAGGAGTCAACGTGATGTCATAGCCACGTTTGCTGGTGTATAGAGAAGGAAGCGGCAAAACTTGGTTTAGCGCTAAATGACAAGACAAAGTATACCGTCAACACGAAAGGAAAGACAACATCGACGATTTGGACCGAACGACACCATTGACAGATATAATGTTGAGATAGTACGGGACTTTGTCTATCTCGGCTTCGCTATCAACTCTGACAACAATATCTCGTCAGAAATTAAACGAAGAATTACTCTTGCCAACCGCTGTTTCTTCGGGCTTAGACGGCGATTCAGTAGTAAAGCCCTCACTCGAACTACTAAGGAGATCCTATGTAAGACTCTGATCATCCCAGTCCTTCTCTACGGCGCTGAAGCATGGACCGTCTCAAAAGCAGATGAAGAAATCTTTGGTCGATTCGAGAGGAAAATTCTTCGAAAAATCTTCGGTCCCATTTGAGTTGATGGGCAATGGAGATGAGGATTCAACCAAGAACTATACGAGCTGTAAAAAAAAACTCCACATTGGACTTTAAGGACGGATGGAACCAATGGACACCAATACTCTGGCTCGCAGTCTTCGATTCCCAGCCAGCCCTCGGACGCAGTAGAGGAAGACCTCGCCTTAAGTGGCACGCACAAGGAGAAACCAAGCACAACCAACTTGGAGTGCGCAACTGGAGGCAGTTAGCTAAGCACCGGGCTAATGGGAGAGGCATGTTGGTTGAGACCCGGGTTCATTCCGGACTGTAGCGCCACTTAAGTAAGTAAGTAAGACGAATGTGGAATGGTTTGCCTTCAATATTTCCAGATGCCAACGATCTACAGAGATTCAAAACTAACGCGCACTGTATACCTCGCTCTATTCCCACTCACTTCCAATCTCAAACTATTCGACGATCCCTTTTCCTTCTCTCCATCATCATATAACCGAAGGGACTTAGTCCTAAGTGCTAGGACTTAGTCCTAAGTGCTAGGACTTAGTCCTAAGTGCTAGGACTTAGTCCTAAGTGCTAGGACTTAGTCCTAAGTGCAAAAGAATATTTTCAATGCTGGGCGATGTGAATAACCATTTTTGATGTAACTGGAGCCTATCAACTCTGAATTTCAGGATCTTCACAATATTCGCCGAATTCCCTTAATGAAGCGTCTAGACAAATTGGGTATCCTACGTGAGCTTCTCGAAACGATATTTCAAGTATGTTCACTACTTCTGCGAATCCTTATCCGATGTGTATTTCAATTTAACAAAAGCTGAACTGACTGAGCAGGTCCCTGTATACATGAGACGAATTCAATCGAAACCTCCAAACCTGCACAAAAATTTGGCATAACTGTGAATTAAATTAAGTAAAATATTTGCCCATCCAAATTTCCCAGAGCCTTAGCAGACTTTCCATATATTCACGCCTCAGTCCCCGTTTGACTAATCGCAACCTCTCAAGAATGCACTTTTTCCAACACCATCCCCCATCCGTTTTTTTTTTATTGTTTTACCGCCGCGCTGTTTGAAACCACAAGATTCCCACGCCTGCAAAAACAATCTCACATCACATGTGTGCACTGTGGTGCACACGGACTTAAACAATAGCGCCGCAGCACAAAGCTGCAAAAGATCAACAAAAGTTAATAAAACTGATGTTCCTTCTATTTTTAAATGGAAAATTCAATTCCCATTCCAGCACCCCGCCGCAGTCAGCTCTACACCACCACCTTCGACTTCATGGCTGGCATCCATGCGAGAGGTGGAACAACTTGGGGGCTTGGAGGCAATAGCGATTATTGTCTCATAATTCTCGGTTTATTGTCCGGACATGCCCGAAGGAGACGTGTATTGGCACATGGTGTTGCCCGCCAAGACCGACCGTGCTATTCCTGCTGGTGCTACACCTTAACCATCAGCCGCTTGCTTGCTCAGTGCCTACACCTCCGCCTCGTGTGCTACTGCATCCGAATTGGAAATTTATGACGCCATTGTTTCTGTAAAAAGCCTCGCGACGACAAATTACCCCGCCACATGGGTCGGTTCCTCTGTCGAATTTGTTATTTTTGTGCCCGATGACACGCTCACTCTTCTGTAGATCATGTCCATATGCTGCAGCTGTTTCGACCAAAGACTGATGTTGCAATCGGAGGAACCATCGAAAATCCTCAATCCGCGCACAAGAATACCAAACACACCTAGAATCGAACATTTGACACAATAAATCAGTGGAAGCCGCCAACACTGCGGCGACAGGTGGTAATTTATGATTGGACTTGTCGAAAGGAGGAGGCACCATAATGTGCGGGCCCGAGTTCCGTCGGGTAAATAGAAGCTATTGCCAAAAGATTTGGTATTGTCCAGCTGTGCTGGTGGTGACATTTAACAGCGTTTCTCTCTTCGGCACGGGATATTTATGAGAATAGTTTCTTTGACACAAAAGATTTAGGACTGTCATTGGAGTTTATTTTGCTTAATCAAAGGAAACATCTTAAGAGCGCGATAAATTTCGTAAGACCTACAACTTTTCGGTAAATAAAAATGGAAATTAAAACGAATTTTATGGGCGGTGAGTGCTTAATTTATCGGCCACGTTTGGAGAGACACCTTTTGTCCACTTATAGAGGCTTGAGCATAGGTATGCATGCGGAGTACAACCGCAGGGACGTTTGTTGGATGATTTATTGGGTAGTCAAATCGGTGGGAGGTGAATGGAAATCATCTCCTCGGGGAAGTGATAAACCGTCTGACAACATCTGGGCAGGAAAAGTTCAGCATTTTGACATCGGAATATAATTTTTTATTTGCTCTTAAATTTCGATTTTATTAATAAAAAATGACGGCGGTGGGGTGTGTAGTAAAAGCGATGGATATCCAACAGGACGACTGCACAATGTGTCAGAAGGCTTCAGCTTCCAAATAGCTGATGTCGTTCACTAGATTTTAGCATGATTAAAGGTCTATTGAAGCTTAGAATTTAAAGTCACACAGATGACGCATTGAGAACAAAAAACAGAAACTTTTGCTCACCGGCTTCATGGTACGGGCGGGGGGCTACGCCAGTACGACCCGCCATGGAACAATTTTTCTTGTATGCAGTACGTCGCTGCGCCAGTACGACCCGCCATGGAACAGTTTTTCTTGTATGCAGTATGTCATCTGTATGACTTTATAATTTTTAATTGAAATAACGGGTTTTCCTTAGGTTGTGTCGATATAGACTATCTGTGGTGATCTTGCTATCTTGGCGGTGTCTGTCCAATCTGTGGTGTCATTGGCATCTAATGAACAGGACAACTTACTAAAATGAGCAGAAGGTCTTAAAACTTTTGTGTCAAAATGAGTATTCGTTGCGCCAACGAGTATAGAACTGCAAAGAGTACGCATCACAGCTAAAAACTTTGTTAATGCGAAGGGCGTGCGTCGGCAAGGCTGTTGTTTGATGCTGGGGTAGCAATGCTAGCACTGGGGTATCAATATCAGTACCGAACATAGAAAATATTCGTTGCGCACTCTATGTAGTTCTATACTCTTTGGTTGCGCCCATTTAACCGCAGACGCGGTGGCCCTTCAAATTCGACTCTCCAACGACTGGTGATAAAATTCGAGAGGACAGATTCGGTAAGCAATCAGGCTGCACTCGTAATTCATAAAAACACCATATCGACCGAGAACATCAAGCTGTTGTTAAAAGGGTATAGCGAACCCCAGGCAGTTGCTTCCCCGACGTGCACAAAACCTCAACCTTTAGCAGTCTTGAAAAGGGAAATATCTGCCATTACGCAACAAACAGAGCCTTAAAGTCCTTAACTTACTTACATAAGTGTCGCTACAGATCGGTATGAATCTCGGCTTCTACCGACATACCCTTCCAATTAGCCAGGTCCTTAGCTAATTGCCTCCAGTTGCGCACTCCAAGTTGGTTGAGGTCGGTTTCTACTTTTGCACGCCACTTAAGACGAACTCTTCATCTACTGCGTCTGACGTCTGGCTGGTAATCGAAGACTCTGCGAGCCGGTGTATTGGTGTCCATTCGTTCTACATGACCTATCCATCTTAGGGGCATGTCGCTGTACAGCTAGTATAGTTCTTGGTTTAATCTTCGTCTCCATAGTCAACGCAAACGGGACCGAAGATTTTTCGAGCAATTTTCCTCTCGAATCGACCAAGGATTTGTTCACCTGCTTTTGAGACGGTGCATGCTTCAGCGCCGTAAAGCAGGACTGGGATGATTAGAGTCTTATATAGGATCTCCTTAGTTCGAGTGAGGGCTTTACTACTGAATCGCCGTCTTAGCCCGAAGAAACAGCGGTTGGCAAGAGTATTTCTTCGTTTAATTTCTGACGAGATGTTGTTGTCAGAGTTAATAGCGGAGCCGAGGTAGACAAAGTCCGTACCACCTCAAAGTCATATCTGTCAATGGTGACGTTCTGTCCAATTCGTCGATGTTGTGTGTCCTTTCGTGTTGACAGCATTTACTTCGTCTCTTCCTTATTTACTGCTAAGCCCGGTTCTGCCGCTTCCATCTCTATACTAGCAAACGTGGCTATGACATCACGTTGGGTCCATCCAATGATGTCAATATCGTCGGCGTAAGCTAGTAGTTGCACCGATTTTTGGAAAATTTTTCCTCTGGAGTTGGCTCGGGAGTTCAACATAATCCTCTCAAGTATCGAATTGAAGAATTCACATGACAGCGCGTCACCTTGCGTAAATCCTTTTTTTGGTATCGAATTTGCCGATGAGTTCGTTTCCGACCCAGATGCAGCAGCAGCGAGAATTCGCCATCGTCATCCTATACAGACGGACGAGATTGGGCGGTATACCAAAACTAGCCATGGCTCTGTATAGTTCGTCTCTGTAAATGCTGTCGTATGCGGCTTTGAAATCGATGAAGGTGGTTGGTATCGATTTGGACTTCTTGAGTTTTTGCCGGGATCTGCCTAAGTGTGAAAATTTGATCGGTTGTGGACGTTTCTGGCCTAAGACCACACTGACTAGGGCCGATTAGGTTGTTGGTAAACGGTTTCCGGCGTTCACGTATTACGGCAGATAGGATCTTGTAGGCGATGTTGAGTAGACAAACAAAAGGACCGGGCAAACGATCGGCCTTTGTGATCGATGAATAGGTGGTGGGTATCGATTTGGACTTCATGGGTTTTTTTTTCCAGGATCTGCCGATCTGTGTGAAAATTTGATCGGTTGTGTACTTTCCTGACCTCAAACCACACTGATAAGGACCGATCAGGCTGTTGGTAAACGGTTTCCGGCGTTCACGTATTACGGCAGATAGGATTTTGTAGACGATGCTGAGGAGACTTATGCCTCTGTAGTTGGCACAGTTCAGAGGGTCTCCTTTTCCATTTTTTTTCATTTTCCATTGTACAGACATCCTTTCATCCGACCATATTTGGCTTATGAGTTGGTGGATGTTACTTACCAAGTCATCTCCGGCGGCTTTATAAAGCTCAGCCGGATGGCCGCCATTTCCGGCAGCCGTATTAAGCTTAGTGGAGCAATGAACTGACACGCGGAAGGCCTGGGTTCGATTCCCAGTCGTAGCAACACCTTAATGATTTTTTACTGGCTCTCCCCTTGTGATGGTCTGACAAATCACCGGAGTAGTATCAGTTGTCAAGGAAAGCTTATCTCCAATTTGCCGTTCGGAGTCGGCATAAAATAGGAGGTTCCACCATCGTGCAAGAAGCACACATGAATGGTTGTGAGAAAGCTCGGCCCTGGGTACTAATAAGCCTGTGCTGCCAAAAATTTGTATTTTTTTTTTGTATTAAGCTTGAGTTTAGGTATTGCTATCCTCACTTCACTCAGGTTGGGTGGTTGGCAGTTTTCGCTGTCGGTGCCAACATTGAATGGTTCGTTCTGCCTGACAGCGGAATGTTGTTCGTCATCGCCGTTTAACAGTCTGCAGAAGTGGTTCTTCCATATCCTCTTCATCGAATGTGTCCCAACTTCGATGTTTCCTTGTTAATCTCGAATGGATTCTATTCGAGTCTTGTATCCTTGGCTTTGGTAAAACTTGCGAACATAGTTCCTGGAGTGCCACCTCTCTACATCCTCGACCGCGCGCTTTTATTGCTTTTTTTTCTTCTTTTTGAATTGCCGGTCTCCATTCCTTCTTCTCTGTCTAAAAAGGTCAATGGCAGCTCTCGTCTTCACCTGCAACTTAGTCTTGTAGGCCTCGTTCTTGGCGGCAAGCATATGTCGGCATTCATGATCAAACCAGGGGTTTCTTGTTGGTGGTCGGGAGGAACCCAGCACATCAGTTGCAGCTGATCTAAAGGCTTGTTGGCATCTCGGACATCGTTCTTTGACATCAGATTCTGGCTCTATGGTGTAAATCAAGTGGTTAAGGGATACGCGTTTCGCAAAGGCCTTGTCATTCGAAACTAAATTTATTCACAGTGTTTCTGGCTGTTTGCGTGGTGGATATCCACATTCTTGCCTTAGTAAGAGGGGCGTTAGCCCCTCGAAACATGCAGGTGAAACAAGAAAGACACTTTCTAAGATGCGTAGACGATATTGCCATCATTTTAAGCTATCACCACATTCAAGAGTTGTGAATAAAACGCCCATTAAGCTCTTAGCCGTCATATCTTCCCAACATTGTAAAACATGCCACTGGGTTCAGTTCTATAGATTTTCGAATTTGAATGCCAGGTGGGCAAGTACTACTCCTCACTCACAAAGTCGCCACAACAGACTTCAACTTCCTCAATATTTACCACAACATTTCTATCATACTGTTAGCTGTCACAACCCTCCTCCGAACTGCTAATCAATCGTGTCATTGAACAAATGTGCAAATTGTTACATCCACACACTCGAAACAAAAAGCTAAAAGCCACTCGTATCCGTATACCGCGCATCTAAGCTCGTAAAACATGTAAATTGCTCCGTTCGGACCATTTGCTCGATATTTGCACTGAATTAGACGTACGGCTGTTCGAATTTCGACAGTCACCCCTCCGGACCTGCGGGACGCACATTTACACACTCAAACTGAACGTAAAACAAATGGGAGAGGTTTCATCGACATTTGGCTGATTGAGTACACGCCATATGATGACAAATGATTGCGAGCACTTTACCAGCACCACCAACTCCGGCAGTCGAATGATATGCGGAGCGGAGCCTCCTTTAATTAACTTAATTAAACGGGAATAACAGCCGACAGCAAACACGAGCACACATTGTAACTCATTTGTAACATGAACGCTATAGCTATACAGGGTGTGATGCCCACACACGCACATATCATCATAACATGCGTAATCTGAGAGCACCTCTTGTATCGGATTAGTGTGCGCTCATAAAATATCCATAACATAACGTTAATCATACAGGACTTGCAAAACTTAATATTTGCACGAGAAATGAAAATAAATTTGTCATGTGTTCGCATCCTTGACAAAGCACACAGGACTACTACCCACTGAAACCCCGTGCAAATCTGTGCACATTTTGCGCACCGCATATAGCACTCACAAACGGACTCTATTGACTGACATAAGGTGAAAACCTCTATTGACAATCGAAAGGCACGTCTCGTTGTTCGTTGGCCAATCCATATCCAATCCAATCGACTAAGTAAACAGGAGAGGGGTTGCCTTCACGGATTCACCGTATCTCGAGAGTTAGTGACAAATGTTCAAACAAAAGTAACAACGCGCAACAAAAGGCGAGTGTAACCCTCACAACACCGCCGGCGGCGCGGCGGCCCTCTCTATTAGAATAGTGATACAAGATACAAGATACGAGATACAAGATACAATATACAGGCACGACCACTCGTAAAGGGGTTGAGAGTTGGGGTGGGTACAGTCAAGGGCTTTAAATAAATTTACAAATGTTATGCTTTCCCGTTTATTAGGTTTTTATGTCATCATTGTGTATGCTAATACTGGGCTAGATGCCACACTGTTTGACAGTTGGACAAAATGTTTCACGGGTGTTGGGAAAAATGTTTTATCCCGTTTTTTGGTGTTTGTCTGTCGGTGTGCAGTATTGTTGGGCTAAGAGGTTTTTAATGAAAACCCAGAGGCCGGCGGAGGGGTTGGCTTGGATTGCGTGAATTCATTCCGGTGAGGGGAGGACTTTCTAATGTTTTCAAGCAGAGATAGGATAATGTGATTAGAGAGTACCACGGAATAATAGGTGAGTGCAGAGTCGTGTTTAAGGATGTGCAGAACATATGGCAATATTGTCAGTTTTTTTTTTTTTTTGTTTGATGGCACGAGAATTTTTATGCATTTTTAATGGGAATAGATTGAACGACGGTTTTTGTTTTGGTAAAAAATGGAAATTAGAAGAATTATTTATGGTGTATGAATACTAATTTTCGACGTCACCTTATGGTGTTATGAATGAAATGGGAACAACACAACTATGGCGAATGTTTTACTTCATTTTTTTTTAAAGGGAAGTTATGAGACGTGATGAGACACACTCTTGAAATAAAATGACTTTCTCTGGGGTCCGATGGAATTCTATCAACAGTCGTAAAGAAATGATCAGAATAGAGCATGCATAGAGAAGTCTTACCTTAGAATATTTAGGTAGGAGGAAAACTTCGTAGTCTCCTTAAAAATGTGCTGATGACAAGGCACAATGTAACCTAGCGCCGAAACAACGTTTGAAAAATCAACGAAGATGACTCTGATTCCTATTTTACTCAGCTCAACTTTACTAACTCACTTACTTAAGTGGCGCTACAGTCTGCAATGAACCTGGGCCTCAACCAACATGGCTCTCCCATTAGCCAAGTCCTTACATAACTGCCTCCAGTTGCGCACTCCAAGTTGGTTCAGGTCGGTTTCTACTTGTGCGCCCCACTTAAGGCGAGGTCTTCCTCTACTGCGTCCGACGTCTGGCTGCGAATCGAAGAGTTTGCGAGCCGGAGTATTGGTGTCCATTCGTACTACATGTCCTAGCCATCATAAACGTCCAATGCGAAGTACAGCTCGTATAGTTCTTGGTTGACATTGACATTAATATCACAGTACTTCGCACGTGAACGAACGAACTACAGACACGTAAAAGCACTGGCGCCTGAGGCCATCGGCTGTGACAGATCAAGACATTAATACAACAAAGAGAGACAGATAGACACATAGAAGGAAAGCCATATAACATAAGCCTACGAGGAACAGAGGAGGAGACATAGATAAGCCTCAGATAAGCTGGCAATTTTCGTAAAGGGTTTTTCCAATAAGAGCGATACAAAAGTTTTTTTTAAATAAAACAAAAACGGTTTTGGATATCAATGAAATTTTTTATTCCTGTGAAAGTACGTTCCAAGCCATTATGTATGGAACTCGATTTCTTTTGCATGGCCACCACGGGCACGCTTGCAGAAGTCCAGACGCTGAGCCCGATTTTCGACGGTTTTCAAGCATAAATCGGCCGATACTGCTGCAATTTCACGTTCGATATTTGTACGAAGTTCATTAATCGTCGCTGGCTTGTTGGCATAGACCATAGACTTGACGTAACCCCACAGGAAATAGTCTAACAGCGTCAAATAGCACAAAGAGGCGGCCAAGCGACTGGACCATTTCGTGAGATAACACGTTCTCCAAACTTGGTTTCCAATAAATTGATTGTGGCATTCGCTGTGTGGCTTGTGGCGCCGTCCTGTTGGAACCACGTGTCCTCCAAGTCCATATCATCCAATTGGGGCCAAAAATATTCGGTTATCATTGAACGGTAGCGATTCCCATTCACATGATCCGTGAAAATCCGGATCATTTTCAAGTTGTTTCTCAGCCCAATTCACGAACATACGACGCTTCTGGTGGCCAAGCGGCTTCAGTTCTTGCGTCAATTTAATCTGGTAGGCATGTAGGCCAAGATCTTTTCGCAAAATTCGCCACAACGACGTCACAGAGATGCCCAACGCTTGTGACGTGTGAGAGACACATTTGGGCTTTCTTCAACTGAAGCCCCAGCGGCAGCAATATTTTCGACACTACGGGCACTTCATTGTCTCACTGGCACGGGAACATTTTGTACTGTGCCTGTGGATTCAAATTTTTCCACTAGACGCTCAATTGTTGATCTGCTAGGACGATTATGACGGCCATAACTTGGACGTAGCGCTTTTAGCGTTGAGGCCACTGACTCCGAATTTCGGTTGTAAATTTTAATAATTTCGACTCGTTGTTGGATCGTATATCTCTCCATCATGAAATGGCAAACCTTACTGAAGAGAAATGTCAAAAGAGCGGCAAGAAATATGGCATCGTTTGCTGTCCCTGTCGCTCAACTTTTGTAGCGTCCCTGTTGAAAAACCCGATAGAAAACAAATGCTGCCGAAGCTGGGGCTTGAACCGGCAGCGTTTGGCTTAGCCGTCAACTACGCATTCCCCTGAGCCATGGCCACCAGCAATTCTTCTGAATCTTGGTCTCCATAGCCGAATTGACTGTCAACACAAACGGGACCGAAGATTTTTCGATGAATTTTCCTCTCCAATCGACAAAGGATTTCTTCATACGCTTTTGATACGTTCCATGCTTCAGCGCCGTAGAGCTGGACTGGGATGATCAGGGTCTTCTATAGAATCTCCTTAGTAGTTCGAGTGAGAGTTTGACTACTGAATTGCTTTCCTAGCCCGAAGAAATAGCGGTTGGCGAGAGTAATTCTTCGTTTGATTTCTGACGAGATGTTGTTGTCAGAGTTGACAGCGGAGCCGAGGTAGACCAAGTCCCGTACTACCTCAAAGTTCAATGGTGACGTTCTGTCCAATTCGTCGATGTTGTGTGTCCTTTAATGCTGACAGCCTATACTTTGTCTTGCCCTCATTTACTGCTAATCCCATTTTTGTCGCGTCTTCCTCTTTACTAGGAAACGTGGCTATGACATCACGTTGGGTCCGGAAAATGATGTCAATATCGTCGGCGTATGCTAGTAGTTGTACCGATTTTTGGAAAATTGTGCCTCTGGTTTTGGCTCGTTAATTTTCACACAATCCTCTCAAGAATCAGATTGAAGAAGTCACATGACAGCGCATCGCCTTGCCTAAATCCTTTTTTGGTATCGGTGAGGTCGTTTCCGACCCTGATGGAGCAGCAAGAATTCTCCATCGTCATCCTACGCAAACGGACGAGTTTGGACGGTATACTAAAACTAGACATGGCTCTGTATAGTTCGTCTCTATAAATGCTGTCGTATGCGGCTTTGAAATCGGTAAATAGGTGGTAGGAATCGATTAGGACTTCTTTGGTTTTTCCGGGATCTGCCGAAGTGTGAAAATTTGATCGGTTGCGGACTTTCCTGGCCTAAGACCACACTGATATGGGCCGATCAGGTTGTCGGTAAACGGTTTCAGGCGTTCAAATATTACGGCAGATAGGATCTTGAAGGCGATGTTGACGAGACTTATGCCCCTGTAGTCTTCTTCTTTGCGGATCGGGCAAACGATGCAGAGGTTCCATTCTTCAGGCATACTTTCTTCTGACCAGATTCAGCTTATGATGTTGTCAAGTCATCTCAGCCATATTTATAAAGCTCGACGGGAAGGCCGTCATTTCTGGGAGCCTTATTAAGCTTGAGTTTGGTTATTCCTATCCTCACCTCACTTAGGTCGGGTGGTTGGCAGTTTTCTCTGTCGTTGCCAGTATTGAAAGGTTCGTTCTGCCTGACAGCGGAATGTTGTTCGTCATTCGCCGTTTAGCAGTCTGCAGAAGTGGTTCTTCCATATCCTCGGCACCGACTGTATCCCAACTTCAATATTTCCTTGTTCATCTTGACTGGATTCTGTTCCAGCCTCGTGTCCTTGGCTTTGACGTTTAACACTTCGGTAAGACTTGCGATCATCGTTCCTGGAGTGGCACCTCTCTAAATCCTAGATAGCGCGCTTTTCTTGCTCTTTTTCTTCTTTCTGTAAAGCCGGTGTTCTTCCATTCTTCTCTGCCTATAGATCTCAACGGCAGCCCTGGTCATCACCTGCAGCTTAGCCTTGTAAACCTCGTTCTTGGCTGAGAGCATCTGTCGGCATTCCTCATCAAACCAGGGGTTTCTTGCTGGTGGGCGCGAGAAACCTAGCACATCAGCTGTGTCTGATCGAATGGCTTATTGACATCGTTGCCATTGATCTTCGACAACGATGCTTGTGGTATGATGTTAATCGAGAGATTAAGGGATTCGCGTTGCAACAAGGTCTCGGCGATATCTTGCGATTGCAGTCGTTAAACTTTTTCACATTATTTCTGGATTTTTGTGACGTGGTGGATATCCGCATTCTTACCTTTGCTGCAACAAGGTGGTGGTCCGAGTCGTTGTTAGCTCCTCGGAATGTTCGGACATCCAAAATACTGGATGCGTGGCGCTTGTCTATAGCTATGTGATCAATTTGATAGACCGGTCGTTCATCTGGAGACCGCCATGTCCCCTTATGGATATCGAAGTGAGGAAACCATGTGCTGGATATAGCGGAATGTAGTTCCGTAGCGAAGTCAATTAGCCTAAGTCCGTTACCAGACGTGTTGTCGTGTAGGCTATGTTTTCTGACAATACTGCTGTAACGCAAAGTCAGGAAGAGAAGCACGGTTTTAACATCTTACTTCGGTAGTCGTTAATAGGTTTTGTCAAGGAGGTCGTAGAAGCAGTCCTTAGCTAAATCATATTTTTCCGTCATCTGGGCGTGAGTGCATATAAATCTAATTTTGGCGAATTTGACCTTGATGCGGATTGATGTAATGCGTTCGCTAATGTCTTGGAAACATGAGACTTCTTGCCTAAGTCTGGCACTTATAACAAATCCTCTTCCGAATAATCGCTGTTCCTGCTCACTATAACACGGTCCATAGTAGACCTAACAGTTTTTCATCCTCTTTTTGCACGGCACATCCCGTTGTATTTCGTGGATGGCAGTAATGCTTTGTAGCAGTTTAGGGCTTCCGCTAGTTGTTCGCTTGCACCTCCCTTGTTTAATGTTCTCACATTCCAGGTGCAGATACGAACGTCGTTATCCTTCTTTCGTTTAGCCGGGTCGTCAACAATAAATTCAGTCCTTTTCGAGGCCAGTTGTTACTTCGTAACATATAGTTCTTTCAATAGGTAGGTAGTTAATCCAAGGCACAACCCTCAACCTGGAGGCTAGTTCCAATTTATTAGGTACCCCTAGGACACGGGTCATAAGTATCCGCTCCGGGACTGAGCGCTGCCGTAGGCCTCTCGGTTCATCCACCACCATCTCTGTTCAAGGGGCCTGACTAACCCTTGAAATTTATAGACAACCTGTTGTCCGGATACATCGATGTAGCATGGGTAGGTTCACCTGGGACAGCAGGCCGGGTATACATTCTGGCCATTCTGACCTAACTGCCTAAAGCGTTGCTGTTTTCGTCATGTTATCAACACTCGAACTTATAGTTTAGCAAGTCAAATTGGATGAGACCAGTACCCGATGGTTACCACTTGGAGATTAAAAATTAGCACTTGATGTGTAGTCAGAGTAACAGCCACTGGACATTGCACAGTAAAAGCCAATCAGAGTCTACCCTCGTTCTACAACACTCAACCATAACCCAAATTCAACATTTCCTTTATAAAAATGTATAAGCCAACCAACGGCATAGAAGCTTTTAGCAGCTCACTACCTCACGGCTTAGTATTTTATTTTACTGTAAAAGTATCTTAAAGAGCTAACCCCACCACAGTATAAAACCAATGTTCCTCTATCCCATTTCATGTACCTAGCTCCAGTGAATTTATTTATCTTCCCCTATGTGCAAAGTCTTATAGTTACAATTTCCGCCTTAAGCCTCTGCGGGGAGTCATTATATCGCTGACTATACATCATCAACCCCCACCACAGAGAGAGCATCCAAAAAGGCCAAAAAAAAAAAAAAAAAAAGCAAATCCCCTCATCAGCCATCTATCCATTTATTCATTCACCCTCGCTGTGCCACACAAAGGGAGGAATTCCAATAAAAGTCAACCCCCCCACCGGCACAAACATTCTTTTGATGTTTCAAGTTGAACACGTGCACTCTTAGCGCAGGGATGTCATACGAAATGGTTCAGCTTTGTCCATAGAATGGCATGTCCTCAAGTACAACCCTGAAAACAACCCCACAAATGTTGGGGTGTGTCAAAGTTAACGAGCTTCGAAAATGTATTCATGACCCAAAAAGCCAGTTGGTGGGGAGAGGGTGGCAACGCAATCGGGTGTGGGTGAATTGGTGGTATACAACCACCCCTCTTGTGGGTTATGAAGATATGAATAAAAATGTCCTGGCATTATGTTTCAGCCTCGGGTTGGTTTGCTTTGGCCGGGTGTGGATTACATAGGAATACATTTCGCAAGCAATATTTTCTACTTTTCCCTGACATAAGGGATGAATGTGCTCGAAGGGAGGGATGGAATGTTGATTGAAAGTACACCTGTAAGGATATTAGATACCCACGGCAAAATGAGGTGAAAATCTTACCTAGGATGGATTGTATTTTTTTTTTTTAATTTTCACTGAAATCCCGAACAACTGGGCTTACAAATCTCCCGAGTTGATTGACATCTCTGCCGCACTCGCAGACAAATGGGAACGCATTTTTATTCTCGCGGAACGCGTGCATTTCGCGCACACACTCGCCTCATCGCACATTTCATGGAAAATGAATTGCAACTCGCAAACTAACACATGCTATTGTCTCCGCCATCCATGTGAGGAACAGCGCTACATAAGCGCGATCCTTTGGCAGATCGCGATGTGGCAATGCCCCGCCATAGTCGTATGGAGCCGTTTGGTACGACGATTGCATGTGGCACGCGTCTTGTAATTAATTACACGCAATAGACAACCCATGCGATGCGGTATAGTTGGCCCTGATTTAGTGCAACCGATCAAAATATCTCGTAGATGCATTTTGCTTGCTAGCCTGACAGCAGAGCACTCGACACCGGCTGAAGGATACAAGCGGCAAACACACATGTGCGCACCGGGCTGCAACAGCTGCGCTGAAGCAGATATGCATACTTTCCCCCCCTAGCATGAGCCACATCAGAACTGAGAAGCGTTTTCGGATTGAGGCAATCGCTAAAACATCTCATTTCGCAAACAAGTGCTGCGTCTTGGGTGCGGCAATTTGGTGGCAATGAGCGGACTGCACGGAGGAACGACTGACGCGACGCCTTTTTGACGAATGCCTCGAGTGCTCGCAAGTGGAGTATCTTGCGTTTTGTACATGTCATGTGTGTAATGATTTTGATGGATCGTGAGCACGACTGATGGTCAAGTTAATGTGGCACATAGATTGCAGCGGAATATTTGCAGCACGTCTGGCATATATTCGCCGTAGTAGAACGATATAATGCGAAACGCTGCTTGGGGGTTAGAAGTTGTTTTGCATTTCCGCAATTGGGGAAAATGGCGATTTTGAGGGTAGCTCGCACTTGGGTGGTTGGAAATAAACTTTTTGTATGCACTTCTGAACCCATGACTTGGTGTAAAACTTACTAACAGCACTATTCCCATGTGGATGGGGGCAATCATCAGGATTGGTAGATCATAGTTCACATACAAATGGCTCTGTAGGTGGTCGCACTTAGCTTTGCGTTTATATTTTTGGTTGAGCCCATAGATTTTACTCGATGGAACCTGGTATGATGGATATTATATGACTCAGGACTCTCGATATGCATATACTGGTTCCCGAAAGACGATCACCCCGGAAGGCTAGATATTTTGCTATTAAGTCGCAAATATAGACTGGAAAACCATGGCAAACTGAAATCTTGTTACCCGAAGCATGCCCCAGCATGTGAAGGAGCCAACACATACCTTAAACACAAAACAACTTGCAAGTAGCCTAGATTTCTTTTTCACTTCAAAAATGGGCAGCAATACGCCATTATCACTGAGACACTAAAAAGCACCGACCACGCATTCTGTGATCTATTCCCAATATCGAAGGAAACAGGAATACCCAGCAACTGGAATCATTTGCGAAATTCTTGGTTTAGGAAGAGATGGAACAGTGATCCGTTTTCTGGATTTTAAAAGATAAAACTTCACTCCAATCAAAAAAGCAGGTGCCAACAATCCCAGGTTCAATAAACAACGCAAACAAGGATAACAATGCGAACAGCGATAAGAACTGATTGCAGTAACCTAGAGGTTAGTACGTTGAATTAAGCCCGGGATCCCGCAGGAATGAATACCAGGAATAAATACCCGGCCTGCGGTCAACAGATTGTCTAGGAATTTCAATGGTTAGTCAGGCTCCTTGAACAGGGATGGTGGCAGATGAACATAAAGGCCAACGGCAGCGCTTATTCCCGTAGTGGAAACTTATGGCCAATGTCTTAGGGGTATCTAATAAGTTGTAACTGACTCCCAGGTTGGGTGCTTTGCTTTGGGGTTACTACCCACCTGCCAGTAAGCGGAAACAGCGATTTTTTATAAGTGCCAGACATTGGCAAGAAGTCTTATGTTTCCAAGACATGAGCGAATGCATTGTAACGATTCACATCAAGGCCAAATTCGCTGACATAAGCCTTAAATGCGCTCATGCTTCAACGGAGGAAAACGATGATATAGTTAAGGATTGCTTCTAGGAGCTCTTTGACCAAACCGATGAGAGACTACCGAAGTACGACATTAAAATCGTAGTGGGAAATTTAAATGCAAAGGTAAGAAGAGAAGACAGGTTTAGCAGTATTGTCGGAAAACATAGCCCACACGACAACACGTCTGGTAACGGACTTAGGCTAATTGACTTCGCTACGGAACGAAATGCCACTATATCCAGCACATGGTTTCCTCACCACGATATCCATAAGGGGACATGGCGGTCTCTAGATCAACGAACGGTCAACCAAATTGATCACATAGCGATAGACAAGAGGCACGCATCCAGTATTTTGGAGGTCCGAACATTCCGAGGAGTTAACATTGACTCGGACCACTACCTTGTTGCAGCCAAGGTTAGAATAACACACCACAACAATCCAGAAATACTGTGAAAAAATTTAATCTCGAAAGACTGCAATCGCAAGAGACCGCCAAGACCTTCGCGCAACGCGTATCTCCTATCCTCTTGATTAACACCATACCACCAGCATCGAATGTCGAAGAACAATGGCAACGATACCAACAAGCTATTAGATCAGCCGCAACTGATGTGCTAGGTTTCCCGCGCCCACCAGAAAAAAAAACCCTGGTCTGATGAGGAATGCCAACAGATGCTCGCAGCCAACAACGAGGCCAACAAGGACAAGCTGCAGGTGAAGACGAGAGCTGCCCTTGAATTCGACAAGCAAAGAGGAAGTTAAGAACACCGGCTTTACAGAAAGATCGAGGATATAGAGACGTGCCACTCCAGGAACGATGTTCGCAAGCATGGTTTACCCGATCCACAAAACAAGGAGACCCTTTGAACTGCGCGTACTACAGCGGCATTATAAGTCTCCTCAACATCGGCTACAAGATCCTAAAGAAATGCTAAGTCGATTCTGCGAAATTCTGCGAAAAATCTTCTGTTGCGTTGGAGACGAAGATTCAACCAAGAACTATACGATCTGTACATAGACGTGCGCCTGGTAAAAAAAACTCCGCATTGGCCAAGACATGTAAAACGAATGGACACCAAAACTCCGGCTTCGATTCCCAGCCAGACGTCGGACGCAGTAGAGGAAGATCTCGCCTTAAGTGGCGCGCACAAGTAGTAACCGACCTCAACCAACTTGGAGTGCGCAACTGGAGGCAGTTAGCTAACGACCGAGCTAATTTAGAGAGGCATGTTCGCTGAGCCCCAGGTTCATTTCGAGCTGTAGCGCCACTTAAGTAAGTAAGTACCCAACCCTGAAATAGCAATCTACACTGATAGGTCTAATATTAAAAAAGCAGTGTGCTCTGGGATCTACTCCGATAAAATCGGGTTAACAACATCCCCTCGCCTAGCAAACTCATGCAGTGATCCTAGCCATACTCGAAGAGATCCTAGCCATACTCAAAGCTACCGAACCGGCTAGAATATTGGACATATCACAAGGGATATCTCCATTTACGTAGATAGTCAAGTGGCCATAAAAGCTCTTGCATCCAATAAAGTTGCATCGCAAGTAGTTGGCCGCTGCAGCTCAGAGCTAAAGGATCAATGCTATCAGAACAAAGTTCAAATTATCTGGGTGCCAGGACTTAACAACAACATTCCAGGAAATTAGGAAGCAGGTGGCATAACATAAGCAATTGCAAACACACCAAAGACATATGGCCGGTAGTAAATCAAACAAGTTTATGGCTCTGAACAAAACTTCCATTTCTATAGCGATGAGAGTGATAACAGGTCACAATCTACTGGGTAGGCACTCTCATATATTCAGACCAACTAACTCACACAAACTATGAATGAAATGCGGCGACCCAGAAGTCGAGGAAGACATCCCTCACCTACTCTGTCACTGTCCCGCGATCAGCAGCTTTTACTACAAGGACCTGACGCTAGCTAGCAACAACACACACAGCCCTGATCTTCCGTTTCAGCTGACAATCTTTTCAGGTTCGAAACTCCCAACAAAGGGTGTCGCTATGGGCCCACCCAGGCCTAGGCGTGTTTGACGACTCACAGCCCACGTAACCCAACCTAACATGATCTATCATTTTTTGATACCAGCATTTGAAAATCCTGACTTTCTAAAAGTGTGGATTTGGCATGACAGTGCAAGTTCAATTTCAGACATTGTTACCCACATATTTGTTTAGACAGAAAAGTGTCTCAGGTTTTAATAACATAGATTTGGGCCCACAGGACGTGTATTTAGATCAGAAGAAGATCTCTTTGGCTTGAAAGATAACTAAAATGTAGATGTGTTCGCAAACAATCCAGATAGACTTGCCTTGAGTTACTATTTTTTGGGACCCTACTAGAATACGTAAGTTATTGGTCTCCCTGTACATAAAGTGGCTAAAAATCCTTTCTTACTTACTTACTTACTTAAGTGGCGCTACAGCTCGAAATGAACCTGGGCCTACACCGACATGCCTCTCCAATTAGCCCGGTCCTTAGCTAACTACCTCCAGTTGCGCAGTCCAAATCGGTTGAGGTCGGTTTCTACTTCTGCGCGCCGCTTAAGGTGAGGTCTTACTCTACTGCGTCCGAAGTCTGGCTGGAAATCGAAGACTCTGCGAGCCGGGGTATTGGTGTTCATTCGTTCTACATGTCCTTGCCATCTTAAACGTCCAATGCGGAGTTTTTTGACCAGGGGCATGTCGTTTCACAGCTCGTATAGTTCTTGGTTGAATCTTCGTCTCCATAGCCCGTCAACGCAAACGGGACCAAAGACTTTTCGAAGAATTTTGCTCTCGAATCGACCAAGGATTTCTTCATCCGGTTGTGATACGTTCCATGCTTCAGCGCCGTAGAGCAGGACTGGGATGATCAGGGTCATCTTTAGAATCTCCTTAGTAGTTCGAGTAAGAGTTTGACTACTGAATTGCCTTTCTAGTCCGAAGAAATAGCGGTTTGCGAGAGTAATTCTTCGTTTAATTTCTGACGAGATGTTGTTGTCAGCGTTGATAGCGGAGCCGAGGTAGACCAAGTCCCGTACTACCTCAAAGTTATATCTGTCAATGGTGACGTTCTGTCCAATTCGTCGATGTTGTGGGTCCTTTCGTGCTGACAGCCTATACTTCGTCTTGCCCTCATTTACTGCTAAACCCATTTTTGTCGCGTCTTCCTCTTTACTAGCAAACGTGGCTATGACATCACGTTGGGTCCGGAAAATGATGTCAATATCGTCGGCGTATGCTAGTAGTTGTACCGATTTTTGGAAAATTGTGCCTCTGGTTTTGGCTCGTTAATTTTCACACAATCCTCTCAAGAATCAGATTGAAGAAGTCACATGACAGCGCATCGCCTTGCCTAAATACTTTTTTGGTATCGGTGAGGTCGTTTCCGACCCTTATGGAGCAGCAAGAATTCTCCATCGTCATCCTACACAAACGGACGAGTTTGGGCGGTATACCAAAACTAGACATGGTTCGTCTCTACAAATGCTGTCGTATGCGCCTTTGAAATCGATAAATAGGTGGTAGGAATCGATTTGGACTTCTTGGTTTTTTTCCAGGATTTGCCGAAGTGTGAAAATTCAATCGGTTGTGGACTTTCATGGCCTAAAAGCACTCTGATAAGGGCCGATCATGTTGTTGGTAAACGGTTTCAGGCGTTCATATATTACGGCAGATAGGATTTTTAAGTCTCGATGTTGTGGAGAGATATGCCTCTGTAGTTGGCGCTGTTCAGAGGGTCTCCTTTTTTGTGGATCGGGCAAACGATGCTGAGGTTCCATTCTTCAGGCATACTTTCTTCCGACCAGATTCGGCTTATGATGTTACTTACCAAGTCATCTCAGCCAACTTTTTAAGCCTCGGTGGGAAGGCCGTCATTTCCAGGAGCCTTATTAAGCTTAGGTTTGGTTATTGCTAACCTCACCTCACTTAGGTCTTGCTGTTGGAAGTTTTCGCTATCGGTGCCAACATTGAATTGTTCGTTCTGCCTGACAGCGGAATGTTGTTCGTCATCGCCATTTAACAGTCTACTGAAGTGGTTCTTCCATATTCTCAGCATCGAATGTGTCTCAACTACGATATTTCCTTGTTCATCTCGACAGGAATCTGTTCGAGCCTTGTATCCTTGGCTTTGACGTTTTATTGACATTGACATTGACATCGCAGTACTTCGCACATGAATGCAATGAACTACAGACACATAACAGCACTGGCGACTGAGGCCATCGGCTGGGATAGATCAAGACATTTATACAGCAGAGAGAGACGGATAGATACATAAAAGGAAAGCTGTATAACATAAACCTACGTGGCACAGAGGAGGAGACATCGATTTATATTGTCTCATGTTATCGCACAGGTGGCCTCAGATAAGCTGGCAATTTTCGTATAAAACAAAAACTGCCGAAGCTGGGGCTTGAACCCACAGCGCTTGGCTTAGCAGTCAAATACGCATTCCTCTGAGCCATGGCCACCTGCACATTAACGTTTTACACTTTGGTACAACTTGCGAACATCGTTCCTGGAGTGGCACCTCTCTATATCCTCGATCGAGCGCTTCTTTTTCTTTCTTTCTGAAATGCCGGTGGTCTTCCCTTCTTCTCTGCCTGTAGAGCTCAACGGCAGCTCTCGTCTTCACCTGCAGCTTAGCCTTGTAGGCCTCGTTCTTGGCTGCGATCATCTGTCGGCATTCATCGTCAAACCAAGGGATTTCTTGCTGGTGGGCGCAAACCTTGCACATCAGTTGCGGCTGATCTAACGGCTTGTTGGAATCGTTGGCATTGTTCTTCGAAATTCGATGCTGGTGGTATGGTGTTAATCGAGACTTTAAGAGATACGCGTTTCATCATCATTTTCCTCCGTTGGGGCGTGAGCGCATATGAGGCTTTTGTTGGCGAATTTGGCTTTGATGCGGATTGTTACAATGCGTTCGCTAATGTCTTGGAAAAATGAGACTTCTTGCCTAATTCTGGAACTAATAACAAATCCGCATCCGAACAGTCGCTGTTTCTGCTCACTATAACACGGTCCTTAGTAGATGTCACAATTTTTTTTTGCCCTGCTAATCCCATTGCATTTCCTGGATGGCAGTTATGTCTGCTTTGTAGCAGCTTAGGGCTTCCGCTAGTTGTTCGCTAGCACCACTCCTGTTTAACGTTCTCGCATTCCATGTGCAGATACGAACGTCGTTGTCCTTCTTTCGTTTAACCGGGTCGTCAACAGTTTCATTATTTTTCGAGGCCAATTGTTACTTCGTAACATATAGTTCTTTCAGTTCAGTTCCAATTTACTAGTAACCCCTAGGGCAAAGGACCATCAGTATTTTCTACGGAATTGAGCGCTGCCGTAGGCCTCTTGGTTCATCCACCACCATATCTGTTCAAAGGTGCTGACAAACCCTTGAAATTCCTTGACAACCTGTTTTCCGAATATATCAGTGTAGCATGAGTAGGTTCAACTGGGACAGCAGGCCGGGTATTCATTCTGGCCATTCTGACCTGACTGTTTAAAGCGTTGCTATTTTCGTCTTTTTATCAACACTCGAACTTATAGTTAAGCTAGTCAAATTGGATGAGACCGATGGTTACCACTTGGAGATTAAAAATTAGCACTTGATGTGTAGTCAGAGTTACAACCACTGGACATTGCACAGTAAAAGCCAATCAGAGTCTACCCTCGTTCTACAACACCCAACCATCAAAAAAGTCCACGTACGTAAGACTGAGTGTCTGTAATTTGTCTGTTAAGCCTAGCTTATCAAAAAACCATCCATTAGTACTCCAATCTTTGGTAGCTAGTAGCCTCACTTAAGTTGTTAACATTTAGAAATTGCGAAATTTAGATAACCCCTCCAAGCCAAAGTGAAGTTCCCTCGGCAGGTATCTATGTCTCCAGCTATATTATTTAGTTAGTACCAAGCCATGACCGCTCTCTGTCGTCCAGCTTATCCCATAATCCCCAATTAACATTCAACAACCCAATAACCATAAACCACTCGCACACGATCAGAGATAATCTTCTCGAAACAACATGCGCCGAGATATGCCCAACATCATCAAGTCTTAATTAAGGCCTCATTTGCCCGGGACCTGGCTAATTAATGCATGACTCCATTTTCCATATACAACACCAGCCTAACCATGGTCGCAGCTTCCGTGGGCCATACCCCATCACCATCCCAGCTAACGTCAAATCCTGATCAGATTTCTCCGGCGATCATAAGTTTGCATGTTCCACTGGCTGCGGGGAGCCCCATATGCCAATGGCATGGGTATTGGTCATTAATGCGTATGACCAGAGTTACCGTGGTCATAAAGAATACTTACACGGTAATCGGCAACAGCTCCACCACGATGTGCGATTTATGTACCATCCAATCCAAAGTTGAATCTAACCATAGCCGCGAACGATCGAAGCGACGTCGCTCCGCAAAAAGCCCTCTCGTCCGATCGTTAATGGCGAACGACGCGCACAGCTCCTTTGGCTCACGCTATACTCGCCCAGGTCTGAGGTGACTAGTCTAAGTGAAAATTGTCATAATTCAGAGGAAATTGTGGCGTGGCAAGGCATACACAGCACACACAGTACATACACATCCAAACAGCGATGTGAGTCAAGACCGCCCCTCTCAAGGCGGTCAAATTTATTGTTTTATGGACGAGGAGTAAGTGGTGGCAAAATATTTATGTTTTATTATTGAGAGTGAATTTCATGTGCGGTAGGCGCAACTCCTGGATCTGGATAGTGGAACCGATAGACCGGTGACTGCGAGTCACCAGTGCGCCGTAGGTTGGTGGGAGAGAGTGACCAGATTTATGTTAATCATTCGGTTTAGGTGGTTGCTACATGCGGATTATGACTTCAGGTGTCTGCAGCCGGGTTGGATGGCGCATGTGTGATTACATGGTAAACACCAATAATGTCGAGTGGTTTTCATGTTTTCCTGGGATAGAGGTAGACTGTCGTGAATTGACAAGCGATACCCGATTCGCAGGTCGGTAAAGTATGGGGACTTATCTCTCGTACTAGCAAATGCAATCGTTTAGCCGAAAAATTGAAAACTTGTTTTCAAAATATGTGAGTCTGGATTTTTCGAATGAAATTTACATCGAAATCCTGACATCCTGATGTACGCTAGTCCGTAAAAATTGAGATTGACATGATAATTAAAAAAAAAACAAGTCATCAACAAATTGTGTTTCAAAAGTCGCCTATGGAGGAGTGTATGGATTAAGAGTTAAAGACCGTTAGGTTAGGTTAGGTTGGTGGGTTGCTGAAGTAGTCGGTTTGCGTCTCCCTCATCACAATTAGGTCAATATAGACCCATTGTGATGCCCGTTGGGGGTCCAAGTGTGTGGTTGGTTCCCTGATTATCCCGTTACTGTGCATTGTTGTCAGTCCCTTTCCAGCCATCCAGATGTTGTTGCAAGCCTGAAAAGATTAGAGAGAGGGATTTTTGATAGATCCTTGAGGTCATGGAAAATATTTTCCTAAGGATCCCCTTCTTAATTCCCTGAGGTCTCGGCAGTGGCACAGAAAGTGGTTGGTATCCACGTGTGTTTCTTCATCACCCCAGCCTCTACAGAGGTCCATCATCTATAAGATGCATTTTCAGTTTGTGGCCTTAAAATTAATTGTAACCAGTTAGAATCCCTTCTAGAATTGAGACAGATTTCCTGTTTCTTCGAAGTAGTTTATGGGTTCTGGCTTTGTCATACTCAAGCCACATCCTTTTGCATGTTTCACAGGTCGGGATGGAGAGCAACATTCAGTACTTTCTGTCCCACCCGAAATTTGAGATTGAAGAATGGAACCTCAGCATTGTTTGCCCGATCCACAAAAAAGGAGACCCTTTGAGTAGCCCCAACTACAGAGGCATTAGTCTCCTCAACATAACAAGTTCCTGTCTGCCATGATATGTGCACTCCTGAAAAGGTTTACCAACAACCTGATCGGCCTTTATTAGTGTGGTTTTAGGTCAGGAAAGTCCACAACCGATCAAATTTTCACACTTTGGTAGACCCTGGAAAAAACTTAAGAAGTCCCACCACCTGTTCATCGATTTCACAGCCACTTCAAGGCATCACCATGGTATTTGTAGAGATGTTTTGCATCAGAATCAGTGGTCTTGTTTTTATTTAGCATAGTTGCTCTGACTCTTTCTATACTTGGTGAGAGGGCAAAGTCACTACTTAGGGTGGGTGAGGTTTCTTGACTTTTCATAGGTAATAAAGTTTGAAATATCTGGCATTTACGACTCATTTAGGGCCTCGAACCTAGCTTTTCCTCTTCCTTACCCCGAGATACCTTAGTAAAAGCAAGAAGTTTCAGATTGTCAGTCAATAAAAGTATATTTTGGAACTAGTCAGGTCCCCTAATATAGTTCAGCGGGCCATTTAAATGAATTCGGGACCTGATTCATTCGAATATCCTCCCCTAACATCAAATAACGCTACCAATGGATCTCCGCCCGCCTAATTCTATTCGATTGTTCGCTAAGTTTATTCTTATATCCAAACGGATTTTTGTTCACAAGAGAACCAATTGAATGCTTCCATTCAACCAAAGCCTTCCAATTCTGGAGTCTTTTTGAAACCTTTTCAATGTCCTAATTGCTTGAAACCCACCCAATTCCTTAAGGGATCAAACGATCTTGCAATTAGAGCGCACAATTGTCGCCCTGGGACAATACTCATTAGTCCGACTAAAACTTTTTGGCACGTGTCCTCCGAATTGATTACAAATGCTTACAATGAACCGCTATGCGCCTTTAATAGTCCATATTCCCAAAGTCCTAAAGACTAAAAACGAACCACCCCACTCACACACTCCCACTCTTCACAAATGAATATGCATGCTGCGTGTGCCGACGTTGTCAAACAAGTTGGCAGCCGCCATGAGTCTATTCGTCGTTTTGGGCCACTAACGAACCGTCGTTCGTGATCGGAAGCCACGTGTCACAGTGCGGTGAATAATGCATCAGGGGCCACCCCCTTTCACAGAGCTGAGGTCATGTCCGATCTACTTAATATACACCTAAGCTCCAGCTGGCATGCCATATACCCAACGCAATGTTTCCAAACTCGCACGTGGCATCCAAACCATGGAGACACCTTTATACGTTTTTTTTTTTTTTTTTTGTTCATGATGTTGTGATTGCCAACGCCTACCTTACATGGACTCATGCAGTCCGCCATGACAACAACAATCCTTGAGCATGGCAAATTATTCACTCACGACGCCGACGTAATGAAATTCAAATTCATTTGACAGTTGAAATTGTTTCGATTGTGCGTTTCGGAGTGTGTATTTGGAAAACATTTTCGGCAGCCAACAAAAGGGTGAGAACCGGATGGTACTTCGTCATGGGGAACCCTTCGCACAATAAAATCCTATGGACAGACTAAAAATTAATTTCTGTCGAACCATAACTGAAGTGCCACTCGAAGGAGAGCGCACTCATAAAGCTGTTTGCATCCTTAAAAATCCTCACGCAATCATAAAACAATCGCATAACTTCTGTTGAACTCGTAAAACTGCGACATCGCTACAAATCGAATTTCCTGCGAGCGATTTTACCGCACGATAAAACGCTCTTCAGAGTCTGATTTTTATTTTTAAAAAAAAAAAAACAAAAACATCACCCATGGCGGCGATACAAAATCATCAAGAACTCAAACTCAATTCGAATCCATGCAAGTGTTCAAAAACGATTGCCAGGGTTGTAAAATTTTTTAAAATGCAAAAGTAGACTCGTTCGCTCCCCCTTTGGCATCGAGAAATCGGTGGATGCTGTGTGTGTGTGTGTATTGCCGCTGCGTGCTCAAGGATTGAGAAAATAGAATTTCAGCGGAAAATTTGGACACGTGTTCGAGGAAGTTGCTGGCAAATAAAATTCCCGGAACGAGATTGGAATTCATCTCGTTTAATCGAATTCCAGCCGCCCGGCTGTTTGATAGAAGACACGGAGCCTGTGTTGCTGTAAATGTTGAATGGGAATTCCGCTCGGGATTTAGATGGAAGTGGTGGAATAGTGCCAAACATGAGGATTCAACAATGAAACGCTCGTTTTATTGACTCAGTGTTGATTGAAGTTTTGCATTTGTATGCGAATGCTGATGGGTAAATATTGGCCAAATGATGGGTGAAACCGTAGAAGGACATCTGTTTGAGAGTGGCGATGTAATAGAACGTTTTTCATCTCGGAATTGTTTGCAGGAAGCGTTTTAGTATATACTTTGTCAATAGATGTAACACTATAGCTAATGTAAAGGCTTTATAGTCATGCAATTGTTTGCCCATCTGAATGGCTGGTGGAGTAAGGCGGTTGATTCAGAGATCGAGTTGCAATCTTTGCGTTTCTCAAATCCTTGGTATGGCTTTTCCCTAAATAAATAAATTGACGAGTTGAGTGGAAGGAACTGGTCCAAGATACACTTAATGAAGCCAAATTTTTTTTTTTCTTGGACGGAGTTCTAGATTAGAGTGAATTTGGGTCTCAAGGAATATGCGCTTCAGTCAGCCTGAATGCTAGCTCATTAACCCTTTCGGTGTATTTGTTGCCATATTATGGCAACATCAACAAAATACTCTTTTTTAACGAACTAACGGGTGATTTTTTAGCTGGTTTGGTTTTGGCAACACTGGTTTTGACAGCTGACGTGTGTTTAGTACCTTGTGTCACTGTCAAACAGCTTCAGTTTGGTTTGCAATTTAACCATGGATCGTCTTACTCTTACAAATGAACAACGCTTGCAAATTATTGAATTTTACTATCAAAATTCGAGCTCGGTACGAAATGTTCATCGCGCGCTGCTTCCATTTTATGATCGGCATTCTCGACCTTCTGAGCAGTCTATTCGGAAGATTGTGACCAAATTTCGCACCAAATTTACTTTGTTGGACATTAAACCACCAACACGTTTACGTACTGTGCGTAGTGAAGAAAATATTGCGGCCGTATCAGCTAGTGTGACAGAAGACCGCGAAATGTCGATTCGGCGCCGTTCCCAGCAGTTAGGCCTTTGTTACAGCACTACGTGGAAAATTTTGCTGAAGGATTTGGGCGTAAAGCCTTTTAAGATACAGCTGGTGCAAGAACTAAAGCCAGCCGACCTACCACAACGCCGAATTTTTGGTGAATGGGCTCTTGGAAAGCTGGCCGAGGATCCGCTTTTTTATCGAAAAATTGTGTTCAGCGATGAGGCTCATTTTTGGTTGAATGGGTACGTAAATAAGCAAAATTGCCGCATTTGGAGTGAAGGTCAGCCAGAAGCATTGCAACAGCTACCAATGCATACCGAAAAAGCCACTGTTTGGTGCGGTTTATGGGCCGGCGGCATTATTGGGCCATATTTCTTCAAAGATGATGCGAATCGCAGCGTTACTGTCAATGGTGAACGCTACCGAGCGATGATAACAAACTTTTTTTTGCCCGAAATGGAAGTTCTTGACTTGCATGATATGTGGTTTCAACAAGACGGTGCCACATGCCACACAGCACGCGAAACAATGGCGCAATTGCGAGGCGAGTTTGGTGAACAGTTAATTTCACGTTTCGGGCCGGTCAATTGGCCGCCTAGATCGTGCGATTTGACACCATTAGATTATTTTTTGTGGGGGTATGTCAAGGCTAATGTCTATAGGGAGAAGCCCGCTTCGATTGACTCACTGGAAGCCAACATCCATGCATTCATTCGTGAGATACCGGCCGATATGTGTGAAAGAGTATGCCAAAATTGGACTCAGCGGATGGGCTACCTGAGACGCAGCCGCGGTCAACATTTGCATGAAATTATCTTTAAACATTAAATTGCAAGGTTCAAACTATCGATTCAAATAAATATTTCATTAATTTTTTTCGAATTTTTTGTGTTTTTTTTTTAAAAAAAGTTCTAAACCTCTTAAAAAATCACCCGTTACAAACTGATTTCAAATTTCAAATAATAAAAACACAGTGGCAGCACTTTATTCTCACTGAATCTAAACCTATCTGTCAAACAGCCCGCCAATTTCATATTATTATTTTAAAGACAGCTGACCAGGTAGCCGGAACGCAACAAATGGCAGGTAAGTCCACAAAAATTACCTACCAATTGTTTCAAATGATATGAATTTGTAATAAAACGTTAGAAGATATAATTTCTAACGTGTAATAATTAGGCAAAATAATCAAATAAAGTATATTTACTTACTTTGAACGCGACAGTAGTCATATGATTTTGAGACTTCCTAATGTGGGCAAACACTATTTTTTAGCACCAATAAGACGCAAGGTACTTAGAACCCAAGCCGAAATCCTGAAAGTGTTCGACAATTTCGACAATTCAGATATTAGCGACTGTGACGATGGGGATGGTGTGGATGATCACCTTAACGGAGTCTCTTAGCTGCTTTTTAATGAAGAACGAGAAAGCGGAGTAGATCAGTTTACTCAAATGGAAGTGAGGAAAGAAAGTGAATTACAAAACGTGCCAGTTCCAGAGCCAGAAATAGAAGATGTCAATCCACCTAAGTCCTCTAAGCGTGAGTATACTTGGCGAAAAGTAGAGTTTCATGTTCCACGTGTGCAATTTGCTGAATCGAACCAAAGGAATTGTGACAGTGAGAATGTATCTAGTAAGACCCCAACAGAGTACTTCTTAAGTTATTTTCCCGACGAATTTTGTAAAGACTTAGCAGAATGTACAAACCAGTACGCATTGTCCAGCACCGGCAAAATAATTAAGGTTACCACATGTGAAATAAACCAAATGATCGCAATGGCAATTACAATTGGAACATTGGGGTTTCCACGCATTAAAATGTATTGGAAAAAGTCAACCATGGTCCCCGTAATTTCCGAAACAATGTCAAGGCATAGATTTCATTTGATAAGGAATAACCTGCACTTTTCAAATGTCATTAGCCCCACAGATAAGTTGTGGAAAGTTCGCCCTCTATTGAACTCTATTCGCAAAAAATGTTCAGTCATTCCTAAACAGGAATTCGTATGCATTGACGAAATGATGGTTCCATTCAAAGGAAAAACGTCCCTGAAGCAATATATGCCCAAAAAGCCAAACAAATGGGGCATGAAAATCTTCGTGCTCTGCAGTACGGATGGTACCGTTCATGATTTTGAAGTGTACCAGGGAAAGGGTACAATTGTCGGGAACTACAGCATGGGTCTCTCATCAAACATAGTTTTACGACTAAGCGAATCCGTTCCCAAGGATAACGGCCATAAGATTATGTTTGATAACTTTTTCACAAATATTCCCTTATTGGAGCAGTTAAAGTCTCAGGGAATATATGCTACAGGAACGTTACGTGCGAATAGAACATGTGGTGCATCCAAAACTGTGCAAGATGAGAAAGAATTGATGAAAAGTGGGAGAGGTAGTTACGACCATAGGACTGAGGCTAATTCTAATATTTTTGTTTTGCGTTGGATGGATAGTGGTGCAGTTCTTCTGGCTTCAACTATATATGGCTCCTTTCCGCTTTCGCATGTGAAGCGTTTCAGTGCTGAGCAAAAAAAAATTATAGACATTCAGCGGCCGGAGATTGTTTATCAATACAATAAGCATATGGGTGGTATCGATAAAATGGATTTCCTGATATCACTCTATAGAATACAAATAAGATCTAAAAAGTGGACTCTTAAACTTTTTGACCACACGATCGATTTGGCGATATGCAATTCATGGCTCGAATACCGCAGAGATATACTAGCGAAGGGGGAACGAGTATTTATGGATTTATTGGACTTCAGAGGAGAAGTTGTTGAGGGCCTGTTGTACTCGGCCGAAACTATACCCTTACGCAAACGAGGACGGCCACGCAACACACTAAGTGATGAAGAAATGGACCCGATTCCAAAAAGGAAGTCGTTTGAAATTCGACCGGGAACATCAGTACGATACGATGGATTTGAGCACTGGCCAGTTTATACTGCGATTAGAGGAAGGTGTTTCTAACTTTTTTTGGAAAAGGCTGGGGAGCAAATGAAGAAAGGGATAAGCTTGTTAGGTATTCGCAGTACTCCTGACCCATTATACCCTTAATTGATGTAGTGGAAGAGGGGAACTTATCTCAGATTTTGGCAGACGTTGCTGGAAATCATTTGCTGTAGAGAAGGACTGTCCAAGTTTTCTGCTGGTATCTGATATGCGAAGAGAATGTATTCTACTTTAAGGCGTTTTTGAAAGGATTGAACATGGGTAAGTTAAAAAGGACGACCCATGGAAAACCCCATAGAGCAAACCTAAGCGACTAGTAAGCTCTGCTGAGAATGTAATCAAGATTGCAACCAAAATATTGAAAGTAGATACAAAATCTTTACATATGAAGTCGAAGTATGTCATGGCTTGGCATATGTTGATGCAACAATTGGAAAGAGTAGGTACTTCGTGGGTGCATTGGCTCAGTTTAAATGAGTACTTTAAGTGGAGGATACAGGAAAAATGAACCTGGGACTCAACCAAAATGCCTCTCCAATTAGCCCAATGCTAAGGGGTTAGTTTCTACTTTTGTGCACCTCTTTAGGTGAGGTCTTCCTCTACTGCGTTCGACATCTAGCTGGAAATCGAAGACTCCGTGAACCAAAACATTATTGTCCATTCGATCTTCATGCTGTACCCAATTAAAACGTGAAATGCCGAGTTTTTGGACTAGGGGTGTATCGCTGTAGAGCTTTTAGGACGTTTGGTTTAGGTCGTGGTGGAATCTTTGTCTCTATAGACCTTCAACGGAAGACCGAAAAGTTTACGAAGAATATTTGTCTCAAGACGACCAAGGTTTTCCTCATCCGCTTTTAATATGGTTACCTTCGTAGATCAGGTCTGGGATGATCAGGGTCTTAGTAGTTCGAGTGATGGTTTTACTACTGAATTGTCTTCTTAGCAAAGTAATTCTTCGTTTTATCAGAGTAAATAACGAAACCGAGGTACCCAAAGTACCGCACTACTTCAAAGTTATAAAGGGTGGTTGAATTTTAAGGGCCGATTTTGATTTTGAATAAATCAGAAATTTTCTAGTAAATTATTGTCATTTCTTTTTACTATGATAACATTGGTATGGTTCAATCATGTATGGGACAAAATGTCGGCCAAATGGCCACCGCGAACTTCGGCGGCACTCCTCCATCCGATGGTGCAAATTTTCAATGACACTGAGGCATAGTTAAGGTTCTATGCCGTCAATGTGCCGAATTATCTCATCCTTTAGCTCTTGAATTGTTGCTGGCTTATCGACGTACACCTTTTCTTTCAAATAACCGCAAAGAAATAAGTCCAACGGTGTCAAATCACATGATCTTGGCAGGTAATTGACATCGCCACCACGTCAGATAACACGGCCATTGAATTTGTCGCGCAAAAGAGCGATTGTTTCGTTAGCTGTATGGTAAGTGGCACCGTCCTGTTGAAACAACATATCGTCAACATCTATATCTTCCAATTCGGGACATACAAAGTTTGTCAAAAACTCCAAAATTTTGATGAAAACTTAACGTTTATCATGACCCTACGGAGGTGTTAAATTAAAAAAAAAAATTAAAATTTATCGTGACCTAAATTTTGAAAATTTTACACGACCGCAGTGTATAACTTTCAAAATTTTAATGCAAAATAAAAGTTTATCGCGACCCTAGGTTTGAGTAAAATTTTCAAAAAATGTAAGATTTTGATGAGTGGATGGCGGTTGTTATTTTGCATTTCACTGCCAACGTGCACGAACAGCACAGAAAAACGAAACAAAAGGCTTCACTCATTTGAAAAACAGTCAACAAATTATCTTAAGAATCAGCTATATGCGCTTAAGGAAAACTGAGGAATGGAATTCTTGAATGATGATGGATGGTGAACGAATAAAAAGGCCATCACGATGGGTATAACATTCATGAGATTAAAACATGAAGTTTTCCTTACGTACTACTGCTAGTAGCAGGAGGCTTATTTCTTGTCAATAAAATGTCTTGCAAGAAGTGAACTAGTTGGCATTATGAGAAGCTCTGGGAGCATAATTATAGAAGAACAGTTAAATTCTTTAAAGGAAGAACTTATTAAATTAACTAGAAGTACTGAAAAGACCCAAATAGAAGTTTTAAGCAAAACATTCTCGCATTTCAAAACTGATTTTAAGACTCGATGGTTCAAAGCTTGCAGGATCGAGGAAAGATTTTTTTAAAGCTAACAAAAAATGGCTAAACAGTTCAATTTCATTTTATAGAGCATTATCGGATTCAGGAAAAAAACGTGGTCGTCTCCGGAAGTAAGATTTGAAACTTCTTCTGAACGATCAAAAAGGGTCAAAACGCAAGATTTGAGAGATTCGATACCTGTTAATGTCCTCAATTATGCTACTCAAATGAGCTTAAGAGCTTCCGGACAGATGCATGCCCCCAAACTCCTAAAAGAAGCAACTTTAAGCCTCAATAGAGCTGAAAAGTATAGAAAAGCATTTCAAAAGTCGCAAGAGAAAAGATGCATGACTGGAGAAGATGCTTTGGCAGTATTAGTCGCAGCGAAATTATCACCACACCAATATAATGTGATAAGAATGAGTGCTCCCGAAAAATTTCCGTCTTATAAAGTTGTGCAGTATACAAAGAAAGATTGCTATCCTCACAAAGATCAAATGAAAATTACAGCAACAAGTGCGGAAGTCAGTCTTCAAGCTTCACTTGATATTACATCAAAAAGACTACTTTCGATGTTGGAGTGTGTTCTTGAGACAATCGAAGATGAGGAACTTGAGAAATGTACCTTAATATCCAAGTGGGGTTTTGATGGTAGCTCGGGACATAGTTCATATAAACAAGCTTTTTAAGGGTCAGAAGCAGACGATTCTGCTGTTTTCATAACCTGTTTAGTCCCTATACGACTTATAAGTGGTGAATATATAATCTGGCAAAACCCTCGTCCAGCTTTCACGAATTTTTGCAGGCCTTTGAAAATTGAATACACTAAAGAGTCAACCGAAGTTTCGAAAGCTGAAAAAGTCCGAGTAGATGGACAGATTCAAGACCTTCAAAAAACTTCGGTAATAATTGGTAACAGGTCTGTAATAGTAGATCATTCTTTAATTTTTGCTGTGATTGATGAAAAAGTGTGTAATGCTTTAACTGACACCACCTCAACCCAAAAATGTTATTTATGTGGAGCAACTTCGAGGGAATTCAACAAAGTGGAAGAAATGATTACACGACCAGTAAGAACAGAACACTTAGCTTTTGGATTGTCTGTTTTATATGGGTGGATACGAATGTTTGAATGCCTTCTGCATTTAGCATACAAATTACCCATTAAAATATGGCAAGCTCGCGGTAGTGACAAACAAGTCGTGGCAGCAAACAAGGCCCGAATTCAAAAGGAGTTCCGAGAACGTAAGATTTGGTAACACAAACGATGGCAACACGGCAAGGCGGTTTTTCCAAAACCCTGAACTCTCAGCCGAAATAACGAAAATAGACATAGAACTTATAAAAAAAATGAACACAATTATGATTGCAGTTGCCCGTGGATATGATATTGATGTCTACAAATTCAGGGAATTCGCATATGACACAGCGAGATGCTTCGTCAGTAAATATCCCTGGTATCATATGCCTCCAACTTTGCATAAATATTTTATTCATAAATATTTTATACAAGGGTCGTTAAAGTGGGGGTGTGCAAGGTAAAAGTAGTGGACAAAAATTAGATCTTCAATAAATCTTTTTTAAGTTTTTTATATTGTCAATTAAGCACATTTCTAAAAAGTGGGCTTTTTAGTGGGTGTTTCAGGTGGGCGGGTTTGAAAATATCTTGGGTATGGTCTTCAAAGCTATTGTGCAAAATTTCAAGTTCTTAGATGTAACGGCTGATTTGATGCCACATTTTAGGGCATTCTGCCCCACTGTGCGTCGGAACGGAAAATTCTCCGATTTTGTACGATTCGGAGGGTTTTTGCTCGAGATAGTTTTCCGATCAGCTGATCGGAAATTCTCTCCGACGAAATTCAACGCATGCCATTTGCATGCGATGAAGTACTTCTAATGGGTTTGTTCTTGACAGATAAAAACAAATTTTTTTCCGAAGTTCTCCGACAAGTTCTTGTTGCGGAAAGTATTTTCTTTAAAAAAAAAATACTTAATCAAAATGTAAATAATAATGAAATAAACTTTATTAAAGTTTACTTGTGTTATTTATAATGGACTTTTTGTTTTTAGGCAGAACGAAAAAACAAGCCCACAGCAATACGAGCGGATGGTCAATCTGCTGACCGAATATCCCAACGAAATGTGCTTTTCAATAATCCTATGGAACGTTCAACTATGTTACGAGCTCTTCTGTGACATGTATTAAAACGGCTCTCTGCGCTTTGCGGTGTAGGAGTGCTGTATGGTGTCATAAGCCAGGGCTCCAACGGATATCCTGAATCACCTAAAAAACAAATGCAGATGGTTTGAATGGTATTGTTGTAAAAGAATATTTTTACCTAGCAACCAGCTACTTCTTGAACCACTTAAATGATTTCTTTCAAAATATCGTCGTTCCGGACTCAAAGCCCAAACATGAGAGTCGTGATTTGCTCCCTGATAGTTAGCGTTAACTGCTCTTATTCTCATTTCGTAGTCGGAAATCTAAAATAAAAATAAAGAAAATTAAAAAAAAAGTGACACAGGTAGGTGCAAAACATACATCTTACAATCATAACGTTAAGACTAAAATGTCCCTTGCGATTCAAAAACAGATGTTTGTGTTCTACTGGTGCATTAATTTGGAAGTGAGTTCCATCCACTCACCCAAACACTCCAGGGAAGCCAGTTTTTTCGAAGAAATGTGTTTTGGACGGTTGGCATTCTTCATCTGACATCTGTAAAGATATTTAGTTGCTGCACAAGGCCTCTTCCATTAAATATTAAGTTTCCTTTAAAATATTTGAAAACGTCGACTGGCCAATTGTACATTCAAAATTTTTTCCAACTCCATGTTGGTAGTTTCCTTTGGCAAAAAATCTAAGGCAAGCTACCAATTTATGTTCAGGAGTGACACAATCAGACCGATGATTTGTTTTATATTTGTGTTGAATCTGCTCCAAAACAAAAGCAAACGCATTTTTATTCAGGCGAACGTTTTTCTTGAATCTGGAAGAGAATTATAACGGGTGATCCAAGTAGAGATACTTTTTTCAATAGACTTTTTTGACAGATCACGTGTGAGTCGTGTCATGCTGTCATGTTATTTTTGTTTAGTATTGTTTGGCATTTCATAATGGAAAGACTTACGCGTGAACAACGTTTAGAAATTGTTTAACTTTATTATGAAAATTCACGTTCTGTGAGGAATGTGTTTCATGCACTTCGCTCAACTTATAGTCAACATAATCGGCCTACTGAGCGTACTATTCGCAACACGATCACCCATTTTGAGACCCAGCATTCGTTATTGGATAATATTCGACCGAATAGACCACGTCCAGCACGCTGTGAAGAAAATATGGCGGCCGTAGCTGAGAGTGTACACGAAGACCGTAGAGAGTCGATTCGGCGCCGTTCGCAGCAACTCGGACTGACGTATGGAACGACTTGGCGCATTTTACGTCAAGATCTTAAATTAAAGGCGTACAAAATACAGCTTGTGCAACAACTGAAGCCGCTCGACCTTCCCAAGCGACATCGCTTCGCTCTATGGGCTCTTGAAAAGTTCCAAGAAGATCCGACGTTTTCGAGGCAAATTTTGTTTAGCGATGAGGCCCATTTCTGGCTCAATGGGTATGTAAACAAACAAAATTTCCGCATTTGGGACGAAGAGCAACCTGAAGAGATTGAAGAACTGCCACTTCATCCAGAAAAAACAACGGTTTGGTGTGGTTTGTGGGCCGGTGGAATCATCGGTCCATATTTCTTTAAAAATTATGCCGGTGCGAACGTAACCGTCAATGGCGACCGTTATCGTGCCATGATAACCGATTATTTGATGCCTGAAATTGAGGCTCGTGATCTCGGCGACATTTGATTTTAGCAAGACGGCGCCACTTCCCACACATCGCATCAATCAATGGACTTATTGAGAGAACATTTCGGTGAGCACATAATTTCACGTTTTGGGCCGGTCGATTGGCCACCAAGATCACACCGTTAGACTTTTTCCTGTGGGGATATGTAAAGTCAAAAGCTTATGCCGACAAACCCGCTTCGATTCAGGCCTTGGAGGAAAACATCACGCGTATCATTCGCCAGTTACCAGTTGAAATGCTCGAACGAGTGACTCAACGGATGGACCATCTGCGACGTAGCAACGGCCAACATTTGATAGACATAATCTTCAAAAAATAAATGCCAAAGAATGTTCTTTCAAATGATAATAAACATTCTCACATTAAATTTGAATTTTCTGTGTTTTTTTTTTCTTTAAAAAAGTAGGGAACCTCGAAATGGACCACCATTTATGAAGTCAATTTATGAAATTTATATCCATCGCAATGCGTCGTCGCATTTCTGCAATATTTCTTCCGATGACAGCTACTTCGAACCGAAATTGAATCTCCGACGAAGAATGCGTTGCGGACAAAGATCCGCTCCGACGGTTACCTCGATAGGGCCGATTATCCAGGTACAATTAGAGAATATGTTAAGTACAGAGGTACCTCTGCCACTCCAAAGTCAAACTGTGAAAGACCGTCAATTCCGTTAGACTTTAGACTGCCATATGTCATTATGATTTTGTGTTACTGCAGCTACCACGATGCTCTCACTATGGGGCCAGACCAGTTGGGTCTTAGTTGCTCCTGACTCCCGTATTGCCAGACTCCGGTTAAGCTTCACCATGGTCATTCTTAAAAATTGAAAATTTCTCGTAACCTTAGAAAACATTTTCAAAAACTCCAAAATTTGGATGAAAAATTAACATTTATCGTGACCCTACGAAGGTGTAAAATTAAAAAAATAAATAAATAAAATTAAAATTTATCGTGACCTAAATTTTAAAAATATTACACCGTCCTGGGTGTTAAATTTTCAAAATTTAGATGCAAAATAAAAATTTATCGTGACCCAAGGTTTCTGTAACCCTAGTAATATTTTCAAAACCTCCAAAATTTTGATGAAAAATGAACATTTATCATGAGCCTATGAAGGTGTAAAGCTGTCAAGCACTCAAAAATTGATGAAAATTGAAAACTTATCGTGATTCTAGAGTCGTGTGCATTTACAAAAACTTAAAAAAATTTGTAAATTTTGAATTTTTTTGGAATTCTAGGGTAGAGCAACATTTTTAAAAATTTCAATTTTTAAATTTTGATGAAAAAATTAAAATTTATCGTGACCTTTGGTTAGTGCAAATTTTTTTTAAAATTTTAGTATTTAATATTGTTCAGGAGCAGACCTTATAGTGTGATATGTTAAAAACTTTTTTGAAGGCACTTTTCCTCCATAAAACGCATTTAGCCTATGCAGCCTTTATTCAACGTTGTATAAGTTTTATGATTAGGGATATTGCGTTTACAGGCAATTCAAAGAGTCCTTAACTTTATACATTCCTTACACATCTCACGATAGGCCTGACCGGCCTCATTTTGGAAAAAATACGGCCCAATGATGCCGCCAGCCCATAAACCGCACCAAACAGTCACTCTTTGTGGGTGCACTGGTTTTTCGACAATCACTCTTGGATTATCATTCGCCCAAAATCCGGCAATTCCGTTTATTGACGAATCCACTGAGGTGAAAATGTGCCTCTTCACTGAAGAAGATTTTCTTCGAAAATTTATCATCTACTGTTGCCATTTCTTACCACCATTCTGACCAGTGACGACGCTTGAAATGGTCAAGAGGCTTGAGTTCTTGAGACAATTGCACCTTGTAAGCGTGTAAATGCAAGTCTTTTATACAAAACGGTTCATCAACGACGAGCGTGAGAAGTGCAATTGTTGGGCACGAAGACGAGTTGAGGTGGACAGCTCTTCAGCCACACTATCGTAAACAGCAGCACTATTTTCTGCAGTACGAGCTGTACGAGCATGCACTGGTGATTCCACATTTCTAACAGACCCGGTTTGCTCAAATTATTGCACGATTTTTCCGATTGTAGGCACATTTGGACGATTAAATCGACCGAAAAAATCAGGAAGTGTTCGATATGTATTTTGATTTGAACGCCAATTTTCATTATAAGACTGAAAAACTTTAACGCGTTGCTCGATTGTGTATCTTTCCACGGTTCAAATTTTTTTAGTCTGACATTGAGAAATGTCAAATGAAATGCAGAAAAACACTTGACGTTTAGGTGTGGTTCACATTCAACATCGGGCCTTAATTTAACCATCCGTTATCTGTCAATGGATGGTTGGGTGTTGTAGAACGAGGGTAGACTCTGATTGGCTTTAACTTGGCAATGCCAAGTGTTTTAACTCTGACTACAAACCAAGTGCTTATTTCTTACCTCCAAGTGGTAACCATCGGGTACTGGTCGCATCCAACCGTATTTGACTCGCTAAACGATAAGCGCGAGTGTTGATAACACGACGAAGAACAGCAACACTATAAAAAGCCAGGCCAGAATGGCACGGAATGATTACCCGGCCTACTGTCCCAGGCGAACCTAGACAAGCCGCTTCGACATATTCGGACAACAGGTTGTCTAGGAATTTCAAGGTTTAGTCAGGCCCCTTGAACGGAGCTGGTAGCGGATGAACCGAAAGGCCAACGGCAGCGCTCAATCCCGTAGTGGTTACTAATGGCCCCGTGCCCTAGGGGTATCTAATAAATTGGAACCGGGCCTCCAGGTTGGGGGTTGTGCTTTGGTTAACTACCCAATCACGGAAAAATCTAACGGTTACGAAGCAACCAAACGCCTCGGAAAGGACTGATTTTATTGTTGACGACACGGCTAAACGATAACAGGACAACGACTTTCGTATCTGCACCTGGAATGTCAGAACATTAAACAGGAGAGGTGCAAGCGAAGCCCTTAACTGATAAAAAGCAGACATTACTGCCATCCAGGAAATACGATGGGATGGGCCGGGCAAAAAGAGGATGAAAAACTGTCATCATCTACTACGGACCGTGTTATAGTGACCAAAAACAGCGACTATTCGGAAGCGGATTTGTCATAAGTGTCACCCTTAGGCAAGAAGTCTTATGTTTCTAAGACATGAGCGAACGCATTGTAACAATCCGCATCAAGGTCAAATTCGCCTACATAAACCTTACATTCGCTCACGCCCCAACGGAGGAAAAAGATGATTTAGCTAAGGATTGCTTCTATGAGCTCCTTGACAAAACCTATGAGCGACTACGGAAGTACGGCGTTAAAATCGTGCTGGATGATTTTAGCCTACACGACAATACGTCTGGTAACGGACTTAGGCTAATTGACTTCGCTACGGAACTACATTCCACTAAATCCAGCACATGGTTTGCTCACCTCGATATCCAAAAGGGGACATGGCGGTCTCCATATCAACGAACGGACAACCAAATTGATCACAAGAGGCACGCATACAGTATTTTCGATATCCAAACATTCCGAGGAGCTAACAACGACTCGGACCACTACCTTGTTGCAGCCAAGGTAAGAATGCGGATATCCACCACGCCACAACAATCCAGAAATACTGTGACAAAATTTAATCTCGAAAGACTGCAATTGCAGGAGACCGCCAAGACCTTCGCTCAACGCGTATCCCTAAACCTCTCGACTAACACAATACCACCAGCATCGAATGTCGAAGAACTATGGCAACGATGCCAACAAGCCGCAACTGATGTGCTAGGTTTCTAGCGGCCACCAGCAAAAACCCCTGGTTTGATGAGGAATGCCAACAGATGCTTGCAGCCAAGGACGAGGCCTACAAGGCTAAGCTGCAGGTGAAGACGAGAGCTGCCGTTGAGCTCTATAGGCAGAGAAGAAGGGAAGAACACCGGCTTTACAGAAAGAAGAAAAAAGAGCAAGAAAAGCACGCATTCGAGGATATAGAAAGGTGCCACTCCAGGAAAGATATTCGCAAGTTTTACCAAAGTGGAAAACGTCAAAGCCAAGGATACAAGGTTCGAACAGAATCCTGTCTAAGTGAACAAGGAAATATCGTAGTTGAGACACAGTCGATGCTGAGGATATGGAAGAACCACTTCTGCAGACTGTTAAACGGCGATGGCGAACAACGCTCCGCTGTCAGGCAGAACGTAGCATTCAATGTTGGCACCGACAGCGAAAACTGCCAACCACCCGACCTGAGTGAAGTGAGGATAGCAATATCTAAAATATCTGTAGCTTATCTGAAGCTTAATAAGGCTGCCGGAAATGACGGCCTTCCCGTCGAGCTGTATAAAGATCGCTGAGATGACTTGGTAAGAAACATCCACCAACTCATAAGCCAAATCTGGTCGGAAGAAAGTATGGCTGAAGAATGGAACCTCAGCATCGTTTGCCCGATCCACAAAAAAGGAGACCCTCTGAACTGCGGCAAATTCAGAGGCATAAGTCTCCTCAACATCGCCTACAAAATTCTATCTGCCGTAATATTTGAACTCCTGAAACCGTTTACCAACAACGTGATCGGCCCTTATCAGTGTGGTTTTAGGCCAGGAAAGTCCACAACCGATCAAATCTTCATACTTCGGCAGATCCTGGAAAAAACCCAAGAATTCCAAATCGATACCCACCATGCCGATAAATGCTGATCAATTTCAAAGCCGCATACGATGGGTCTAGCATTAAAAGAGGGCAAGACGAAGTATATGCTGTCAACACGAAAGGACACACAACATCGACGAATTGGACAGAGCGTCACCATTGACAGATATAACTTTGAGGTAGTACGGGGCTTGGTCTACCTCGACTCCGCTATCAACTCTGACAACAACATCTCGTCAGGAATTAAACGAAGAGTTACTCTTGTCAACCGATGTTTCTTCGTGCTAAGATGGCAATTCAATAGTAAATCCCCCACTCGAACTACTAAGGCTATCCTATATAAGACCCATGATCCCAGTCCTGCTCTACGGCGCTAAAGCATGGACCGTCTCGAAAGCGGATGAAGAAATCCTTGGTCGATTTGAGAGGAAAATTCTTCGAAAAATCTTCGGCCCCGTTTGCATTGACGGGCTATGGAGACGACGATTCAACAAAGAGCTATACGAGCTGTACAACGACATGCCCCTGGCCAAAAAACTCCGCATTGGACGTTTAAGATGGCTAGGACATGTAGAACGAATGGACACCAATACTCCGGCTCGCAGAGTCTTCGATTCCCAGCCAGCCGTGCGTCGGACGCAGTAGAGGAACACCTCGTCTTAAGTGGCGCGCACAAGTAGAAACCAACCTCAACCAACTTGGAGTGCGCAACTGGAGGCAGTTAGCTAAGGACCGGGCTAATTGGAGAGGCATATTGGTTGAGGCCCAGGTTCATTCCGGACTGTAGCGCCACTTAAGTGAGTAAGTTATCTGTCAATGGTGACGTTCGTACAATCCGTGTGTCATCTAAATCCACTTTTGCCGCTCCCTTATCCGTATACCAGCAAACGTGGCTATGACATCAAATTTAGTCAGACAGATATCAATATTGTCCGCGTATGTTCATCGATTTATGGAAGATTGTGCCTCTGGAGTTGGCTCGGGATTTTGCGCAATCCTCTCAAGAATGATGTTAAAGAGATTACATGACGGTACATCCCCATGCCTAAATCCTTTTTATTTTTGGATCGAATGTTTCGGCAAAGTCGTTTCCACTGATGAGGCAGCGAGAATTCTCCAACATCGGCACGTACAGACAGATGATGATAGGTGGCTTACCATGATGGGTGGCATACCATGGGAGGTATGATGGGAGGTGGAAAACCTAGATAAACCGGTTCTGGCCAATTTAATGGTTTATGACATTCAAATGGATCTTCGAAATTTAAGGCTGGTAGGATGGTATTTGACGAGATATTACCGTAGACGAGTTTTACAAGACGAGTTTTACAAAGTATTTGGCGTTCGCCCACTTTTGCAGTCATCCGACTCGATACGTTCCTTTAGTTCATCGCAATGTGATCAATTTGATTGATCGTTTGTTGATCTGGAGACCGCCATTACCGCAGCTAAGTAAAAAAAAACCTAAGTCCGTTGGTAGTCGTGCTGTTTGGTAGGCTAAAGATAACCTCTCTTCCTACCTTTCCGTTGATTCCTTCCAGCACTATTTTAACAACATAGTTCGGTTGTAGTTCATAAGTTTTATCAGGGAGCTCGTGATGTCAAATTTTTCTTCTATCGTAAAGTGAGCGCATATAAGGCTTATGTTTGTGAATTCGGCCTTGATGCGGATTGCTACATGCCTGAGCTTTTCATTCTCCTTTCACCCGTCCTATGCCATCATATTTCCGGATGGTAGTAATATGACTAACTATTCGGCTGCACATTTTCTGTTCGTTCTTATATTCCAGTTGCAGGGACGAACGTTGTTTTGCTTCTTTTTTTTTTCTTAGTTTGGTCAACAAAAACTTCTTTCCTTTCCAGGGCTCTACGTTCATTTGTTCATCTTCCGTGAGTGAGTTGTTGACATGTCCATGTTTTGACATGAGGACCGCTCCAATCTCCAATATACAAAAGCATGGTCGAGCTTTTGTATAGTGTGTCTATATATATGTCTGTGGTCAATATACTCACTTACAAGTTTAAGATGAGAGCGGTATCCCGTCGTTAATACTAGGTTAAGTAAGCACAATCAATGTTTGCATTGAAAACTACAATACTTGGCATTGGAAACATCCAACCAGTACCTTTACCACATAAAATATTCTTACTACCTTCGGCTAGAAAATTGTTTTACAACACTCAAGACCTTTTACCTGTTTTGATTAAATCTTTTAACACTACTTCAAGGCACCTTCACTGTCTAGCATAAATCTTAATTTGCACCCAAGCCCAGTCACCACATCGAATTGGCCTAAAGTCATTAGACCAATCCCAACATATGCTCTTAAATCACAATCAAAGAACGAAGGACGCACAGCAGTCTTCACTCCAGGCTACATATTATATCGACGACCGACCTGAAAGCACACCCATTTCATTCCACCGATTTGCATCCTTGACTACCCACCGACTCGTACCACAACAACGTCCATCTGCAATTAGTTTAAGTGCAATAAAAATTTCATTCAAAAATAACAGGCAAAGGAAGCAAGGAGCGCAATTCGCATCGTCGCACAAACGCCCCCAAGGGACTCCATTTACGAAATATTAAAACGACCATGTCGCGCATGGAGTCGCAAATCATTTTAGTGTGCGTCCCCCGTAGGTGCGCACGTGTGCATTCCTGCCGCACTACACTTAAGTCTGTACTCGAAGTTCTCATAGCCTCCAGAATGGAAAAAGGAAACAAAATGTAAATAAGGACATGGTGCCTGTGTTTACGCATCGAACGTCGATGGAAGCAATTTCATTTCTCGAGTTTATTGACTTGGAGAGTACAGCGTTTCCAAGGAAGAAAGACGAAGCCAAAGCAATGTCGAAGAATTGTAATAGGAACTCGAACAAAAAAAAAAAAAAAAAACAAATCCTTCATAAGAAGAAATCCAATAAATGTCCTTTTGCACGTGTTCAATAAGTGAATCCCCCTGTGTTGGTGTCTAATTCCGGTCACGTGGACGTTGCGCTATGCAAAGACGAAATTTTAATGAAATACGCTTTGAGTCGTTTGACAGGGAGTGGGAAGGGTGTATAATGTCGACCGGAACTTTATCCATTAAAGGCGCAATGGGTTGCTGTTTTTTTTTTTTTAATGGTCTCTAATCGCAATGTCAGGGCCGGAAATGTGGTACAGTGGGAAAGGAGAGAGGAATCGATTGTAGAATATACATTTGTTCACGGCAGGATATCCTTTTCAAAATGTAGACGGTTTCCCCGACAGCGGCCATTGCTATGACCCAACCCAACAGGGGAGACTCTATTGGTGTGTAAAAGTCGGATGACGTAGCAACACCCCCAACTGACACGTAATTGGATAGAGTTTGCCTCTATGAGGGATGGATGGTAGAAATGTTTTTTTTTTTTTCACAACAAATAATTCAATTAATTAGAATTATGTGTCGTGGAAGATGCTGAGAGTGTAGAGTCTACTTTGTGACTAAACATATCGAAGGCATCGCTGCTGGAAGCCTTGATATTAATCCAATTAAAAGCAGAAATGTTTTGAGTTTTATGGTGGGAAAGGTTTTAATCAGCAGAAGTACGACTTAAGCAGTTTTCCTCGCAAAGCATGCGTGTGATTGTAAAGGATCTTTCCGCTACAATATGGACGCTAGATTATTCAATCTTAATAAGAGAAGTTCTGTGTGAGGCATCCTCTTTTTTTTTTTTGTTATTTTAATGAACACTTTATGACAATAAGGACATTTTCACAGACTGAATGGAGTAATCGAAAATTGACCGCCTTAAATATGTGACACAAAGCAGGTCCTTCAAATGTCAGCTGCTTGTGTTGGCACGTATTCAAGGCGTCCAATTTTTGGGTTCTTCGTTCCATAAGTTTGTAAAAATGTTCGAAGGTCGGTGGTGTACGCCTTCCATCATCCCACTCAGGTGAATATAGATTTTATAGATAGATGCCTATTATTTGGACTTATTCACACTTATCATGAATTTCGCCCGAACAGCATTCCACGTGAAAAATGTCCCTTTATTTGTTTTCGCCTATTATGAATTTCACGTGAAAAAAATTCCATGTTCGAAAAAAATTCCCTTATTATAAACACTAACTTCGGGCGAATTTAAATGTCAAACCGAGCTAAAATGTTCACTTGCTTTTTGGAGGTGAAGAGGATAACACTATCCAAATGTAAGTTACACATTTTAATTAGTCTTGAAAGAAAATTTATATTTGTTTGGCTTATTTCAGGTCCAAATCAATAAATGCTAGACAAACCGACATACTGTTTAACAAAATGCAGGAAAACCCAGTAATTGCAAGGGGTTTCGTGAAAGAAAATAAAAAAACAATTGCTGAGTTTTGGAAGCAGCTCACATCGTAGGATGATTGAACTGGAAGAAATGAAAATTGAAATTATGCGAGGAGAACAAATGAATTTATAATTTTAAGCATTTTAATTATCAATACGACTTAAGTGAGTAACTTATCTGTGAATTCTTTACCCTAACCATATGACAAGAAGTCTGAATTTTAGTTTTAAATAACATTAAATACAAATATTTTTTTCTAGATTATAAGTGAATCTACCTAGTTTTGTTTGTTTTCAATAGATACTTTATTTTTGTTTTTAAAATAAATATACATTTGAGGATATACAAACAATTCAAAGAGAATTTGCGATCTCTTTGCGAATGCGCTGGCTCCTTGTCAAATAACTTGAATTTGATCCAATACTATGGACGTTTTCAATTGCTTCACTTATATCAGCTGTACAATCTGAATATTGTATATCAGCTGTATATTCTGAATATTGTACATCACTTTTATAGTGAATACATATGTTATGAAGTGCTACACAAACATTGATGATTTTGAAAGCCTTTGTGGGGGCGTAATATAATTCTCGTGCACTCAACAAACATCTCCACCGTTTTTTTAGAACACCATTGGTTCTTTCGATTATGTTACGGCAACGAGAGTGAATCTCATTAAATTTTTCTTCAACAGATCTACTTTCAGGTGTTCTGTAAGGTGTTAGAAGCCACGGTTCTAAGGGGTAACCAGCATCTGCTAGAAAAAGCGTTAACTTTGTTTAAATTTCAATAATGTTTACGAAATGTACCCAACATCCAAACGTTATTAGCATTATTTAAATAATCTTCCTCCATTTTAGCCCTTAAGTCGCTCACATTCCGAATAAAGGAATCGTGACAGGCTCCGGGATGCGTAGCACCTACGAAACGAATCCTTAGCTGATTGTCACAAACCTTAAAAAATTAAGTTACATATAACTATTTGAATGTTATTTACACACTTCACTCACAAGTAAAACATTCATGCTACATTTTCCTTTTCTGTTATAGAAAAGGTGTATATTTGAAGAAGGAGATATAATGTTGACATGCGTGCCATCAATACAGCCTAGAACACCGGGTATCTTATATTTGGAATAAAAGTCTTGAACAATTTTTCGTTGTTCGTCTGTCGTTGGCCAAGTTATCCATTGTGGACAAAGTTTTTTTTCAAAAATGTTCAATACTTCGGTAAGTATCACACTGACAGAGGATTGCGCAAGACCAACATCATGATCCTTTCCTACACCTTTCTGGTAACCAACTTCTGCAAAAAAAAACGTAAGCAAGTGGCGAGTTTCACAGCAAATTTTTTTTTTGCTGGGACTGAATAGTTGACAAGTAGCTACATCCAGCAAATATTTAAAAGCTGATTTGTTTAGCCTATAGTATTGTTGAAATCTGGTAAAATATAAATGTATTAAATTATTTTAACAAACGCTAAACATTTTTGTTAACATACAAGGGTTTAGGCAACTCCAAAGGATTAGAATCATCTCTTAAATGTCTTCGAATCAATTTCACTTGGTTAATTTCTTTCTCCTCAGATAAAAACCTCATGGCTATGCTGTGCATTTTAAATGAAATTCAAGTTTATGAAAACTGTTTAGTTTAATGAGTACAATTTTCAACTTGTATTTCCCACTACTTGTCAAGATGACTATTGTTCGAAATGTCACAGCTGATTCGAAGTGAAATTTTGTTCGGGTGAAATTAGCAATAACCTTTTTATATTTCGGGCGAACAAAAATATTTCATGCGAACAAAAATATTTCATGTGGAATGCTGTTCGGGCGAAATTCATGATAAGTGTGATTGTATCACCTTTGCCACTGGTATCGTTCCAAATCGAACCATTTTGCTTTTCAACACATTCATTCATCTTGCAATAGGATTCGTCGCTAAGGATGATTTGTTTTTGGCGAAATGTGTGTGAAATTCCAACTCCTCCAGAGCCAAATAAAGGGACTGTATGTAATCGTTTCCATTAAGTTTTTAGTCCGGTTGGATTTTATAAAAATGAAGACACACGTCCTGAACTCCTGACACAAAGTTAAACTCCCAGAAAAGCTTAGAAAAAAGCCATCACAAAAATTTATATTTAACAAAAAGGAGAGAAAAAACATCCAAATTGGTCAAAAAATACCCCCCTTATAAAAAACGTAGAAATACAGGGTGGCGCACGAATCGTGCTACAAAAATAAAACGTAATAACTTTTTTTCTGTGTGAGTAATCGGCTTATTTTTTTTTTTTATTTTGTAGGTTACTATTTAGATTTATAAAATTGGATGCTTGGGATACGAAGAAAAGAATTTGGATAGTGCAACGGTACCATGCTTTGCAGTCCGTCATTTCCGTCCAAATGGAATTTAGGCGGGAGTTTGGCGGTAATCCCCCGAGTAGATGGACCATTATGAGGTTTGTAAACATGTTTGCCGAATCTGGAAGCATCGCACGAAACTTATCGGGGCAAATTGGAGTTAGTAGACGGTCATTACAACGGATACTTCATGACGATTTAAACTTGTTTCCGTACAAAGACAAATTACTAGCAAGTTAAACCCTCAGGATTTGCCTGTTCGCCTGGAATTTTGCCAAAAAATGATATCAATGGCCGAAGAAGACAACAAATTGATCAATTGTTTGTTCATGTCTGATGAGGCCCATTTTGATCTTAACGGCAATGTAAACAAGCAAAATTGCTGAATATGGAAAAAGTCTAATCCAGAAATGCTCCATGAGACGGAACTGCACCCAGAACGAGTCACTGTGTGGTGCGCAGTTTCATCAAGGTGTATTGTCGGGCCGTACTTCTTTGAAGAAAACGGTGTAACCGTTACTGTCAATGGGGACCGTTATTTAAAGATGTTGAAGGAGTTTTTTTTACCCAGAACTGCGCCGAAGACGTATACCATTCAACAGCGTTTGGTTTCAGCAAGATGGAGCAACTGCACATACACTAGTCGGCATAAGACTTTTTAACGAAATAAAAATCGTGCATTTTTGAGTTTAACTTCTAAATGGCTTGACAAGAATTCATGTTTATTTTTTCATTTTTATATACATATAACTAATACAAACTTAAAAATAGGCAAACAAATATTTTTTCATAGAAGTCAAAAAAGATATTTAAATTAATTTGTAATTTCGTGTGTTGGCATAAGTATTTTGACAAGTATATAACCCTAAGAAAAAACATTTTAAACTTAACAAAAGTAAATTAATAAAGAAGAATTTAGTAAAATATATAACCTCCTTTGGCTTCAATAACTTTTTGAAGGCGTCTCGGTACTGAATTTACTAAATTTTGAAGAATCTCTGGAGATATCTCTTCCCAAAGGGAAGTGACCTCAGAAATCGTCTCCTCTCTGGTTTTATTTAAAGAAACTGTTCTTTTGCGTTTCAAAAGAGACCAGACGTTTTCTATTATATTTAAATCTGGACTTTGAGGTGGCCAGTCCAAAGTGGCAACACCAACATCCTTCAAAAATTTAGTTATCATCCGGGCTCTGTGGCATGGGGCATTGTCCTGTTGCAGGATAAATGATTCACCAATAAGCCTACCTCCGGAAGGAAAGGCATTATCATTTAGGGTTCTTAAATATTGACCTTGGTTCATCGAGCCGGTGATAGGAACCAATTCACCCAGGCCATTATACGCAACACATCCCCAGAACATGACAGAGCCTCCACCATGGCTCACTTTTTGACAAACGGGGCGTCTTTTTTGCCTTTCTACCTTTGGCAATCTAACGTAAAATTTGTTTTTTGATGAGTTATACTCAAGGGAGCTTTCATCTGTCCATAGAACGCTTCTCCAGTACTCCTTTGGCTTGTGCAGATGTTCCTTTGCGAAAGACAGTCTTTTAAGCTTGTTTACCTTTGATATGTACGGCACGTCCTTAGCTTTAAATGTTTTAAAATCTCCTTCCATTAAACGTCGTCGGACAGAGCGCTCACTGATTGGATTCGTTGCCGTCAAATTTCATTGATTTGCAGCAGTTTGAGGCTTCAGGAATATATTTCTTTTAAATTCCCGTAGAAGGGTTCGGTCTTCAGTGGGCGTTGTTTTGCGCTTAGCACCTGATCTCATTAGGTTTGTGATGTCATTATGCTTTTTAAACTTATTGATTTGATAGTGCAAAGTTTGACGCGACACATTAAACTCACTTGCTATGTTTTTTACTGCCGTTCCAGCGTTAAACTTCGCTACCATTGAAGATCTGACAACCAAACTCAACTCAGCCGTTTTACCCATGGTTTTTAATAAATTTTAATAAATTTTTATTTTGTTATCAACGTTTAATGTAAATTAAAGTTAACTACACAAGTTGTTTGGTTATCACGTGCTCAAGACTGTTAAAATATTTACACAAAGTTTCCGTCAAAATACTTATGCCACGTAAAAATTCTTTGTCTGCATGCGTTCTTATCAGCAGAAAGAGAATGCAAAAGGTAAACAATACAAAACTTGGCATGCATAGAGCTAAAAATAGATTCTTTGTTTCGCGCATCATTTTTGCACCGTTGTTTTAACGATACCAAGCAAAGTTAGTCTCAATAGTCACAAAAAGGTTTCGTCAAAATACTTATGCCGACTAGTGTATAGCCAGACCAGTTATGGCGGAGCTAAACAAAAAAAATTCGCAAACAAATTAATTTCTAGGAACTCCACTCTTCGCTGGCCCCCCAAGGTCACCTGACCTGACTGCACCAGACTTCTTTTTATGGGGTTATGTCAAGCAAGAGGTGTATAAAACGAAGCCCAGGAATTTAACTGAATTAAAGCAGTCCATAACGACAATAATTGAGGCGATCCCAACTTCAACTCTTCAGGCCGCAATGAATAATTTTTTGATCAGGTGCCGCATATGCGTGGCAGAGCGTGGAGGTCATTTGCGATCTATAATCTTTAAAAACAACTAACTATTTAAAATAAACTTTAATTTGCTATCCAATAAAAAAAAAATAAATGAAATACATCGATTAAAAAAAAAAGTTATTTGAATTTCTTATTGTAGCACAATTGGTGCGCCACCCTGTACAAGGTGGCGCAAAAGTAATCCTCCTATCAGAAAATGCTATAAATTTTGCGATTGGCCCCTAATGTCAGTTCTGTTTTGACATTTGTGTGGTAAACACATGCGAAATACACGTGAATAAACAATGTTACGCTACACTGCTCCAGAACGCGGTATATCGGTGAATATTTATCTGAGCAATAATCGGTCGGTGACTTTGGCACAACGTGAATTTCGTCGCAGATTTCCTAGCCTACTGGTGAAACACTGCGACGTTTAGCCGCTCGCATCGAAGAGACTGACACAACACGAGATGCTGCCAGGCGTGGCAGACCCCGGAGTAGCCGTTCTGCAGAGAATATTGCTGCTGTAGACGAAGATGTCATGGAAGCGCCGCGCCGTCGACATCGGCCAGACGACGTGCCACGCAAATGGGTATCAGTCGACGGTCTTTACAGCGAATTTTGGTACAAGACTTGAAGATGTTTCCGTACAAAGTCCAGACGGTGCATCATCTGTTAGCTGCTGACCGCCAATCGCGTCTAACATACGCTCAAGCCATCCTTAATCACCACCAAGAGGAAGATGATTTTTCATCCAAAATAATCATGAGTGATGAGGCCCATTTCCATCTTAGCGGGTACGTAAATAAGCAAAATTTACGCTTCTGGGGCACTGAAAATCCGCGTGTTATCCACGAAGAGCCATTACAGCCTCTCAAAGTCACTGTATGGTGTGCTGTTTTCGCTGGAGGAGTCATCGGACCTTTTTTCTTCGAAGACGTCGCGGGCCAAACGGTTACTGTGAATGGTCAGCGCTACAGAGCAATGATCACCGAGTTCTTTTTGCCGCAACTTGATGAATTGGGATTGGAAAATATGTGGTTCCAACATGACGGTGCAACGGCACACACTGCACGTGCCACAACCGATATGCTGAAGGATGCATTTCCCGGGCGCCTAATCTCCCGTTTTGGCGATTTGCACTGGCCAGCCAGATCGCCTAATTTGACCGCTCCAGACTTCTTTTTGTGGGGCTTTTTGAAGTCGCGGGTGTCAACAAGCATCAGACTCTTGCAGCTCTTAAAGACAATATCCGTCAAGAATGTGAGGACCTTTCGCCGGAAGTTTTGGCCAAAGTGGTGGAAAATGCCATAAAAAGGACTCAAATGACAATCAACTGTGGCGGCGGCCATTTACATGACATCATATTCTCGACTTGATGTAAAAAAAAATTAAAAGACCAAATAAAAATAATCCACAAGAAGAATCAAAGTTTTTCATTTTTTTTTAAATTACAGCCAAAAAACCTCGGAAGGTTATATTTGCGCCACCCTGTAAATATATCTATTCATCCGAAAAATTAAAAAAAAAAAAATTCTGCTTGATCTTAACTTCTGGAAATTCAATCAGAAACAAGCGGTGGCACTAACGATAGAACACACACTACCTCAAGGATGGATAAAACAAAATTTCGACCTCGAAAAATGAGAAGCCACTGGACCTAATCGAATTCTACCAATTGTAGTCAAAAAATAAAACGCACCCAAACGCGCACCCGTTCTTTGCAGATTATTTGCCATATCAAAATGATCAACAGGTTTTCGACCGATACTGGAATCTTGCTCGAACCTCACCGATTCCCAAAAAAAGAACAAGGAAATGCATGCCTTAAAACTACAGACCCATTGCTTTACTCTCCGAACTTTCAAATGGAACAACAATGGCCACCGAAGTTGTCGATTTCCTAGAACAAAATGGTTTAACAAGCGATATGACAAGAGATAAACGATCAACTTGATACCTGCTAACATATGTAACACACACTTCATAGTCAAGAGCTGTTACTTACTTTCTTCAGTGGCGCTATAGTCGGGAATGAACTCCAGCCTCAGCTTCGTAACAACTATTTTTCCTTTAGTGGCTAGCTAACCCAAAGCACAACCCCCAACCTGGACGGCCAACTCCAAGTTAATAGATGCTCATAGAACACTGGCCCATCAGTATCCAATAGGGGATTGTTCCCCGTTGTTCAAAGAGTCTGACTAACCCTTGAGATTCCTAGATGACCTGTTGTCCGAATGTTTCGAAGGAGCTAAAATAGGTTGTTTACTTTTTTCATCCTAAATGGGAGTCTCGAGAGCTGTTAGCTTGAATATTTCCAAGGCTTTCGAACCGGTTTCGCAGAGGACTTTGATAGGAAAATTCGCAGCATACGATCTTCGCCAAATAACTCTGCTTCTCGATGGAGAACTTTCTTAAAGACAAAACTTTGCAAGTATTGAACTAACTCGACTCTATCCAAAGATGTGCATTCCTTCCTCGCTTACTAAAATCTACAACCCTAGGCACAGGGATGACTTGATGTCTTATGCGACTCTAACTAAAGATGTGTAATCCTTTCTCACTTACTAAAATCTACAACCCTAGGCACAGGGATGACTTGAAGGAGATCACACTCTTTATTACAAATATTATAACGGCAGATTTTCGGAGGAGCTTTGAGAAATCAACCCTAGACTCAAGACATGTAGTTTCATTTAACTATCCACCTAACAGCGACAAGAACAACGCAATACCAAAATTCATGTTGTAAAGCAAAGCATGGAACAAATTTAAGAAAACTGATTTCCACCAGTATACTTACTGGAACCTGGGCCTCAACCAACATGCCTCTCCAATTATCACGGTCCTTAGCTAAATGCGCACTCCAAGTTGGTTGAGGACGGTTTCTACTGTGCGGTGTGCGGTGTGCGCTGCTTAAGGCGAGTTCTTCCTCTACTGCGTCCGACGTCTCGTTGGAAATCAACGACTGTGCGAGCCGGAGTATTAGTGTCCATTCGTTCTGCATGTCCTAGCCATCCTTAACGTCCAATGCGTACAGCTCGTATAGTTCTTGGTATCCATAGTCCGTCAACGCAAACGGGACCGAAGATTTTTCGAAGAATTTTACTCTCGAATCGACCAAGGCTTTCTTCATCCGCTTTTGAGACTGTTCATGATTCAGCGCCGTAGCGCAGGACTGGGATGATCAGGGTCTTATATAGGATCTCCTTAGTAGTTCGAGTGAGGGCTTCACTACTGAATTGCCTTCCTAGCCCGAAGAAACAGCGGTTGGCAAGAGTAATCCTTCGTTTAATTTCTTACGAGATGTAGTTGCCAGAGTCAATAGCCGGAGCCGAGATAGACAAAGTCCCGTACTACCTCAAAGTTATATCTGTCAATGGTATAACGTCACCAATTCGTCGATGTTGTGTATCCTTTCGTGTTGACAGCATATACTTCGTCTTGCCCTCATTTACTGCTAAACCCATATGCCGCTTCGTTCTCTTTACTAGCAAACGTGGCTATGACATGACGTTGGGTCCTACCAATGATGTCAATATCGTCGGCGTATGCTAGTATAGTTCGGCTTTGAGATCGATGAATAGGTGGTAGGTATCGATTTGGACATCTTGGGTTTTTTTTCCAGGATCTGCCGATCTGTGTGAAAATTTGATCGGTTGTGTACTTTCCTGGCCTCAAACCACACTGATAAGGACCGATCAGGCTGTTGATAAACTGTTTCAGGCGTTCACATTTTACGGCAGATAGGATCTTGTAGGCGATGTTGAGGAGACTTATGCCTCTGAAATTGCCGCAGTTCAGAGGGTCTAATTTTTTTGTGGATCGGGCAAACGATGCTGAGGTTCCATTCTTCAGGCATTATTTCTTCCGACCAGATTTGGCTTATGAGTTGGTGGATGTTTCTTACCAAGTCATCTCAGCGATCTTTATACAGCTCGACGGGAAGGCCGTCATTTCCGGCAGCCTTATTAAGCTTCAGATAAGCTACAGATATTTTAGATATTGCTATCCTCACTTCACTCAGGTCGGGTGGTCGGCAGTTTTCGCTGTCGGTGCCAGCATTGAATGCTACGTTCTGCCTGACTGCGGACCGTTGTTCGCCATCGCCGTTTAACAGTTTGCAGAAGTGGTTCTTCCATATCCTAACCATCGACTGTATCTCAACTACGATATTTCCTTGTTCATCTAGACAGGATTCTGTACGAATCTTGTATCCTTGGCTTTGACGTTTTACACTTTGGTAAAACTTGCGAACATCTTTCCTGGAGTGGCATCTCTCTATATCCTCGAACGCGTGCTTTTCTTGCTCTTTTTCTTCTTTCTGTAAGGCCGGTGTTCTTCCCTTCTTCTCTGCCTATAGAACTCAACGGCGCTCTCGTCTTCACCTGCAGCTTAGCCTTGTAGGCCTCGTTCTTGGCTGCGAGCATCTGTCGGCATTCCTCATCAAACAAGGGGTTTCTTGCTGGTGGGCGCGAGAAACCTAGCACATCAGCTGCGTCTGATCGAATGGCTTGTTGACATCGTTGCCATTGATCTTCGACAACGATGCTGGTGGTATGATGTTAATCGAGAGATTAAGGGATACGCGTTGCAACAAGGTCTCGGCGATCTCTTGCGATTGCAGTCGTTCGACATTAAATTTTTTCACATTATTTCTGGATTTTTGTGACGTGGTGGATATTCGCATTCTTACCTCTGCTGCAACAAGGTGGTGGTCCGAGTCGTTGTTAGCTCCTCGGAATGTTCGGACATCCAAAATACTGGATGCGTGCCTCTTGTCAATCGCAATGTGATCAATTTGGTTGTCCGTTCGTTGATCTGGAGACCGCCATGTCCCCTTTTGGATATCCAGGTGCGGAAACCATGTGCTGGATATAGTGGAATTTAGTTCCATAGCTAAGTCAACTAGCCTAAGTCCTTTACCAGACGTGTTGTCGTGTAGACTATGTTTTCCGACAATACTGCTCCAAATGTCTCTCTTCCTACCTTTGCGTTGAAATCTACCAGCGTGATTTTAACACCGTACTTCGGTAGTCACTCATAGGTTTTGTCAAGAAGCTCATAGATGCAATCCTTAGCTGAATCATCTTTTTCCTCTGTTGGGGCATGAGTGAATATAAGGTTTATGTAGACGAACTTGACCTTGATGCGGATTGTTACAATGCGTTCGCTCATGTCTTTGAAACATAAGACTTCTTGCCTAAGGGTGACACATATGAGAAATCCGCTTCCGAATTGTCACTGTTTTTGCTCACTATAACACGGTCCGAAGTAGATGTCACAGATTTTCATTCTCTTTTTGCCCGCCCAATCCATCGTATTTCCTGGATGGCAGTTATGTCTACTTTGTGGCAGTTTGGGGCTATCACCAGTTGTTCGCTTGCACCTCTTCTGTTTAATGTTCTCAAGTTCAGATACGAACGTCGTTGTCCTTTTTTCGTTTAGCCGGGACAAAATTGCGGCTTTTCCTATCTCAACTCTCCAAGCAGAAATGAAAAACTTGTTTGTATGATGCATCAACGAGCAGGGGGAGGGTACCAAAGTACCATTATTTTTAAAACTTTTATTTAATAAAATTGAATGAGCCTTAACATGAATAAAAGAAATGAATGAATTCCATACACTGAAATAAAAGTTTTTTGAGTTTCTTGATTTAGCAATATTCCTTAGGCACCCTGTGTATTGAAAAATAATAGAAAACTCAAATCGTTAATCTTTTGATCAATTATTTAAGCTTAGGTACGTTCTCTCTTAAACGATTAACGTAATCCCAGAACACTGCTTATTAGACATTTTAAAAAAAAGTTTTCTTAAATTATTGTCGAAATAAATTGATGCGCGCTTAAAACCCATCCAATGTATTAATTTTTCAACATTCCATTTGGATCAAATGTCTCACCGTCTCAAGATTAGGAAGGGTCTTCATAAAATTATTCCTTAATAGAAAAAAATCCCCTTTACCAAAATTTGAAATTCTACCAGACAGCAGCCATTGCGCTAATAGAGCGCAGGTTTTCGATCAATATCGTCAATGGTCAGCCATTTGTATTCCCAGCACATTCACCACATCGTAAGCATTTGCAACCCCAAGCATCCCTAATTGGGAAAAACAAAGCCCCCCCTAAATCCCGTAGTTGCGTACTAAAGCCTGGGGACAAAACGGAGAAATGAAACAGTCACGCCCTCTCAAAACCAAAAACACCATTGGATGAGTACGTTGTCATGGCAACATACCAAGTCTACCAAGCTTTGTGTGCGATTACTCATCCCCCACATAAAGCCACCCACTTGCCCCAAACCATTTATCCACCTGTCTCGTGGCAGCCATTTTGGAATTTCAAATATTTTTTTGTTCGCATACAAAAGTATGTTTACCGACTTTTGTTTAGGTTTTGGGAAGAGCCCTGAATGGGGCGAGTGTTCTCACATCGTTGGATATGTAAATGTCGTTCCAGTAAGTTGCATGTCGCTGATGGGGTTTTTATGCAAATGACTGGCAGTGCCGCACTTGCTATTCGACGGATGTGTTAATTTTTTTTTTTCTTATTGATTTTTCAAATATCGTCTCGAACCTATTCGGGGTGCTAAAAAGGGTGAATGACAGCGAGATAAAGCACTTAGTTCGGTGAGTTGAAATTGTTGAGTTTTTTTTTTTTTTTTTGAATAACTTAACAAAAAAGTTCGCTTGAGCTAGAAGGTGATGACTGTAAACATGGTTATGAGGTGGTTGTAGCATGATTTCCACGAACCAACTTTAATGATGAGAAGATGTGTCTTCCTGTCATTGTTTTTTTTTTTTTTTTCTGCGCCTGTCTCCTTCTCGCACGGTAACACATCACACGGCCATTTACTCATCAAAATCTCGTTAGGCACGTCGGAGGTTTTTGGACTTTTTCAACACCTTCTTTGTTGGATGCATTCTGCGTTTATAAATCAGTTTTGTGGAGATAATTACGTCCCAAGTAGAAGCTCGTTGAAGTCGATTATTCTTTGACCGCAGTTATCCCTTTAATTGATGCTAATAAATCAAACGGGAAAGACGATTTATCATTTTCTAATTGCTGCAAGTCGGGGTTCCGAGAAGTGGTGAGACAAATGTCGGGTTAAAGTGTAAGGTTTGGTATGCGATGAGATGGGGATACACGTAGTCAGAGGAAAAAAAACAAGAAGGCGTTTTAAATAGCAAAGATTTGTATATATAGAGGAAACAATGAAAGCCGGTAATAGTCATGTTCCGCTTCCATCTTAACGCTTGGTGGGGCAAAGGAAGAAAAGACTTTTAAAGGTAAATAAGTGCAACTGTGGGTTAGGCTAGGTTTGAACTAGAGTCAGACGCAAAAGCCTATTGTCAGTAGAATCAGGTATGTCTTTAGTATTTTGGTAAGAAATCTGTAAAGGTCCGATTGTGTTATCTCTACCAAGTCAGTATTTAAAACAATCATAGGAGGTGGATAGAGAGGTGCCACTCCAGGAACGAAGTTCACAAGTTTTACCAAAGTGTAAAACGTCAAAGCCAAGGATAAAATGCTCGAATAGAATTCTATCTAGATGAACAAGGAAATATCGGAGTTGAGACACAGTCGATACTGAGGATATGGAAGAACCACTTCTGCAGACAGTTAAACGGCGGTGACAAACAACATTCCGCTGTCAGGCAGAACGAACCATTCAATGTTGGCACCGAAAGCGAAAACTGCCAACCACCCGACCTGAGTGAAGTGAGGATAGCAATATCACTCAAGACTAATAAGGCTGCCGTAGATGACGGTCTTCCCGCTGAGCTTTATAGACCCGGCGGAGATGACTTGGTAAGTAACATCCATCAACTCCTAAACCAAACCTGGTCGCATACGTCTCCTCAACATCGCCTACAAGATCCTATCTGCCGTAATATGTGAACGCCTGAAACCGTTTACCAACAACCTGATCGGCCCTTATCAGTGTGGTCTTAGGCCACGGAAGTCCACAACCGATCAAATGTTCAAACTTCGGCAGAAAGTGTGAAAAAAACCCAAGAAGTCCAAATCGATATCCACCACCTATTCATCGATTTCAAAGCCGCATACGACAGCATTTATAGAGACAAACTATACAGAGGCATGTCGAGTTGTTGGTACACCGTCCAAACTCGTCCGTTTGTGTAGGATGACGATGGAGAATTCTCGCTGCTTCATCAGATTTGGAAACGACTTCACCGACACATTGGATACCAAAAAAGGCTTTAGGCAAGGCGATGCGTTGTCATGTGACTTCTTCAATCTGATTCTTGAGATGATTGTGCAAAACTCCCAAGCCAACACCAGAGCCACAATTTTTCAAAAATCGGTGCAACTACTAGCATACGCCGACGATATTGACGTCATTGGCAGGACTCAACGTGATGTCATAGCCACGTTTGCTTGGACAGAGAAAGAAGCAGCAAAAATGGGTTTAGCTGTAAATGAGTGTAATACTAGCTGTCAACACGAAAGGAGACATAACATCGACGAATTGGACAGAACGTTACCCCTCACAGATATAGCTTTGAGGTAGTACGGGACTTTGTCTACCTCGGCTCCTCTATCAACTCCGACAACAACAACTCGTCAGAAATTAATAGAAGAATTCTCTTGCCAACCACTGTTTCTTCGGGCTAAGAAGGCAATTCAGTAGTAAAGGCCTATCTCGAACTACTAAGGATATCCTATATAAGACCCAGATCATCCCAGTCCTGCTCTACGGCGCTGAAGCATGAAGCATGATGAAGAAATCCTTGGTGGATTTGAGAGGAAAATTCTTTGAAAAATCTTCGGTCCTGTTTCCGTTGAAGGGCTAAGGAAACATACTCCCAGTCAATACACTCAGCATTGGACAATTAAGAATGCTAGGACATGTAGAACGAATGAACACCAATACTCCGGCTCGCAGAGTTTTCGATTCCCAGCCAGACGTTGGACGCAGTAGAGGAAGAAATCGCTTTAAGTTGGGCGCACAAGTAGAAACCGCTCGCAACCAACTTGGAGTGCGCAACTGAAGGAAGTTAGCTCTGGACCAGGCTAATTGGAGAGGCATGTTGGCTTAGGCCCAAGTTCATTCCGGACTGTAGCGCCACTTAAGCAAGTAAGTTAGAATGATGGCAGGTCAAAACCTGTTGGGTAGGCACTCCAACATAATTTAATTGACTGAAACTTGCTAGCAACTAGAAAATGCAGCAACCCTGACGTCGAAGAAGACGTTAAACAAATACAAATACAAAGGAACTTAAGTGAATGAAAGGATATCACTAGAAGCCCATATATGATGAGTGATAGACGAATCATTTATCTGTCAACGAACCTTGTCAAGCATAACTTCCCCTAGGGCCCTACTTCATGGATTTTTAGTGAGCGCGAACTGGCCAACAAACACGCGTAGCCTTATCTTCCCACATAGGTTTATGTAAGCAACACCGGAACAACACAAGACAACAAAAGTTGTTGCAATGCCAAGGGAGTAGGACACGAGCAACTTATAACCAAAAAGGAATTCGCGCTACCCACCTATGTGTTAATATCTAACCGAAGGGAATCTTTTTTTAATCCCTATGGACGAAGTCCGATTCAATTTGTAATATTTGTGAGAACCATTGTGAGGACCATTGCAGTTACAAACCCACCATCCAAATAGATCCGTCAGTTCATAAGGTCACAGCACCCCTCTTCGGATGATTTTTGTCTAGAACATCTGGGCACGTGTGAGGCTCCTCCTTTTCTTTCACCTTAACTCGTCATGAAGTAGCTTTTGTGCCAGCATACCTACATCCAACACTTCCCTTACTTGCATTCGTGACACCCTAAAATCAGCAGTCCTTTCCTGGTCCAAAGAAAAAGCTTCTACCCCACCGCCGCCTCTGTCCGAAAACCAAATTAAGCCAACTGCAGTGCGCCAACGTAACGCTTCGCATCTGGACTCGAGATGTGATTCATGTCCGCGAATATTTTGTGTTTGGCCCACAATGGAATCAGATAGTTTATCGTCCGATCAGAAAGGTTTTAAATCATTTCGTTCCGTCTTTGTGTCTTGTATAACGCAGAGTTGCCAGTTGTTGGCAGCAACAGTACCACCAAACGAAACCTTTTCCCTGGGTATATGCTGTCCGCTCAGTCGTACAACAGACACTTCGTGCCCAGCAGGGGGGCGGCGATTCAGTCTTTTAAGGAGAAACTCCACTCCGCCAGGGATTACGCTGTGGATTGCTTTCTACAGCGTGCGACACACTTTGAATATTGCTGGACGCAGATAAGCTGCCATGGACGTTTATTCCCTCAGCCTCAACCAGGCAGCTGGACACTATAGGTACTCTCTGGGTACCGCTCTGGGGTCTGGCAAGTAGCGTAACAATATTGTTACTCTGGATTATTTCATATTGTTGATAAAAATCGCAAATCACGAAAAAGTCACCTTGTCCGGCAAACGACTGCAGCAGCAGTGAACTGCGACTCCATGTTGCAGCGCATGTCAATTGCATGTGCTGCTGCAGGAGCACCAGTATTTTGGGTCGCAATCTCGGATGATTTGCATTTTCTCCCATGTCGCTCAGGCTCTGAAAAGTCTCCGGGATTTGAATCTCCACTGCAATGCCGCGTCGGCCGGCCGCCACCGGCCGGTTGTTGCAAGTTGTATGTGTGTGTGGAAAGTTTTCAAGCTTCTTATCGATGCACGTGCTGGGGTTCTTCTACTACTACTGCCGCCGCCGCTGCATGCAAACGAAAAGTATATCTGAGATGGTGCTGCATGCAACCCTGCTGCATGATCCCTGGCTACCTTTAGTGTCCATTTCAACTGTCGGTTGTTGGATTTATGGGCGCCGGCCGTTGAATTCTTTACTTGTGTCGTGTGCTGATTTTTATCTGGTACTGTGCGCTTCTGACTTCGAGCCTCTCTCAGTTCGTTCCTGAGGGGAACTGTTCATCTCTCTGTGCTGAGAGGTGGAGGGAACATGCGCACGTCATGGATAACGAATAACTTATCCGGGATTACTTGACATTTCGTGTGTTCCAGATCCAGTGGGGTGGTTGCTGGCGAATAATTGCGTGAATCACAGATACATATCGCGCGCATTTAATGGACACGTGCAAGGCAATATTTTTAATGGTTGGGATTACAAAGGGATTTTTCGGGTAATACGGGGGAAGCTTTATGAAACGAAAAAATAATGAGGAAGGGAATTAAACATTAATCGTGAAGTTAAGATGTTAAGAACCAAAGCACGCCGAGATGTAGATAGGGATGAACATCGAGGTTGGAATTGTTCGCAAAAGCAGAGGTAATCATTGGATGAATGGGAGACTCTACCGAGTTGGGTCTAGTGGTTAATGAGGTTCAAGAAGTTTTGAGATTTTGACAGGTCAAATGTGTCCCGAATGTTATTCCCGAATTTTGGTTAAAATTCAGCGGTAGGGTCATGTAGGACAGAATTCGACTTATAGGTGTAGAATGTTTGCTTGAAGGAAAGGCGTATGGCAACTTAGTAATTAAATTTTATATGGAAGTGCTCTCCAGTGCCATAATATACACCGATTTGTCAATTTTTTTTCTACGCAATCATATCCAAACAAAAACGTTTCAAACCTATTTTATGCTTACCAACTAGGACTCTCATCCTTTAGGTGGTGACCACTGAGTCCCTATTATCCGTAGATTGATTATCCTGGATAAAAAAAGGAGAGAAATGCTGATGTGAGTTGATCTTCTTCTTCATCTTAATTGGCGCTACAGTCAGTAATGAAGCTGGGCGTCAACCAACATGCCTCTTCAATTAGCCCGGTCCTTAGCTAACTTAGCTAACCAAGATGGTTGATGTCGGTTTCTACTAGGTAAGGCGAGGTCTTCCTCTACTGCTTCCGATGTCTGGCTGGGAATCGAAGACTCCACAACCGAAGATTTTTCGAAGAATTTTCCTCTCGAATCGACCAAGGATTTCTTCATCCACTTTTGATACGGTCCATGCTTCAGCGTCATAGACCGCGACTAGGATGATCACGGTCTTATATAGGATCTCCTAAGTAGTTCGAGTGAGTGCTTTACTACTGAATTGCCTTCTTCTTAGACCAAAGAAACAGCGGTTGGTAAGAGTGAATTCCCACATTCCTGGTGGCCCCTTTAACCCCGTGGATACCGAACCAGAGTTGTTCGGAGTTGTTGAAAACTCACTAAGAGTAAAGGAGTAAACTATGGTTAACTTTCTTGATACAGAAGGAGCTTTTAACAATGTCAAAGCAGAAGCACTCTCGGATTTTAAGTCGGATGACTCCCTGGGAGTGTTAATAAATCGGCTACTCCTAGGCAGAATTGCTAAAAATAATCTTGGTACCGCATCCGCACGCTGATCCGTTAGCTGTGACACGCCACAAGGGGGTGTCTTGTCTCCTCTTCTCTGGAACCTAGTGGCCAACAAGCTACGAGCAAATCTAGGCAGAATTGCTAACACTAATCTTGGTACGGCATCCGCACGCCGATCCGTTAGCTGTGGCACGCCACAAGGGGGTGTCCTGTCTCCTCTTCTCTGGAACCTTGTGGCCAACAAGCTACGAGCAAATCTAGGCAGAATTGCTAACACTAATCTTGGTACGGCATCCGCACGCTGATCCGTTAGCTGTGGCACGCCACAAGGGGGTGTCCTGTCTCCTCTTCTCTGGAACCTAGTGGCCAACAAGCTACGAGCAAATCTAAGCAGAATTGCTAACACTAATCTTGGTACGGCATCCGCACGCTGATCCGTTAGCTGTGGCACGCCACAAGGGGGTGTCCTGTCTCCTCTTCTCTGGAACCTAGTGGCCAACAAGCTACGAGCAAATCTAGGCAGAATTGCTAAAAATAATCTTGGTACCGCATCCGCACGCTGATCCGTTAGCTGTGGCACGCCACAAGGGGGTGTCCTGTCTCCTCTAGTGGCCAACAAGCTACGAGCAAATCTAGGCAGAATTGCTAACAATAATCTTGGTACCGCATCCGCACGCTGATCCGTTAGCTATGGCACGCCACAAAGGGGTGTCCTGTCTCCTCTTCTCTGGAACCTAGTGGCCAACAAGCTACGAGCAAATCTAGGCAGAATTGCTAACACTAATCTTGGTACGGCATCCGCACGCTGATCCGTTAGCTGTGGCACGCCACAAGGGGGTGTCCTGTCTCCTCTTCTCTGGAACCTAGTGGCCAACAAGCTACGAGCAAATCTAGGCAGAATTGCTAACAATAATCTTGGTACCGCATCCGCACGCTGATCCGTTAGCTGTGGCACGCCACAAGGGGGTGTCCTGTCTCCTCTTCTCTGGAACCTAGTGGCCAACAAGCTACGAGCAAATCTAGGCAGAATTGCTAACACTAATCTTGGTACGGCATCCGCACGCTGATCCGTTA